>OZ022511.1:59324279-60537278 GCA_963989385.1 Ctena decussata
ATGGTCATGGTTTAGAATAACTGGTGCATTTCCCGTCTCGATAGAAAACACATTGGAATTAATTCTCACTTCCTGGTCAGTTTCAAGAAATACACTCCCCAGACAAACTTAGTGATCATGATATGATCTCAGGAACATGGAATTTTATATCCCCCCAAAAGAGAAACCTCGAAGGAAAGTGTTTTTGGACCAAAAGGAAGATTTCGAATCGATGAGGAAGGACGCATCAGACTTCGCAAAAGATAGGTACTTCAATGGTTTCTCGAACAATCGTTCTGTTCAGGAAAACTTAGACTTGATAACTTCCTTCATACAGGACTCTGCTGACAAGCATATCCCCTCATACACCAGTAGGTCGACCTCTTCTGTTCCTTGGATAACCCCTGAGATAAGAAGAAAGATTCGTAAAAGAAACAGGACACATGCGAAGGCCAAAAAGACAGGCAGTCGCAAACTTAGGTCAAAATTTGAATCTTTGAGAAGGGAAATTAAAGCTGATGTGAAAAAGCATCAGGATTTGTAAGTCAATAGCTTGGTTGGTGACATAAAGGCTAATCCCAGAGATTTCTATCGGTAAAGTAATAGTCAAAAGAAAGATACTTAAGGTATCCCACCGCTAAATAAGGGAAATGGTGGTGGCGTTGCCGAATCAGAGTTAAAACAGACAGATGAATTTAATGGTCAGTTTTCGGATTTTTTAAACAAAAGTGAGCACACACATGTCCCCCTTCCTAATCGCTCGGTTCCTTTCATGGAGGACATTCATGTTTCGGCTGAAGGTGTAACAAAACTTCTTAAGGGCTTGAACCCATCGAAAGCTTTAGAACCTGATGAACTGCATCCTAGAGTCTTTTAAAGAACTGGCATCTGAATTAGGCCTAATGTTTGCTCACCTCTTCCAACAATCTATTGACACGTGTGAAATCTCCAAGGACGGGTCTCTTGAAAATATATGCCCGCTCTTCAAAAAAAGGAGATAGGTCTTTGGCTAGCAATTACCGACCGGTTTCTCTAATTTGTGTACCTTTGCAAGTTACTCGAGCACATTGTTTGCTCCAATATTATGGTACATTTGGATGAACATAAACTTTCGTCAGACAGGCAACATGCGTTTCGGAAGAAACATAGGGAGCTGCCCATCATCTCTTTTCTTTCAAACTTTTGGGGTTTAGCGACACTGAAGAAGTTAAATACAGAAACGCGCGTCTGTCGCACAAAATTTGGTATGATTACGTTTATATAGTTGTGAAATCCAGTTAATCAAGGTTATAAACGATTGCCATGAGCTAAAATCTTGGATAAGCGCGGCCAGGTTGACACTTTTATCTTGGACTTCGAGAAAGCTTTTGACACCCTCTCCACTCAAGAATTACTTAAATGTAAGCTTTACTGCTATGGTATTGGTGGGAAGACTCTGAAATTGATACATTCTTTTCTCTGTTACAGGCAGCGGTGTGCAGAAGTAAATGGAGTTAAATCAGATTGGGTCCCAGTTATGTCCAGTGTCCCCCAGGGCACCGTGCTTGGACCACTGTTGTTCTCGTTGTACATTAACGATATAACAGAAAATATTGACTCGGAATTAAGACTTTTTGCTGACGACTGTGTTTGTTATCATGAAATCAGAGATAGTGAAGACACGGTGAAACTTCAGGAGGATGTAGATCGTTTAGGGTGTTGGGCAATGAGTTTGGGCATGATATTCCAACCGGTCAAATGCAATATAATGCAGATTACAAGAAAACAGATCAAGAATATCTGTGCATCTTATTCCTTAGAGGGAACTGTCCGTAATAATGTAGAAATTATCAAGTATCTCGGCATAACCATTACCTATGATCTAAATGGAACACACATGTCAGCAATATTTGCACAAAGGCTAATAGGACCCTTGGCTTCCTCATGCATAACTTGGCAGCATGTCCACAGGACGTTAAAGAGTCAGCATACAAGGGACTGGTCCATCCAGTCCTAAAGTATGGTAGTTCAGTTTGGGGCCCCAAAGTATACTTCTTCAAGATGAACTTGAGAAGGTGCTGAGAAGAGCAACTATATTTGTGACGAGAAATTACACATATGAAGCTGGGAGTATGACTGGCATTCTGGAGAAACTTCATTGGGAATCTTTGAAAAAGAAGAGGAAAGATAGTAGACTCATAATGCTTTAAAAAGGTCTGAAGGGTGCAGCCGCTATACCCACAAATGACCTTGTTCCCCCAAATAGGCGTACCAGGAATCATCATGCCCTGGCATTTCAAAACCCATTGGCTGGGACTGACATTTACAAGTGAACTTTCTTCCCCAGACTAATAGAGATTGGAATTCCCTGGAAGATTCCCTTATTTCTGCTGCAGAGGATTTAGTAACTAAGTTCACTTCTCTTACAAGGGCTAGAGACTAGCTTTCCTGATCACAGGTCCTGGTGAATTATTGTCCTTGGACGTACCACCAGTTAACAATTTTGATTCTGATCTGATTCTGAGGTTAGCAGACCCTGATTGTAATTTATATCGAATCCAAACATTGTGAAGATATGTCAAGTTAAAAATTCAATCGTTTTTTTTTTTTTTTTTTTTTTTTTTTTTGACAGGTTTGGGGCTAGTTCTTTGGTTGTTTTGTATTTAACGGCTTTTTGAGAAAGTATTTCAGTCTATATCGAGCGCCCTCCCAGAGAGAGAGAGCAGGAAAGGAAGATAGTACAGACGAGAAAAAACGAACCCCGTCCCGCACCGGCTGCAAGCACAGCCTACCATTGTCCTAGAATTATCCAAATTTATATACGATCATCAGATATCCTAACTTTTAGCATGAGATACCTGTAACATGCAAGGTCTACATTGGGTGTCGTGCTGTAAGTGAGATAGAACACGATTCGTCCGCCTGTACGGTCGATAATGCACTCACGAAATTTTGTGTATTATCGACCGTACAGGCGGACGAACTATGCTCTAATGAACAGTAGTAGGACGCGCCGAAACTGAAAGTTACCCAGCACCTTCATCCGACTCGACAATGTGTAAGTATGTGTGTGTGCTGGGGGTCTCCTCTCTCTCACACACACATATAGAGACGTCTCTATAATGACATAAGCCAAAGTTCTGCTTAGTATGAATTTGTCGAAAACGAATAAGAGAGAGAGAGAGAGAGAGAGAGAGAGAGAGAGAGAGAGAAAAGATGTTGATAATGTATCAAATATAAGCCCTCTGGCCTAGAACAATAAATTTTGGTAGTGTGCTTCATCGAGTTGTCATAGCTTAGCCATGAAAATGCAGAAATATTAACAAAACTTAACTCGAGGCACCGTCGACGGAGCTTCACCGTTCCTCGACCAAACATTACATATTGGAGTTTACTCCAGCTGCACTCATGTCTGTGAATACAACTCGACCTCACCTCATGAAAAGTTTGGACCGTAGGCAAATATAGCTACTTATCTGGTATGTTCGAGTCAAGGTGGAGATTGAGTTTAGTTTGTGAATATGGGCCTAAGTATTCTGGAAACTAGTCTGTGATCTTCTTGTCTGGCCTCAACCCCGTCATAGATTCTATTCGTCTCCCTATCATAGAAAGAGACTCTGAAATTAAAGAATTGCTCCAAGAGAGGAAATTCTCAGAGCAAATTCTTGCCTTAACCCATTAATGCCCAGCGTTCCATAAAAAGGGCGAAAGCAAACAGTGCAAACCCAGATCAGACGCCGCATAACGCGGGTTCTGATAAGAATCTTCACCGTTTGCATAAAATTTACCACAATTTCTACAAAATGATAAGAAAATATATAAACCCGAAACCCCTAAAATGATGAATGGACCCATCCAATTAGTAAGGATAGAAGAGGCCACTGGGCATAAATGGGTTAAGGATAATCCCCCAACACCTACCAGGTGAACAAAACTGTTGTGTTAAAGTTGTGTAAAAATGGTGCCAGCATCTGGAGATTTATCGATACACCTAAGAACGGATCCCCAAAAGGGACATTTCCTTTACGATATTTATTAGAATAAAAACTGAAACAAAAATATGAAAGGAAAGCAAAACAACATGTATCTCGTTTAAACGACTTATTATATCGTTTAAACGACAAATATGTCGTTTAAACGATATAACAAGTCGTTTATACGAGAAAGTTGTTGTTTGATTTCCGTTCTAATTTTCTTGTTTCAATTTCTATTCTGAAATATGTCGTTTAATCAATATAACAAACCGTTTAAACGACATAGTTGTTGTTTTGATTTCCGTTCTAATTTTTTGTTTCAATCACTATTCTTAAATATGTCGTTTAATCGATATAACAAGCCGTTTAAACGACATAATTGTTGTTTTGATTTCCGTTCCTTATTTCTTGTTTCAATTTCTATTCTGAAATATGTAGTTTAATCGAGATAACAGTCAAGTAGTTTAAACGAGGTACATGTAGTTGTTGTTTTCTTTCTTTCTAAGTTTCTGGTTTCAATTTCTATTCTGATAAATATCGAAAAGGAAATGTCCCTTCTGGGGTTCCGTTCCTAAGTAAATTTTAATACATTTTTGTCATCGCAACAGTAAACACACTGACACAGAGTAAAGTTACGAGTCTATAGCATAGTTTACAACTGAAGGTCTCTTGAGCTGTTTTTGTGCCTGCCGAAAAAGCAGTAGCATCCGTGTTCGTAACCAGCACGTCTCTTGTCATAGTTGGTAAGACTTCTGTTGGTGTTGTAGATTGGTAGTTTGGATCTGTAACTGCAACAAGGATAAAAGCTAAAAATACATAAAACCATATTTTATTGGCAGCTCTTTTGTAAGGGAGGCGGGGAGGATTGATGGAGCAGATATTCTTTAGACATTCGAATTTTGCAAAGCAAGAGATGCATGTCTTGAAAAATTAAAACACAAGCTATAATAAAAACAGGAGGGACTTAAAATTTAAGTAGCATGGGTACACTTTCAGGGGGATCAACGCTGCTATTTTTACATTTGCCCGTCTTCTAAAAGGGCGTCAACTCAACTGTTACTCTATAGGAAAGAATTGCTCTTCAGAGCAATTATTTCATTTAAGAATTGATTTCAAGTTTTGAAGTTTTTTTTATTTCTTTTCTTTTTCTATTTTTTTTTCCTGAAAAGTAAACAGAAAGTCACAAAAGTGGTCCCCTTTTTACAAACGGTGACTGAAGATGGAAATGTACCTATATGGCTTTCTTTTAAGAAAAGGAGTTATTATCTATAACATAAGATAACATAACATAACATAATTTTATATACTAACATATCACAGTCACCCTGAGATCACATAGAATTTGCTCATGGCTGAAACAAAGAAACCACAATAAAGCCGCGACACGACAAAACCAACAAAGTGGTTGCTCGCCCAGCGCAGACTCAGAACAGCCTGGGCATCCGCCCAGTCTGATCAGAGTCTTCGCTGTCCGCATGGAGGTAGCTGAGACCCTTCGCTACCCTTTAAGCTGCTAACAAAGAGTCCGATCAGACTTTGTGTATGCCCAGACTGACCTAAGTCTGCGCTGGGCGCACAACCACCTTGTTGGTTTTCTCGTGTCGCGGCTCAATTATGTCTTTAACATCTATATTACTGGATCAATACGTTAGCCAACCTCGGTGTTTTTCGGTTGTAAGACGGAAAATAGCTCTCCGAAAATTACCACTGGGTATAATCGATTCCGCTAATTTTCGTTTCCTGCAGATACTGTACATCATATTTGGCTTCCGCCGAGACTATCCGCGAACTCTTGCTTCCTGCAGGGAATACTGTCCTTTTAAAATTGGCTTCCTGCCGAGACTGTCCGCGTGACTCTGCTTCCTGCCGAGAGCCTCGGCAGGAAGCAGAATCACGCGGACAGTCTCTGCAGGACGCCATTTATCATGTACAGAAGTCTCGGCAGGAAGCAAGAGTTCGCGGACTGTCTCGGCGGAAGCCAAATATGATGTTCAGTCTCTGCAGGAAGCGAATATTAGCGGAATCGATTATACCCTGTGATTACCCAAAATATGTGAATCAGTCTTGCGTAATTCAGCTACAAGAGGGCCATTTCTCTTCCAAAACAATCCTAATAATCTAGATCCAGACGGCTCTAGACTTTTGGAAATATATTGGAAGGAAAATTCCTGTCTTATAACCTAATAAATAAGTGAGTCGAGTAAATGCGTTAGTCGACCGGCCCTGAGTCATCAGGGTCCCCGAAATAGAATGAGTGTGTGGTGCCTCTGTTGCAGAGCTGCTAGTACCCTGTAGCAGGACCCGAGTGTCATTTATTTCAGGTGGGTTAAAAGTCCTACAAATTCGGAGCCAACATTTCGACATAACAGAACTGCATATAAGAGTTCAAAATTTTCTGACCGAAAGTGTTTATGTATGAAAAATTCAAAGAGTAATTTTCGACGCAAAACATCTAACAAGTAATCATATTTATTGAAAATTAATTTAGGTCTGAAGGTACTTCAGTGCACTGAGAGCTATGCACGTATCAGATATGTTTTCCAACTGTTTCACATTTTATTAGGTTGAACAGCTTAAAAAGAAGAGGTAGCCTGTATCCTAGGTTTAGACAATATTATGAAGATCACGCAGGGGAGTCCGCTTAAGGCTGAATTATTTAACTTACACACCTATCTTGGTCAGAGTAATGAGGTTTTTATACTGTACGTGTGGTACAGGTATTCCTGCGTACTCTATATTTTATGACTTCATCCAGTTATGAGCAATATTCATGCACCTCGTACATGGTGAAACAATGGTTCCTGGAAACAGTTTACTTAGGAAAAGAGACATTATGTTTGAGGAATGCTGACAGACAGAGACGCTATTTACAACTACTTGTCTGCAATTCTGTGATTAGCATGACTTATTGGATGACCCTCGTGTGTTATGTTTTGATCGTTTTAGTCCGAGTTTCGTATTTACCATAAATCAAAACCTTACGCTACATTGAGCACTGACATAGCTAGCTCCAGTTTGGCCGTTGCTTGCCTGAGTTCAGTTCAGTTCAGTTCAATTTTCTTAACGACGTTCTCCAGGTGGCCCAGCGGATCTAGACAGATGGATCTAGACTTTTGTAAATATATTGGAAGGAAAAATATCGTCTTATAACCTAATAAATACGTGAGTCGAGTAAATGCGTTAGTCGACCGGCCCTGGGCCATCAGGGTCCCCGAAATAGAATGAGTGTCTGGTGCCTCTGTGGCAGAGCTGCTAGTAGCCTGTAGCAGGACCCGAGTGTCATTTATTTCAGGTGGGTTAAAAGTCCTACTAATTCGGAGGCAACATTTCGACATAACAGAACTGCATATAAGAGTTCAAAAATTTCTGACCGAAAGTGTTTATGTATGAAAAATTCAAAGAGTAATTTGCGACGCAAAAAATCTAAAAAGTAATCATCTGTTGTGAAAATTAGTTTAGGTCTGAATTTAAGGTACTTCAGTGCACTAAGAGTTATGCACTATCTAACATGTTTTCGAAATGTTTCACTTTTTATTAGGTTGAACAGATTAAAAAGAAGAGGTAGCCTGTATCCTAGGTTTAGACAATATTATGAAGATCACGGAGGGGAGTCTGTTTAAGGCTGAATTATTTAACTTACACACCTGTCTTGGTCAGAGTAATGAGGTTTTCATACTGTGTGTGTGATACATGTATTCCTGCCAACCCTATATCTAGTGACTTCATCCAGTTATCAACAATTTACAGAACAGAACAGAATAAAACTTTATTCAAAATCCATTCTCAGGCCATACGCAGATGGCATAGGAGAAAAGTATAAATAATTTCCACATTAAGACGTCAATAACACGTATAAAACATCATGCACTATTGTTATCATGTATGCAGTGAACTTGCACCTCGCACATGGTGGAATAATAAAGTTCCTGGAAACAGCTTACTTAGGAAAAGAGACATTATGTTTGAGGAATGCTGACAGACAGAGACGCTATTTACAACTACTTGTCTGCAATTCTGGGATTAGCAAGACTTATTGGATGACCCTCGTATGTTATTTTTTGATCGTTTAGTCCGAGTTTCGTATTTACCCCAAATCAAAACCTTAAGCTACATTCAGCACTGACATAGCTAACTCCAGTTTGGCCGTTGCTTGTCTGATTTCAGTTCAGTTCAGTCAATTTTCCTAACGACGTTCTACAGGTGGCCCAGCGGTACGTAACCATAGTTGCACGCACCTGGCGTGCAACTATGGTTACGTACCGCTGAGCCTCCTGGGTAACAGTAAACCGACGAGTTTCATGCGTTTCAGATGAACTGCCTCTGCTATTTTCATTTTTATTACTATTTCCAATGAGGATCAACCCTCAAAGTAAATATTTTGAGGCTAAATTTGATTTCGAGAGGGTTACGCATTCAAGAGAGTTTAAGAGATTTTATTTTGACCAAATCCCTAGCCGGGGTGCAAGTCACAATCAAGTAAACAATTGAACATGTATACATTTTGAGGAGAGTTACAAGGCAATATACTAGCACTGAACTCTACAGTCGGTACTAGCACTCTGATAATCAAACAATTTGCAATCAAACATGCCTGAATCCTGGCGCATACCCTGCGCATTTCAGTAACCCGTACCTTCCATGAGCAAGATATACCGTACCATACAAGTTCCTAGCATCTAGCCCCGAGGTTATATGACGAGTACATTCTCAAACTCAAAATAAAGCACTCTGATTGGCTGCTTCCGAGCACCAATCAGTGTGCTTTATTTTGAGTTTGAGATTATTCTCAAGTTTTATAACCATGAACCCTGGACATATTTTGTCTGAACAAACAGTACCTGTTGATCCAAGCCAGGTTGCTAATAAGAGAGCAGCCCGACCAAGGCCCACGTTACCGACCATTCAGAAAAGGAAACAGAACGTCAGTAAAGTTGTTTTCTATGTTAAAAATGGTGGAACGTCATGGAGATGTAGTCATGGAGATTTACACGAGCACATTAGGAACATTGAGAAAGCACCGTAACTTATAAAGTGGATGTAACTATATATATTTGTCACATGAACATCAAACTAACGAGTGCGAACGTCTGAAAATAATTTAATTTTTCCTAGGCATTTCACTGTATAATATCATCAGGGGAATAATGGCGTTGTGTACATAGTAACGGCGTTATGCCGTTAGGTTATTGTGCACATATATTTATGACGTCACTTAAAACTGTTCAGTAATGGATTAAAAGAGTTTATGAAATGTTTTTCCATGTTTAACCTAGCTGAAATGTTTTCCGTAAACAATTTGTAAAACGGGAATATTTTAAATTTTGGTTCAGCTTTGCAGCAGTCGTCTAAATGTTTGCTTACTGGTATTTGTCTTACCGAGGGGTTCCGGACATTATTTTTGTATTTTTCCCTATTTTTGTCACATATATATATGTATTTATATATATGTTCACGCAGATTGTATATTTGTATGTATGTCGATGAGCTGTGTTATGTTTAAGTCAAAATAAAATTATGTTATGTTATGTTATGTTATGTTATAAAAAATTGAGCCACGACACGAGAAAACCAACAAGGTGGTTGTGCGCCCAGCGCAGACTCAGATCAGCCTGGGCATCCACCCAGTCTGATCAGACTCTTTGCTAAGCGCTCTGAGGGTAGCAAAGAGTCTAAGCCACCTACATGCGGACAGCGAGGACTCTGATCAGACTGGGCGGATGATGTCCAGGCTGATCTGAATCTGCGCTCGGCGCACAACCACTTTGTTGGTTTTCTCGTGTCGCGGCTCAAATATTCTTAGAGTCATCGCTATTCAAGCTTTCTCAAAAAAAAAAAAGAAAAAAACACAAAAACTTTTGGCCATTGTGTCTTCAAATAAGCATTTTAAAAGAGAATTACAGATTAAAATTTGTTAAATATATATATATATATCCTAGAATACTTACTCGCAAAATACACTATCATTTGAGGAGACCAAAACACTATTATTTGAGGATCTAACGGTCCCAGGTTCGAGCCCCGCTTGAGGCGGAAATCTTTCCAACCGTAAACGAGGTTCCATAGCACACAGCCTTTCACTATCACGCTCCCATCGTCCATATATAACTGAAATACTGTTAAGAAGGACGTAAAATCGACGATTGTAAAGTTAGTTCCTTTTTTTTTCTTTTTCCTTATTCCTTTTCCCTTAGTCCTTATTCCTTTTTCCTTTTTTCTTATTCGATTTTCAGGTTCATAGAACTTTGCGAACCTGTGCAAAAGAAGATTCGCATATAGCACATTCATGATCACTTTTACTTCTAAGAATAATGGTATAGATTTTCAAAGCTCAATGGTACAAACTGCGAATAAATAAAACGGAAATGAATGAAAAATTCCTTTTTCCTTATTCGAATTTCAGGCTCATAGAACTTTGCAAAGCTGTGTAATAGAAGGTTCCAATACAGCACTTTCATGATCATCTTTATTTCTAAGTATAATGGTATAGATTTCCAAAGCTCAACGTTTCAAACTGCGAAGAAGGAAAAAGGAAATGTATCAAAATTTCTTTTTTCCTTATTCGATTTTGAGGTTCATACAACTCAGCGAAGCTATCCAATAGAACATTTACATATAGCGCATTCACCTTTATTGTTACTTCTAAGCATAGTAATATAGGTTTCCGAATTTCAACAGTACAAACTGCGAATCAGGAAAAAGGAAATTTTGAGGAAAAAGGAAAAAGGAAATCTTCTTCGCAGATTGTACCATTGAGCTTTGGAAATCTATACCGTTACACTTAGAAGTAAATACGATCATGAATGTTTTATATGCGAATCGTCTATTGCACAGCTTCGCAAAGTTCTATAAACCTGAAAATCGAATAAGGACAAAGGATTTTTTCATTCATTTCCTTTTTTTCTTATTCGCAGTTTGTACCTTTGAAACTCGAAATTCTTTATCACTATGCTTAGAAGTAAAACTGAACGTAAATGCGCTATATGTGAATGTTCTATTGCACAGCTTCGCAAAGTTCTATGAGCCTGAAAATCGTATAAGCAAAAAGGAATATTTCATTCATTTCCTTGTTCCTTATTCGCAGTTTTACCTTTGAAATTAGGAAATCTATACCACTTTGCTTCGAAGTAAAAATGATCGTGAATGTTCTATTGCATAGCTTCGCTAAGTTTTATGGACCTCTAAATCGAACAAGGAAAAAAGAAATTTTGATTCGTTTCCGTTTTCTATATTCACAGCTTGTACCGTTCAGCTTTGGAAATCTATATCGTTTCACTAAGTTAATAAGATCATAAATGTAATTTATGCGAATTTTCGCTTGCACAGTTTCGCAAAATCCTATCAGCCTGAAAATTGAATAAAGCAAAAGGAATTTTTCATTCATTTCCTTTCTCCTTATTCGCAGTTTGTACCTTTGAAATTCGGAAATCTATATCACTATGCTTAGAAGTAAAAATGATCGTGATTGCGCTATATGGGACTGTTCTATTACATAGCTTCCCTAAGTTCTCTAAGTTCTATGGACCTATAAATTGAATAAATAAAAAGGAAAGGTTGATTCATTTCCTCTTTCCTCATTCGCAATTTGTACCGTTGAGCTTTGGAAATCTATACCATTATTCTTAGAAGTAAATATGATCATGAATGTGCTATATGCAAATGTTCTTTTGCACAGTTTCGCAAAGATCTATGAGCCTGAAGATCGAAAATGGAAAAAGGAATCTTTCATTTATTTCCCTTTTCCTTATTCACAGTTTGTAACTTTTAAATTCAGAAATCTGTATCATTATGCTTAGAAGTGAAAATGATCGTGAATGCGCTATATAAGAATGTTCTATTGGATAGCTTCGCTAAGTTCTATGGACCTCAAAATCGAATAAGGAAAAACGAAATTTTTCCTTATTCGCAGTTTGTACAGTTGCGCTTTGGAAATCAATACCATTATTCTTAGAAGTAAAAATGTTCATGAATGTGCTATATGCGAATTTTGTATTGCACATCTTCGAAATGTTCTCTTTACCTGAAAATCGAATAAGGTAAAAGGAATTTTTCATTCATTTCTTTTTTCCTTATTCGCACTTTCTACCTTTGAAATAGGGAAATCAACGGCACTATGCTTAGAAATAAAAATGATCGTGAATGCGCTATATGTGAATGTTCTATTGCATATCTTTGCTAAGCTCTATGGACCTCAAAATCGAATATGGAGAAAGGAATTTTGATTCATTTCCTTTTTTCCTTATTCGCAGTTTGTACGTTGAGCTTCGAAAATCTATACCATTATTATCAGAAGTAAAAATGATCTGGAATGTGTTATATGCGAATCTTTTATTACACAGCTTCGCAAAGTTATATGAGCCTGAAAATTAAAAAAGGAAAAAAAATCATTCATTTCCTTTTTCTTTATTCGCAGTTTGTACGTTTGAAATTTGGAAATCTATATCACTATGCTTAGAAGTAAAAATGATCGTGAATGCGGCATTTGCGAATGTTCTTTTGATTCATTTCCTTTTTCTTTATTCGCAGTTTTTACAGTTGAGCTTTGAAAATCTTTACCATTATACTTAGAAGTAAAAATGAACATGAATGTGCTATATGCGAATGTTGTATTGCACATCTTTGCATAGTTCTCTTTACCTGAAAATCAAATAAGGAAAAAGGAATTTTTCATTCATTTCTTTTTTTCCTTATTCGTTGTTTCTACCTTTGAAATAGGGAAATCAATAGCACTACGCTTAGAAGTAAAAATGATCGTGAATGCGCTATATGTGAATGTTCTATTGCATAGCTTTGCTAAGCTCTATGGACCTCAAAATCGAATTAGCCAAAAGGAAATTCTTATTCATTTCCTTTTTCCTCATTCGCAGTTTGTTCCGTTGAGCTTTAGAAATCTATACCATTATTCCTAGAAGTAAAAAAAAACATGAATGTGCTATATGCGAATCTTCTATTGCACAGCTTCGCAAAGTTCTATGAGCCTGAAAATCGAATAAGGGAAAAAGGGAAAAGGAAAAAGGAATAAGGAATAAGGAAAAAGGAATAACAAAATATGAAGGAAAAAGGAATAAGGAATAAGGAAAAAGGAATAACAAAATATGAACTAACTTAACAATCGTGTTGAAAAGGACGCGAAACCGCAAGTATCCTTCCATCCATTTGCAGATAGTCAAAATATATAATTGAGCCGCGACACGAGAAAACCAACAATGTGGTTGTACGCCCAGCGCAGACTCAGATCAGCCTGCGCATCTGCCCAGTTTGATAAGACTCTTCTTTAAGAGCTCAAATGGTAGCTAAAGGTCTAAGCTACCTCCATGCAGACAGCGAAGACTCTGATCAGACTGGGCGGAAGCCCAGGCTGATCTGAGTCTGCGCTGGGCGAACAACCACATTGTTGGTTTTGTCGTGTCGCGGCTCATTAAAGAATTACTATAATTAGTTTTTAGGACTCTGAAATGGATAGAGTCTTTTCTCTGTTACGGTCAGCATCGTGTGGTAGTTAATGGAGTTAAATCGGATTGGGCCCCGGTGTTGTCGGGTGTTCCCCAGGGCACCGTGCTTGGACCACTGTTGTTCTCGTTGTACATTAACGATATAACAGAAACAATTAACTCGGAATTAAGACTTTTTGCTGACGACTATGTTCGCTATCGTGAAATCAGAGATAGTGAACACACGTTGAAACTTCAGGAGGATATAGATCGTTTAGGGTGTTGGGCAAGGAGCTAGGGCATGAGATTTCAACCGGTCAAATGTAATATAATGCAAATCACAGGGAAACGGATCAAGAAGATCAATGCTTCCTATACCTTAGAGGGAACGGTCCTCAATAACGTACAAACTATTAAGTACCTCGGCATAACCATAACCAATGATTTGAAATGGAACACACATGTCAGCAATATTTGCACAAAGGCTAATAGGACCCTTGGCTTCCTCAGACGTAACTTGGCAGCATATCCACAAGACGTTAAAGAGTCCGCATACAAGGGACTGGTGCGTCCAGTCTTGGAGTATGGTAGTTCAGTTTAGGACCCTCAAAGTATACTTCTTCAAGATGAACTTGAGAAGGTGCAGAAAAGGGCAGCTAAATTTGTAACGGGGAATTACACATATGAAACTGGGAGTATGACTGGCATTCTGGAGAAACTTAAGTGGGAATCCCTGGAAAAGAGAAGGAAAGATATGAAAGAAGGAAAGACTCATAATGCTTTACAAAGGTCTAAAGGGTGCAGCCAGTATACCCATAAATGACCTTGTTCCCCCAAGTAGGCGTACCAGGAATCATCATTCCCTGGCATTTCAAACCCCATTGGCTGGGACTGACATTTACAAGTCCAGTTTCTTCCCTTAGACTATTTGAGATTGGAATTTCTTGGAAGATTCCATTATTTCTGCTGCTGAGTGTGCAGAGGAGTCAGTTACTAGGTTTACTTCTCTTGTAAGGGCTAGGAACCAGCTTCCCAGACTCACAGGTCCTGGTGGATGATTGTCCTTGGACGTATCACCAGTAAACAATTCGGATTCTGATTCTGATTCCAAAGCGGGGTTTCAGGTCAAATTCTTTCCTTCAAGAGATTAAATGTAAGTAGCCATTTTAACGTTTATTGGCTACTGACAGTTAACTGTAAATTGCCATTTTAACGTTTTTTTTGGCTATTGACAGTTGACTGTAAATAGTCACTCCGATAAATAAATGGGGTCACCGTACTACTTCTTGATATAATGCAGCGCCATCTATATGCCTGTTTGAAACATGGCTATGTCTATTACGAACACTTTATCCGAGAAAACAGATGACCGATCGTTTCGAAGTAAAGATTAATTAACTCCTCTTTCTTGTCTCTTTGTTTGAACATCAAAATTATCGTCGTCGTATGTCTCATTATATAGGTTATTTTCAGTTTTTAGTTTCCCGCCATTTTCCATTATCGGAAAAAAGTAGAATTTCTTCAATATAAAAAGTTCCACAATTGAAATTTTTATATACTTTTGATACAGTAAAGGAATGATCTACCCCTAGCAAATAAGAAAATAAAAAATATAAGTCATCGACCAAATATTCGTGTTATGGAAGGAAAACCACTTTTATTTCGCACGTTTTTCATATAAGCGCGTTGACGTCAATGTTTTATGCGTTGACGTCGCTTTCTATTTGGCGCCTTCGACAGCCATATGGATAACGCTCTTACCTTTCGATGCTTGTTTATAGCAATGCAATATAATTCCCTATTCAATTTCAACAATGTTCTTATGTCTTGAACATATACATGTAGTCTATATGAAATTGTCGCCTTCAAAAATTTCTCGTTTGCAGACAACACATTAATCAGAGAAGTTCCAAGGACTGAAACTAGGCAGCACGTTCATTGTTATTTCTCATAGTATTTGGAACTTTTTTCTTAGTCCAGATTATATCACATTTATATCGGATGAACAAGTTTATGTGCGAACATTCAACTTACTGGACCGGGCCACTGCCGGACATGTATTTTCACAGAAACATCGGCAAAGCTTGGTCCGTGGTGCATGATTTCAATTTAGTGCTGAAACCAATTTTCGAGGATGCGCATTTTGATAATTTTTCCCTGTTCGCATCGACAACCTATGAATCCTGCGGAAAGTCTACGGCGATTAGTGAAAAATGAAGAGTGTCGCTGCCAAGCCGTTGTAAAATTTGTAGCTTACGAGAACAATATGGCTGATCGTCTCATGTCGCTTGCGTTAAATCTTAGAAGCAACTATTAAAAAAAAATAATGAAAATAAATAAAGAAAAAAGAAAGAAAAAGCATAATTACCTTAACGACATGAGCTAACAATAAAAGCTTAGATAGGCCTGTGCATTTGCTCAGTCTGATCTCCGCTTTCACTATTTGCATGGGTATTTCATGACTAAAGCAAATGGTACTAAGTCCTTATTTGTATTTATACTTGCATTAAGTAATTACGAGATTCAAAACGAGCTTGTTTCACAGCCTCTGTTTAACTGACAAATAATTCCTAAAAATTTACACACTACCCCTCAAAAATTGGTGCTCTGTTTTCCGTTTAAAATTCTTCAGCCCCATTTTTGTCGTTTTTTTTTTTTTTTGTCCAATTTTATATAGTTACCATTTTTCTGTAGCAAAATACTTATACGTTTGTTTCAACAAACAGCCCATGTTGTCTTCGAAAGTGACGTAAACGTTTTAGCATTACGGCAAACGACGTCATGATAAACATAGCAGGAAACAATGACGCTGCGTCAAAATGTATGTGCACGAACATTGGGGTGATTTCCCTTTTACCTTTATTATAAGTGAATAACATTTATATTTAGACATCACTCGCAGAAGTTTTTTTTTTTTATTTTTTTTTTTTTTTCTTTCAAAGGAGAATTGCATTAAAGTTTACCAGTCGACAGATAACTTACAAGAGCATATATTCTTGTCACAAAAACCCCATGTAAATGACCCATGATTTTTTGAGACCGACAAACACCATGGCCGTGTTTCGCCTAGGCTGCGGCAATAATTTTTTGCAGCTTTTATTGAACTGTCTGTCTGTTCAAACCGAGCAGGGTCTACATCCCATGTTCTGTCTTCTGGGGAAATTTCTCCCAGCTCACGCAGGGGTCCCCCTGGTTATCAACGTCTACTTTCCCCGAGTACAATATTAAGTCGACGTCTGCCGGACAAGTCGTCAAACCTGCAACTGATATTAACGGTAAAATTGAGCCGCAACACGAGAAAATCAACAAAGTGGTTGTACGCCCAGCGCAGACTCAGCTCAGCCTGGACATCCGCCCAGTCTGATCAGACTCTTTGCTAAGCGCTTAAAGAGTAGCCAAGGGTCTAAGCTAACTCCATGCGGACAGCGAAGACGCGGATGCCCAGGCTGATCTGAGTACGCGCTGGGCGAATAACGACATTGTTGGTTTTCTCGTGCCGCGGCTCAAATGTTTAAAAATGTCGAACAGCACATTGTTACAATAGTGCGTAGGCAACCACTGCGTAGACCAATATCAGACCATTCTTAGCCTGATCTGGGGGAGCCACTGGATAAAGGTATACACTACTTGCAAACCCAACAAGTATTTTCAGAAAAAAAAGAATTGTCAGAAGATCAAGCTATACAAATATAGGTCACGCTGAAATTCAAGTAAGAGGATATCATTTATAGTGTCAGCCCTAAACCATTTTACAAAGTATGATGTACATGTAAATCCATAAAATAGTGATAGAAATATGGGGCGAAATCACTTGACCATGAAACAGGGGTCACGCTGACCTACAATCAGTATGAGTTCACTCACAGTGTAAGCCCAAACCATTAACCGAAGTATTAGTATAACCAATGATATTGTGTAAGGAACATGAGGCAAAATCACTGGACCATGAAATATGGGTCACATTGACCTACAATCAGTGTGAGGTCCCTCACAGTGTTAGCCCAAACCATTAATAGAAGTATAAGTTTAATCCATGAACGAGTGTAAGAAATATGAGGCAAGATCACTGGACCACGAAATGTGGGTCACTGTGCCCTACTGTTTGTTTGAGGTCAAACTTTGTGTCATACTCAGCTATTATCCCAAGCAATCATGGTCGCACATCAAATAGTCTTTAAAATATAAGGCAAAATCACTAGACCTTGAAAGATAGGTTGCACTAACCTACAATGAGTATGCGGTCACTCACAGTGTAAGCCCAAACCATGAACCCAAATATAATGAAACTCCATGAAATAGTGTTAGAAACATGAGGTTATATGTGACAGTGTCTGACATTTTGAGCCTTATGGAGTCGAAAATCGGAAATTTTGTTTATAACATTTCATGTTAATTTGTGCTTCCAGAATAGATTTCGAGAAGCACAAAGATATAGCGCTAAGGATTACTGCAAAAGCAAACGAAATTGACAGTAACCCGATTTTTTTATTTTCATTTCGCTGATTGGATACAATCCACATACTAGCTGGATAAACTTTTAAAACTCCGGTGCGTGACATCGCTTTTCAAAGATCTAAGATGCGAACATTCTTAAAAGTGTGTAGCTGATGAAAATTAAAGACGCCCATAGAAATGATGAATCACTCTTTTCAGGCAACGCTTTGAAATCAGTCGGTGCGCGGAAATCCAATTAATTTAACGTGCAAACTTTAAGGCGTCATTATCCAAACCTATCATGTACCTCCAACAAACAGTTTTCTAAATGTTAGGCAAAATCACTGGAGCATGAAATATAGGTCATTGTGACTTATTGTTAGTTTGAGGTCAAGCATCCGGTTATTCTTACCCATCATTATCCTAAAAAAAGTAAAAAGTATGCAAAGACCAGGAACTGAAACAATCAAAATCCAAATCCAGCCCTCAAACCATAGTTGGAAACAACTAAGATTACAAATAATCAAGATACAGAGAACATATG
The DNA here is from genome assembly GCA_963989385.1 of Ctena decussata. Lineage (NCBI taxonomy): Eukaryota > Metazoa > Mollusca > Bivalvia > Lucinida > Lucinidae > Ctena > Ctena decussata. Next base: position 59,342,618 of record OZ022511.1, read on the forward strand.
GCCAACCGAGTGAGCAGCTTGTTCCCAAAAGGTGGCCACTCAGCAACCCAAACCGAACCAAAAATAATAATAACATACATAAGGTAAAACATCACAGAAACTCTGACACCAAAAACAGGCAACAAAGAACCACAACAGAACTACCGCCTTGGAACGGTCAGTAATGAATTACTGGGGGGCTTAAATCGATTTTACAGGCCCAACCTCACCCTCAGTTTCTGAAGTGGTACAAAACATTTAGTTGGTTGTTCGGTTCGCATGATAACCCTCTAACTCGTCAATGAATCATCACGGTAAACACATAAATCAAATTTCAACACCATGAAGAAGCAAAGACGAGGACTCAACAGATACAACGGGCCGTCTGACATGTGGAGATCCTGCATTCGCATTCGTACATCAAAAAGTCTTCAAGATATAAGGCAAAATCACTGGAACGTGAAATATAGGTCATTGTGACCATATGTTAGTTTGGGGACAAATTGGGGTCAAGATGAGTCATTATCCCTAGCAATCATGTTCATGAATCAAACAGTCTTCAAGATATAAGCCAAAATCACTGGACCATGAAATACAGCTCGCTGCTTACTGCCTAATATACATCGCTACTTCCAGTACATATTCAACAGACGTATCTCTGGAGCAAGTTTGAAGACTTTAGCTCATGCGGTTACTGAACTTACTACACCAGCTGAATATTTGTTCTATGTTCATTTAACCGTAAAATATAGATCATGGCCCGATGTGCATTGTTCCTTTATTAGACCTTCCCAAGGCGTATCTGTGGAGCAAGTTTGAAGAAACTGAACTACGCATCAGGTGAATTTTTTCCAGGTTCAGTCAACCGTGAGATTGAGCCCTTGGCCCGATATCGATCACTGCTTTCAGTACATCTTCCCAGATGTATCTATGGAGCAAGTTAAATGACTCTATCACTTTTGTTTACCTTGAAACTGAGCTAAACGCAACAGGTGTGTATTTTCTATGTTCAATCAACCGTAAAATATTGGTCATGGCCAAATATGCATTGCTGCTTTCTGTAGATCTTTCCCAGAAGTATCTATAGAGCAACTTTGAAGACTCGAGTCATTGTGGGTACTTAGAAACTGAGCTTAAGAGCTAAACGCAACAGGTGAATATTTTTTCTATGTTCAATCAACCGTAAAGTATAAGTCAAGGCCCAATGTGCATTGCTGCTTACAGTAGCTCGTCCTAAGAAGTATATTTTGGGCAAGTTTGAAGACTCAAGCCCTTGTGGCTACGTAGAATCTTAGCTGAACCAAACAGGTGGATAACTTTCCATGCCCAATCAACCTCGATTTATAGGCCATTGCTCGATATGCATCGCTGCTTCCAGTGAGTCTTTACTCTGATCCACATAAGAGCCGCGACACGAGAAAACCAACAATGTGGTCGTGCGTCCAGCGCAGACTCATCCGCCCAGTCTGATCAGAGTCTTCGCTGTCCGCATGGAGGTAGCTTAGACCCTTAGCTACCATTTAAGCACTTAGCAAAGTCTCCGATCACACTAGGCAAATGCCCAGGCTGATCTGAGTCTGCGCCGTACGCACAACCACTTAGTTGGTTTTCTCGTGTCGCGGCTCTTATGTGGATCAGAGTAAAGACTCTAGTCCATGCGGTCACTGGGAAACTGCGCTAAACGCAACATGTAAATAATTTTTCTTTGTTCAATTAACCAGTAAGTTCAGGTCATCGCTCGATATGCATCGCTGCTTTAAGTAGATCTTCCCCAGACGTATTAATGGAGCAAGTTGAAAGACTCTAGCCTTTGCAGTTACCTAGAAACTGAGCTAAACGCAACAGGTTAATATTTTTAAACATTAAATCAACCGTAAAACATAGGGCGTGGCCCGATATGTATCGCTGCTTTGTCGTAGATCTTGCCCAGACATATCTAAGGAGCAAGTTTATAGACTTTAGCCCTTGCAGCTACTTCGAAACTGAGCTAAACGCAGTCGGTGAATATTTTGTTCTATGTTCAATTAACCGTGAAACTGAGCCCCATGGCCCGACATGCGTCGTTGCTTTCAGTACATCTTCCTCAGACGTACATATGAAACAAGTTCAAAGACTCTAGCCTTTGTGGTTACTTAGAAACTTAGCTAAACGCAACAGATGAATACCTTTACTTTGGAGCGTTCGCACGCGCTGTCACAAGAAGGGTATTGCATATGCCCGTCTTTGCTACGCAATTTAGCGCTAATAAACATCATAAGACTGAGTATACTTTTCTTGCACACCAGATAATGATATCCGCGAGTTTCACCTCTACCGACAATTCTTTTCTTGTACACCAGATAAGGACATCCGCGTGCTTCACCTGTGCCGACAATTCTTATCTCACCCATGTTATCTCACCCAAGACTAGATAAAATCACGTGTAGTAATTGCATTGGTTCTACCGACAATTTATTTTTTGCACACCAGATAAGGATATCCGCGTGCTTCGCCTGTGCCGACAATTCTTATCTCACCCATGTTATCTCACCCAAGACTGGATAAAAATCACATGTAGTGAAAGCATTGGTTGTATAGGACGCCAGGTATAGGACGTCAAGTAACATTTGCTTTTCTTATTATAACGTCAGGAAGACGGCAAAATGGCGTCTGTTTATGCAAACTGGACGTTAACGTAAAAACGAACTTTGATCGCTAGAAGCGTCGGAGTTTGTTTTACATTATGCATTTTAACAACTTTTATGTTTTAATTGAAACATTGTTTTACAAATTGTGTGCAAGATAACTATCTATCATGGGTCTTTGTAGCAGATAGAAAAGTCCGTCACTCGGAATCACTGTTCGGCATCACGAGTTTTTTTTTTATATGCACAGTCAGTCAAACAGAACTTTAATCAACATTTATGCGTAATGTGCTGTTTAAAGTGACGGAACACCGCATCTGAATAAGCGGATCCAAATAAGAATGCCTCCCCAATAAACAGCTTCTAACGCCTGCTATCGTTTCGCTATCGTAGCTTAGGTTCGTTTGTTGTCGAACCATATCTTGGTTTAAATGATATTTTATTAACTATAAATTACATACATAAACTACAATACAATTTCAAAAGTATCAGGATTTGACAGTAAGCAAAATGCCATATCTTACGTCGGAAACCTAAATAACGCCTGAACCGATACAATTTTTCCGTCTGTGGTGGTACTGTTTGCATGGATTGACCATTATATCGATTGCCCTCCTAAGCTTTAAAACAAATAATTTTGTCTCTCGACATGGTTTCTTTACAAATATTGCGTAGCATGTATATAGTAATTTCACGCATGCAGGTTTTTCATGTTGTTTCTCCCGATATTTACTGTCCATACGCTATGATATGAGCCGCGACATGAGAAAACCAACAAAGCGGTTGAAAAATCCGTCACGAGGTTCACTGTTCGGCATCTCCAGGCTTGGCGAGTGATGCCGAACAGTAATCCTGAGTAACGGATGTTTTTTCTTCTATCTACATACATACTTTTTCTCGCATACTTTTACATTTAAAAAATTGGGGTTAACTTCAGACAGTGTTAAAATAATTAAACAACATTTATAAATGTTATAATCGAAAAAGCCAACATTACTTGACGTTGCAGATACGTGACGTCCTTTACAAACAATGCATTTACTACACGTCATTTTAATCCGGTCCTTAGGGAGATAGCATGGTTGATATAAGAATGGTCGGTACAGGCGAAGCACGCGGATATCCTTATCTAGTGTGCAAAAAATGAAATGTCGGTACAGGCGAACCACGCATATATCCTTATCTGGTGTGCAAAAAAATGAATTGTCGGTGCAGGCGAAGCACGCGGATATCCTTATATGGTTTTGCAAAAAATAAATTGTCGCTATAGGCGAAGCACGCGGATATCCTTAGCTGGTGTGCAAAAAACTAATTGTCGGTACAGGTGAAGCACGCGGATATCCTTATATGGTTTTGCAAAAAATGAATTGTCGCTATAGGCGAAGCACGCGGATATCCTTATCTGGTGTGCAAAAAACTAATTGTCGGTACAGGTGAAGCACGCGGATATCCTTATCTGGTGTGCGAAAAATGAATTGTCGGTACGGGCGAAGCACGCGGATATCATTATCTGGTGTGCAAAAAAATGAATTGTCGGTACAGGTGAAGCACGCGGATATCCTTATCTGGTGTGCAAAAAATGAATTGTCGGTACAGGCGAAGCACGCGGATATCATTATCTGCTGTGCAAAAAATGAATTGTCGGTACAGACGAAGCACGCGGATATCCTTAGCTGGTGTGCAAAAAAATGAATTGTCGGTACAGGCGAAGCACGCGGATATCCTTATCTGGTGTGCAAAAAAATGAATTGTCGGTACAGGCGAAGCACGCGGATATCCTTATCTGCTGTGCAAAAAAATGAATTGTCGGTACAGGCGAAGCACGCGGATATCCTTATCTGGTTTGCAAAAAAATGAATTGTCGGTACAGGCGAAGCACGCGGATATCCTTATCTGCTGTGCAAAAAAATGAATTGTCGGTACAGGCGAAGCACGCGGATATCCTTAGCTGGTGTGCAAAAAAATGAATTGTCGGTACAGGCGAAGCACGCGGGTATCCTTATCTGCTGTGCAAAAAAATGAATTGTTGGTACAGGCGAAGCACGCGGATATCCTTATCTGGTGTGCAAAAAAATGAATTGTCGGTACAGGCGAAGCACGCGGATATCCTTAGCTGGTGTGCAAAAAATGAATTGTCGGTACAGGCGAAGCACGCGGATATCCTTAGCTGGTGTGCAAAAAAATGAATTGTCGGTACAGGCGAAGCACGCGGATATCCTTATCTGGTTTGCAAAAAAATGAATTGTCGGTACAGGCGAAGCACGCGGATATCCTTATCTGCTGTGCAAAAAAATGAATTGTCGGTACAGGCGAAGCACGCGGATATCCTTAGCTGGTGTGCAAAAAAATGAATTGTCGGTACAGGCGAAGCACGCGGATATCCTTATCTGCTGTGCAAAAAAATGAATTGTCGGTACAGGCGAAGCACGCGGATATCCTTATCTGCTGTGCAAAAAAATGAATTGTCGGTACAGGCGAAGCACGCGGATATCCTTATCTGGTGTGCAAAAAAATGAATTGTCGGTACAGGCGAAGCACGCGGATATCATTATCTGCTGTGCAAAAAAATGAATTGTCGGTACAGGCGAAGCACGCGGATATCCTTATCTGAATTGTCAGTACAGGTGAAACTCGCGGATATCTTTATCTGGTGTGCAAGAAAAGTATGTTCATTCGTGTGATTTTTCATTAGCGAGACTTTTCGAAGGAAAGACGGGCTTATGCAGTACCCTTCTTGTGCAATTGCCTTTAGCTGAGTTTCTAAGTATAAATTTCAAACTTGCTCCTTAGATACGTCTGGGAAAGATGTACTGAACGCAGCGATGCACGTCGGGCCATAGGCTCAATTTCACGGTTGACTGAACAAAGAACAAAATATTCACCTGTTGTGTTTGGCTGTGATGGTCAACTTGGTCATGTGACACAGAGCCCCGCGAATAAACTTTCGTTCCCCTAACCCAGCGAAGCTCCTTATGAAATTTAGCTTCAATGGGCCTAGTCGTTTAAGAGGAGAAGGTGTTTGAAAATGTTGACGACGGACGGACGACGGATGCCTGGCAACACTATTAGCTCAGATTCAGGTAAGTTAACAAGCTGACATAAATGAAGACTTTCTCACAGCATCGCAATTTTCCCTCGCAGCGCATGTAATCAAATCCCACGTGATCCCCCATCCTGAAACCTTTAGTCCGCTGAAGATTACTTGCAGAAAGCCTGATTTACATGCAACATTTGAAATTCAGTTGTCGAGCATTAATAAGCAAATAACGTCATATATTTACACTTGCCACTGACTTCCCATAGGTGAACTGTATAGAGCAACTGGCTTCATACACCGATGAACGACAGTTGATCATGTGACGTTGTCGTCAAGCGACGTCTAAGGTAAACAAACGTCTTGATTGGTCCACATAACATTCGATTGACGCCACGTTATGGCGACGGCTGTTTAACGTAATGGCCGAAATCGTCGATTTTGTCTTTTCTGCGACGCATATTTTGCATATTCTACATTAAATTACCACGAAAACAGCATAGGAAAGGTCTAAAAATACAGTGTAAATATAAGAATTCAAATTTGATTTTTCAGCGTTCATCGTGTGAAGAAGCAAGTGGTCGTCGCTAAAATTCTACAAGAAGCGCTTCGCGCCTCATGGAATTTTAGCTCCGCCCACTGGCTTCATCACACGATGAACGCTGAAAAATCAAATTTGAATTCTTAAATAAATCACTTTCTTACGCACTGTCACCCACAAACACGCACAAACGCCGGCTCTTGCGTATAAGTGTACTAGGATTTTGTACGTTGGGACCTTTATGGCCGCCACATGGCACAGCACCAGCTGCAGAGAAGGTAAAATGAGCCGCGACACGACAAAACCAACAATGTGGTTGTGCGCACTGTGCAGACTGATATCAGCCTGGGTATCCGCCAAATTTGATCAGACTCTTCGTTAAGAGCTAAAAGGGTAGCTTAGGGTCTAAGCTACCTCCATGCGGGCAGCGATGACTCTGATCAGACTGGGCTCCATGCGGGCAGCGAAGACTCTGATCAGCCTGGGCGGATGCCCAGGCTGATTTGAGTCTGCGCTGGGCGCACAACCACATTGTTGGTTTTGTCGTGTCGCGGCTCAAATAAATTTTGAAGGAGAATCCAATGAAAGCATTTTGTTTTTTCATAATGTTTTGTTTTAAATGTTTGACTGAACTGACATTATTGGAGAGCAAAACATACCAAAATTTCGTCGAAGCTTGCGCCCGTCCAAACCTGGGTTCTTAGGGAATTTGTCGGACGCGAGTATTTACAACTTTAGAGAAATGATCAAAATCAAATCATTTAGTAGTATATTCTATCACAGTATCCGAACTGACTGTACAATCTCTTCCGGTTTTCATAGCGTTGAATCGAGAGTACATACATTCGCTTATAACCAGTAGTCGGAAATCATTATGTTTTGAGATATTATCCGGAACCTGCTGCGTCATTTATAGTTATTCAGCTTTGAAAATGTAAAGAGGTAAGTTTAATATAATTTGCTATTCGGTCTTTTACTTAATTGCCCTGTACAATGTCGTGTATGGGTAGGTAGTAATTGGTACAGTATTCAAATCGCCCTTGGCATGATTCTAAAACCATTTTGAGCCTTTTTTACATGTTTTGTAAAAAATCTTTAAAATAAACGGAAGGCGTTATCAATCTACAGTTTGTTAGTTTTGATAATAGAATGATAGCTAGGTTTTGCACGACACAAACTCGTGTTAAATTAAGCAGCTCGGAATAAAATTTCTGTGACGGCCATGAGGTTTTCATTGTACAGGGTAATAAAGTAAAAGACCGAAGAGCAAATTATATTTAACTTACCTCTTTGCATTTTCGAAGCTGAATAACTATAAATGATGCAGCAGACTCCGGATAAAATCTCACACATAATGATTTCCGACTACTGGTTACAAGCGAATTTTGTACCCTCGATTCAACGCTATGAAAACCGGAAAAGAGGGTACAGTCAGTTCGGATACTGTGTCTGTGGTATATGCTCATATCTGTATACTGGATATAAGCCAGTACCTTAACAATAAATTAGTATTAAATATAGTTAAGCTAAGGTGTGATCGCGTTTGAAGAAGATTAACTTACCATAACTGTTATAACTGGTTCGGTTTTCAATTGTCACTGAAAGAAAAAGTAAACAAGATGAACATGACAGTTCTTTATCACTCACCCGAGACTACAGCTTTCCAATCATAGCTTCCACGGGTGGTAAAGTTTCAAACTGACCTCCGCGGAGGTATATGGAAAAACAATTTGACTGTTTCCCGGTAGGCAATTTGAATATATGATGTCATGAATTTTCGCGGTTTACTGACAGGGCTCAAGTAAGAATTTTCTCACTAGAAAAGGTACTCCAAAAATCGGAGAATGTCATGCTATATATATACAGTCAGACATAAGTTAAGCAACGCCCAAATTAGTTAAAAAATAATTTCATATTTGACAAATCGCATATTTGATATGAATTAAATAAAATTTCAAATATTTCAGTTCTTTGGATAGTGAGGAATATTTAGACAGAATATTGATGCAAAAAGTAAAGATATTCCTGTGATAACGTTACTTGAAACGTACCTCCTTCTATGGCGCAACTTATTCAGGTGATGCTTAATTTACGTCTGATTGTAAATATATTTTACAGTTGTATATTGAGACCAAATGAGATGGAAAAATTTTCAGCGGTGTTTTTGGCTTGCGGTCAAGGCCGCAAGCCAATATTCATGTTAGTGATATCGACTTATTTTCTGAAGGAACGCTCATTCGGAAAATACCATTAGAGTTCGTACTGCAACGATTCGTTCTAAAAGATTTTGTATCTTCGCTTACGTCATAAAATACACACAATTTCGCCTGTTACTTTGCTTCGATGCAATTATTTTTTATCCAAAGCCGACGACAGGTAAATGTATACAATTGCCCACAAGGTACTGAATAGACTGCGAAAAATTGCAGTCTGATAGGTTCCTTTGGTTGGTCGCATATGACATACAGCAGGATTCTCCTTTGACGCGACATGCCTATAGTGTTGAAGCTCTGTATGCCAGGCTAGTAAAAAGCAGCCCATGATTTTGAGATAAACAGGCAAATAGCAACTGACAAGACTGTCTAACATGCATGAAAGCTTTTGCATATCTGTCTATGCTTTGTCTAGCATGCATTTGAAGCTAATATTGACCTTGTATTATCACAATTCTGCATGTTTCTTTTGTCAATGTATTACGTACTTGTAGTAAACAGTAGTTAAGTTTGTTCAGAATTTATCACATACTTGAAGTAAACAGTAGTTAAGGTTTTGTTCAGATTTAATTACATTTTGAAATAGTAGCATTTTTTAGCATAATCTTCCAGTACTTGCATTTATAACACTCTCTAATGCTGCCTTTTACTTCACCTATGCAAATGTACAGAGAAATATTTACACTCGTCTATGGTTTCCTTTAATACATGAACCTATACTGGACTGACGATGTTCATACACCACTGAACAAAACTCATGCCTGCAATGTTAAGCGTAAGCGACGTCACGGATAATTCAAATAGTTGATTGGCCGACATAACGTTTGATATACGTCATGTCATAACTATTCTTTGTCTTTTCCTTGGAGTTAAATTAGTCAGAACTTAGGAATAAATAACAAATTTGATGTGAAGACATAGCATAATATACCTGCTTGAACTCTTCTGTCTCGAAAACGGAATGAGATATTGCTTCACTTTCTTTCGTGTCTCGTTTTTATAGGTTCTCTAGAATAACTCGACATTACGTTTTTGGAAATCAAAGACATGTCTAAAACCGCCCTTAGCGCCAAATTTAGTTTTACGCTAAAAATCGACGTTATCTGAACAGGGGGTACAGTTTTAAAAATCTACTTTGAGAAATATTTACACGGTAAAATCTTAATGTTATTTCATCAATAATCCAACCTCACATTTCATTAAAAATGATCAAAATTTGAGATATATTTTTCGGAGACGTTTTTTCTCTATTTCAATTATTACGTGACAAAGGGCCCATTTGAATATTTACTGAAAATTAGCGTTTTCATCAATTCACTCGAAAGGCGTAGAGATTGAACAGAAAGTGTAGCACAGCTTTATGGACCTCTTGATGGCTCGCACTTTGGTATGGAATTTATTTCAATACCTCATCGGACTGCCCAAGTGCCAAGTGCCACACGTTTCATGGCATCAGAGCTCAATCCTAATCATTCCGAACATGAATACTTCGAAGATAAACATTTTAAGATAAACTGACCATACTTGGAAAGAAATATCCTTGCATCAAGATGATTTCAAATTTGAGCCTCGTCATGTTACTTCCAACAATGTTGCAATTTATCATATGATATTCAGATTATCCTTCTCATTCATACGAGGTATCAGAGACCTCACCGTTGGCTCAATCGCTTAGGCCACTTCCATACACGGCTGAAGCGACAAGCGAAGGCTGATCAGACTGCACATTTGTTGGAAATCACATAATGTGGCTCATTTATGCAAATGTCTCAGTTACTTTACAAAGCAAAACACGACATAAGTATTTCCTGAAAAAATGCGTCCGGGAGAAATCTTTAAATATGAATTACATTGATTGTTCACGTGAAAGGAGAATGTTTGGATAATTTCTAAGAAGACAAATAAATTTTACTTCGAGTTTAATGTGCAAATCGACATGTCTCTGATTTGTTGATTATTCTTACATGGTGTTATTTTACCTCACAGAGCGTAAAGGAAGCGACGTCGTGTGAAAATTTGTGATAAATCACGTTGCTAACGCTCGGCGTGCGCATTTCGCGCCTTGGTAACATCGGATGTAAATAATTAGGTCTCTGTCGACTTCCGCCTAAAAATAATTCTTTGGAAAACGTCGAAATATCCCTAATGTTAGAATCGAAATAAGTTTTCCATACCGGTAAATTATCGCTGATTAACACATGTGTTGTCGGGCAGTTACTCCGGCTGCGCCGCCGTGAATTAATATTTCGTGATCTGCCCTCCAACAAGATGTGTTAATCAGCGAAAATTCATGGGTAAGGAAAACTAATTTCTTCAAAAATATCACTGATTTTTTTCCTATGTTCTATAAACATTACACATATACCTACCTAAATGCTATTGTGGAGATGATATAAGTGTATGTTAACATACCTACTCCAGTAGATGGCGCCACTTGGGAATAGTAAGCTGTGAATTCATTTCCAGTCCGATTCAAATATGCTTGGGAGAAGTATCGTATGTATAAAGTTTGAGATATGGACCTAATATCTGGTGGTGGCTTTCTCCCGCAGAATCGTCCGTGAATTACTGAATCCTCGTCAATCTAGTTATGTTAAATAAAGTAAAGTCCCATCTATTATTTTTCCAATAGCTTTAAGGTATTTGGATATGGAATAACTCTGTTTTTTTATTTGTTAAACAAAAGACAGTTATTGACCATGGTGATCTCTATCAACTGTGTAGTAAATACACACACTAACAGTGTCTACCGTAAATATCCTAAGTTTTTGGGCAGACAGGTCTTACAAACAGTGGAAACCGAGATTAGACTGTTCCTTAGGAACAGAATGATCAAGCTTCATAGTTGGCTTCCCATCTGTGCATTTTTTGTAGGCATAACTCTATGGTACATTGTAGAACCGAAATAATAGGAAAATAAACAGTAGGGGTAGGACCGGCTGTGCTTGCAGCTGGTGCAGAATGTGGGCTGTCTGTTTGGGGGATATGTTTGAGGTTAAACATTGATTTTTTAGGAAACGAAACGGTAAAATGTTTAGGTTTTTTTATTTTTTATTTCATTCTGTATCATACACTGTAAGTTTTACTAATTTGCATAAGTATGTTCTATCGATTGAATATATTTTTTCATGACGTTTTTCATGAAATTCAATTTTCTTGCATTTTTTTAAAACATATAAAAAAATTCTTATCATCAAGAAAACTGCAATTTTTTACCAGTTTGATTCAAATATTCTGTATTACAGATTATTTGATTTGAAGAAATGTAAGTGCATTCATGTGCTAGAGACATGAATTTAAATGGAAAATGTGTAAAAATGTATGTAGAAATACAAAATTTTGTTTTTATAGGAAAAGAAAACGGTGATTTTTTTCTTATCCAACTGTTTTATAGCCCTTTGGGGTTTACAGCTGGTATAATGAAATGATTGCCCCACTAATATTTTCATTCAGTATCCATCCACCTCAATTCAAAATTCGCAATTTGATTAACAGTAACGTTTTCGTGCCTCAAGATCTTCTGTTGTGGAGCAATAATACTTCTTCTTGACATTGTGCTCTCTTTCACAAATATTTAGTATTTGTGTAGACATCCAGAAACAAAACTGTGTAAGGTCCTTATAAGATCCCAAATTCCGCCCTCAAAACCAAAAGGGACATAAGTTTATATATTACATTCTTAACGAAGAAATACAAGGATTTCTAGTCAATATAAATATGCTATTTCCCAGTTCTCTGCGAGGGTTTATTTTCTCTAGGGAAATAAATCTCTGTAGATTGATTACCCTCCCGATAACATTCAGAGCTTAGTTATTAATGTACGACCGGGTACCGGCTTTTAGAACTACTTTCCTAAGCTCTTTCTTTCCACTGCAGTTGTAGCTATATAACACAGATGGAATTGCTTTTTATGATTTTGAGAAAAACAACAGACGCTAAACAAACCTATAACAAACTTTGATGTGTATTTATGGCGTGTGGACATGAATGAATTTACAAATATGCCATTTTATGTGGAAATGCATTGCCTTTTGAACGATACACGCTCCGCAAAGTGCAATAAGAAACGTGTCATCCAGCTCATAACAGACTATATCGAGCGAGCCTTGGATCGTCGGGACCAGTAGCCGAACAGGCGATGATTGTAAAGGCATGATGCAGGTTCCTTTGGTCAGTAAATTAGTCTTATTATAACCAATATTGGCCGTTCAAAAACAAAATGACGGTCAAAGCAATTCAATATTCATGTATCCTTTCGCGCTAAATGTACAGGCTCTCGGAAGGACACTTGAAAACAAAAATACAGATGGAAATATTCATTAAATCTAAGCCATACGAATGGAATATACAGTAGGGACGGGTTTCTTTATTGGATCTTCAAACCTCCCGAGGTTTATAAATCCCATATCTTAAATGGGACAGTCAATAAACTCTATATATAAACTGACAACAGTCCACAATAGACACGCGCGGTAAACCGAATGAACAGCATTGTCCCAGACAGGTAGTCAGTCAGATATTCCAATTATTGAGAACACCAATCATATTGTAAAACTTGAGTACATTCTCAAACTCAAAATAAAGCACATTTATTAGCTGCTTCCGAGCACATGCTCGGAAGCAGCCAATCAGTGTGCTTTATTTTGAGTTTGAGATTATTCTCAAGTTTTATAACCTCGAACCCAGGTAACTGAAAACACCGACATGGACAACCAGAAAAGATCACAGTATCATTTATTTTTATCCATTTGCAAGTTTAGATTTCAACACAAAAAGGAAAGGGACGTGGGCAGCTATACAGGTGACCATGTTGCTACAAGGCCACATACAAGCGGACATAAGAACAAGTTATATTGAGGAACCGCCTTGGAACGGTCAGTAATAGATTCCTGGGGGCTAATTAAGGCACTTGGTTCCTAACTTCTAACTATATACCCGGCTCACATATTCTCCCCGAAGAGCACCTGTCGACACTTTTTAAGTATTTTTAAGTAATTTCTAAGTAATCATGTTCATACGTCTGTGAAGCGACTAAATGGGAAATGCGCTTAAGTGGGATAAATTAACGGCTATCTAGGAAAAGGTCTATCAAGCGCTTAAAAGAGAAATACGACTAACTATGCAAAGAAAGGTTACCGCTTAAGTGGGAAAAACATTTACCGCTAAGTGGGAAAATAAGGCTAGTGTAGTATAACTCGGAACTGAAGAGTTTATAATAGGATATGGAAAGGCAAACACGGTATGGTCGAGGCAAGTAGTGTAGTGTAGTGTAGTGTTTGGATAAACATGAGCCGTAGGATGGGCTTACAGCGAAGCCTGGCGAAACAGAGTCCTCATGAAACGGTAATTTGGTTTACTGATGTAAAACTTCATGTGGGTTTCGCTTAGGTATATCGAGTATAGGAGGCGACAATGAACGGCAGGGTGGGTAAAGTTCAAAAGGACTGGCCAGGTATATGGTGGGCCAGGTAAAGGTCATTCGGTAGGTAAAGTCCCTGTATGGCAGGGCAGTGAAGGGAAGAATCGAACAGACTACAGTACATGTGTACTTGTATCTTGAAATTAGATATGTTATAGTAGGGTAAGTGTAGTATAGTGAAGAGGTACATTTATGGTAGGGTATGTTATAATACGAACAGAAATTTTAAGAAATAGCAGATCGAGGAAAGGTATTGTAGGGTAGAGTTCAGTAGGGTACGGCGTACCTCGCCTTATCAGACAGGGCCGGGATGATGGAATAGTGTAGTTTTTGTAGGACGGAATAGTGGATGACGAGCAGGTTATGATGGGTTTGGCTAGTGTTAGCTATATTACCATGATTACGGCAGGCTTTGGTAGTGCAGAGATAGAAAGGGTATTATATGAAAGTAGGATGAATGGTTATTGGTAAAGCCATATAAGGTAGGGTGTGGTACACTGTAAAAATCCGTTGATTTTACGGTAAAATATCTGGCAACCAGCTGCCAGTCCTTTCCCGTTTTTGTTAAGGGCGTCTGCCTGTAGAACTTTTTTTGAAATCTCGATATGGTACAGTTATGTTAACTGACCGCACTCGAAAATACTTTTATAGTATTGAAGAGCTATATGACCAAAGCCATACCTGTCTTATTCTACACTGCTCCGCGTGATGAGTCGGCCAATGTTTACGGGCGCCCGTAAATATAACGGGAAACGACTGGCAGCTGCTTGCCAGGTATTCTACCGTAAAATCAACGGATTTTTACAGTGTACCACACCCTACCTTATATGGCTTTACCAATAACCATTTTTTTACAGCGTAGGGTAGGTTAGAACAGGATAGATTAGTAAGTGACTGCAAAAAAGAACAAATGCTAAACGTGGTCAGCTAGGGGAGAGAAGGATTGTGTGGTTGTTCGTAGGAAAGAGAATACTGCTGTTTTTGTTCGTAGGAAAGAGAATACTCTTGTTTTTGTTTAGCGTACGATATGGTGTGCGATAATGAGTAACGTCAAAGTAACGAGTAACATCAAAGATGACCACCATTGGCGATATTCATCAAAAGTAGGGAACCAGTTTCTTTTAAAACAACTAGACACCAACGAAAAAAATTACGGAAGAATGGACGGACGGATGGGCGCCACAGGATGTTGACAGGACAAGCTTTCCCTGTCGGTAAAGATATAGCTTCATTGAAATCCTGAAAAAAGTAAATGAAATTTGCAATAAATCTTGTTTGAATACTAGTAGAGCGGTCAAAGTAGCTAAATCATAAGTTCGAACTCATAACCATATAAACATCGACAAATCCGTATGTTGATACATAGACATGCTGACATGGACCCCCAAAACGGAAGTGTGATCAGATACTCGTGAATAGTTAGCATCACCCGCCTATTATAATACACCCGCCATGTCTATGTATCTGATAGTCTATGTATCTCATGGTCTATGTATCTCATGGAAGAATCAGTGAAAATGGAAGTCGGTATCTGAAGGCCATACTATGTTTCGGCCGTTGCCATCAGATCGGAAATAAGTTTAGAAACGGCCATATTGTATGGATGAGGTCGTGGTGCCTCCAGAATAAAACTTTTTTTTAACACAAGTAGTCCTGTGACAACAATTTACTGGTGAGTACATGTAGCTAGATAAGACGATTAAAAAGCGCGGTGGCTCAGTGGTTAATGCACTTGACTCTAAAACCAGAGGTCGTGGGTTTGAGCCCCGCCCAAGGCGAAATCTTCCTATGTCCGAACGGAAGAAATGGAAGAAAGAAAGAAAGAAAGAAAGAAGACTTTAAGTCTTAGTCCGGCTAATTTTAAGTTTAAGTCTAGTCATGAACAGACTCAATTGAACTGAGTCTGCTATTTTCTGCTATTTTCTATTCTTTGGTGTGTTCCTTGCTTCCAAAGGATCTTACTTTACAGAACATATTTACATTTAACAAAGAATAACTCTAATGACAAGCAAAGTATTGGCAGTCAAGACGCAATTACTTATTTTAATGTTCTCATCGAGAAGGTTGTAAAACTATCAGAGAGGAAGTGTATGGGACGAAAAATTATCAGATTACTCAAACTATAACAGAATATACTTTACTACAGAATTGAATTATATTAATAAATTTTCTTCATCACACTTAGAAAATGTTGGAAACTGCAATTAAAAGCGCAAGCCGGTAATCAAGGAAAAAAGGTGATATATCAGTCATTTACCTGATAACAGCAGTCAATAAATGATAATTCTGTCGCGTCATGAGAATATGCGCCTTGTTCTCTGTAAAACTTCAGCAGGGGTATATGATTATGATGTATTTAGTAAACCATGTGCATAAATTGAATTCAAATTTTGATCATTTCTGACGTTCGTCAAGTAGCACATCCCGAACCCCGCCGCCCGGGATAACGGCTATGATCAGTCTGCATAGCACAGTGCAGAGGCATGTTTACTCTTGCTTCTGTTATATTTTATCATACTACTTTCTTTGACATGAAACAGAAGAATGCATGTGTCGCTATTAAATGAAATTTATACTCTACAGAAGCATTTTCTGACTTAAGCGCCAAAAGTTGTTTTCCCAGATAAGCGTGTTTTTATTTTCCTACTTAGCCGCTATTTATCCCATTTAAGCGTATTTCCCATTTAGTCGCGTATTTCCCATTTAGTCGCCTCACATACGTCATAATGGGTCTGGATACTGGAAATTGCACAGTTTCATTGAAAGTCCCCCGTGTTCTTTTGCTGTTTGCTCAATGAGACAATGATATATTGAATGAAAAAACACGTGACAACCAAAAATGACGTTTTTCTAAAGTCGCTCGGCAATAAGTGTCGGGCTCATTATACCGTTCTTTATTAACACTTAAAGCGCCAGTGATGAAAATGGCAGAATTTGCAAACAGTGCAGATCCTGATGAGGTGGCTCATGATGAGCCAACTCATCTAGATCTACATTGTTTCCCCTCTAGTTTTTGAATTTTCAATATAATATAGCTTGGATTAAACATATTTTGAAATTTTTGCAGGCATAAATTTTGTTTTGTTGTCTGCTTTTTTGGCGCTTGAAGGGTTAAAATGTGAGCATACCTGTACAAAAGCTTTGCCACATATATAGTGGAACTCAATATGGAAGTCGTGGAAATGAAGTTCTATGACGCTGTCTCCGACAGCCAACAAAGTCCAGAGACACTCTCGATTATATTCGATGTCATTACTTTCACCGTTGATCAACTGAAGCCAGCCTGTGTTTGCCCAAAATTCGCCGCCGCACACTTCATCGTTGACTGGAAAACATGCAAGTATGTTAAGTTGTAGTGGAGCTCAAAAATACAAAACCTGTCTGGGGTGGTAGAATGGAGTGAAGAGGCCATGAAACCTTCGACGATGATTAAGAAATAGATCAGCTCTAGCAGTGAATTTTTGAGTAATAATTCACTGTTTGGAGGTCAGTTGTAAAGTAGATCATATCACATTTTTGATAATGTCTTCGCTGTCCACATGGAGGTAGCTTAGGCCCTTAGTTACCATTTAAGCGCTTAGCAAAGAGTCTGATCAGACTGAGCGCATGCCCGGGCTGATCTAAGTCTGCGCTGGGCGCACAACCACTGTGTTGGTTTTCTCGTGTCGCGGCTCATTTTTTCTTTCCCATTTAGTGTTTAGGGCAGGAAGTGGTAAGTGATTGTGTGATTGTTTTTGGGCAGGGGGGTTGGGGGTGGGGGTGGGGAGGGGGCAGCTTGAAAATATATGACATAATTATTGATCAATTTTATGAGATAGTTTGATAATGTCTTTCTTACCTTGAAAATATGCGTTGTAATATCTCATTAGAAGCGCCTCGCCTAATGAGATTTCACAATATATATTTTAAGCTAACCATATGGCTAAATTATCTCAAACTGTCGTCAATTACTCGTTATCTGGGCCCTACATATTATACATAACACAGAGGTCTAGATAGCGGGCCTGACGCCCCGATGCCTATCTCGTGGATCCGGGGCTGGTATCATAATGATAAGATGTAAAAAAGTATGGTATCTTGTTAGAATGTCAGTGTATAGTAATGACATATTTAAATGTAACAACATTATAATTATTAAGGTATACTTAAGCATGTCAAAGTATGAGAACAGCCTGATTGTCTACGCCCACGGGCGTAGACTATCTAGTATTTGCTTTTGACATGGGAAGTACAGTCATTAGTTACCCTCAATGCAGGTTGACCTGGATGCAAATGTTCGAATATGTGGCGTGAGCGCTATTCAGATAGATGTCGAGAGCGGCCATAAGCTGGTCGCCTATACGTCGTAAGCGCTATTCGCTGAGCGGTAATATGAAATACCGCACATACGGTATCATTAGGTAGCAGAATGTATCACATGGTACAGATGAATGAATGATGTGATTTCACGGCCCTTTAAACTGTCTTTCAACCATGGAATGGTAGATACCTACCACTCGCACCTGTGCTTGAAATCCACCAGTGAAGAGTATAGGTCGGCTTTTGAGATATAAATAAAAGTTTTATTTTAGAATTGTCTGGTTGCAGTGGTTTGTTTGATAAGCATCAACTTTTAATTGTTGCTAAGCGTAGACCAAGCTTTTTTGTAAAAGCTCTAGTTGTATTATGATAAGATATAAACAGTTGAGATAATAGTATGTTACTCAACAAAACAGACAACAAGTTAGAGTGAAATGAGTTTAAATAAGGCAGCATCTCAGATACCTATGACAAGATGATGCTGCAAAATAACAGTGTGTAAGACCAAATAATATAAGACTTTTCAAAACAAAAAAGAGAAAAAGATGTATTTTGTTTCAGCAAAACATACTGGTAATTAACTACTTTTAATGACGGTTTATCTTAGAATAAGTTGTGTCACATAATATTGTGGGAAAATAAAACTCAGCATTTTAGGGGTGTCTGGTTAATCTATGTCTTATATTTTTGTAGTATAATAGTTGTTAAGTTTATGCAAACGGTGTAGATCCTGATCAGACGCCGCGTCATGCCACGGTTCTTTTTATGGGAGGCTCGGGATTAAGGTTAAATACCCTGAGTATGTAGCTTGATATTTGTGACGCCTTAAATTTTATGCAAACGGTGTAGATCCTGATCAGACGTTCGACTCTGCTAAAGTTACGGTCGGTCAAAGAGTAATACGGTGTACTTAGGTGTGTGTGTCTGGGAGGGAGGGGGTGGGGTAGCTGCCAAAACGTGAAGTGTCGTCCTTTTGATATTGAAGACCAATTCCCAGAATTCAGTGGTTGTGGCTCTGCAGAATGGCTGTTAAAAATCAATAACTCATACCTACTGTGGAGTTTTAGAACATAGTGGGGCCGAGAACAATTTGATCGTCCCTCGTACACTTGTCACTCATCCCCTTCGAAATATTTATACCAACATTGTGCAGACTGACTGGCTAGAGAAAAGAAGCAAACTTTTAAATTCCTTTTCTCCAAACAGAAAACATTTTCATTATCAGACTCATGGCTAGTTTATCCGCGTCAACTAGATAAGTATGGTCAAATAAACTATTACCAGACGGTATTGAAAACCACATTTTTAACAGTCGGTTAAAATAAATCCTACTTGTTGCACTAAAAAAAACTTCGAAAAGCATTTTCAAAATTCTTTCGCCGACACTATTGGTTTCTAAATTCAATGTCGGATTAAAAAGTCTTTTGCAACAAGGCATATCGGAAACAGAATTTTATGGTGACTTAGTCTATAAATTCAAAAAAAAAATTGTAGGTAAGTCTGATTTTTCTAATCAGTTCAGGAAGATTATCGTTCGTTACAAACGTATAGGATATAATATAAAAGTCTATAAATTCAAAAAAAAAATTGTAGGTAAGTCTGATTTTTCTAATCAGTTCAGGAAGATTATCGTTCGTTACAAACGTATAGGATATAATATAAATGTAATGCTACAGTCTGCATGTTTAGTGGCTAACCCAACAAACTAATTGCACGCCGGTTGGTCAGGCATCAGACTCAAAGATGGGCTCGACATAAAGCTACTGAATTTAGTTGGTTGGGGCCGGAATTTGCCTTGTCTGTTGCTTGGTTATTCGCGGCTCATCTGATAGTTTTCTTTTGCTCC
The DNA here is from genome assembly GCA_963989385.1 of Ctena decussata. Classification (NCBI taxonomy): domain Eukaryota; kingdom Metazoa; phylum Mollusca; class Bivalvia; order Lucinida; family Lucinidae; genus Ctena; species Ctena decussata. The sequence goes on from OZ022511.1 coordinate 59,362,573, forward strand.
GGTATTTAAGTGGTGTTGTCTGACTTCCCAGGGTTCTCCAGGTGTCGGAATACGTTCTTTCCGTCGAATCCTCACTTCTGATTCATCATAAGCCTTATCCCTGATTTGTTTGTTTCGGTGATGTTTCATTGATGAGCTAGGAAACCTTCATGCGGACCAAACAGCTAACTTAATGTTTCAAACCACTGCAGAAGCAGAGGGCGAGGTTTGGGCTCAGTAAAACTAGTTTAAGCCCCCCAGTAATCTTATGCTGACCGTTCCAAGGCGGTTTTTCCGTTGCGGTTCCTTCATGTTATATCGTGCTGTGTCCGCTTGTCTATGGTCTCTGGCGGTTTGGTCACATGTATTGCTGCCCAATCTGCCTTCTGTTTTGTTTTGTAATTAAAATAAGTAAAAATATATGTTGATGCTGTTACATGTATTGGGATAGCTGAATGACCATCTGTTTGGGAAAGAGCTGCTCATTTGGTTTACTGTGCGTGTCTTTCGTAAACTTGTTTCAATTTCTGTGTATGTGCTTCTTTCCCTATTGGTTTTGAGAGCGGAATGTGGGATTTGATTGTATTAATTCCTGATCATTGCCTATCCTTTACCTTACTAAATAACATATCCTAAAAGAATGTTATGTAACTTTAACAAATTCGAAACACACACACACACACACACACACACACACACACACACACACAATTTCCTTCATCTGTATCTGAGCCGCAACACGACATAACCAACAAGATGGGATATGCGCCCAGCGAAAACTCAGATCAGCCTGGGCACTTTGTTGGTTTTGTCATGTCGCGGCTCATTTGTTGCTGCCGTGAAAGCATCCTGGTTTCGGAGGAAATCGTCACTCGTCTTGTTTATTTTCTTCGCGCAAATTACAGGTTGGAACTTCTGGACTTTTGTCACATGCCCATAAAGGCATGACCTCTGACATCAATATCCACATTTCGCTCTACTTGTGAGCTTTTGTGGAGGGTGCAGTATGGCAAATGGGTGATTACTATTACTCAATCTTATGCAGCATGCCGTCAGCCGAATGGTCAGTTTTTTGGCATGAATTCAATCAATCTGATAATAGGCAAAACAGTTTGATAATTCCTTGCAAAATGACTAAGGATGTTTTTTTCACTTTATATCTTTGAGAGAGACTTATTTACCCAGCGGGCACATGACGTTGAAACGACGTCGTCATGACGTCGATGCGACGTCTTTACGTCGCATCGACATCATAACGACGTCGTTTCAACGTCATGCACATGACGTTAAACCGACGACGTCATGATGTCGATACGACGTCATTACGTCGCATCGACGTCATAACGACGTCGTTTCAACGTCATGTGCCTGCTGGGTTATTACATTGTTATAAGAACTTTCCGACAATTTCGAAGAAATATTGGCAAAATCATGATGCATTAGAAAAGTAAGGAGGATAATTCTCAGGAACTGACACAATTCGATTCCAGATCCAATCCAAGACACCATGTGGGAAAGAGACAACGCAATATAAGTCACCACCAAATACAAGACCAGCGGCAGCCATGTGAACAGCCATTTCCCAAGTAGGTGGTCAAGGGGCTAGCCTGAACATCACAAAAACATACCAATAAAAGACATAGCAACCAGCAACACATAATACAACCAAGAAGAAATAAAACAAAACTGACGCCTTTGGGGGCCAGTAATGAAATTACTGGGGGGATAAACCGGTTGTGGTCGACGAACCCTCGCCTTTTGCTCTGCCTTGGTTTATCAGATACTTAGTTCTTCAATCAAACAAAAACAACCACCGCCCATTCAACATAAACTCCAGGGGCCATATTTATGAAACAACGTAAGTGGTTGCTATGCTGTTGCTAAGGCTGAATTTCTATGAAGGAGATTCCCTACAACTATGAAATTTGCTCTGGAGAAAGAGTCTGAAAAGAAGGAGATTTTCAGCAACTATGAAATTTGCTCTTGAGGAACAGTCAGAAAAAGACTTTTCCTCCAGAGCAAATTTTATAGTTGTAGGGAATCTCATTCATAGAAATTCAGCAATAGCATAGCAACGACTTAAGCCGTTTTATAAATACCAGGGGCGTAACTAGAGGTAATTTCATTATACGCACAACCATGTTTTATTCTCTCCTTCTTGAAGGGAAAGCTAGTATTTCAGCCACTTTGGTAATTGGTATTGAAATCTGGTCTAATTTATAAATTTTCAGCAAGCAAATATGCAGGTGCGTTTTGAAATTTTGTCAATTTTGACAAAATTTAAATACGCACCTGCGTATTTGCCGTATAGGTAGCTACGCCCTTGAATACGGCCCCAGGTTACAACCTGTAAGCAAAAATAAGGAATAAGTACCCAGCAGGCACATGACGTCGAAATGACGTCGCACTGACGTCGATGCGACGTCACTACGTCGCATTGACGTCAGGACGACGTCATTTCAACGCCATATGCCTGCTGGGTATTACCTCCACAGATTTGTTTGTCACAGTACTGCCAATCTGAGTATACGAAAACATCCTTGATATAGCACCATGGCAACGAGTCATTGTCAGGTTGTCGGCAATAGTTCTCAGCTGCACTGACTGAACTGTCATGTGGGAAGTCTAGGCTACTGTTGAATTCGGACTGTTGATCCCAACGTTTACATGTTCGTCCGCCATTAGTTACCGAGACGGTTCCGCTGTAGTGTGATAGTGGACAAGGTTCCGCTGAAACTGATCAGTTCTTCCATTAAGTAGTAGTTAGTAAGGTGATTTGATAAACTTCTGGAAAAGCAACTCTTTGTTTTATTTTAGCCTCCTTTCTCACAAGGGGTCAAATTTTGAGGCACACCAGATACGGATATCCGCGTGTTTCACCAGTACCTACAAATCTTATCCCACCCATGTTATATCACCCTGGACCGGATAAAATTGGAGGTCACGACGTATCTCCGTCGTCATAAGATGATGACGTCAAGAATACGGAAAAATGGCGTCAGTTTACGCACGTCGGACGTTGATGTATAGAACTGAATGGCAGATGCTGAAATGGCGCCTTCTTTCAAAATCAAATAGAACCCTCCCGAGCGCTAATATTACGCATCTTATAAAGTTCGAAAGTTAAAACGAAACATAATGTACATGAAAAAATATCAATCATGTGTGAGAGATGTGGATTGAAAAAAACCGTCACTCGGAATCACTGTTCGGCAAGCCTCGTGATACCATACAGGGACCCTCGTGACGGCTTTTTTTTCTGGTTTCGTCACCAGGGTGACTGACGAGGCTTTATTAGCCGAAACTACGTAGTCTGGCCCATGTTCCTACTTCTGTATGTATTCTCTGCTCTTGAAGGAACTTTTTAAGATTTTAATTTTACCTCACTGCAGCTGGTGTTGTACCGTGTGGGGGCCGTAAAACGTTCCCCGTATATCATCCATAGTGTAGATTATATTTCATTTACACTATTTGAGATCAGAGGATAGATTCTGAGAAATCTAAAATTTGAGATCGATTTAGCCTATTATTCTAGATCATCGTCTTTTATAGTATTCGGATCCTTTTGAAATTAATCAGTCCTTGAATCGACTGCTCAATTGAAATTAAGAAATTACAGTGTGCTTTTTTCTGGTTTCGTCACCAGATATTGTCAGGGTCACTGACGAGGCTTTATTAGCCGAAACTACGTAGTCTGGCCCATGTTCCTACTTCTGTATGTATTCTCTGTTCTTGAAGGATTTCTTTTTTAAGATTTTAATTTGTCTATTCACACCTCATACCCATGAAAGATACTTATATGCTCCTCTAGAACCAACATCAAAGTATCTGTACATTAAACGTACAGTTATTAGTTCATCTTAAGATTTGCTAAACGTTAAACACAGACTAGCCCACTATCACACGTCTTGTTTTTATGTGGGAAGAGTCCAATATTGGCATGAGATCGCTCACTTAAAATCAGTTGGCCAAAAAAAAAAAAAACAGTGGAACACTCGTTATGGTCTTCGATCCATGTTGGCAAGGGGTGGGGGGTATCAATAAGGTGGGTTTTCTGCATCCTACTAAAGGTTTCTTTTTATAACTGCTGGTATACTCAAATGTGTCTAGTTTATTGAACCATATGTGACTTTGGTCGGAAAGCCCTACTTACTGAGCTATGGATGGGGTAATCCAACTTGGTTTTAGCCTATCTTGTAAAACATTCTCATTTGGTAGAAGAGTATAACAGACAGGCAGGATTTAATAAAATGATTAACAGAACATCCAAAATATATTTCCATATTATTTTATTTGGCTTAATTTGAACATATGTTGTCAAAAAAGACTTCTTTTGACATTCAGCATTTTTTTTATATTTTTGTCCTCAATTTTCAAAATTTCTTAAATAAACTGACCAGTTATCATCAAACTCATGTCAAGGAAGCACCTTGACCAGGACAATCGGATGATGTGACCAGAATTTCACAATGACCTAGTTTTTATGGTTGACTGAACACATAAACTTGCTTGAAAGGCGATTTTCATTCAATTTTATGACCTAGAATTACAAAACTTTGGTCAAATTACTATTTTAACTGCTATATTATTCCCCATACTCTCGCCACTAAAGGTGAGGGAATACATATTGGCTTCAGTGTTTTTTCACGAAAACCAGAGAAAACATAGTGTGATTTCTTAATTTTGATAAGGCAGTCAATTCAAAGACTGATTAATACCATAAAGGGTCTAAAAATAAAATAGCAATAATCTAGAAAGTAAATCTAAGCCAATCAAAGATTTCTGATTTCTCAGAATATATTTTCTGGTCTCAAAGGACAGAAAAAAAGAAAGAAAAAGAAAATAAGCATCACTATCGATGACGTACGGGGAGACGTTTTACTGTCGCCGCACGGCACAACACCAGTTACAGTGAAGTAAAATAGAAATCTAAAAGAGTTCCTTCAAGAGCACAGAACAAACATGAGGAAAGGTTCAAATATACACAATTAAATGTGTGCGCATATGAGAGTTTCTATGACTAGGAGTCCACACGACTAGCTTTAAACTTTCACTTTTAAGTCCATCCATTTACACCGACACACTAAATTCCTCCATGATTCCAGGCTCCCAGACAGATATTTACTGTAACAGACATTGTAGGTCCAGATCAAACTGCCCACAAAGGGGCAACCTGACCAGCACCTACCCTGCCTGATATTCCATCAGCATCGCAAAATTCTCCATGGGGAAGGGACCCCTTTACTGAAATTTTGGAACATTTTGAGCATCTGCAGCTCTGGAACCACAGGAGAAATTCAACTTGAAGTCATCTGGCACATGTCCAGAATTAAAAACAATGCTAAATAACTTTGTAAATGCAGTTAACATCTTACTTTTAGAAGATTTTAAAAATTCATTTAGGATCAAGTCAGAGGCACAGGCTTTATTCATCTATGAATAGGCCATTTATGCTTTTAAGGACTTCTTGTTCTGTAATAGGGATATTCAACTCTAGATTATGCTGGGATACTTTTGACGGATCAATTGAATACAATTGTTCCAAATCGTCAGACGATACAGTATTTAACTTTTTAAAATGCTCAGCAAAGGTTTCAAGAGATAACTTTTGCATTGTTGAAGTCCTAGAGGATTCAGTCTTATTCAATAATCCCCAATATGACTTTGGGTCGGCAGATTTGAGGTTACGTAGCTTCTTAATAAATTTTTGGTAGGATTTAAAGTGTTTGTTTACACATTTCTTATAGGCTTTACTAGCTTCAGTTAAAGCTTCCATATTATCACGGTTGCTCACTCTTCTTCTCATATTCTTAGCCCTCCGAAAATTTTTTGTAGACTTCTGCATTCAGCATTAAACCAGGGTCGTGTGGGTTTTTGGCTTTTTACGTGCTAAGTTGGGGCGAGGGTTAATTTGCTTAATCATACCAGCAGCATCAGCCGCATTATACAGTAAAGAAGAACATTGAGTAGTAAGATGTTGAACTGTTTCTTTTGAAACAATTTCTTTAGAGAATCCATATGATCAATAAGCTGATTGATATTATCATCATTTAAATTCTGCAAAAATAAATCTTGCGCATTGGCATTCCATGAGGCCCTTGTAGTAGTGTCTGATTCATTAGTATTAATTTCTTGAGCCAGAATGTTTTCGGGTTGACAGCATAGAGAGATATGTATGCCACAATGAACATCGCTAAGCAACGGGTCAAATGGTAAACTACGAAAATTGTTAACCATACTAAATACGGAAGGTGATAAAATGGCGTAATCAACCACAGTGCTACCCATACCGGTCTGTGTACCAAGAAATCTGTCATCGCCCAACCTACCATTTGCTATGTATAAATTGAAAGATTTGCAAATATCTAATAATCTTCTACCATAATTGTCTATTCGTGAATGGTCATAGTTACACCTTTCTAATGGAAAGCCAAAGTCCTGAATTGAAACTCTATCAATATCATTTACGAAATTATCAATATGCAAAGTTTACTCAATGGTATCATCTATGGAAATAAAGTCATTATCATTGTTAGTGTGGGCGTTAAAATCTCCGAGTAAACATATTAGGTACTCATTCTGTGGATTCAGTTCTATTAAGTCTGATTCAAGTGAATCAAAAATGTCAACAGCACCATAGGTGCTTCCTTCTGGTGGAATATATACTGAACAAAATAATAAGTCAACACTAAAACAATTCAGTAACGTAAACCAATAAAAGTTTTCACCACTGGACTTTGTCAAACACATCATCTTTAACCAGGACAGCAATCCCACCTGATCTGACCCTTGCCCTATCCCTATTCATAAATGGAAGGGGTTGAAACCCCGGAATGTCAATGTCATCAAAACAGTCAAAATGTGTTTCCTGAATGCAAATTACAGAATAATGTTGGATAAAATCCTCAAAATCAGGTCCATAAAGCTTGTTACGGAGACCGCCAACATTTATTGATAAAATATGAAACGGTTGGTCAGACCGAACGCGAGATGAAAATTCACCTGGCAGACTCTGAGTACTGCCAGGTAACGACTCATCTCGAGATGAGTCAGATGGGATCGATCTATCCTGGTTCGCAGTTAAACTTTCATCTCGACTCTATACATCAATGAATCCGAACTGTGTGACATCAGCGTCATCGATCCCGAGCTTAAACAGATCATCTGGGTTGTCAATCACCACACGTTTTCCCGCACCACGATCTTCTTTTAACGTAACCCGTAAGCGACCTTCCCTCGTCTGCACCCTTTCGACGTTATCGTTCCCCTTGAGATATCTCATGAGCTTGGACCGCTGCGTTGTGAGGTCTTCCTGGATAAAGACCCCCTTAAAGTTGGACTCGTCACTGTTGAGAGGCCCCTTCTTAGCATAGAGTATGTCGTTTCTCAGTTTACGATTGTTCATTCTTACGATAACCGACTGGGACCTGACATTGGATGTGAGTTTATGTATAATGTTTATATCATGGCCTTGGATCGTTACACCCAACTCGCCAGCCAACTCAATAAATTTGTCACGAAGGTTGTCATCGTCACAAAGTGGGAAATTGAATAGCCGACGATTTTCTCTCCTAGTGTACTGCTCCAGTCTTTCATTATGAAATGCCAATTGTCTGACATTGACAGAGTTCTTGTCAACCTTGACTTTCAGCTTTTTCACATTGGCATCTGTTTCCTTGTTGATCATCACGAAAGGGGTGATGAGCCCCGCAATGTTAATGATAGTTCTATCTTCCGAAGAAAGTTTGGCCTTCTTGGTTTCATTGATAAGGTTAAGCATAGCTGTAACACCATCATCCTGCTCTGATAACTCAACGAGCTGCTGCTGAAGGTGATCAAAGTCAACATTTTGGCACCCACTCCGTATATGTGTGTGTGGCTGGAGCATAAATGGAGTAGACACCGATGTGGGCGTTACAGTAAATCCTTTCCATCCTTCTATCCGCTAGGCATGCGCAACAGTCCGTATCTGAAGGTATTTATCCGCATCCTTCCGCATCATACCAATTCAAAGGGAATGTATCTCACCGCTGAAATCCGCATTTATCCTTTACCACCCGTATCTATCCGGATTTATTGATAACTATATTCGTAAATTCATTAAAAAATAGGCCACGCCCACAAATTCGCGGATAAACTGAAGATTTTATCCGCAACTATCCGCCCTATCCGCAATGTGTGTGTGTGACTGGGGCATTAGCTGGGCCATTCGCGGGTAAAAGATATTTTGAAATGAAAATATTCCAAGTTGTACTACTGAAAACCTGTGGACTAAAGTACTAAGAAAACAATGTATATAGAGCTACAATGAGTTACAGAAAATGAGAAACTGCTTATAAATTTATCAGACTCAAAATTTCAGTCAGTTATCCATAGTAACCCGTCTCAAAACAAAATTCCTCTCATTGTAGTTAGACTAGTCTTGCGCTAATGATTTAGCTCGTCTGGCACTAAGACTATTTTTAAATTCGAAATTAAGGAACTCTTAATATTTTCAAAGTGCAAAAATGTGATTTTGTGAACAATTATACTAAATTAGCACAGTGTTGCGCTGAGCCCTCGATATGTATTGAAAAAATGCACGTGTCTTTTTGATAACAGTTGGAACGCAGACTCATCACATTTGAGTAAATCATTTTCTGAGCGGTCGTCTACGCACAAAGAAATAATCCCTTTTTTTTCGCCGGAAAAAAGGCGGGAAATTTTGAACAGAAACAGTCCCAAAATAATGCTCGTTTGATAAGATATGCAGTCATAATTTTCCAACGGACCAGATCAGAATGAAATTTGATGTTTTGTTATTGAAATCAGATGCATATCGGTACCTCAATGCAGTTTTCACACCCAAAACAACGATCACAGTTTGACAACCGTTTTTCAGAAAAGTAAAACCCTACGACAGTACCCCAAAGTTATTTTGCAAAGAAAATTGTCCCAAAAACCAAATTAGATGCCATTATAACTGAACCGTAGTTCATACATTCGACCGTCTTTTAGCGTGGTATATCTTCGGGAGAAAGTCTATTTAGTTTGAAAATCGATAATGAAATTGGTCATTTTTACGTATACATGGCACGTGCGTTCGTCAACACACAGACATTTTTTTCAGCTGGATCGACTTGAGGAGACCAACTGTTTCTTCATTTATGGTATTGTAAAGCTTGTAATCATTTAGCATACTGTGAATTTATTAAGATTTTGCGTTAGTCTGTCTGCCTGCGATTTTTTGGGCTTCTGAATTTAGGCTACACGCCGAGAACGAGAGAAAGCAAAACAAACACACTGGTCAACCACAAAGTTTGACAAACGAAAAAGCCACAAGACATGTCGCCCCATTTCAGGTGACAACTCGCCCCAGATTCTAAGAAAACTCACCCAGGCAACTTTCCCCAAGATAACGCGCCCCACATTCTGAGACCACTCGCTCTTCTAAAGAATTCTGTCCCGAACGACGCCACCCCCCCCCCTCCCCCTACCCCCTCAACACACACTTACCATTTCAGAAGTCATCCAACAAAAAGTACAAGAGACAGCTTGTCTTTCCTCATAAATCTGCCAAAACCCAGTCCCGCTAAGCGCTAAGGGACCGACCATTTGATATTCTTAAGGGGGGGGGGGGGGAGTGGGGGATTGGGGGGGGCTGTTATATTTTTCGAAAAAAAAAATTCCTGTCTTTGGAAGAAAAAATATGCAAGTAAAAAATAAATCAGCTCATAAGGGGATTTCAAAAAATAATCTGGCCTCAAAAATCAGTGAAAAAAAAAATAACCTGGCTCCACCCAAAATTTCCAAAAAAAGAAGGGCAATGTCAGACTGCATGTGAATATAATAATTTTGATCAGAGCTTTATACATTTAGAATACCTATATAGTACTAATTTGTTCATTTGAAAATTGTGTTAAATTTTAATTTTTGATCAAAAGCAACTGTGATGAGACACCACAACATACTGTACATTTTACTTGAAGAGAAATGATAAAGAATAACTCCACTTTGGCTCACTAGATATTGGCCTATTATTTTTCTTGTTTAATCATGTTTATATCTTACCATTATTCAACTTAGAGAATAGATTACCAAGTCCTTAGCCTTTGCCACATATTTAATCAAGTTTTCTGGTTTGCTGGACAGCTGTGCTTTTTATTTGTTTTGTTTTTTGTGAGTGTGACTCAGAATCATATTAGAGAACACATCACACTGAACTAAAATTTTGAGAAATTCTCCATTCTCAATGAAAAGTTAAGGTACCATTCATTATAAATTATATAATTTTTGCATGAGATTTGCCCCTACTGATAGATTTCCATGAGATTTTTGGCAACAGTTAGAGCAAATCCCTCAAAAGATCACTGAGTATACAAACACACTGTGGCATTTTAATTTAAGAACCAAGGGCATTGCAGAGCTGACAGCCCCCACCCCCACCTGATGAGCTAGTATTTGACACACCTGGCATTTCATAATAAATATATATTTTATTAAATCCCTGGTTTCTTCTTAGGAAGAATCAATAAATTCTTGTTACTTGTTTACACTCTTAAAAAGGGGATAAACAACTAACAAGTAAATATATATGTTGTAACCCCTCATTAGAACTCCTCATTAAGGTAGTTCCACAGAGGGCCAAAACCTATGTTATAAAAATGCATACTGCAATTTTAATGCTCAAAAGCTCATTTAACAGTACATATGCTGCTTCTCAATGTTGGCTGAAATTATATGGAGTGTAAAGGAGTGTATAAGTATGTATGGCCAAGTTATTTTCTAAGCTTAAAGTTGAAACAAAATCTTCATTACTGCAATTGTCCTACCACTTTCACCATCTGACAGTGTGTCGAAATTGCTGGGAAAAAATCAAATAGATCTAGTACTGACCCTGATTAGACTGCTGTTTTGATAGTACAGTCTAACGCAGGTCTACACTGCACATTTTAATCAAGGATTTTAGTCAATGAAGTTTTGCAAGTATTTGTTATGGCTAAACATGGCTAAACATCTATTATATTTTGCTTAGTTTTTCATGTAAAAGAAATGTTAAAAGTTGTGTGCGTGTGTGTGTGTGTAGGGGTGGGGGTTGGGGATGGAGGAAGGGTGGAGGAAGAAGGGGGGGTAGAGGGGCCTTAAGTTGGGTAGGGTGATCGTGTGAGTTGCAGGAGAGGCTTTGAAATATTGGCACGTGCAGGATTAATTGGATGGCAAAATTATTTTTTTTCTAGCAGTCCCTCTGATTGTGACCACAATGTACCGGTCTTAATAACTTATAAGCAAGTAAATGCGAAGTTTGAAACACTTGACGCAGTTCTGTAATTGCGTCACAACTGTCATAAATCGATCCATTTGTTTACAGTATGGTGTAGGCTACTGATCAGAATTCTTTTCCCAATCATTCTGAAGAAAGTACAGAAAAAATATTGTTGTATGTTGAATTACTAGATGCGTTCCTCTTCGTGTGTCGGATTTCAGGATTCAAGAACATTTCGGTAATGTTTAAATTTATTACAGATTATTTTGCTGTCTATCGATCAGGAAAAAAATCCGCCATTAATTTGAGAAAATGAAATAGGGTACCTAAACATTATTTTGCAAAGGAAATTGTCCCAAACACCGAATTACTTAATTTTTATAATGGAGAAAGGGCAGACACCATGGTTTTTCATGGCATATGTACGCCGACGGGAGAAAGTCGATTTATTTTGAAAATTGCTGTTGAAGTTGGCGGATAAGAGTCGTCTTTACATGATCACGTAATACGTTCGATTGCAGAATATCTCGGTGTTTACCTCTGCTCTTAAAGGCATAGAGAATTAAATTAAGATGTAAGGAATAAACCCATATCTGATTTTCGGCTTTGTGTAGCTTGATTCGCCGACAAAGCATCACTGAAATTGCGACACGTTCGTCCATTGAATCTGAGTCTGAGAAATTTCGAACGTTATTTCGTTGCTATCTGTATAAAAATATCACTCCGCCATGGATACGCGTTCCCACTGTAAGGAAAAGTTCATCGTTGACAAACTCACAGTCTCATTAGACTCAAAAAAAATTGCAAGCTCTTGCTTATACAGGATGACAAGTTTGTATATTCAAAATTGTTAACAGCTATCAAACACTCAATTTAGAACTTTTCACAGATATTCAAACATATTGAAAATATGCGCATGCCTTTCCAAAGTGCGGAGAAAAGGGGAAGGGGAAACACACGGAGCATGTGGGTATCGCCTGTGTCTTACAGACACGATTTTCTTGTTATTGCGGATGCCCAGGCTGATCTGTCTGCACTGGGTGCATAACCACATTTGTTGGTTTTGTTATGTCGCGGTTCATTTATTTATAAATGTCCATGTAGAACTTATAAGACCATTAAACAAAATTTCTTACCTTCACTTAGCACAAGGAATTGTACAAGAAGCGCCATATAAATATTAGCTGACATGCTCCTATAAATGCAATATTTCTCTGTGGAACAAATGTGACATCATAGCGCATCTGCTTCTGAGAGTCGTATGATTTCCTACTTAAATATATAATAATGAGCCGCGGCACGAGAAAATCAACAAAGTGGTTGTGCGCCCAGCGCAGACTCAGATCAGCCTGGGCATCCGCCCAGTCTGAGCAGAGTCTTCGCTGTCCGGATGGCGGTAGCTTAGACACTTCGCTACCCTTAAAGCGCTTAGCTAAGAGTCTGATCGAACTGGGTGGATGCCCAGGCTGATCTGAGTCTGCGCTGGGCGCACAGTCAACCACTTTGTTGGTTTTCTCGTGTCGCGGCTAATATGTTGATTTATTGATTCTGTATTACCTTCTTAACGTTGGTTAAAATATACTTCTTTGCCATTTTATCATTTCCAAAGCAGTTCTATTTTCTTCGAGCAACGAGGTGCAAAACCTTAACCTTGTATTTGATAATGTCTTAATCAATTTTGTTGAGAATCACAAACACTTAGGACTTACTCTGTCTAGTAACGCAAAGTGGCATATGCACGTAGAAAACATACTATCATCTGCATCTAAAATTCTGGGCATTATGCGCAGTATCAAGTTCAAACTTACAAGAAAGGCTTTAAATAATGTATATATTTCTTACGTTCGACCAATATTAGAATATGCCTCTGTTGTTGGGGATGGCTGTACGATTTATGAAAAAACTCGACTGGAACAGCTCCAATATGAAGCTGCGAGAGTTGTCACGGGATTGACACGGTCTGTTTCCATTGATAAACTTGTGAAGGAAATAGGATGGTTACCTCTGTCTGAAAGACGCTTATTTCAAAAATCTGTTTTGATGTACAAGATTAAAAATGGTATAGCTCCTGAATATATTTGTAATCTCATGCCACCACTTGTTGCCGATCGCACAGTCTATAATCTACGTAATGTGGAAGATATAACAGTTTTAAACAGAAGAACCGAGTTGTTCTCCAAATCTTTTATTCCTTCTACTACGTCATATTGGAACAGTTTGCCCATATGTATTAGAAATGCAGACTCTCTTAATTCCTTTAAATCCCAACTTAAATCTTCCATATTTAAAGTGCCTAGGGTCCCGCAACAATTTATATCTGGTAGTCGTGTATTTTCTGTTCTCCACTGCCGCATTAGGAACAACTGCAGTAATTTAAATAGTGACTTATTTCTTAATCATTTAAGACCAAATGCTATATGTGAGTGGGACTCCGAAACTGAAGATTCGGAGCATTACTTCTTCAAATGCAGCAAATTTACAGAGCAACGAATTCATTTATTCCAAGCTACACGAAAATATCATCCACTTAACTTACAGCTTCTTTTGAATGGTTCTGATGACCTCTCCACTGCCGATAACGAAGAATTATTTTCTCACATACATCGCTATATTAAAGAAACAGATCGTTTTGATAGATAACTGTAAGGCTTTTTATGTTTTACAAGATGTGACAACGGAACTTTGCTGATCTGTGGCGGTTGCGCGCTGTGGGGATGCAGATTCCGGAGCAGGGGGCTTGCTGTTTGGACATTGGTTCCGCCACTTGTCCAATGCTCCGCGCTGCATAACTTTCCCCGCAGCGCATAACCGGTACAGTTAGACGACGTCAGATCGGAATTTCTTTTTTATGTACGTTAATGTAACTAAGTAATAATTCTTATATATTTTTGTTTTTCAGATCTGTGAAACAGCTGTTCTTGATGTCCTGAGCCTGTATTGATCGTATAAAAAGTGGTAAAGACTAGAACTGGAGTCAGTCAAGTCCATAAACTCATCATATCTCCTCTTTTCTTCTTTTCTACAATTTCCACTCTTTCATTCTTGTCTTCCTTGTCTATCCATACCCGGAAATCTAACACTCCTCTATTTTATTTATTTATTTTCTTTCTCCTCGTTCTGTTCTCTAAATGACTTTTTGTATATAATATCTCTTAAGTATGGTAAAAATCAAATTTGTGTTACTCATTCCAGATAGGGGGAGTTTTTCTGGAATTGGTTTTGTTGGTTTCTTGTGAAGATATGTGTTGTGACTCCTTATTAGAGCCACCTCGAAAAGGCGGTTCTAGTGAGTGTTCGCTGCACATATTCTTATAGTCGTTGGTTGTCATTGGCCGCCCCTTATCTCGAAAATTACTATTTGCGTTTCAAAATTTATTTGTACATGTATTGTTTTGTACGTCATTGCCTTATTGTCTTGATGTATATATTACTGTATGGGGAGGACCGTAACTAATGTTGAAAGAACTTGTGGTCCGACCCAATTGCTTGACATATTAAGAGGCAATAAAATATGTTTAAACTAAACTATCATTTCCAAAATAAATCTGTTTACCAAATTGCGTTCCAAATTACATTCATATCTACATCCTTCAAAAAAGTTCGAAGAATAATCCTTTGGATTAAGACAAATGTAAAATTGGGGGATAACTGTCTTGAAAAGTGTTATTTAGAGAGGTAAATCATCGGTTGTATAGTCGGAAATTTCGTTTTACAGCGACGCGCAAGCAAAGCCGTAAAACGCAATTTGCGACCGATGGTTTACCTCCACAAATGACGATTTTCAATACAATTATCCCCATTCTAATGCACTTATTCCACAATTTTACCTTTCATAATGTACTAGTGTGAAGCATTTCAAGCGCTGTCAGCAACGTAAAACCAAGCGTCAGCCAATGAGAAGCGACGTTACTAAATGACGTCATCTTTGCGACAGTATATCGCAGAATATACTGTCGCAAATTTTTGACGTTATCCAATCAGACGTCGCGTTATATTCGTAACTGCATTAGAATAATGACTTTATTAATTTTCCAATTTATTTGCAAATTTTTTAAAAAGAAAGCCACTAAGAAAACGGATATTGCCTCTTTCGGTCATGTGATCATGTCCAGGTAATGTTCTCATTCGCGGACGTAATTCAAGCGTCAGCTGATTTAATCTCAGATTGGCCAATTATGCTATTTCGATCGCAGTCCGCAATTGTTCCTATATATTACATACGTATATTATATAGAGAGATTTTGGACGGACACACGGCACCAAGTGCGTGCAACTATGGTTACGAACCGCTGAGCCACTTGGGGAACGTCGTTAGGAGAATTGAACTGAACTGAAATATATAGAGATTATATTGCATTAGTACGCCAAAGATCAATGACCAATTGTCATTTTTTTTTCAATGCTGTAAATATTTCGATAAAGTTTTTTTTTTCGAAGTTATGCAAGGGGATTAATCTTTAAACGTTTAGGTGTATACACATTATTATAATTGTAACTTGATCTGGCGTGCTGTATCACGTCGAGTAGATGACCTCATACGATCGGATCACCCTAGACGCTTGCGTCTCGGGTGATCCGATGGTGTGAGGTCATCTACGAGACGTGATGCAGAACGCCAGATCAAGTTACTAGTATAATAATTCGTTTATTATATACCTTAGAGAACAGCAAACCATTCATACTTGCAAGCGCTAATGCATAGACCCGGATTTGAACATGCGCGGCACAGATATGTAGCTTGTCATGAGGGAAAAACTATCGACTGAGCTTTCGAGACGCGCCATTTTTGACGTGTTTGTTGACGTAACGTCGCTAGTCCCGTTTGTCTGGTTCTCGTTCCTACGATGCATTTCAAAAATGACGCGCCAGAAGCGGGAACTAAGACATAGCCTTGTTTTAAGGGATAGTGATACGGGATTAAGGTAGCGTCAGTTTGATACGGCGTTCTGTATCAGATGGTCAGAAAACAGGCAGTTCAAAGGGTATAAATACCTATTATTATAATAGTAATTTGATCTGTCGAACTGTATCATGTCGAGTGGATGAGCTCATACCATCCGATCACCCGAGACGCTTGCATCGAGGGTGATCCGATGGTATGAGCTCATCCACGAGACGTGATACAGTACGCAAGATCAAGTTTCTGTTTAATGATTTGTTTATTATATACTTTAGGGATCGACAGCCAGCCATTCATACTCGCCAGTGCTAATGCATCGACCAGATTCGAGCCTGTGCGGCAGGTATATAGCTATTCGTGAGACAAACCCTACCCACTAAACTATCGGGGCGCGCCTTTTGATGTGTTTGTTGACGTTACGTCACTAGTACCGTTTCTCTGGTTCTCGTTTCTACGATGCACGTCAAAATATGACGCGCCTGAAGCTGGAACTCAGACATAGCCTCGTTTTGACGGATTGTGATACGGATTCAGGTTGCATTCCACCATTAAATTTCCATAGACGACAATGTTAACATCTGGTCATTTTATTACAAAACTGTAGATACAAAGTTTTCCAAACCTGTCTTGCTTTAAAGTGTCATCCTAGCCTAATATGAAATAGGTGTTACCTAAAAGCGTGCAAAAGCAGATTTTTTTTCTTTTACAAAGCTGAGGGCATATAGGAGGTTTTAGGAATTTCCATTATGACGTAAATCTGGCGCAAGCGCACAGAGCTGGTTGCAATTCATCGGCCAGTACTATGTTTCACAGTGTAAAAAGGCAGATTTTTATTATGCAAAACTAGTTTTTCAGTGTTAGTAAATCGTAGTTTTCGAAAAAATAATGTGTGTCCGATCTGTAGGCTCCCAGAATGGAATTTCATGCATACACAGATGTACATATCGGTCCGACATATATTTTCGTGGTACTTACATTTCCGTGGTATTCCGAAAATAGCTTTTCCTGACCCAGCGCACCATGTCTATGACGTCATACTTATTGTTTTGACAGACGGTGCATCCCAGTATAATTTTGTCAACAATGAACCACATTGCTACAGAACATGTCTGCACACAACTTTTATTCAACGTTTTGTGTCCGATGTGTAAGCCCCCAGAATGGGGGTATCATCTTACAAAGAGTACATATCCTGCAGGAACACAACGGTAATTCAACGTTGTGTACCCGATGTGTAGGCTCCTAGAATGGAAGTGTCATGCATGCAAAGAGATAATTATCCTGTAGGCACATAACGTTGATTCAACGTTGAGTGTCCGATGCATGGGATGTCATCTTTCAAAGGGTACATATCCAGCAGACACACAACGCTCATTCAATGTTGTAGGTCCGATTTGCAGGCTCCCTGAATCGGGACGTCATGCATACAAAGGGGTAGCCTGCAGGCACACAAACGTTGAATCAGTGTTTAATCAACGTCGTTCAACGTCGATAGCCCGATGTGTAGGCTTCTAGAAATCCAAGAATGTTTCGTCCAACAGATTGTCAAATCGGGCCACAAGTTTTATGAAAAGTCCTTAGATGATGGTGCGTTGCCCGCGTTGTCTTATGACGTCATCATGTCATGATACACTTCAAAACAATGGTCAGTGCTGTGTTTGTAAACATACTTTGCCGATGCCAACGGGAAAGTGAAGAAAGTTTTTTAAAGGAAAATGTAGATGTACCAAGCTTTGGATAATTACAACTACTGACTGACATTTGAACGGCTAAAGGTTCTTGCTCTGCATGGAAGTCATTGCACATCAAGGTAGGCCTATTTGGTTCTATTCACGAATTTCCGTGTCCTTCGTATTTTACATCGACCATGTTGTCTTTAAAATAGTTGCTTTTCCGAAATATCGAGGTCAATTCTAATAGATGGCGGCCATCAGATCCAATCGAATCGACGCACGAGGTTAATGGCATGTGATTTATGACGTAGTGTCCCCTATTGTTTGTTTATTTATCCTTTTGCTGATACACAGCTTAATCAGTTACCGTTTACTTATTTGGACTTCTAAGTTGGATTGACCGCCTTTAAAAATAAAACAAAAAGAAATAGATGTTGAAGAAAACTTTTTTTGGTCACTCTCTCAGAAGCGGGACTTCGTCAAGGAAGGGCATGTGATCGAGGATGGCTCTCGGCTCAGTGTTACTTTGCATTACAGAAACGGGACAAATACTATTTATACAGCCTAAGAGCGCAGCCATATTTATCCAAAAGTTTTAAGCTGGAAGGTGTTGGATTTGCTCTTTGTGGAAGTAGCTTTTTTTAATGATGCATGTTATCTATAGGCGTGCAGCAGCACGGACGCGCTTTGCGCGTCCGCACGCGTGAGCTTCGCTCACGCGCGTTGCTTTTGCACGTATCAATTTGAGATGAAAACATCCACCGCCTTCCCAACTCATTGATCCGCTTTAAGCTAGGCTGAGTATGGCAACCACCGATTCGTACCGCCAAAAATAGCATATTTTTTTACTTGGGAGTCAGTTACCAAAATCAATCTCATCTCCTTCTGGTAAAATATTTCTCAACTAAATATGCCTTTTTGTAACTATCATTTGTAGGTCTTTTTTATACTGCAAGAAATCTAACATGCATGATTGACAGATGACATCATCTCTCTTACAATGTAAACCTAATGCTCTCCCCGAAATAGGCGGGGCAAGTCCTCATGAATATTTAGTGGACTGTACCCTAAACCAAACTAACTTTTTGCAATATGCCATACGCTGATCAGTTTGATTGTTAGTTTGATACATTTTCATAGTGATCTCCAAGTTTCAAATAAATCCGTAAAGAAATGTTCAATTTACGACAGTTTCACTATGTCGGTTGAGGTTTCTGTAGCGAAATGACTGAAACTGATGATTTTGAGGATTAATGAAAATTAATAATGATTCTGTTGCTATTCTTTTATATCTATGGAAACATTTATCTTTTCATAGGAGCCTTAATACTTCTCTTAATAATAAAAACCAGAAAATATGGTTGAATATATTATATTTTAAGTATTTATTGGCAATTTTCTATATACACCCCCTCAATTTGGTTAAAATCTTGGTATTTGGAGGCTGTTTAAGCCATAAATGCAGTAAAACTGATTTAATAGTCCAATTCTGCATACCAAAAGAAGCAGAGAAACAAGGTTGATATGAATTTAAGGTAAATGTTTGGTTAAAATTATATCTGTCCTCAAAAAATACTTATTTACATGCAAAAGTCTCTGAAAAGCGACGCTTTCTGTATTTCGCAGAATCGCATATATCATGCTTTTATGGGCTTTTAAATGTTCCAGGTGTTCCAGATGCTTTTTCTCTAACCGCGTAATGTGAAATTGGACTAATGTGAAATAATTTACCACCAAAACTTATAGTACAATAAGATAGTAGCATTTCCTCCCCCCCCCCCTCTACCCCACACCCTGGATTCTACCTGGAAAAAAATGTTGTTTTCATTTTTGCTGATGACCCTAGGCCTAAAGCATCAAATCATCAGTTTCAACAACAATCTCACTATGATTGTACAGACAAAGGTCTGTTCATCAAATTCAAATTATAGACTTGCAGAATCAGATAAGATACTAGGATTACACAGTGTTAAGTAAACGAAAACGTGTATTATATATAAAAAAAAAAACATAAAAAAAAAAAAAAACATACTTAAGGATTTCAGTGAAAAGGAATGTTCTTCTCTCTGCGAAAGAAAATAGCAAAGGAAATGGAGGAATGTGTTTGAGAAGGGTGACACTGTTCATTTTATTAGTATTGTCTGTTATTAAATTCAGTACAGAGGTACATTCAATTAAACTGTATATTAACAAGATGCTATTACGGAAAAGGATTTGGTGTTCTCGTTGAAAAGTAAGTGCGTGAACTCGAGTGTGAAGTTCCAGCAACACGAGGGGCCTCGGTTTTAATTGTATTTCCTGAAACCGTTGGAGCGAGAATCGAACAAGCGATCCCTGGATAACCCTCTAGAGAATCACCGCTCCTTCTTGTGAAATCTTACAGTTATTGTATGATTTGAATGGATTGAAATAATCTTTAAGTTTGTGAAAAACAATCTTTTCTCGAGCCTAACCATAACCCTTTACGAAGGCTAGGCGGAGAGGATGCAAGATGAGGCATACAATACCAAATACTTCGAACGAAAAATACTGCAAAATTATCAGCAATTTTACACACTAAACATTATTAGATGGATAATTTGAGGTTGTACGGACCTTTCATCAGTATTCCAGATATTTCGAGCCTGAGCATGTTATCAAATTATGCGTCTGAAATATGTCAAGATAGGAGATATAACACTTTCGCACCTGTGCAGTCTGCTCTGTGTTTTCATTTAAACACTATGCAGATAGACGGAATAGAGAAAAATATTACACCTACCTTGCGAGCTGTATTATGTCAGTCATGAAGAGTCCTTCAGATACTTTGAATCAAAACATGACAATGTAGTGTCCGTGACGGCAGCTGTAGGGTCCGTTTCGAATATCCTGACATCTCAGTAGAGTGGTTAGAACAGCATTTAATTCAAAAATAAAAGTATTATGGTCAATACTTTATCAAATAATGGCCAAAAATGGCACTACTATCTTGTCCTTCCTTTGCATTAACCTAGTCAGCGTCACGGACCCTACAAAATCAGCTGGCAATTTCAAGCATTTGCACATTTTATGTCAAATCAAAATTTAATGTTTCAAGTGAAGGAAAAAAAAATTTATTTATGTGACAACAAAATTTCATACACAATAACTTAAGTTAAGGTAAAATACCTTTCCTGGCAAGCTTACTTTAATGGAGATTTTTTTCCGAAACTGTATCTCCGCATAAATCTGAGCTGCTAGAGCAAAAATGCAAACATATTTCAAACAAAGAATAAAAACGTGAAAACACCATCCTTAGAAAACTTTTGATTACAGGTCATAGATACTTCAACGAGTAGGGTGGATGATCGATGAAACTTTGTTTAGTGGCTACTACGCTAGGGGTGTCAGTTCTATAGCCAAAGAACAGGCTTATAAAGTATGATTAACGGATACTCATTGTTTTAATGTTTTGATTTATATGGCTGTCAAACAGAGATGGTTCTGAGTGTACACCTGATCGTTTTACATAAGGATATTGATATTCTTCTTTCTTTTCTAAGGGGAAACAAATAGGCTTGTGAAATATCATACTATACTAGTTTGATAGCATAAGGCTTTACAAACTAGATATATACTATTTCAACAAAAGATAATGATAATTAACAGCCTGTCACATGATATTATCGGAAAGGTAAGTAGGAAAATTCTCAGATACTGACACAATTCAAGCCCAGATATACGGAACCCCTGAAGGGACATTTCCTTTCCGACATTTATCAGAATAGAAACTGAAACAAGAAAATTAGACCGGAAATCAAAACAACAAATATGTTGTTTAAACGGCTTATTATATCGTTTAAACGACATAGTATGTCGTTTGAACGATATAAAATAGAACAGAAATTAAAAAAAGAAAGCCAGAATCGAAATTATATCAAGAAAACCAGAAAAGAATTTGAAACGAAAAATATGTCGATTAAACGACTTGTTATCTTCTTTCCTTTCCAATATCTATAAGAATAGAAACTGAAACAAAAAATTAGAACGGAAATGAAAACAACAGATTTCCCGTTTAAACGCTTGTTATATCGTTTAAACGACATACGAAATTAGAACGGATATAAAAACAACAAATATCTCGTAAGAACGACTTATTATATCGTTTAAACGACATATTAAGTCGTTTAAACGATATATTAAGTTGTTTAAACGAGATACTTGTTGTCTTGATTTCCGTTCTAATATTCTTGTTTCGATTACTGTTCTCATATTTATCGGAATGGAAAATAGATAATCAGTGGATTAAACGACATATTTTTGTTTCATTTTCTTTTCTATCTCGGTAAATTTCATTTCTGGTTTTCTTGTTTCAATTTCCATTCTATTTTATATCGTTTAAACGACATATTATGTTGTTTAAACGAAATAATAAGTAGTTTAAACAAGATATTTGTTGTTTTGATTTCCGTTCTAATTCTCTTGTTTCAATTTCTTTTCTGATAAATATCGGAAAAGAAATGTCCCTTCCGGGATTCCGCACAGATCCCACCCAAGACACCATGTGGGTAAAAGCTAACGCAAGATTAGTCACCATCAAAGACATCATAACTTAAATTTTCAACAAAATGTAAAAATATTTCAAATAGTGCAAGATTTCATTACTAGAACGAAACGTTTTTCTTAAGTTACAGTGTAAAAAATAAATCTATTGTAAAGTGTCTGAGGTGTCCAGGACGTGCCTTGTAGATATGCTGTTACACATCATAGTGATACCGTGTTATCTCTCTCTCTCTCTCTCTCTCTCTCTCTCTCTCTCTCTCTCTCTTGGATTACCTTAATTATACATCATATGAGTACACTAACTCATAAGATGTTTTCACAATATTTACTATAACACTGAATTGCATTTGAGGTTTATGTTTCTTCAAAGTTAATTGAACACAATATAATTGACTTGCATTTGGGAAACAGATTTTAAAAAAGTCAATGACTTTCTTCTGTATCCATTCTTCATTCATTGTACTGTGTGTTATTTATATGTACCTATGTAATCGTTGTATATGTACAGTATTGTGAAATAAATATTGTTTAAACTGTGGCAGCCATGTGAGCAGCCATTTCCCATGTAGATGATCATGGGGTTAGCCTTAATATCACCAACAATATATCATCAACAGACATAGCAGCAAACAACGCATAAAACAACCAAGAAGAACCGACACAGAAGTGCTGCCTTGGGACGGCCAGAAGTGAAATCAATGGCGGGAAATGGTGGACGGGGATAGTAGGGGGGGGGGGGGGGGGGAGTGTGGTCTACCAACCCTCGCCCTTGGTTCTGCCTTGGTTCATCAGACACTTAATTGTTCATCCCAACCAAAACAATTACCACCCACACCACATCAATTTTGACAATCAGAACAATTTATACGCAAAACATTTAACAACTATTTTTATCTTTTTTAATGTTTTTCTTCTTATTATTGTTATCATTATTATTTAAGGACTAGCCTTAGCATCACACACACTATAGCAATAGCATACAAAGCAACAAACAACACAAAACAGAAGTGCCGCCTTAGGAGTGGGGGATGTGTGTGTGTGTGTGTGTGTGTGTGTGTGTGTGTGTGTGTGTGTGTGACGGGGGGGGGGGCTTAACCGGTTTGTGGTCGAGCGTTAAAGCGCGGTGAGTCCGAGCCAAGACGTCCCGGAACGGGTGTCAAGCGCCAACCGTCTGTGTAACTATTATGTCCGGTTTAGGTAGGCGCCTTCATAAAGTCTGAGGCTCGACCCACCGTCGTGCAATCGAAGAGGTAAGCAATTTTATTAACTGGATTGGGTTTAGCACCAAGCATGCAGTTTGTCACAAAAACATCTATGTTATAACCAATCTTTTTACCTCGAATTATTATCTTCTTTAAATGAAAAGGAAAAGTATTTTTACCAGTTATTTTTTCTGAATTTATACACCAAGTCGCCTTCAAATTCAGGTTCTGAAAGGTCTAACAGATTTAGACACTAAGTCGAAATGCCGTCGATATAATTTTGAAAACGCTTTACGAAGATTATGACATCCATAACCTTGTTTGTCAAAACTTCATTACTAATGTTAAAGTCACAAACATGGCTGGACACTCGAGCAAAACGAATAAATTGTGCAATATAAACACCTTAAGATGCAGAACGAGGAACATCACTTCCTAAAAATGGAAAATTAACAAAATCAATATCAAAATCATCTCGTTTATCTTAAATTTTAGTTGCTTTATGAAGTACTGATAATCTATAACCTTGTTTGAAAAGTTTTGCTGTCAAAACTTAAGTCATCAACATGACTGGACGCTCGAGACAAACGAATAGCTTGAGATATACAATTACCATAAGATGTAGAACGAGGAACATCACCATCTTAAAATGGAAAATTAACAATTTAAAAAATCAAAATCATCTCGTTTATCGTCAAATTTAGTTGTAAAAGATTCAATATAGATAAATTTAAATACAAAAAAATGAGGCCTTGGTATCTGAGACGGTGGCCTTATTTCACTGAAGTTCAGATGGATACATTTGATTAACCATGCTATCTAAGAAGGTATTGTCATTATTCAATAGGTCATCCCGATATCGAGAAGTAGAACTGAAAGCTTCAATAACTCCAGAGATGGTATCCTCTGAAAGAGACAGTACATGACGTCTCTCATAACAGAACAGAAACAGATCAGCTACAAGAGGGACAAACTAAGTGCCAATAGGACTACCTACAATTTGTCTAGAGTGCATGGTCTCTATAAGAGTGTATAGTCACAAATAAGGGATAAGCATGCATAGCGTTTTAAGAAGACAGTCAGGCGTCCCTATTCACTTTCAGTCTTACATACAGTTTTGTTGCAGCATTAACTTATCATAGTAATCTGAGATGCTGCTTTATTTAAAATGTCATTTTCTACTTTATTATTGTAGACTTTTATGCTGAATAACATCCTATTAATTTAAATGTTTTTCCTTGTCATTTTATCTTGCAACCATTCTTTGATATGCTATAAGAAAATCTTAATATGGTGTTATTATTTTTTAGCCGTGACACGACAAAACCAACAAAATGGCATGTGCGCCAAGCAAGACTCAGATCAGCCTGGGCATCCACTCAGTCTGATCAGAGTCTTTGCTGTCCGCATCGAGCTATCTAGGACGCTTTGCCTTCCTTCAATTGCACAGCAAAGACTGATCAGACTGAGCGCCTGGCCAGGCTGATCTTAGTCCTCGCTTAGCACACGTGCCATTTTGTTGGTTTTGCCATGTCGAGGTTCATATTTATATATTCCATCGATGTACCTTACCATGCTTTCAAGATACCATTCAGCGACACGCCATCTACATCATTAAACTTTGACATACTCTTACTATGTCCTCCACCATGGCGTGGAGGGGCGGGGATAATATTTTCGGTGCTGATCCTGTCAGTGTCAGCTTCGGCGTCCATGTCGGCGTGTGCGACCAAATTGGCTGCATGCAACATGTCGATGGTTAAATGCTATAGTGTCTTAAGTCCAATTTCTGAAAAGCCGAGAAAACGGGATTCCATGTTTGCAGCCCTTAAAGGTAGGTTCCTGTACTTTGGAATGCATCATAATTTTGATGATCTTTCATCCAAGTTGTTGGAAAGCACTTATAAAAAGGGAATGGATCAGCTTCACTTAAAAGTGTAAATCAAAAATTATTAAAAAAGTTGATTTGCAAGGGATTTCCTAACTCTGCTTCGCACACCAGTTAGCGCTATTTTTAGTTCGCGCCAAAAATAGATAACGCAACTGACGTCATGCTGCATTGCATTTTGGGATAGTTTTAACCCATCCGCCATGCCAGGACCTCTAGGAGAGCTCACGGCAAGAGAAAATTTACCTTTGGAGAATGGCATCAGAAATCGCGCACATATAGACATATAACATATCTATTTTTAGAACTGGAATTCCAACGAAGGAAAATAAACCAAAAGGGAAAACGACAAGTTTCTCCAACATCTGACGATTTTCTCAGTAGCAACAGATTCAGAAAAATAAGAAAATTCAATACTACCCAGAAAAACACGAAATAATTTTGTGAACATAATTGTTATCGCTAGTCCAGGAACCTACCTTTAATTTAGTTTGAAAAAGTCCACACTGATAAAATAACTGCACTGCAAATCATGCCAATTAGTCAAAATATGTTAAGTTTTAAAATTACTGTCATGAACCAGTTTATTTAGGAGAAAAATGGACTTTTCAGTTTTGACATATAACACTTTTTTTAAAAAATCAGCATAATTGTCATTAACCCGGAGATGGAACACTTTCATGACCTAAATTCCACTACCTGAAATGCAGTGTTTTATAGTTCTAATCTAAGTATACATACATTATCAAACAGACTCCACAAGGATGGCTATTGCTTTCTTTTATATTGTGAATGGAAGTATTTCCCTTTCTCTACTGTCTGTTCATTCTCTTCCTTATATCTGGAAGACTTGTTGATGAACGAAATTTCCTTTATATGAGCCGCGACACGACAAAACCAACAATGTGGTTGTGCGCCCATCGCAGACTCAGATCAGCCTGGGCATCCGCCCAGTCTGATCAGAGTCTTCGCTGTCCGCATGGAGGTAGCTTAGACCCTTAGCTACCCTTTGAACACTTTACGAAGAGTCTGGTCAAACTTGGCGGATGCCCAGGCTGATCAGAGTCTGCGCTCGGCGCACGACCACATTGTTGTTTTTCTCGTGTCGCGGCTCAATTATATCCTTGTATACCTGTGAGTCGTGGACCTTGCCAGCAGAGTTAGAGAAAAGAACGCAGGCTTTTGAGATGAGATGCTATCGAAGGTTACTGCACATCTCGAACAAAGACTATGTCATAAATGACGAAGTTCGCAGAAAGATCCAAGCAGCCATGGAGAATATGACAAGATCCTGACCTTGGTCAAGAAACGAAGACTGAGGTGGTTTGGTCACGTCTCAAGATCTTCTAGCTTAGCCGAGAATATCCTGCAAGGCACAGAGGAAGGAAAAAGAAGATGAGGTAGACAGAAGAAGGGGTGGGAAGACAATATTAAGGGGTGGACTGGGTTGAACTTTGCTAGTTCAACTAGGGAAGCTGAAGACAGGACTAGGTGGAAAGGGGTTATTGTAAAGTCATCTGTGGTGCCCTGACGACCTCCTAATGTTATGGGATATACTACAGAGTATACTAGACTAGACTATACAAGACAAAACCAGTCTAGGAGACTGAAATACTGCCCCAAAGAGCCTTTAAACCAAAAACGACCAACCAACCCGCGGATGAATAAAACTGGCCATAAAAGCCTTTATTTTTAAAATTTTATATATTGTTTTATTATTTTTTATCGGCGGAAGATTATAAAAGAAAAAAAAAGAAAACGTGCCAAACTTCCGACGTTGGATAAATGTGTAAAAGCAAGGAGAAAATTCTCAAGAGCTGATTCCAGATCCAACCCAAGACACCATGTGAGAAAGAGACAACACAAAACCAGTCATCACCAAAGACAACACCAGCGGCAGCCATGTGAACAGCCATTCTCTATGTAGGTGGTCAGCGGACTAGCCTGAACATCACAAACAATATATCAATAACATTATAGCAGCTAACAACACATAAAACAACCAATAATAACCAAACCAGAACTGCTGCCTAAGGATGGCCAGTTGTGAAATTACTGGTGGGCTTAACCAGTTTGTGGCCGACCAACCCTCGCCATTTGTTCCGCCTTGGTTCATCAGATACTTAGTTTTTCAACCCAACAAAAGCAACCTCCGCTCACACAACAGTGTTACAAAAAGCACCAACTCTGACAATAAGAACAAATTATACGTAAATCATTAAAAATCTATTTTTACTTACTTTCAATTTTATAATGTCAAGGCTAGCCTTAACATAACAAACCATATATCAACACATCCAAAGCGACAGACAACACGTGAAACAACTAGGGAGAACCAAAACGGAAGTGCCGCTTTGGGACGGCCAGCAATGAAATAATTGCGGTGGGGGGGGGGGGGGGGGGGGGGGGGGGCGAGGCTTAACCGGTTTGCGGTCGAGCCTTTGGCCCTGCGTTGATTCATCAGACACTAAGTTAATCGGTTTGCGTGGAAGATTCCTAACTCAGAAGTGAAATATCTCAGGAACATGTAATCAAAATTAAAACTAAGATGAAACAAACATTAGGGCTCACAGAAATAACAACACTGAAATTCTGGAGCGGAAGAAATCTATACAAGTCAAACCACGTAGGACCCGAGCCAAAACGTCCCGGAATGGGTGTCAGGCGCCAACCGTCGGTGTTACTATTAAGTTAGGTTTAGGTTGGCGCTTTCATAAAGTCTGAGGCCCTTCCGACAGTCGTGCAATCGAAGAGGTAAGCAAAGCTTTAAACCTTAATAGGATTAACCGCCAAGCATACAGTTTGTCGCAATACATTCATATTATAACCATTTTTTTATCGAATTATTATATTTTGAAAAAGCTTGAGAGGTTTACGAGTGGCTTATCTTTCTATATATGAGCCGCGTCACGACAAAACCAACAATGTGGTTGTGCGCCCAGCGCAAACTCAGATCAGCCTGGGCATCCACCCAGTCCAATCAGACTCTTCGCTAAGAGCTTAAAGGGTAGCTAAGGGTCTAAGCTACCTCCATGCGGACAGCGAAGACTCTGATCAGACTGGGCGGATGCCGCCAGGCTGATCTGAGTCTGCGCTGGGCGCACAACCACATTGTTAGTTTTGTCGTGTCGCGGTTCATATATTTCAGTTTAGATAGCAATCAACACTAGCAGCCAAAAGATATCAGACGACCGTCCCCATCAGCACTCTCAGTGCTTTGATTATCCTCTGGATTATTCTGGCCGATGCGCAGTATAAGGCAGGTCAATCTGCGAAGAATATGACATGCGCTAGGCAATACATCACCGTTCTTTGTACCACAGTCCGACTGTATCGTTTTGTACATGTTGCAACGATCTACCGTAAAAATTCTAAGTATTGGAGCAGGTATAGGTCTAAGCGAATTGTGCAGATCCAGATCAGACTGTAGTC
This sequence comes from Ctena decussata, assembly GCA_963989385.1. NCBI lineage: Eukaryota > Metazoa > Mollusca > Bivalvia > Lucinida > Lucinidae > Ctena > Ctena decussata. The sequence continues at coordinate 59,391,410 of OZ022511.1, forward strand.
TGATCAGGGTCTACATGGTTTGCCATTCCATCTGCATCTTTTGGATGCATTACTGCATTGAAAATCCAAAATTTTCTATTTTAGGGAAATTACAGTAGTTATATTAGGTGTCCAAATGTTTAGAATGTTTACGGCAGTCATCTGCACATGCAACGTAAACATTTAGATAACTGATAACACCAATATATACCTTGACAAAATGCATAAGCTTATGACTTTGGTTATCTTATTGTTTACTGCCCTATTTCACAATAAGGGGAAGTTCAATTTTATATCTGTCTACCTATCCGGCTGAAATTATTGTGCTGACAAAAGATGGCGAAAATTAATTTTCTTTTATTTTGTTTAAGTTTCTGCCAGGGCTGTTTGGCTATTACTTACTGTAAGTATTGGTATAAAAGTCTTTTACCGCCCATAATTGATTAACGGATAAATTTTTGTTACTGTGAATGTATATTATTTTGTACCAACACTGTAAAAAAATTTCCTTAGATTTTACGGTAAAATACCTGGCAATCAGATGCTAGTTCATTTCCCGTTATTTTTTACGGGAGCCCGTAAACATTGGCAGGAATCAACACGCAGAGTAGGGTAGAGAAAGACATGTATTGTTTTGGTCATTTAGCCCTTCAACAGTATAAAGGTATCCTGTAACAGTATAAAGGTATCGCAACTCCTCCTAGACCGCATGACCGATTTTCTTGAAATTAAGTATGTGAACACATGCTGGTATGAAGATGTGCATTATGGTTTCCATTTTGAAATCTGACCCCTCTTTTCTGAATTATGCCCCTTTTTCATATTTATGGCCCTAAATTTGGGGGGGGGGGGGGGGGGGGGGAGGGGGGGTTAATCGGTTTTGCAAAGATGTTATTCAGATTTGGTTCATAGATGCATCATAAGAAAATATTTGACACGCGTTTTCTAGTTTTGCGCGGAAGTGTTTTCCTGCTGAGTTATGCCCCTTTGTATTTTTCGTGGAAGAAGTTTGTTATCGCAACTCCTCCTAGATGGTTTTATGCATTTTTTTTTAAGTTAAATATGTAAACACATATTGGTATGAAGATGTGCATTAGGGTTTTGATTTTAAATTCTGCCCCTTTTTGCCTGAGTTATGCCCCTTTTTGGTATTTTTTTGCCCTATTTTACAGGGGTTTATGCCATTTTTGTTCTGATTTGTTTGAAGTTTTGTCCATGGATGCAGCATAAGAAAATAGTTGATACGTATTTTTCGTTTTTTCCTGGAAGGTTTCTATTGTGGAGTTATGTCCCTTTGTATTTTTTGTAGAAAAAGTTTATCGCAACTCCTCCTAGATAGTTTGATGGATTTTCTTGAAATTAAATATGTGAACACATATTGGTATGAAGATGTTCATGCCCGGAAGTGTTTTCCTGCTGAAATATGCTCCTTTGTATTTTTCGTAGAAAATGTTTGTTATCGCAACTCCTCCTAGATGGTTTGATGCGTTTTCTTGAAATTAAATATGTAAACGCATATTGGTATGAAGATGAGCATTAGGGTTTTGATTTTAAATTCTGCCCCTTTTTGCCTGAGTTATGCCCCTTTTTTGGTATTTTTTGCCCTATTTTATAGTGTTTTGCCATTTTTGCTCTGATTTGTTTGAAATTTTGTCCATGGATGCAACATAAGAAAATAGTTGATCCGTATTTTTCATTTTTCCTGGGTGGCTTTTATTTTGGAGTTATGTCCCTTTGTATTTTTTGTAGAAAAAGTTTGTTATCGCAACTACTCCTAGATACTTTGGTGGATTTTCTTGAAATTAAATACGTGAACACATATTGGTATGAAGATGTGCATTAGGGCTTTGATTTTGAATTCTGCCCCTTTTTGCCTGAGTTATGTCCCTTTTTGATATTTATAGGGCTTTTACCATTTTTGCATCAATTTTATTCAAATTTGGTTCCTAGAAGCAGCATAAGAAAAGAGCTGATACCTATTGTTCAGTTTTTCTGGAAAGGTTTTCCTGCTGCGTTATGTCCCTTTGTATTTTTTTCATAAAAAAAGTTTGTAATCGCTACTCCTCCAAGACCATTTGACGGATTTTCTTAAAATTAAGTAGGTGAACACAATCTGGTTTGAAGATGTGCATTAAGGTTTTGATTTAAAAATTTGACCCTTTTTGCATGAGTAATGCCCCTTTTTTATATGTTTTGCCCTATCTTGAAGTTTTTTTTCGGCCAGTTTCACTTCCATTTTAGTCAGATTTGGTGCATAGATACGGGGGAAGGAATCAGTTGACACATATTATTCAGTTTTTTCTCAAAAAGATTTTCAAGCTTAGTTATGCCCCTTTGTAGTCTTCAAAAACAAAGTTTGTTGTTGCTATTTCACCTAAACCTTTTGACTAATATTAAGTATGGGAACACATATTGGTATATAGATGTGCACTTGTAGTTGTTATAACATGTATGCTGTGTAAATGTAAAACTTAGATGACAAAGTAACATAACTAACTGTTAAAGGCGGGGGGTATTTAGTAAGCCATGCTTACTGCCACTTCTAGTTCTTGTGAGTGTTTGATTTGATTTTCTTGATTTTCGTTCAAAACTATCTCTCAAAGCTACACCTCAAGGACCGTACAATCGATTTCCTGCTCTGTATTCGGTGCTTGAGCCGTGTCCATTACATTACATGTAATATTTTACGTGATCCTTGCTTTTAATAGACTCATTCTTTTAAAAGCTATTTATGTTAAGAAAGTGGCAAAGCAAACAGAACACAACCTTTTTTCCAAAGCTGACTCTTTATGATTTCAAACACCGATATGCCAAAGTACCCTCTTATATCAAAAATACAGTTTGGACATATTTCCGACTTTTCTTTACATTTCAACTCCTAATATCTCAAGCTACTGGTATCTCAATGTAAATTTTTTGAGACCAGAAAATTTACTTTGAGATAGTAGTAGTTTGAGATAAACTTCGACTTTGATATATCGAGAGTTGACTGTATAATAAAATCATTATATCGAAGGACATAAAAGAGAGATCTGGTCACAAGAAGCATTGATTTAAAAGCATAATCAAAGCCGTCACGAATCAGAAAGTACTTCTGTACTAGATCAAAGACTTATTTTTTGCTTTTTTACAAGAGATTTTAAAATAAGCTTATTCCAATGTCAAAAAACAGGAATTTGCCTCCACCCCTAATATAGTGTTTATAACGTTTAACCGTATTTATTCAATTATAAGACGCCAAAACAATCTCAAATATCTAAGACGGATCTAGGTCTTTGGGATTGTCTTGGAGGAGAAACACCCATTTTATAGTAGAATTACACGACTGACTTACATATTTGCAATAGTTTTGGAGGGAGAAACTCCCGTCTTATAACCAAATATGAGCCGCGACACAAGAAAACCAACAATGTGGTCGTGCGTCCAGCGCAGACTCAGATCAGCCTGGGCATCCGCCCAGTCTGATCAGAGTCTTCGTTGTCCGCATAAGGTAGCTTAGTCCCTTGGCTACTCTTTAAGCGCTTAGCAAAGAGTCGAAACAGACTGGGCGGATTCCCAGTCTGATCAGAGTCTTCGTTGTCCGCATAAGGTAGCTTAGTCCCTTGGCTATCCTTTAAGTGCTTAGCGAAGAGTGTGATCAGACTTGGCGGATTCCCAGGCTGGTCTGAGTCTGCGCTGGGTGCACAACCACTTTGTTGGTTTTCTCGTATCGCAGCTCATATATACGATATGTTCATTTCTCCAGTCTATATGGACGACTACTGCAATGGTCCCAGCTACATTAATGTCAACACCTATGACCAGATCCGTTTAAAGCTCACCCCAGGCACAAGCTATGATCCTAACATGAGATGCCAGCTGAGACTGACGACTTCCTGGGATTCTCAGTTGATGATATACTTCAAGAGCATGGATATTGCATATTCAGCAAACTGCCAAAACGATTATCTACGGATCTATGATGGAGATTCAACCTCGTATCCTCTCATTACAGGTGAGATTTAAGCAATCGGAGCACCGCTCGGCCAATTCCGTGAATCAGATTCACGGAATTGGCCGAGCAGTGTTCCGATTGACATTTTAAGGTGACTACATTTTCAGGGGAAGCAACTCTGTCATTTACACTTTTCTCCTCCTCCTCAATGAAGGAACATGTAAATTCTTAAAGGAAAGATTTGCTCTCCTATTCTACTCTATTCTATCCCATAACCTTACTAGGTCGTTGGGCCACCAAAGCTGACTTCAAAACAATCCCTTTCCACCTTGTCCTGTCTTCAGCTGCCCTAGTTGAGCTGGCAAAATCCATTCCAGTCCACTCCTTGATATTGTCTTCCCACCTCTTCTTCTGTCTACCTCTTCTTCTTTTTCCATTCACTGTGCCCTGAAGAATTGTCTTTGCTAAACCAGAAGACCTTTAGACGTGGCCAAACCACCTTAGTTTCCATTTCTTGACCAGCGTCAGGAGTTCATCATATTCTCCAATGGCTGCTTGGATCTTCCTGCGGACCTCCTCATTGGTTATATGGTCCTTGTACGAAATGTTCAGTAACCTTCGGTAGCATCTCATCTCAAAGGCCTGCGTTCTTTTCTCCAATTCTGCTGTCAAGGTCCATGATTCACAGGCATACAGAAATATGGAAATGACAAAGGAGCGCATAAGTGTCACCTTTGATCCAAGAGATATTTGTTATCTCTCCAAATTGGTTTCGGTTTGGCAAAAGCTGAAGTGGCTTGTGCTATCCTTGAGAGAACCCCCTGTTTTGAGCCATCATCTGAGAAACTGCTCCAAGGTATTTGAAGCTGCTTACAGTACCCAGCTTCTCCTCCTTTACCTTGATCTCCCTCCGGATGCCATCTGCGCTGTTTGTCATCAGTTTGGTCTTCTCAGCACTGATCTCCATCTTATACCTTGTGCATGTCTGGTCGAGACTGTCAACTAGAGCTTCTAGTTCCTGCTCTTCCTCAGCAAGAGCGCCTATGTCATCGGCAAACCGCAGGTTGGTAATATTTCTGCCGCCTATGCTAACCTTTCCGTCATGTTCTTCCAGTGCATCAGACATGATCCGTTCGAGAAAAATGTTGAAGAGGGTGGGTGACAGAAGACATCCTTGTCTTACTCCAACTGTTGTTCTGAACCATTCTCCTGTGCTGCCATTTATCAGGACTGCACTTGTAGCCTTGTCGTATAGCTGCTCAATGGTGCGTACTAGGTTTGCATTTATATTGTACTTCCTCATGGTGGCCCATAAGGCTGCATGCCATACCCTGTCAAAGGCTTTTTTGAAATCAATGAAGACATGGTACAGATTCTGCTGATGTTGGAGATACTTTTCACACAGGATTCTAAGGTTGAAGATCTGTTCTGTGGTGCTCCTTCCTGCTTGGAACCCAGCCTGTTCCTCAGCGATTATCTCATCGGCTTGTGGCTTAAGCCTGTTCAAGATAACTTTCAGCATGACTTTGCTTGAATGACTGATGAGGCTGATGGTTCTGTAGTTCTGGCAGAGCTGTAGGTTGCCCTTTTTAGGGAGAGTAATAATCAGCGACTGAGTCCATGGGGTAGGCCATTCTCCTTTCTCCAGATCCTGTTACAGATATCTGTTAAAACATCAATCATGGTCTCCCCTCCAGCTTGAACAAGTTCTGCTGGTATATCATCAACTCCGGCAGATTTTCCCTTCTTCAGTGCTGCTACTGCAATCTCAACTTCCTCACGAAGGATCGGTTGTTGATCTTCTTCTGGGGGCTGACTACAGTCCAGAACCGTATTGTCACCATCAGTCTCATGGTTTTATAATTCTGAGTAATATTCTGTCCATCTGCTGAGAATCTCTTGTTCTTCTGTAAGGCATTTCCCAGACTTGTCCTGGATAGTTGTGGATCTACCCTGTTTCTCTGAAGTTAGATCCTTCACCAGTTAGTATGCTTTCTTGCTGTTGTTTTTGTTCTGGCAAGTTTCGATCTCCTCGCACTGACTAGCGTTCCTTCCCAAGTATCTCACTGGCTGCATCAGTCACTACTGTATTGTAGGTGATAATCATGATATCTATGTCCATGTCATTATCCCCCAGACCAATGAGTGGTGCAAATTTTCCACCTATTGTTGCTTGAAAAGTGCATGCCACCTCTTGGTCCCTTAGCTTCTCAAGATCAAACTTCAGTCTTGGCTGGGTTGGCTCCTAAGATTTTGCTCTCCTAAGATTTTTTAAGGTGTTTATGGCCCTTTCAGCTTCTCAATGGAAGTACATGTAAACTCTCAAAGGAAAGATGATTTGCTCTCCTAAGATTTTTTAAAGGTGTTTATGGCCCTTTCAACTTCTCAATGGAAGTACATGTAAACTCTCAAAGGAAAGATGATTTGCTCTCCTAAGATTTTTTAAAGGTGTTTATGGCCCTTTCAACTTCTCAATGGAAGTACATGTAAACTCTCAAAGGAAAGATGATTTGCTCTCCTAAGATTTTTTAAAGGTGTTTATGGCCCTTTCAACTTCTCAATGGAAGTACATGTAAACTCTCAAAGGAAAGATTTGCTCTCCTAAGATTTTTTAAAGGTGTTTATGGCCCTTTCAGCTTCTCAATGGAAGTACATGTAAACTCTCAAAGGAAAGATTTGCTCTCCTAAGATTTTTTTTGAAATGTGTTTATTGGCCCTTTCAAGAATATTTATCTCGAACCGAGTGTTAAGCAGAAGTAGATGAAAACCGGAGCTCCCGGGATAAAACCACCTGACCTTTAGCAAGCAGAACGTGGCTTTCTCACGTGTGCGCTGAGCGAAGCTCGAGCCCACAGCGGTGAGAGACCTAATGGATAAGAGTCAGCGCTGCTATTCCCTAGGCTACAGAGGACGCTCCCCTAGAATGGAGGTCTGTAGTGACCAAATAATTTAAGACAACATTGAAGAGTAGACAGGAAAAGACTTTCCAAGCACAACTACGGAGCAAACCTGGAAAGAGACTGGTGTGAGGTAGAATAGAATAAAATAGCGTTTAACAATTAGGGAGCAAATATGAATATTTCAGCTATCATACATTTTAAATAAACTCTTAATAAATACAATAAATCAGATCCTTTCCCCTTTTGAAATAACAAGAGTTGACTTCTGTGTATTTCAGGTGGCTCCCAGTGTGGCTCTGTGGCACCTTCTGGTGTGTACAGATCAAGCGAAACGGACATTACCCTTTATTTTAAAAGTGGCTCTGTAGTTGGCTACCATACAGGATTTGACATTATTGTAACGTCCTTTCATACAGGTAAGTTATTGTGACAGTCAGTATTTTAAGAATTAACGCATATTCTAACACGGTGCACATTCATGGCAGAAGCGATGGAAAGTTTAATTCTGCAATAATTCACTGTTTCGGAGCACGTGAGTCAAATTGCTGACGTCACTGGCAATACTGACGTACTTTTGTGACGTTTTGAGACGTTTGACGGTGTAACATCTCTTTTTCTTTCTAAAAGTGCCATAAAACTGGATTTGCATAAGACAAACACAAATTAGTATTTCTCCATAAAATAACAGAAAAAAACGATAAAATAAACTATACCGCACACCCCTAAACTGGCAAATGGACTCATCCAATCTATAAGGACAGAATAATCCACCAGGCATAAATGGTTTAATCTCCGCCTTTCGATCACTGTCTTCATCACAGAACACAGTTTTAAGTCATTTTTAAATTATATATTTTCAGTCGACTTTGCGCGGTTACAAACACTACTACTGCTGGTAAAGCGACAGTGTAGCTCCTGACCAGAGCCTGACAGCCGTCTGTACTGTTTCCTGATGAGATCCTGTCCCAATATTTCTAAATTTAAAAATTCATTACCGTATTTATTTGCACATAAAACGGTGTTTTTCCGTCTTTAAAATGACCCAAAATTGTGAAATGCTGCTATGAAAATGGGGTTTTCCTATTAAAACAATCCCAAAAATCTAGATCCGTCTTAAAACACGCGGGATCTAGAATTTGAGGATTGTTTTGGAAGAGAATCCCCATCACATAATCGAAGAAACATGGTACGAAGTACAGTCACCACTGTCTTATGGGACCAGCCAAGGGAAGAACAAAAAGTGGCTGTTTTAGACAGTTGACCCCTTAAAACAGGTTTATTTGCACTGTAGTTTGGATAGAGGCACCCAGTAAAGCTGGCTGCTTAAGACAGGTGATCCCTTAAAAGAGGTGAAAACATAAGCAGGTTTGACCGAAGTTCGTTTCTTGTTTGCAGGATCTTGTCATTCCTGGGAACATGATTGTGACAATGGTCGTTGTATAGATGACAGCCTAACATGTAATGGGTATAATCCTTGCGGAGATTACTCCGATTGTGAAGTTGTTCTAACAGGTGAGTGCCAGTTTTACTTGTATAATTTGGCTTTAAATGAGCCACGATACGACAAAACCAACAAAGTGGCATGTGCGCCCAGCGAAGACTCAGATCAGCCTGGGCAGCCGCCTAGTCTGATCAGTTTCTTCGCTGTGTACTTAAAGGGTAGCTAAGTGTCTCAGTTAGGTCTATGCGGACAGCAAAGACTCTGATCAGATTGGGCGGATGCCCAAGCTGATCTCAGTGTTCGCTGAGCGCATATGCAACTTTGTTGGTTTTTTCGTGTCGCGGCTGAAATAGTAAAGAGAAATTCTCTTTAAAGGCCCCATTGCTCTATCAGCATGAGAAATTTAATCATGAGGTATCGCTGCCAGCGTCTCACTATAGTTTCGTCATTGTAAATGATCATGATTAGCCAGCTTTGAACGAATAAAACATCCTTGAGTTTCACATAAAAAGGGTTTGAAAACTGAATTGGGTCATTTTAGTTGGCAACTAAAATGACCTACTTTCGATTTCATCAAGTTTAATAAAATGGTAAAAATACAATGTACAAGCGTGGAGCCCCAAACACTATCCCGCCTATACTTATATAGCCTTGCCAGACGGGAAACCAGAACAGGAAAATGTATTTTGTGGAGCAATTTGTTATTTTTCAGAAACTTGTTTTCTCTACTTTTTGCCAGTTATATGACTCAAAATATGCACATCAACCTACATTTTTTACCAAACGTGACTGTTGAACCGCTTTTTACAATGATTTGAATTTAGACGTTTTTGTCATCTATAGGACTATGGAGACTTTAAAAGCTGTGTTAACCCTTACAGCACAAATCGTTCTGTCCACAAAGTTTCGAAAAATGTCGTATCTAAACTGCATCAGCTTGAGAATGGAAATATTAGATAACCAACAGTGTAGATCCAGATGAGCCGCCTCATGACGATCGAAGCTTTCACTGGTTGTTTGCCCTTTGACCGTTCTCTGGCATTCATGTAGCTAACAGTGTTTGCCTTATCTAAACCGCACAGAAGCAACATATGTGACTGATACTGTATTCCTCTGGTTATAAGTATAGGGTTTTCCATCCAAAAGCAATCCCAAACATCTTTATCCTTCTAAACAAGCCCAAAAATCTAGATCCATCTAATGAGGCGGTTCTAGTTTTTCGGATTGTTTTGGGAAGGAGAAACCCATCTAAAAATAGAATAAGCTAAGACTGACTTAGATATTTGGGTTCATTCTAGAGAGGAGAAACCCGTTTTATAGCCGAATACACGTAAATACAGTGCGATAATAAAGACACATGTTGACTCCAGGCGCCGAGGTTATAAAACATTTTTCGTGCTGAGCTCAGCTGAGCATGAAATTTTCTCTGTTGATAAATATGAAAATGCCAACTAATGTTGGCATTTTCATATTGATAAGCAGAGAAAGTTTCATACTCAGCTAAACTGAGCAAGAAAACAACTGTACTTCTCAGTAATTTGCCATTTATTAGTAGGTAAAATTTCATGCTCAGCTGAGTTGAGCGTAGAAATTGTTTTATAACCTTGGGACCAGAATCAGTTGGTAGTTGTATCTTCGGGACTGAACAAAGCCAAAAGTCATATTACCCGTGATTGTGTTGAGTATGAGCTTTTTTTTCTGCTTTACCCTAGACCTATTGACTATTGACTCTAAATGGCGTGTGCGCCAGCGCAAGCTGGTACGTGAATTAGGTGTTCACTTATTCTTCAAGTATTTTTTCTGGGTACATGTAAAACTCAACTGCTTACCTGTATAATTAATGAACCCCGACACGACAAAACAAACAAAATGGCATGTGCGCCCAGGGAGGACTCAGAAAGGCCTGGGCATCCGCCAATTCTGATAAAAGTCTGGCTGTACGCTAAGGGTAGCTAAGGGTCTAAGCTAGATCCATGCGGACAGCGAAGACTCTGATCAGACTGGGCGGATGCCTAGGCTGATCTGGGTGTTCGCTGGGCGCACATCCACTTTGTTGGTTTTCTCGTGTCGCGGCTCTTTTATTTGTTTATTTATTTATTTGTTTATTTAAAATTATCATTACTATTCTTTTTCTTCTCCTTTTTCTTCTTCTTCTTCTTCTATTTATTCTTATTCTTATTATTATTACTTTTATTATTATTATTATTATTATTATTAATGTTATCATCATTATTATCGTTGCAGTTGGTGGCATCGCCGGAATTGTGATTGGTGGTATTGTATTTACTGTTATCGTTATCATTGTCGTGCTTGTCTGTCGAAGAAGAAGGGTCTTGTATGTAGTAAGTTGTTACCATGACAATTCTAAAAACTAGGACACCTAAAGAAATTACTGTAAATGTCCTAAAACTGGAACCGTTGAGTGGGGTGGGGGGGGTGGGGGGGTCAATGCAGTAAAATGTTAAAAAGATGCAGATGGAATGGCAAACAGTGTAGCCCTGATCAGACTTATCTGTTCCAATATTTAGAATTATTTTACGGTATGCTGCAAGTCTCGACAGATGGATAAAGCTCATTTTCTAGAGGTCTTATCGACTGTAGCGGGAACTTTAAAATGTGTTTCGATCATTCTTGGATAAAATTTGATATTTACGCAACTTATAAAGTACTGGCGTGCGACCAGTGGTGGCCCTTTGCATTTTGCACGCGCAATTACGTATTTGATCCGTCTCAGATTTGGCCATGTTGTAAAAGGAAAAAAAGGAACTCCCACAAAAAAGACTGCTTAAATTATCTCCCCGGAAGGCAAAAGGTCAACAATTTCCCCAAGCTACCCTCATACCAACATTATTGCCTCGCCGGGGATCACAACCCTTGATACACACATAATTTAATACAGAAATAAACAAGAACAAATTGCTTTATTAATAATTACCTATGACGAAAAAGGTATAACCTGCAACCAGCCTGCAAAAAAGCATCTAAATTCTTGTAAATGACAGCACACGTGTAACCATTATTTATGTTTGTTTTCGACGTAATGTAGCGTGCGCCTACGAAATGACTACGTCAGAGTTTTAAAGTCCGTTTCTGACTGTTGCTTATATTCTTTCTGTGCTGAACGCGCTAAAACGGACTTCCAATGACATATCCTCAAAGTTTAAATCCACAACAAGGTTTTGAAAAATGCATCATTCAACGCATGGCATTCGTGACGGCCATCACTGGGTCATCACTGGTACGCTACGCTCGTATTTCAATGCGTTTTGGTGACCTAGTTTGAGGATCTGTCACAGGCACATGTTATAGTCTATTTCAAAAAATAAATCAGTATTATAACGACAGTTACCCCTAGTTTATTAAACCAAAATATAGAATCACTAATCACTATATGTCCGTTACAAGATAAAAAGAGTAACAAAAAACGGCCACCACTGGTCGCCTGCCAGTAGAGCACGCTACTCTTACATTCATGTCAGAATAGTGCTAAGGAACGAACATGTATAGTCGAACAACACACTGCGGAAAAAACATACATAGTTACATGTGAGAGTCCTTCAAAGTTATTTAATTCGTTCATGTCTAGAATGCGTAGTCTCATTGAAATGGCTACCTAAGCCTTCATAGATTTGTAACAGGTAAGTAAATGGGATGCCGTATTCCACCGGGCCTCGCCTCTGTAAATCAGATATATACTCAGAGGCAAAAACCCGACAGCTCAGCGGGTTAAGTGCTGGCCTGCTGATCTAGCGATGGCGGATTCGAGTCTCGCTTGAAGCGGAAATCTTTCAACCGTAAACGGGGTTCCATTGCACACAGACTTTCGTTATCACCTTCTTATTGTCTTGATATGTCTGAAAAACTTTTGAAAAAGACTTCAAATCGCAAGTCATTCATCTATTAGAGGTAAAGTCTTGACTCTGGTGTACTAGTTACAACACGCTTTGAATAGAGAAGCTGCAAAAACACCAATGGCAGATTTCTGCCTTGTGATTATGTATATAAATGAAAGGCAAACATTGTGGTTTGTTTAGAAAAAATCAAATACTGATCAACAGCAAAATTGGTTGGTTTAGTATGGTTACATTTTCTGTTACTTTCTTTTGAACCCGTTGTGTAGGTGTTTTAGTCGTCTGTGAGGCGACTAAATGGGATTTGCGCTTAAATAGCCGTCAACCTGTCGTATGCAAAGAATTATGCATTGCAAACTGCGTAGAAACCTGGGCCCAAAATTACTATCGTTCCTTAAAGTTAATGTTAGAATGGATGGCTGGATAGATGACTTGCCTCTTAGTAAGTCATTTTAACAGTATTTCAGTCATATCAGCAAATGGGAGGGTAGAAATGATAAGCTGCGTTCTAGGGACGGCCGTTTACGGTTGGAAAGATTTCCGCCTCCAGCGGGACTCGAACCTGGACAGCCGCTAGAGCAGCCGGCCAGTGCTTTATCCATTGAGCTACCGGGGATCCAGAGGGGTTAGGATTGAAAATGCTTTCTATTCCAGCAACAAGGGGCACCAGTAGCAACAGTTACTACTGCAACGTCATCATATGGTTACAACCAGCCTGTGCCGAATCAGTACGGCTCGCAGGAGTACCCAAAGTATTGAAATCCCTGTCAGCAACCCCGTTATCAGAATCATAAGAAGATTGATGATTAGTTCGTGTACTTGACAAACATTAGGCCTGTTGACCAATGAAATTAGTCGCAACACGCAAAAGAGATGCATAATATATCTGTCAACAGCGAATACTGAAACCGGGCCCCGAGATTATAAAACTTTTTGCATGCTGAACTCAGCTGAGCATGAAATTTTACCTGCTAATAAATAGCAAATTACTGATAAGTACAGTTGTTTTCTTGCTCAGTTGAACTGAGTATGAAATTTTCTCTGCTTATGAATATGAAAATGCCAACATCAGTTGGCATTTTCATATTTATCAGCAGAGAAAATTCCATGCTCAGCTGAGTTGAGCACGAAAAAAGTTTTATAACCTCGGGACCAGGACTACATGTACGTAAAAAACTGCAGCCTTCATTTTGCGCTTTCATACGGTTGACTCTCGTTATATCAAACAGTGATGTCTCAAAGTACCCTTTTATATCAGAGAATATACTTTGGACCCATTTCCTATTTTTCTTCACATTTTACTCCTGGTACCTGAAACCGCTGGTATCTCAAAGTAAATTTTCTTGGACCAGAAAATATTTTCTGAGATGTCAGTACCTTGAGATGAACTTTGACTTTTAGCTATCGAGAGCTGAGTGCATTCCTTATGGTCCTAACATGCTGTACAAAATACTAAATCGCAAAGATGCGCAAGCTGGTCCGATCGTCAGCTTTTCGCACATGCAACTTACCATTTTTTTTATTTTATTTTAATTTATTTTGTGTGTGTGTGTGTGTGTGTGTGTGTGTGTGTGTGTGTGTGTGTGTGTGTGTGTGTAGCAACTCCAGTTACATCTCAGAATGCATGCAAACAGATTATGCATATGTATATGTCTGCTTGTGGTGTGATCAGGGATTTTACTGTTCAGACAAAATAGATTCCTATGTGAATATATCGCTGTCTGTCTGTTTATTTGCAATTTGATCAAACTGTCTGAATCCATAAACATTATGATAAAATTCAGCTGAATGGTGCCTGGCTTGACTGGACATTACATGTATATAAAAGAAGAAAATTGCACATTCACATTAAAATCCGTCTTTCCAAGGGCGATGAACAAGTATACACTTTCATGCACTTACGAAACAATTGCGCCAGTACATCCTGTTATGTGCTGTCGAAAGTCGGACGTTTTTAAAACAACCCTTTTCCTCTCATTGGCCGACATCTGATTTTACGTTGTTGAACGTTTAACGTTGTTGAAATCTCTAGATTTGGACAAAAATACTAGACTCTGAAAGGTGAAATTGTGCATTAGAATGGGGATAACTGTATGGTAAATTGCCATTTGTTTGATTGCTGCAAAGTGTGTTTTACAGTTCCAGTGACATGTCGCTGTAAAACTAGTTTTGCAAGCATAGAATATGGATTAACCGCCCTTGACAGTATCTCCTGGTGATATAAAATTGTTAACCGTATTCTCTCTCTCTCTCTCTCTCTCTCTCTCTCTCTCTCTCTCTCTCTCTCTCTGTCAAAAGCTACGTTTATCATATGCTGTATATTCTGATTGTTCTTTTGATTATGTTGCTCATTTCATATGCTTTATGTTTTTGTACAAAATAAAAATGACCAGTAATTATTCCTGCTTCATCTTGATAAATTTTGACTTAAAGTGTTGATCGATTCTCCCTCATACCTTAGCCACTAACGTCATAGGGGAGATAGTATCTTTGAGAGAAGCACGCAGGTTTCTGGCCACCATGTGCATGCGCAACATAAGTCAATACCCGGCCCATACCAAATTAAACTAGCAGAACAGTTCCTACTGTACAAGTTCTAGGTATTAGGACAGATGAGTCTGAGCAAACAGCACTGTCCTAGATCAGACTTGTCCCACAGGAGCAGTCTAATCAGGATCGACATGTTTGCCATTACATCAGTATCTTTTGAACGCATAACCGCACTGTGAAACCATTGTTCCAGTTTAAGGAAATTACGGTTCTTGTTTTAGATCTGCCATTTTTTACGGTGCCCATGAAATATTTTAGTTTCAGAAATAGATCAGCTCTATCAGTGAATTGTTGAGTCATAATTCACTGTTTGGAGGTCAGTTATAAAGTAGATCATATCACGAGCGCGGAGCGTGAGTGATATATCTATTTACAACTGACAGACAAACAGTGAATTACATTGTATTACTCAACAATTCAATGCTAATGCTGAACTATTTCGATTCTGAAACTCAAAATCGCTAAAAAAAGTATTCTTTTCATTGAAATTCTCCCAATCTTCCTGCGAGCGCGTTAATTCATTCTCTTGCTAATATTTTTAACTTTATCTAAGATAAATATACGTTTTTACGGCGATTTTAGAAAGAAAATAGATGTTACACCGTCTATCGTCTCAAAACGTCACAAAATTGTGTCAGTATTGCCAGTGACGTCAGAAATGAAATCATGCGCTCCCAAACAGTGAATCGTTGCAGAATAAAACACGGAAACTTTCCATTGCTTCTATAGGCCTACTGTGTTAAAATGCGGGAAAAACAAAACCCGGGAGGGTTTATAACTACTATTGAAAATAAAAGAGAATTAAATTATTTGAGAACAAGTTATCATACCTGGTTAACTTTGTTTTCAAGGATGTTACGAAACGAAAACGAGTCATAGTTACCAAAGGACCTGGTCATCAGGTCGTTTGGTAATATAGACTCGTTCTCGTTTCGTATCAGCTCTTTTTCGTTTCGTAACAGCCCTTGCATATACATTGTTATTCAGGGGTGGTTATAGGTGTGAGAACATCACACGTTTTCATTGTATGAATTTCAGATAGCATCTCACTAATAATTCGAGAGGCGCGTGGCACGTACTGTATGCCATTCTCCGATACCAATGACGTCATATGTCTGTTACCATAGCAACTAGGGAATTGCCAGCTGTTGTACTTGGTAACTTAGCAGAATGACGTTTCGATGACGTCGCTTTGCCAAGAGTATGAACACTTGGTTGCTATGGTAGCATATCTATGTCGTCATTAGTATTGGTGCATAACATACAGTAAATGCCATGTTTAGGCAATTTTTCGACGAAATTACAAACTGAAATTTTTCCAACAGAAACTTCAGATTTTCTTAAACAAAGAATTTTGGCATTTTTATAAAGAATTCAGACAATAGACTAATTGGATTATTGGTTTACCTGTCCCAGTAAGTTTTTCGGTTTACCGAAGAAATTCTAATAATTGGGACACTTAACGTAATTACCGTATCTGTCCTAAAAATTTAACATGTTGGTCAGATTGCTCCATCACTGCTGTGCTTCCTGCATTGTTTGCTCAGCTTTACCTGTCCCAATACTTAGAACCTTAATGGTAGTTCGTTTTTCACAAAGCCTGAACAGCTATGGTGCTCAAGGACAATGACAGTTGTACTTCACTCACGAATACCCCGAGATATGCCATTCTTCAGACCCACACAAATGCTTTTGATGCCTGTTTGCCTCAATTGTCCCTTGGATTGTGTTTACTTAGACATTATGTACCCTTAACGTTGCAGGCACTAGATGACGATCCGCTGACTCAGTGTGTCACAAACTAGCTGTGGCCCTTCACTGGAGTCGCTTTTTGAGGTGCCTATAATGACAGCCACGGGATTTGGTACTTAAGCAGATAAGCAAACATCTACAAATTATCATCATATGGAGCTATGTCCTCCAACTCAAACCCAAAATCTCCATCCCAAAAGCTATTATATTTAGGAGAAGCAAACGTGCCATTTCATTTCTGCCACCACTGCCACTCCCCCCCCCCCCCAATCCACCTCAATTGGGATCAACTCTGAAAGGAAAGAATTTGCTCCCGATGGAGCAAATTCATTCATTTCAGAGTAGACCCTATACTTATACTGAAAGTGTTTCCTTTTGTAAATATTGCGGAAAAACTAACAGAAATGAAAGTAACCTATTAGACAGAACTAAATAAGAACATTCCACACAACAAAACGGTAAGTTATATATTAGTTGGGTTTTGACTAGTTTTACTGGATCCAAACCCTCGACCCTGCTTCTAGTTTGATCCGAATTTTGTCTGTTGACCTCTCCTTTTGACATGACATTCATTGCCTAACTTAGAGTGAAATGGTACACTTTCACGGGAAGCAACTCTGCATTTATATCTTTGCCTCCCTTTTAATGAAGATATGCCCTAAACGGTGAGAATTTGCTCTTTCCTTAAAAAGTAGACCCCATTTACGAAGCGGTTCGTCGGTCTAGAGAGCCAAACAGGCAGTAACAAAAGGCGCCCCCCTCCTCCATTTGAGAAAACGGTGGAAGTTATGGAGGTGTATCCATACACCTTAGCGTACTAGAGGATAAATGCAGTTCTCTTCCAGTTGTTCGCCTTGTTTTAACACTTATCTCTCTTCTTGAAATCGCGTCCAAACTATGAGTTGATTTGAAGCGTCTTTAGCTCTCAGGAATGCATTCAGCTTAATCGGTACCTTGAGTTTTCGTGTTCGTTTCCTACTCTGATCTTATCCAAGACTTTCCAAGGCCATGAGAGTCGAGTGGTTAGAGTGGCTCGGTTATTGTGCAGAAAGTCACCGGACGGTCGTGAGTTCACGGCTCACCGTAGCCATCCGACGACTGGAAAACTCTCTCTGTCAACCCAGCAGTAAATGGGTACCTTTTTCGAATTAGAGAAGGATAAGGCAGCGAAAGGAGAGAGATGGGCTCCGCCTTTCATCAGCTGTGCCCAAGATACAGTGGGTCTCTAACCCCCACTGCCCCTACGGCTATTAGGCTATGGGAAACTTTTACTTTTACCAAGGCCAATGCAAACTCATAAGATGATGGTATGTCCGCACATATGGTCGATACTGCATGAGATTACTTGGATTATCTCCCCGCTCAAGCGGACGAACCATGTTATAACTGATACAGTTGTTTGACCAATTCCGACGCACTCGCCTATTCCGAAGTAGTTCGATTATATCTCCGGCAAACAAAGCTTCTGCAAAATCTTATTATGGACATTCTTGTCAACACTTACTGATCAAAGTCACATATAGTAATGATTTCGTTTTTTTGTATTAAAAGTACTGAAAACTGGGTTTGAAATTGATTAACAATGCATATTTAGCAAGATATTTTCGACGTGTTTTCCGATCAATTGTGAAAAACGGTCAGGACAATATCTATGTATGTAGCTATGTGGGTAAAATACAAATATGTCGATTCCTCATTCTATCAGGAATCTCTGTTGACAAATGCCAAGGCAAATAAAAATGTTTGCTTCGTTTATTTCAATTTATGACGCATTACCTTATTTAGCCTATTCCGGCGGACTGATATTTTGCTTTAACGGAATTTAATTTCCATGGTCCCCAGTGGCATTCTCGCCATGCCCATTAGTATATTTGAGGTGAAATTAAATTGGGTGTTATTATTTGGAAAAGATGGTATCCTTTGATCACAGAATTCATGGCAACAACATTAAGCATTACGTTTTTGGACATGCTAAACGATTGAATTAATTTTTCGGTATAAGGTTATCTATAATTTGTTGTTTTGAATAATCGTGATATCAAACAGCTGCTTTTTTGCATAAAGTTATCTCTCAACGGGTTAGTAATACCCAGACAGTCTGCCGTTTCGAAGCCCGAAGTGTTACATACACGGTATGGTAAATAATATACTGATGCGCTGAAACTGAAAAAGTCCGCCGGAATAGGCTAAAAGACCACGTTAGGTTATTATAATATTTCTTAGGATTCTTAAATAATTTCTGCACGAAAACAATGTGCCTTAGAGAAGAGGCTTTAAAGTATTTTCTGGTATAGAGGAATCAAAGAATAATTAGGATTTTTTACTGTACCACACGATTGCTTTAAAGTGCGTCGAAAAAGGTCAAACGGTTAGACATACATGTAATACACCTTAATTTTAGTCACAATCATATTCTTTGATAACGGATGTTGATAATATGCATTATCTATAAAATTTTCTTCACAGTGTTATAACACTATACTTTAAGAGCAACCATGGAGAAATATATTTTCCTGTTCCTTTTCGTTTATTTTATTCACGGAACTTCTGCAATAAATTACTGTAAGTATACAAACAAAATTTACTGCGCATGCGATCGGGATAGGCATATCATTTAGAAAAAATCGAAACACTGAAACTGTCTACGCGAAGAGGGTTATGAAGCGGGCAGGGAGTGGCAGGATGAACTGCATTTGTCTAGTCATAATTACACCTGGGGGACCACACCTGGTAAACTGTGTTTTCAGGGATGTTTCGAAACGAAAAAAAGTCTGTTACGAAACGAAAAAAATCATAGTTACCAAACGACCTGGTTATCCGGTCATTTTGGTAACTATGACTCTTTTTCGTTTCGTAACAGCTTTTTAGGTCGTTTGGTAACTATGACTGTTTCGTTTCCAAACAGCTCTTTTTCGTTTCGTAACAGCCCTTGTATATACTTGGTTACCCAAGGGTGATAATGGACACTTCAGCTATTGAACTTTAATAGTTTGTTTAATTAACATTCGAAGGGGGGTTTCAAAGGAAACTCAGCACAAGCAATTTATTGTTTTAATCTCATGAAGTGATGGGATCAGGGGCCGTATTCATAAAACGACTTAAAAGGTTGCTATGCTGTTGCTAAGGCTAAATTTCTTTGAAGGAGATTCCGTACAACTATGAAATTTTCTCTGGAGGAACAGTCTTACAAAGACTGTTCCTCCAGACCAAATTTCATAGTTGTAGGGAATCTCCTTTATAGCAACAGCATAGCAACGACTTAAGTGGCTTTATGAATACGGCCCCTGGTTCTACACGGTTGTATAATCCCATAAGGCTAATAACACACATCCCATCAGGTTAAGTAATAGTTATACCATGGTTTGTCCGCCTGTACGAGGAGATAATCCACGAGCTTTACCTAAAGCTCGTGGATAATCCCCCCGTACAGGCGGACAAACCATGGCATAACTATTTTATACCACCCGTACCCGTGTAGAACCCTTACCAGTGTAGACCTTGCTCATTGCGAAGTATTTCGTGCCAAAGTTGGCGTTTTCTGGTAAGGGTGGTACAAAGGTAAATACCATTTGTATTCTAAAAATGTGAATACCTAAAAGTAATTACCATAATTTCCTAAAAAGGGGCAATGGAGTGATGTTAATGGAATGGTTAACAGTGTAGACCCTGATCAGACTGCTCCATCTGGTTCTGCACTGTTCGCTCAATACTTAAAAGTTTTAGCCTACTTTGGAAATAGATCATTCTAGAGCTGAACTATTTCGATTTTAACACTCAAAAACACTGAAAAGGTATTCTTTTTATTCAAGTTCTCCCAATCTTCCTGCCAGCGCGTTCATGCCACCCCCACCCCGCTAATATTCTTAACTGTATTTAAGATAAATGCACATTTTTTATGGTGATTTAAAAAAAGACGTTACACCGTCTAACGTCTCAAAACGTCACAACATTACGTCAGCAGTTGCCAGTGACGTCAGCAATCAGACTCACGCACTCCGAAACAGTGAACTGTTGCAGAATAAAACATGGAAACTTTCCATTGCTTCTGTAGGCGCACTATGTTAGAATAGGCTATCAAGAAATTACAAATGTTGATACGAATACTTTCGCTGGCATAATGTTTCACTTATTCCTCTATTAAAGGTAATTGGATACACTTTCAGGGGAAGCAACTCTGTCATTATCATTTTTTGCCGTCCATTTCCATGGGGGTCGATTCTTGAAGGAAAAAATGCCCATCTAGCAGCCAATTTTTTTGTTTAAAAGTAGTCCAGACCCCATTTTGGAATAGAAGCAAAAAGAAATCGCAAAAATTGTTCCCCTTTAAAAATGTCGGAAAATCATGGCGGTGTCCCCATACAGCTAAATCGAGCCTCCGTTTTTGAATTTTGACTAAAAAAGGCCATGCTCTGCCAGTATAGACAGTGCAGTCTCTTATTAGTTACAAGATTCAGTAAACTCTCGCATTACACGGCCCCCTCCGCCCCCCCCCCCCCAACACCCTACTTCCCCCCCCCCCCCCCCCCTGTCTAAGGGATAAGAGCGCTGACTCTTAAACATTAGGTTTTCACCGCTGTGTGTTCAAGCCTCGGCGACGCGCATATTAGAAAGCCATGTTAAGGAGCTCTATTTCCTTTCGCCCACCTCTGCTTGTGAAATATTCTTGAGAAGGCCGTAAAATCCATATAAAATCTCTCCCAGCTGGGTAATGGTTTAGAATATAGCTGTTCTACTATTCTATTGTTTTCAATAAAGTTAAAAGAGAAGATTGTGCCGGGCCTTAAGGTGAAAGGTTACCCTTCCAGGAGAAGCAGCTTAACGATTTTTTAGCATCCCTTGTCTAAGGGGGGTCAACCCTTAACGGAAAGAATTCGTTTCTAGGAGTATATTTTTATTAATATTTATATATTCTTTTTTATTTGTTTTTATTGTTTTTCAAGAGTAGCTTTTTTAAGCAAGCAAACAGGAAGTCGCAAAAATTGTTTCCCTTTGGAAAAATGATGGAACAAAATGGAGGTGTTCTCATACACCTAAATGAGCCGCAACACGAGAAAACAAAGTGGCATGCAGCTAAGACTTATCAACCTTGGCATCCACCCAGTCTGATAGTCTTCGCTGTGTGCTTAAAGGGTAGCTACGGGTCTAAGCTAGCTTCATGCGGACAGCGAATGGGCGGATACCCAGGCTGATCTCAGTCTTCACTGGGTGCACATGTTGTTGGCTATCTCTGTGTCGCGGCTTAAATTGTTCTGTGCCTTAGGGGAGAGTCGGGTAACTTCGGACAGGCGGGTAAATTCGGACATACCATTGCAAACAGTGAAAATCCAGATGAGACGTCTCATGATGAGCCGTCTCATCAGGATTCTCACTGTTTGGCCATTTATTTTTGTTTTAGTTCCAAATAACTGATTTATAAAGGAAAGAATGTCACTGTCCGAATTTACCCGCCTGTCCGAAGTTACCCGACTCTCCCCTACTCATTGTAGATTATATGGATAACTACTGTGACAGCTCTATCAACGTTGGGTTTTACGACCAGATACGGTTAAAGCTTACCAGTAGCTACCACTACCAGCCCAATTACAAATGTCAAGTGACCTTAAAGACAGACCTTGGTGACCGAATGATGGTGTATTTCAAAGATTTGGATACGGAGAACACCTGTAGCAACGACTGGGTAGAGCTTGACGATGGGCAGTCAAGATCGGATCCTTACATTACTGGTAACACTATATAGATTTTTGGTTGGTTGATTTGATGCTTAACGTCCACGGTAAACAACTAAGGTCATGTCGGGACGGTCAGTTAACCTAACCACACTATTCCTGGGCAGGCTTAGACCTCCTAAGCGGTTAACCAGTACTAAGTGCACATACTTTCGCTAGTAACTGACAACTGCCCTTCTTGAATCAGCGGAAGGAAAAACGAAAGTATGTGGCCAGACCGGGATTCGAACCCAGGACCTCTGACTTACGAGTCAGGTGCCCTACCGATTGCGCTACCCGCCCCGGCACTATATAGAGGATCTTACATGAGTGCTCCTGTATTATTGAATTTATCAAACGGCGTATTCCCCAGCGAGTTTGATAAATTCAATAATACAGGAGCACGAAGGCAAGATTCTATTTATCATATGACACTTAAATCGCATTTCATTATCAAATTTGCACTAAAACGATTCCGCCATTTGAAAATGCGACGATTTATGGACGCCAACGCATAACGTTACGACGTAATTTGCATATTTAATCCACTAAGGTATTATCGTTTTTAATGCACGGCTTTATATACACTCTCAGATGCAACGTCATATGATAAATGCTTTTTCAATCATTGTATATTGATCGTGAAGAAAAACAGAAAAATGCATCTCCAGGGAACTGTTGAGACCTTGATAAACCTTATTTAGAACTCCGTCTATTTGAGAGAGGTCTTCATAGAAATTCATAACTAGAGATTATACCTACTGAAAAACAGTAGCCGTTTTGGTACAAATAGAGCTTACTGAGTAGCTGCATTCGAAGGTAACCCTATATTGTACAACAGAGCGTATTTGCTTGTAAACATATTGATCATAGCCTGGAGAGGGATGGGCTCCGTCAGGCTGAATCCTGCCCTTGAAACACCATGGTTGACAACATAGATAAGACTCATGCAATGGACAGGTATCACTGGAACATACTGGGGCTCTGTGAGATGCGCTTGAAAAACTTTTGTGAGATGTCAACAGATGACAGACACAAGGTTTATTTCAGTGGAGAAGAGGACAAACATGAGTATGGGGTTGGATTTCTTGTGCATAAGGACATGGTGAGTGCTGTCTTGGGATGCCGACCAGTCTCCAGCAGACTGATTTCAATTCGCCTGAGAGCAGCTCCTTTCAACATCACCATCATACAGATTTATGCACCAACATCTGGACATGACGACAATGAGGTAGAACACTTCAACCAGCAACTCCAGGAAATCATAGACCAAACACCCAAGAAGGACATTCTGGTTGTACAAGGGGATTGGAATGCTAAGGTTGGAAAGGATGCACAGGCAGACTGGGAAAACGTTTGTGGACCCTACTGCAATGACGAGACAAATGAGAGAGGTCTCAGACTTCTAGAGTTTGCAACCTGTAACAGCCTAGTACTGACAAACACCCTTGGCCCTCACAAACCATCAAGGAGATGGACATGGCACAGCCCAGATGGGAAACACCACAATCAGATTGATTACATCTTGGTGAGGAAGCGCTTCCGATCAGGAGTCAACATCCATAGGACAAGGAGTTTTCCTGGAGCAGACATAGGAAGTGACCATGACCTGGTCGAGATGACCTTCCGAGTTCGTCTGAAGAAGGCTAGAAAGCCAACCCAGCCAAGACTGAAGTTTGATCTTGAGAAGCTAAGGGACCCAGAGGTGGCATGCACTTTTCAAGCAACAATAGGTGGAAAATTTGCACCACTCATTGGTCTGAGGGATGATGACATGGACATAGATACCATGATTACCACCTACAATACAGTAGTGACTGATGCAGCCAGTGAGATACTTGGGAAGGAACGTCGCAGGAAAAAGCCATGGGTCACTAGAGATGTTCTCGACCTCTGTGATGAGAGGAGAAATTTGAAGAAGAAGAGGTATGAAGCAGGAGGAGCAGAAGAATACAGGGAAGCAAACAAGAGGATTCAGAAGGCAGTGAAGAAAGCGAAGGAGGACTGGATAGCTAGTCAGTGCGAGGACATCGAAACTTGCCTGAACAAAAACAACAGCAGGAAAGCATACCAGCTGGTGAAGGATCTAACTTCAGAGAAACAGGGTAGATCCACAACTATCCAGGACAAGTCTGGGAAATGCCTTACAGAAGAACAAGAGATTCTCAGCAGATGGACAGAATATTGCTCAGAATTATACAACCATGAGACTGATGGTGACAATACGGTTCTGGACTGCAGTCAGCCCCCAGATGAAGATCAACAACTGATCCTTCGTGAGGAAGTTGAGATTGCAGTAGCAGCACTGAAGAAGGGAAAATCTGCCGGAGTTGATAATATACCAGCAGAACTTGTTCAAGCTGGAGGGGAGACCATGATTGATGTTTTAACAGATATCTGTAACAGGATCTGGAGAACAGGAGAATGGCCTACCCCATGGACTCAGTCGCTGATTATTACTCTCCCTAAAAAGGGCAACCTACAGCTCTGCCAGAACTACAGAACCATCAGCCTCATCAGTCATTCAAGCAAAGTCATGCTGAAAGTTATCTTGAACAGGCTTAAGCCACAAGCCGAAGAGATAATCGCTGAGGAACAGGCTGGGTTCCGAGGAGGAAGGAGCACCACAGAACAGATCTTCAACCTTAGAATCCTGTGTGAAAAGTATCTCCAACATCAGCAGAATCTGTACCATGTCTTCATTGATTTCAAAAAAGCCTTTGACAAGGTATGGCATGCAGCCTTATGGGCCACCATGAGGAAGTACAATATCAATGCAAACCTTGTTCGCACCATTGAGCAGCTATACGACAAGGCTACAAGTGCAGTCCTGATAAATGGCAGCACAGGAGAATGGTTCAGAACAACAGTTGGAGTAAGACAAGGATGTCTTCTGTCACCCACCCTCTTCAACATTTTTCTCGAACGGATCATGTCCGATGCTCTGGAAGAACATGACGGAAAGGTTAGCATACTGTAAAACACTTATATTTGGCGGCAGCAAAATTTGGCGGTTTTTATAAATGGACCTTTTGGCGGATTTTTATTTTGGCGGTTTCGTGAATTCTGAAAAAGATGCGTTTTGCTGACTTCATAACGATATGGGCCACTAAGTTCGAACTCTTCATTGTCATAGTAAATACAGTTTGATTATTTCTATTATTTGTTATAAAAACTGTTAACAATAAATACTAATAGAATCTAATTCCTGTGTTGTTTCTGATGTAATCAGTTTGATTTGATTTTATGTATATAGAATTTGAATAATTATTGCTTAAATCAGCTTGTCTTAGGTGCTAATTAGAAAGGCCAATCAGATAAACATTTTCACAGTCCGTGTCCTCCCGCTTGCAGTTTGCTTGAGGTCTTCTTTTGTTTTAAAATATGTTCTGTATACTGGCTTTGACTTTATTGTAGAGGAAATAAGTTATTTATCAAAGGTAGTGTTTATCAGTCATGATCAACAATTTAAATTGGCGGCATTTTAATTTGGCGGTTTTCTACTTTTCCGCCAATATCGCCAAAATAAAGTGACCGCCAAATATAAGTGTTTTACAGTAGGCGGCAGAAATATTACCAACCTGCGGTTTGCCGATGACATAGACGCTCTTGCTGAGGAAGAGCAGGAACTAGAAGCTCTAGTTGAAAGTCTCGACCAGACCTGCACAAGGTATAAGATGGAGATCAGTGCTGAGAAGACCAAACTGATGACAAACAGCGCAGATGGCATCCAGAGGGAGATCAAGGTAAAGGGGCAGAAGCTGGGTACTGTAAGCAGCTTCAAATACCTTGGAACAGTTGTCTCAGATGATGGCTCAAAACAGGAGGTTCTCTCAAGGATAGCACAAGCCACTTCAGCTCTTGCCAAGCTGAAACCAATTTGGAGAGATAACAACATATCTCTTGGATCAAAGGTGACACTCATGCGCTCCCTTGTCATTTCCATATTTCTGTATGCCTGTGAATCATGGACATTGACAGCAGAGTTAGAGAAAAGAACGCAGGCCTTTGAGATGAGATGCTACCGAAGGTTACTGAACATTTCGTACAAGGACCATATAACCAATGAGGAGGTTCGCGGGAAGATCCAAGCAGCCATTGGAGAATATGATGAACTCCTGACGCTGGTCAAGAAACGGAAACTAAGGTGGTTTGGCCACGTCTCAAGGTCTTCTGGTTTAGCCAAGACAATTCTTCAGGGCACAGTGAAAGGAAAAAGAAGAAGAGGTAGACAGAAGAAGAGGTGGGAAGACAATATCAAGGAGTGGACTGGAATGGATTTTGCCAGCTCAACTAGGGCAGCTGAAGACAGGACAAGGTGGAAAGGGATTGTTTTGAAGTCAGCTGTGGTGCCCCAACGACCTAGTAAGGTTATGGGATAGAATAGAATAGAAATAGATATTGATCATATGGTTTTCGCTGAATTTTCAACATCATGCGTTGTGGCCCCTCATTATGATAACAAATGTGTTGAATTGTCGTAAATGTGTGCTACATTGTATGTTTGAGTTCAGAAGTTACAGAAATATCCTTAGAATAGTCAACAAGATCTGGGTTTGTGGTTATAAAACTTAAGAATAATCTAAAACTCAAAATAAAGCACACTGATTGACTGCTTCCGAGCACATGCTTGGAAGCAGCCAATCAGTGTGCTTTATTTTGAGTTAGAGATTATCCTCAAGTTTCTGACGGTAATTTTAATTAATGTCCCAACAGTAAAACTTATTTATCAGCTGTTGATAGAATCTTAAATGATATCGTAAAATGGGGTTGAGTAGTAGAACATTATCTAAAAGTACTGACGGAGGTCTATACGAAACATCAAAGTGTATTTTTTTTCTACAATTCTAAGATGACTTCTGTAAATTCAACACGCCAAAATGCTTTGTGGCTCTCCTCTTTTACCACTGCGACCATTATAAAATAGGCGTAGGACGAATAAGAAAAACAGTTCGAAAAATATCACCAAACCCACTTTTTAATGGCGTTCTGGTACGTGCTGATCAGAGTCTCGACTGTTAACACAAAAGATGGGTTATTCAAGATGAAAGCAGAAGTCATTCGCAAACGCATCCTTTATGGCTATAAATATTTTCAAATGAAACAAGAGCGGGGGGAGGTGGGGGAGCGGAAAGCGGGATGGGGGGGGGGGGGGGCTGGTCTAATGGAAAGGGTGTTCGCCTTTCAGGTAGGGTGTCGCGCCTTTAACTCCCACTGGGGGAACATGTCCAACCGATTTTTTCTATTCATAATACCAGGAGGTCCGCACGCTGTGTCCTCTGTGCTGAAAATAAATCATGATGGCAATCGGTGGCTAAATGTTCTCTGAAAGCCGGTTTGATAAGGCTACGCGAGTTCAAACTGGCAAAACTGTGCATGTGCACGGTAAACAAACATAGGTACTACTATAGGGATCAAACATGGTTTTTTCATGCATTAACGTTTGCCAGGTCCCGAGGGAGATGTTGGAAACCGAGGCCGAAGGCCGAGATTTTCAAAATCTCCCGAGGGTCCTGGCAAATGTTAATGCATTGGAAACAAATGTTTGATCGCTGTTATTGCATAGATTCAACGAATTATTCGTTAAAATTTGAGGAAAAAAAACTTGGCACTATATTTTATCACCGTTTAATAGCCGGTGCATCTAACAGCCGGTGCTGGTGCATCTTTTTACATATATTCATTTTCCGGGCCCGAGAGCATTCAGCTATTCAAAAAGGCTGCCATCATCCTATTCAACCTCAATATTTCGGAAAATCGTCCAAGATGGTCGTTGTAACCGTTAGTTGATGCAAAATCGATTGCAAATTAATCAACAAAAAGCAGATACCTTCAGCAATAATTTCAATGCAGAACAAGCCTGATCCATTCATATACCATCCTGCAGTTCTTGATTGCTGAAAGCTTGAGATGCATGTTTTCTTTAACATTTAGATTTACTCTTCATTTGGCATCCTAAGAATGTAAACAACATCGCTTTAAACCTGAGTCACGACGATGACGTCAGATTACAAAGGCATGATGTCGTCATACAGGCATACTTAGGTAGCGCACCACCAATTTTTGTAATCATCGACCGAAACGGGAGAGACAAAGTCGCATGGCGGATTTTTTTAGTGACCCGGCACAAGCATAATGAAAGTTCTGTCATCGTGCATCAACAGCGCGTGAAAACGATTGTTGAAACACAGCTTTTCGCCGGTTGATGTACGGCTGTTAATTCCTCTCGGCACTGCTTTGTATGCAATAACCTACGTTAATGGCCGTCCTGTATGTGAAAGAAGACAGAAATTTCCAGATCAAAGTGATCCCTTTTTGACTCGTGTGCATTCATCTCATTTTGTTTTTATGCTATAGGCGGGAAGAAGTGTGGGCACAGTACCCCAACAAGCGTCTACACTACTAGTGGGCGATACATGACTGTTTATTTCCAAAGCGATAGCTCTGTTCAAGGGAAAGGATTTGACATGGTCATAACTTCGTTCCATACAGGTAAGTTATTATTTTTAGTATGCCGTTCTCATATAGTTTTCCTTATGCTGCATTAACATCTACGTGAATATGGTTGCGAATTGGCTTACGGATGCAATTGCCTCACCTATTTATAAGTATATGATGAAGAGCTTTATATAGAGGATCATACATGAGTGCTCATGTATTATTGAATTTATTAAACGAGTTGGGGACAATGATAAGATGCGAGGTTTTGCTGAGCATCTTATCGTTTTCACCAACGAGTTTAATAAATTAAATAATACAGGGGCACGAATGCAAGATTCTATTTATCATATGACACGAAAATTGCATTTTATTAGCAAATTTTGTACTAAAACGTCACGATTCCGCCATTAGAAAACGGGACGTTTTTATGGACGTCAACGCATAACGTTACGACGTAATTTGCATATTTAATCCACTAGTGGATTATCGTTTTTAATGCATGATTTTATTACACCCTCAGATCCACCTTCATATGATAAATAGAGCTTTATTGAAATTATATACAATGCCCCTTTGAATGTTTTGGGCATATTTTTGTAACAAGACATCTTTAAACAATTTCAGGCTACTGCTATTCGTGGCAATACTCATGTGACAATAGACGTGTATATATAAGTATATAACAGGACATCTTCATGAATTTCAGGCTACTGCTATTCGTGGGAGTACTCATGTGACAATGGTCGGTGTATCTCAAATGGTCTACAATGTAATGGCTATAACCCATGCGGAGACCACTCAGATTGCTCATTATCAGGTATGTCAAGAGGTTATTGTAGAGAGCTTGGAAATATACGACTGCTTTCCTTCGCCAGAGGTTCATTGTTAACTATTGCAGTCACCTTGCCATAATATGAAACATGTACTGGACGTACAATTTGGACTTTGAACTGTATAAATTATGGAGTCCAGACTATGGACTTTAGACAGTGTGAAACCTAGACTCTGAATTTTAGAATTTGTGACTATACGATCAAGAGGCCAGGTCTCACACATTCCAAAGTCGAAGTCCGTCCCAGGGTTTGCATTTTGTCATTTTCCATGCTATTAATTTACATTCAGATCCAACTGGGTGTTTTATTACTTTCAAAGTACAAACATCTGGAAACACTGTTTATACAGTTGAGTGCAGTACAGGGTGCCTCAAAAAACGTGGACCTGGTTTGGAATGGTTATTACTTCTTCATTTGCCAAGGTAACTTTTATAGCAAAGTGATACTCCTTCGAACTGTTACAGATTCTATATAAAGAGATCCTTTTACAGGAAGTGATGTCATAATAACGTCAAATTGTGTTTATGAAATCAGGTTTTGTCGTCCGCACTGTTGAAAGCACAACAATGGCATCAAGTGAAAGGGAATGTACTTTCAAAACGTTCTCAGATTTAAAGTATCTCAAATAATGGCAGAGAGTGTTTGAAAAACAAGAATCAGGATGTTAAATGGGATGTTATGCTATGGTTAGAACTGAATGGTGAAACGGACTGTTTGTGATGAAACCAGAGAGTTTATCAGGGAAACGGGAAGTGGCAGGCCAACAAAAAAATCTTCAAAATTCATTTAAGAATAAGAAATGAAAAAGTTCTGAATACGATATTGTCCTTTTCCCTTAAATTTCCTACTAATTTCTCTTATAGCTGAACGATTTCCGTACTTTGACATTTTTCTTGTTTATTTATTTTTAATGAATTTGCAGATAACTTTGTGTTGCCTGCGACTTCTCTACTAAAGTATCCATTTTCACTATGAACAGACCCTTGCATCGCCCAGTTCTTTGAACTATACCGTATGTCCATTATCTGAGATAGTATAAATCCTTAAACTCTAAGCCTTGGAACTCTTCAAAGCTTATTTCAATTCACATGAGGCCTGGGGCCGCATTCATAAAGCCACTTAAGTCGTTGCTATGCGGTTGCTAAGGCTAAATATCTATAAAGGAGATTCCCTACAACTATGAAATTTGGTCTGGAGGAACAGTCTTACAAAGACTGTTCCTCCAGAGCAAATTTCATAGTTGTAGGGAATCTCCTTCAAAGAAATTTAGCCTTAGCAACAGCATAGCAACCACTTAAGTCGTTTTATGAATACGGCCCCAGTTTGCAGTTTCAATAGTGCAGACATTAAAGAGGAAATGACGCCATATATATATAAACTTAAAACATTATGACGTCACCTCATGTAAGCAGCGCCACCTTGTAGTAAAACACCAGGGCCCGGTTGTTCAAAACTAACGACATCGTTAGTTAACGAAACGTTAAAATTTCAAACGTGAATATCTCGAATACACCAATATTTTTGTTGAAAAAATGTGAGAAGCTTTTGCAAATTGCAAAAGCTTCTCACATTTTTTCCACAAAAATATCAGCGTATTTGGTATAAAGTCATAAAACACTTAACAAGTTGACCTCTTAACGAGCTCGTTAGGCTAACGATGCTTTGAACAACTGGGCCCAGGATTGCAAAAAGGTATCAAATTGCAACAACCACACCAAATTTTGAAAAGTTTCCTTGATTAATAAAGAAGTAACAACAATTTCAAACAAAATAGCCATAAAGCCCTGAATCGCTCACCTGAGTATGGTGGCCATGTAGGTCATGTGACCAGGACCGCTTAAATGTTCGTTCCCTCAGACCCTGGAGGCTGTGTATGAAATTTGATTACAATTAGCCCAGTGGCTTTTGAGGAGACGTCTGAAATTGTCAAAATATGAGCGACAGGGATCAGAGGTTAAAGAATGACCTTGACCTCTTGTACCCGCAAATCTTCCATGTAGTAATTAAGATGATAGTATAAAACAATTTTTAGGCCAAAATCTTCTAAACTTGCCATGAAATCTTATGTTCCAGCATTTTCCATACTTGACCTTGCCTTAAAAAAGGTCAATGTCAGCCCAATGTATCATTTGACCAATCTTGAAAGTACTCAACATACCAAATTTCAAAGCCATCCGCTTATTGGTTCTGGAGAAGAAGATTTTTAAGGGTTTTGCCATGTATATGGGCATGATGACCATGTTAGTCTTGTGACCCAGACTGTTTTAACCACTTTTCGTTCCATCAGCCCCTGGAGGCTCTTTATGAATTTGGTTACAATTGGCCCATTGGCTTTTGAGGAGATGTGTGAATTTGTCAAAATATGAGAGACTAGGGTCAAAAGTCAAAGAATGACCTTGACCTCTTGTACACATAAATATTCATGTTCTCATTAAGATGACTGTATATACCTATTTTCCGGTCAAAATCTTCAACAGTTTCCAAGAAATCTTATGATCTAGCATTTTCCCATATAAAAGCTACAGACAGCAAATTTGGCCTTACCCTAAAACAGATCATGGTCAACCCAAGGTCATAATTTCAACAATCTTGGTAGCACTCATGTACTTGATGCTACATACAAGGTTTCAAGGCCATCCGCCTATTGGTTCTGGAGAAGAAGATTTTTAAAGGTTTTTACCATACATGGGCGCAGCAGCCATGTTGGTCATGTGACCAGGACGTTTTGAACAATATTTCGTTCCCCCGCCCCCCTAGAGGCTCTACATGAAATTTGGTTATAATTGGCTTTTGATGAGATATGTGAAATTATCCAAAAAAATGGGAGACCTGGGTCAAAGGTCAAAGAATGACCTTGAACTCTTGTCCGCATAAATTTTAAAGTACTCATTAAGATGACTGTATATACCACTTCTCAGGTCAAAATCTTTGACAGTTACCTCTTTCCTAAACAGGTTGTCACACAGCTACCCTTACTGAAAACAGCAGCACAATCTATATTCTATTTTAAATTACAAAGCAAATGGTTAGCTATTCAGGCGAAGTTTCATACGACAGAAAACAATGTTTACCGGTATTTACTAAATTACTATGTTTTAGTTTAAATCGGTTTTTTTTTTCAAAGTATTATAATTATTATCATCATATTATTATTATTATCATCAATTAATTGTTGTTGTTTATATTATTATGTTTATTAAACCATTATGGGACATAATCTCAAGCTTATTAAAGCAATTCATGAGTTATATTCTGTATTTAATAATTCAGAACTCGTGTTGGGATAATTTACTTTGTATAATTATGTATTCTATTTTTACTTTTTTGCGTTGGGTCTCGTGTGATAGAAACGTTTCTGTATAAGAAGCAGTGTTAAGTAAAATTTTGAAGACTTGTTACTAACTCATGATTCTGTGAGCAGTTAGAGATCAGAAAGACTTTAGTTAAGTCTTGACAAACACAAATGAATTAGTTTATGACATTTTCCTTCATTTTTAGCACCAGTTTCCTCGAAAGGTAAAATGAACACAACGTTCTTCAAGCCCGAGACTGTATGAATGCTATTGTCGATTATCTAATGATCCGTCTGTCTCGTATTTACTGTAATTTCTGCTCTCCAATGTCTTATCTTTACGCCTGTTTTTCTTTATCTTTCTGCTGATATTTCTGAGCATAGATGTTATACATGTAGATAATGCGCAGCCAGAACACAACTGTATTGTTACCTTCCCATGCCATGATTGTGGAATGCTCTTATATGATAACGTTGAGGCCTAATGCACTGTCTGGATCGAGATCCGGAACATCGTTTTGAGGAAACGGAACAGACCAGCAAAGATGGCGGACCGGTTAACAAACGCTAGGTAGGTGCCTCGTTTTATCGCATTTTCTGACTATATATCGTACGCACCAGTCAAACGAGCCATATGAGCGAATGAAAAATACATCTCTTTATATAAAACAGGCAGTGATGTGACGAAAAGTATACACAATCGCTGTAATCGGCATATTTTTATACCTGTAATTATGCAGTTTTAATTTTTAGCGGTGACCCAAACATTTTCTTGACTTTCCTATGAAACGTCATATATAAGTTTTAATTGTTTTTATATTATATAATGCAGTTCTATCCCAGACCCCGAAAACCGTGTTTAAATCTCTTACCTGGTTTTGAAAAATATTCATTTTTATTTGCCATGTAATTTGCACTTGTCATTGGAACATACGCGTTAGCGCAACACAAATTATGTTTCTGTGTACAGGAATATGTGAACGGAACATCTCCAAAAATTCATGAAAATGTCAACCGATTTCGCCATATCACTGCCTGTTTTATATGGAGCAATTAATTCTTCGTTCGCTGATATAGCTTGTTTGACTGATGCATAAGATATGTAATGCGAAATTTCGATAAATTGAAGCACCAACCTAGCGTGTGTAAGCCGGTCCGCCATCTTTGGTGGTCTGTTCCGTTTCCTAAAAAGGATGTTACGGATCTCGATCCAGACAGTGTACTGACATGGGATAATGTCATAGGAGCGTGTTTGTTTTCACTCATTGGACCAGACTTTCTCTTTTTAAAGCTGTCTGAGAATTTTCTGTCTCGGCCTGCTGTCTCAGGCCTAGGCTCTGAAAGCTGTCTAAAGGTGTCTTTTATTGCATAGTACAGCCCAGTCATGTTAATTTCAATACCCCCACTTGTTACCTGACATGTAAATTGCATGTATTATAAGAAACTGACAGTTAGTTCTGTGCATGAAATGTCACTGTAGATTTCTTATAAGCTTTCTGTCATGTAAAAAGCATGCACGAGATTAACACTGAAATACAATTAACAATATAGAAAATTAGAAGTAAATATCAATGCTTAATGTTTATTCTTGTTTATTCAATATAATGGAATAAATAATACTGATGGTATTGAAGCCTCAACGAGGAAATCTCAGGCTCGTTTTCAGCCTCGCATGAGATAAAATAATCTGAAAACGGACCTGTGATTTCTTGTATCGGCATAAGCCCAATCATAAATTTTATGAGGATGATTCTTAGAGCCTGAAAGATAAAATGAGCCACGACGTGAGAAAACCAACAATGTGGTTGTGCGCCCAGCGCAGACTCAGATCAGCCTGGGCATCCGCCCAGTCTGATCAGTGTCTTCGCTGTCCGCACGGAGGTAGCTTAGGCCCTTAGCTACCCTTTGAGCACTTATTGAAGGGTCTGATCAAACTCGTCGGATGCACAGACTGATCTGAGTCTGCGCAAGGCGCACCACCACATTGTTGGTTTTGTCGTGTCGCGGCTCAAATATCAGCCGCTCGCCATGTTGCTTCCAATACAAGAGTTAAACTTGATATGCGGAAACATGAGCCGATCAGTTCTTGAAACACTGCATTTAGATAACATATAGTCATTTATAATTGCACACTCTTGGTCTACCTCAGGGTTTCGTGCCTTCTTTTTTTTCTTTTTTCGTTCGTCTGATAAGTCAACATACAATTATGTTCAGGAGACCCGGGTCATTTATTAAAGTGAGAATGTTTACTCGAATCATCTAATCAAAGTATTAGAATATCCATTTTTTATTTATATATAGCATGAGCATATTGGTAGTCTTTTACTATATTTTAGTCATTTATTCATTCATTCATTTATTAATTTATTCTAATTAAATGTGTGTTTTCAACAGCTGGGGCAATAGCAGGAATAGTGATTGGCTGTATCGTGTTTACAACTGTCGTTGTTATAGTGTCAGTTGCTGTACGTAGGAGAAGAGGAGTTATTGTGGTACGTATCTGCTATAGCACGGATGGAGGATTGTCCGTGTTTTATTTACTCACGCTGCGAGAAAAAAATATAACTGTCTAGGTAAACAGTTTTTGTCAAGCTATGCACCCCTGGGGCCGTATTCATAAAGCCACTTAAGTCGTTGCTATGCGGTTGCTAAGGCTAAATATCTATAAAGGAGATTCCCTACAACTATGAAATTTGCTCTGGAGGAACAGTCTTACAAAGACTGTTCCTCCAGACCAAATTTCATAGTTGTAGGAAATCTCCTTCTTAGAAATTAAGCCTTAGCAACAGCATAGTGACCACTTCAGTCGTTTTATAAATACGGCCCCATGTCCGCAATTATGGCGCCACAGGACGAGACTATCCTAGAAAAGACACTCAAATGGCAGCGCTATCTGCACGGTTTCGATACGACAGAGCTCTGCCAAAGTGAGACTCTTTGGGTGCCATTGGTTTTGTTAGAACTTGAAAAAGAGGAGTTAAAAAAGTAATGCAGAGTGCAACGAAGAAAAGGACAACAAGTATTTACCTTGACACAAAGATAAAGAGTCAAATTGTCTCTGCATTGTATAATAATAATAATAATAATAATAATAATAATAATTATCATTTTTATTATTATTATTTTTTTTTTATTTTCAGTAATAATAATAATAATAATGAAAATAATAATAATAAGAAGAAGAAGAATGATAATTATTATTATTATTATAGTTGTTGTTGTTGTTGTTGTTTTTATTAATTTATTTATTTTATTTCTATTATTGATTTATTTTCATTTTTTTGTTACTTTTATTATTTTCCAAGCGCACGATTCTCCACTATCATCATAAAAAACACCGTTTTTATCTTTAATTTCTTGAACTTGTAATCAACCTTGCTACTTCAGTTATTATCATAAATGTTCTAACAGTGCATTGTTTTCCCCGTCAATGCGCCAAATATAGCCGGCGGAATGCCAGACAGTGCGGTCTCTGACACACCTTGCCGGAATTAAAGAAAAGATACTATCCAGCAGGCACATGACGCCGAAATGACGTCATATTGACGTCGATGCGACGTCATGACGTCACATCGACGTCACATCGACGTCATTTTGACGTCATGTGCCTCTTGGGTAAGAGCTACGCCTCGTTTATGCGACTGATAATGAAATTTGGACTTCAGTATCCCCCGTCTTTTTGCATGACTTTTAAAACAAATTACAGCGTTATTTCATGACCAATTTACATGAGGTTTTAGGAATTTACAAAATTATTAAGAAGTAGAATATTTCAGCACAGACTATTCCTTTTGGATCTTTTAAAACAATGAGCTCATATTTCCCCTTTCAAAGTACTGTTCTTGTCTTTCTCTGTGTGTGTATGTGTGTGTGTGTTTGTCGTATTAGATATGGAGGAACTTTTTGGAAAAAAATGAGTTCTACTATTCTTAAAAGGTTGTTTGGATTGATGAAGGCCACAAGCATCCAAGCTAATTCTATTTTCGCCATTGCAAACTTTCGCAAAAAGAAAACATCACGAAAATTTCAGTATTTTCAGTACGCTCGGACATTAGAATAGTTGTAAGACAGGGAACTTGAGCCTATCTCCGGTCAAGAATGTTAGGTCTATATAAACTGTTTTAGGGGGAGTCCATCCCATTTACTTATTGTAGCAAACTTTGCGTAATCTAAAATGAATATGTGTTTCAGCACCAACAGACAGCCATGCCAGCAGTATCCACTGTACACACGACTGCCGTCGTCGGAGGGTACGCATATAACCAGCCAACGCCCCAGTCTTATGCCCCGCCACCATACCCGGGAACCACAGTTGCACCTCCTCAATATTCGGGGACAGTCGGGGTTGCCACTGTACAGTATTAGTCACTAGGAAGGAAAGGCTGAAGCATAATAGCAGTGTGCAGACCAGTAGAAAATATAAATGATTATCGTCGCAAGAAAAAGTAACTTACGCATTTGCGAATGAGAATGTCTCAGATCAACCTGGGGCCGTATTCATAAAACGACGTAAGTGGTTGCTATGCTGTTGCTAAGGCTTAATTTCTTTGAAGGAGATTCCCTACGACTAAGAAATTTGCTCTGGAGGAACAGTCTTACAAAGACTGTTCCTCCAGAGCAAATTTCATAGTTGTAGGGAATCTCCTTTATAGATATTTGGCCTTGGCAACAGCATAGCAACGACTTAAGTAGCTTTATGAATACGGCCCCTGCGCATCAACCTGAAAAAAAAGAAGTAAAGACACTGCTCAGTCTGTGCATATCCGCAGTGATCTGAGTATTTACTGTACGCACATGATGCAAGGTTCCTTTTCACGCGACCTCAACCACATGAACACTTATGCAATTGTGGACTATTGAGGCATTGGACATGATGTGATGTCAACCAGAGAATACCAATTTTGACCGACGCGACAGCAGAGGCCAGTATTGGTATTCTCTGACTGACATCACATTATGTCCAATGACTCAATAGTCAACAATTGTTTTTATTATATAATCCAACAAACTTTCGTATCGCCTATCTTAGCAATAGAATTTCGCCTGTAGACAACTAGACATGATTATGATACATCAAATTTCACATGGACTTTCCACATCTCTACTAATTTAAATGACGTCATTAACATTTGCATCAATTTTGACGTCGTGAAAGTTTGACGTAATGACGTCTTCGGTTCTCGAATCCATTTAACAATTTAATGACAGCAAAAAATATTGTGAACTTAAGTCTGCAAAATTCTTGAAAATCTAATTTTAGAAAGTAATGTCGCATGGGAAATCCCCGAAGCCAGTAGACATCAAGTATGTCAAGAGGTATTCATCACGTTCTGCACCAATGAAAATCAGTTTATTTTTAGATTATATAATAATGTACATGTAATACAGTATCCAGAGGCGACGTCAGAAATTCTTCTTTTTCGAACTACGCATGCAAAGGACAGACTGCGCGCAGTCTGGCCATAGTGTGCATATTTTGCACAGATAATCGGGCATTTGCAAGAGCGAAGTGCGAGTTTTATGTCAAACTTGCACCTGCGCATGTCAAAAGTCTAATCTAGACATGCCGCGCAGTTCGCACATAAATAAAACGGGTTTTCATGATCTCATGACAGGCTTATTATACAATAAAATGCAATATGATTCATGTTCTAAAAACTAGAAGTGGCATTAAAATTTATACAACTACATATGTAATGTTAATAAACTTTTAACAATTGTTCTTACAAAAAAACGTGGCATCAAAATATATACAACTATATATGTAATGTTGATAAACTTTTTAAACTGTTTGCCATTGTTATATACATCATTTGAATGACGGTGCGCTAAGTTCTGCGCTGCAGTGTGTCCTTCCACAGTTAATGCCAATCCATGTCCTATCAAATGCATCTCACGTAATTCCACCAGGATCTTCCCTTGCAACTCTTGACATTCCATGTTCCATATGTAACGTTGTCTTTGACAGGGGCGTAACTAGGGGCAATTTCATAATACGCACAACCATGTTTTATTCTCTACTTCTGGAAGGGAAAGCTAGTATTTCAGCCACTTTGTTAATTGGTATTGAAATCTTGTCTAATTTATAAATTTTCAGCATGCAAATATGCATGTGCGTTTTGAAATTTTGTCAATTTTGACAAAATTTCAATACGCACTTGCGTATTTGCCGTATAGGTAGCTACGCCCTTGTTTGACATGAACTTCTCACTGGCAAACGTTCATAACGAATCCCCTAGGATATCACTGGGCTGCAATCGACCCAGTGTTGATTTGCAAGCTCTTGATTTCAGTGTCGTGGAGCCCATCTCCAGGTCACGGACGACAGCGAATTAACAAATGTTTGTTATGACGCGCGTTGGTCTTTTATGTCCCATCGATGCTGCTTGCATTTTCATGAATGTGTACATGCAGAGTTCCAGATAAATGGCATTTTGAGGCTAATTCTGAGATAATTTTTCTTATTTCTCATCGAAAACATATGTTGTGACCATCATTAGACATTAGTGAGGCGATTCTAATGATGTCACAACATATGTTTTGCGATATGTCACAATTAATGTTCTTATGCAGAAAAATGGGAACATATCCCACAATTATCACAGTGACTGTTATCACTTCTTATCTGGAACACTGTTCACGTCTTTTACTAATCATTCCTCATAAAATCTATTGTGTTGATAGCTATGGAATTGTCAAAAGCTTTTTAAGAGCTCGGGCATTAAATTTACTATCTTCAAAAGATGCGGGTGTCGTGTATTTAAAACATCTATTTTATCAACTCACGGAAGCGGAGGAATCTTATTCTATATCGGAAAATCTATCCACTGCGATTCGTTGTTATCTCAGAAATTTAGAATATTTGAAACTAGAATAAATTTGTGTAGACAAAAACTGTTCATTTAGCGTTTCTTTTATAACAGGGTATAATCGATTCCGCCAATTTTCGCTTCCTGCAGAGACTGTACATCATATTGGCTTCCGCCGAGACTGTCCGCGAACTCTTGCTTCCTGCAGAGACCACTGTCCTCGTAAAATGGCTTCCTGCCGAGACTGTCCGCGTGACTCTGCTTCCTGCCGAGAGCCTCGGCAGGAAGCAGAATCACGCGGACAGTCTCTGCAGGAAGCCATTTATCATGTACAGAAGTCTCAGCAGGAAGCAAGAGATCGCGGACAGTCTCGGCGGAAGCCAAATATGTTGTACAGTCTCTGCAGGAAGTGAAAATTAGCGGAATCGATTATACCCTGTGTTTATTCTGTCTTACATTTAATGTAGTAATGTGATTCTCTATCCTTGTCTCATTTTGATGTTGTGGACGGTATATGAATTTGGACTGAATCATTTTGATACGGCTTTTATGGCTCTTTCATGAATATTTCACTTATGTCGAGCAGATCGTTAAGTCGAAGTGCGCGAAAACGGAATTCCCGGGAAAAAATAACTGACCTCCCATAAGCAAAACTTAGTATGTGAGCGGCCGAGGCTTGGTATAAACTTTATTTCTTTCGTATAACAAACACACATTCAATGGACATTATGAAATAAATACATATATTATACAAAAGGGATCCAGAAGGAAGTCAAGAGACTTATTTGAATCTGTATCCCTCAATTATACAATAACACAGAATATATACTATCTATCGTGTTTGTCGACTGAATCTACTTGTCTATTTTAACATATATATTGTCTCGGTATCTATGTTTATGTGTGCATACCCACAAGCGGGGGCACCACAAAGTGTATTGATGCTCCCGCATGTGGATACACACATTTTGGTTTTTGCTATAATAGATGAAAAAGAAAGAAAGAAAGAATGATACCAGTGTTTTACAATGAGTCCAAATAGAGCTCCACGGGGAATGGAGTTCAGTATATCTCGTTGGTTATGTACGGACTAAGGAGTTTTAAGTATTCAAGTAAATGGGTATTTAAGTATAAAAGTTGCCCTATATAAGTATGTAGATGAGTCATGGTCACTGTTGCTTACATTAACCTCAGGCGGGTCTTCTAACTAAATCATTTTCAAATCTATATCAGAAGTGATGTTTTAGATATTCAACTCAAAATCTTTTAGATTTCATTATGAAGTCATGCACCGCTAAGAATATTTTCTTATTATCAGAGTCTGTTAATTCGGAACTACCATGAAGAAGGATATTTAGTGTTGGGGGACAAATCAATGAGATAGTGTTGATAAGTTCAGCTCGCAGGTACCTATATCGGTGGCAGTCCAGAAAGAAATGTTTATTATCTTCGACAGCTCCACATTCGCATAGAGGACTGTCTACAATATTTTTTGAGAAAAGATGCTGCCTTAATGAACTGCAATTCAATCTCAGTCGTGCGTGATGTATCTGTCCTGTTCTTATGCCATCAAAGAAAAAGGATGGCGGGGATCTTACATTGGACTGAAGTTCATTTTTGAAAGCTGCTACTGAAGTTGCATTTCTTTTATCTTCAGGCAGTTCATTCCAGCTACGCGTAACTGACGGTAGAAAAGACTTGTAATATAACTGTGAGCTGGCATGAATGGTCTGTAGGTTCGAGAAATTACGCAAGTTATATGTTGTTGTACTACCAACAGTAGGTGGAACAAGGGAAGACAAAAAGTCTGGCGTAAGATCGTTTTGCATCTTATAATACAGTATTAGCTTGTGCTTATCTCTTCGGGATGCTAGAGATTCCCAACCAGTTTCCGAAAGAAGGGAATGGATAGAGACTAATTTGGTTGCTCCTGTGACAATACGCGCTGCCTCATTTTGGATTTTTTCTAACTCGTTTGCTTCATATTGGGTACAATTGTCCCAGACAACATCGGCATACTCTAGAAGTGGCCTAATAAATGAAATGTAAATTGTTTGAAGAGATTTTCTGTCTAGTGTGAACTTAAGTTTGCGCATAATATTAATCCGAAGCCATGCTTTATTTTTAATGTAATCTAGGTGTTCATGCCAGGTGCAATCATTCGAAAAAATAAGGCTTGAACACGCAGCGGTGAGAGATCTACTGTTTAAGAGTCAGCGCTCTTATCCAATAGGCTTAAACGACCCGTTAGAGCAGTTACTTGTAGCTTCACTGGAAAGTCTTGACAAAACCTAAACAAGGTATAGGTGCTGAGAAGACCACGCTGTCGACAAATAGCATCAATGGCATTCAAACGGCGATCAAGACAAAAAGTGGTGACACTTTTATTACAATGAAACAGTTGTCTCAGGATATTCTTACGAACCTGAGGTTTTCTCAGGTATAAACCGCCACAGCCCGAATGTAGTTTAGTAAGCAAAAGACGATCATACAGGGCACAATAAATGAAAAGGAAGAGTCAGACTGAAGTAGAGATGGGAAGACAATATCTATGAATGGACACGGATGGACTTGGTTTCAAAATTTAATGTCGGATTGAAAACACTTATGCTACAGGACCTATTGGGACTTGAATTTTACGTTGACCTATATATAATTTAAAAGAACGATTTTCCTGATTAGTTTAGAAGGACAGAATTGGGTACAACATGACTGTTTTTTTTTTTTGTTGTTGTTGTTGTTGTTGTTGTTGTTGTTTTCGACAGACATCATTCTAGGTTGTTAACTAAAACGCGTTTGCCAATTTTACTACCCTCTTTAATTCTCTTTCATTAACACTAGTGGGTCTGAAGACCTTATCTCTGTTTCGTCAAAGTGTTATTTTTTTATTCAAATGTTCACTGAGATGCGAGACCTCAACCTGAACAAACCTTAATATCACAGAAATCAAGATGGAAGCTGAGTAAATCGATTATCGTCACTTGGCATCCTACCAGGACCTTTAAATTCTATTTACAAATGTAGCACCTATTCTATTTTTGACATTTCAGCACGATACTATGTATTTAACTCTTTCGGCGCCAAAGTCGCAAAAATGCGACTTTGCAAACAGCGTATATCCAGATCAGCCGGCTCTTAAAAGAGCCGTCTGATCAAGATCTACACTGTTTGCCATTCAAATATGAACTTAAAAAGCCTGACTTTATGAAAAATGTCTTTAGATTGTTAAAATTTCCAATTACAAATCTGTCGTCTGATGATTTGAGCAGACGAAAATTTGTCGTCTGAAAAATTTGGCGCCGAAAGAGTTAAACGTGGTAAATTACTCTACTGGTCATCAACTCAAGTATAACTTGGTGAAAAAAGAACAATAATATACTTTGTTTTACGGCAACTGTAGAACACTTTAGGAAGACAGCTGGGATGCTCCCTCTGTAATCACAACAAAATTGAAGACGTGGATAATTTGTTACCGGAAACGTGTCCTTTTGTACCTATGATGCTTATTCATGCATACTACAAAAACCAATCGTTGAATCTCTGGGAATTGTTGGGTCGGGCGTTGGTGCTGAGCAGCTTTTGGCGCTGGGGCGTCCTAATAATTTGGATAATAGTGGGGCAAAGAACGGCTGTGCTTGCAGGAGGCGTTTGGATTTTTTCTCTTGTCTGTTCTCCCTCTCTTTTGGGAAATATAGACTGAAATATTTTCTCAAAGAGCGTTAAACGTACAGGAGCAAATTCTTTCCATTAACTTTTTTTCTGAAGGGCTTCGCAGCAAACAGGAAGTTTGAAAGTTATTCCCAGATGTAAAAATGGCGGTAAACATTGCGGTAAGTCAATTCATTTTAAGAAAATATAACACGAAATTCGGGACATCTACACAGCACGTGACGTTATCAACTGCTCCT
This sequence comes from Ctena decussata, assembly GCA_963989385.1. NCBI lineage: Eukaryota > Metazoa > Mollusca > Bivalvia > Lucinida > Lucinidae > Ctena > Ctena decussata. The sequence goes on from OZ022511.1 coordinate 59,434,805, forward strand.
CCTCGGGTGATGACTTGAGGATATATAAACGAAGTCACCATGGAACGAATACAGCCATAAAGCACAGAATCGAAAGATTAAAGGCCTCATTGCTCTATCAGCATGAAATATTTTATCGTGAAGTATCGCTGCAAGCTTCTCACTACAGTTTCTCCATTGTATATGATCGTGATTGGCCGGCTTTGAAAAATGAAAACGTCCTTATAACGATTTGAAAAAAATATCATTTCATTTGGCTTACTTTCGATTTCACAACTTTCATTACATGGTACAAATACAAGGTACAAGAGGTAACAATACAAGGTACAGGAGATAAAAATACAATGTACAGTTGATAGAAATGCAATGTGAGGCAAGGGTCTCATTCCTTGTCTCACTGTTATGTGAGTTGATTGCCCAACGGGGAACCAGAAACGAAAACCGTATTTTAACGGAGAGGCTTGTCATTTGTTTTTCAAAATACCTTATTCCTTCTTTTTTGTCAGTTATATGACACAAAAAGCACAATAACCGACATATTATAATCAATTCTGAAGGCTGTACCAATATTTTATAGTGACTTGTGCTTCAACGATTTTTACCACTGATAGGAGTATGGAGACTTTAAAACCAGTTACACGTAAAATTTCACGAAGAGAAACTGCAGCAGACGCTGAAACAGTTGTTGTAAAGACTGCAGCTTCGGAAAAGTTTGTGTAAAGACTGTTGGTGGTTTAAACCTTAGACTGTCAAAAAGCAGACGACAAAATTTACGTCCGCAAAATTAAACAAAAAATAAATGTTTCTTCTGAGCTTAATCATATTGAGAATACAAAACTAGAGTTCAAACAGCATAGATGCAGATAAGGCGGCTCATAATAAACCGCCTCATCTGAATCTACACTGTTTGCAAATTCACCTATTTTCAATTGTGTTTCAAGTGTTAACCCAATTTTATCACATTTCGCCCTTGTGCAGATATACACATCAACAAGTCGGTTAAGTACCCATTTATTCGGCTATAAGACTAGGGTTTCTGTCCCCAGAAGTACCCCAACTATGTAAATCAGTTTTGTGGAATTGTGGTATTATATTTTTATTCATTTTCATGTTTCAAAACAATTCCAGGAATCTAGATCCGTCTTATTATAAGACGGATCTAGATTCCTGGAATTGTTTTGAAACATGAAAATGATTGACTCTAGTCTTATAAGACGGATCTAGATTTTTCGGATTGTTTTCGAAAGGAAAACTTCAGTCTTATAGCCAAATATATGCTGTACCTTGATTTTATACTACTCGCTGTCAGAAGCAAAGTCGACTGACCATTCATCAGGGTGGATATTCAAGTGACTGTGTACACTTTCAGGGGACGAAACAAGGGCGTAGTTACCTATACGGCAAATACGCAAGTGCGTATTGAAATTTTGTCAAAATTGACAAAATTTCAAAACGCACCTATATATTTGCATGCTGAAAATTTATAAATTAGACAAGATTTCAATACCAATTACCAAAGTGGCTGAAATACTAGCTTTCCCTTCAAGAAGTAGAGAATAAAACATGGTTGTGCGTATTATGAAATTGCCCCTAGTTACGCCCCTGCGAAACTCAGCCATGTAATATTTGCCCTCCCGTCTCACTGAGGAAACAGTCTTTCTTATAGGAGTTATTCCCTTTTCTTACAGGGCAAAATAGCGGAAAACACCTTAAAACAAAAATGTATGATAATAAACTAGTGATAAAAAGTTATCATACAAGTATCATATAAAGTACTCAAAACATAGAATAATTTATATATCTGCGTCACAAACATATGACATATCTTATGCCTTGTACAGTCGAACACATAGAGATACCACATGAGCCGCGACACGAGAAAACCAACAATGTGGTCGTCCGCCCAGCGCAGACTCAGATCAGCCTGGGCATTCACCCAGTCTGATCAGACTCTTTGCTAAGCGCTTAAAGGGTAGCTGAGGGACTAAGCTACCTTCATGCGGAAAGTGAAGACTCTGATCAGACTGGGCGGATGCCCAGGCTGATCTGAGTCTGCGCTGGACGCACGACCACATTGTTTGTTTTGTCACGTCGCGGCTCATATCTTTTCACTACCGAGTAGTTAATATGAAAGTAAACAAGACTGTGTTGGTTTTATTTACGATACAAAATTTACCCATCAATGTCCAGTGAACTCTTCTGGCCTTATAAATTGGACGAGTCCATTTGTCAATCAAGGGATGTCTCGTTTAGTTTACTTTTCATAATTTTTGTTTCAAGGAGAAGTACCCATTTGTCTTATGCAAACAGTTTTGACCCTGATAAGACGCCGCGTGTTGCGGCGTCTGATCAGGGTCTGCACTGTTTGCTAATATCCCTTTAATGGGACACTATGCATCTATGGGTTAATATTACCGACCACAGTTTGTTACTTGAAGCATGCCATTCTACAATGACAGAAAAAAAGGTAGCTTCCCATAGCCTAGTAGCCGTAGGGGCAGTGGGGGTTAGAGGCCCACTGTATTATTGGGCACAGCAAATGAAATGCTGAGCCCATCCTTTTCCTCTGGCCGCCTAATTCTTTCCCTGATTCGAAGCAGGTACCCGTTTACTTCTGGAATGACAGAGTTTTCCAGTCGTCGCATGGCGAAGTCAGGGCGCAATCTCACGATCTTGCGGCGACTTTCTGTACAATAACCGAGCGTCTCTAACCACTCGACCACGGCGGCTCAGAAACAGAAACTTTAACGTCAATAACAATAACCAACAGTCTTGGTTCAAAGATAATGGCCAACCACACAAAAAAGACAACAGATCTTTAATCTCAGAATCCTCTGTAAAAAGTAGTTACAACACCAGCAAAGTCTGTACCATGTCTTCATAGATTTCAGAAAAGCCTTTAATGCAGCGTTATGGACCAACAAGCGGAAGTACAACATCAATGCCAATCTAGTTCTTCTAAGACAAGGCTGCAAGTGCAGTCCAGACAAAAGACAACACGAATTTATCATATGACGTCGCTTCTGAGAGTGTAATAAAGCCATGCATTAAAAACAATAATCCACTAGTGGATTAATATGCAATTTACGTCGTAACGTTATGCGTTGACGTCCAGAAAACGTTGCTTTTCTAATGGCGAAATCATGACGTTTTATTGCAAAATCTGCTAATAAAATATGATTTTAGCGTCATATGATAAATAGAATCTTGCATTCGTGTTCATGTATTATTGAATTTAATAAACTCGTTGGGGAAAAACGATAAGATGCTCGGCAAAGCCTCGCATCTTATCTTTTTCCCCAACTCGTTTAATAAATTCAATAATACATGACCAGTCATGTAAGATCCTCTATGTATGGATCAGAATAAAGTAGGGGTTAGACAAGGATACTTTCAATTACCCCATCGTCTTCAACACTTTTGTCTGATGCTCTTGAGAAAAGGTTAGCCTATGCAGCAGAACTATACTCGAAAAAAATATTAAAGGGTCAAACTTTTACCCTGCGATTTCTGGAACATTTCAAACATTTGGTAAAACAAATCATTTCTACCTTCCATTTTATTCATTTTGCAAGTTTTATACACATGAAGCTTAAACCTATAGCCTTTGTCTTGACCAAGTCCTGGCTTTAAGTCAAACTACGCCTAAAATGAAAGTTGTTTGAATTCCCATAGAGAATTGATAGCGTGTCCGTTTGGTCGGGAATAACTTCTAAAATTGCTATGAGTTTTAAACTCCTTATAGCTTGCTGACCTTGAAAATGATTAAATTTAATGACTATCGAGCATTTTTTTCAAAAAAAAATCATAAATTGGCGAAATCGAAAATTTTGGTGAATTTCTCCTTATGTACTTCTGACAACTTTGATTTTGAGGGTAGCGTGAATTGAAGTCGTCTGGACTTGGTCAAGAATAAGGCTATAGTTCGAAACTTCGTATGTACAAAACTTGCAAAATAAATGAAATGGAAGGTTGAAATGATTTATTTTACCAAATGTTTGAAGTGTTCCAGAAATCGCGGGGTAAAAGTTTGATCCTTTAATATTTTTTTCGAGTATATTACCAGTCTGCGATTTGCCGATGGCATTGATGATTTTGTTGAGGAGGAGCAAAAACTGAAAGATATTGTAGTAGGTCTCGAAAAAGTCTGCACAAGGTATAAAATGGAGACGAGTGGCGAGAAGGTCAAAGTGATGATAAATAGTGCTAATTACATGCAAAGGGATATCAAGGTAGAATGACAGAAGTTGGGAAGTGTTGTTATAAGTTTCAAATTTCTCGGAATAGTTTTCTCAGATGATGGCTCTAAAACTGGAGCACTCTGAAGAATCGCACAAGCTATCGCAGCTCTAACGAAGCTGAAGATAATTAACAACATATCTCTTGGCTGATGAGCTCCCTTCTCTATGCTTGTGAAACATGAATCGTCGAACTTGATATCAGGCTAAAAAAAAAATCAGAAATAAAAAACAGGGGCCGTATTCATAAAGCCACTTAAGTGGTTGCTATGCTGTTGCTAAGGCTAAATTTCTTTGAAGGAGATTCCCTACAACTATGAAATTTGCTCTGGAGGAACAGTCTTACAAAGACTGTTCCTCCAGACCAAATTTCATAGTTGTAGGAAATCTCCTTTATAGAAATTTAGCCTTAGCAACCGCATAGCAACGACTTAAGTAGCTTTATGAATACGGCCCCTGGCCTTGAAGATGAGATGCTGTCGAAGGAAAGTGAACATCCCGTAAAAGAACAATATGACTTATGACGATGCAAGCAATTCCTGATTATCGTCAAGCAACGTAAAACCAAGACGAACCTACAGGACACAGCGAAGGGATAAAGAAGAAGCGATAGACGTGTGCAGAGATGGAAAGGAAATTGCATGGACAGGGAACGACTTTGCCAACAGAAATAGGGCAGCTGAAAGAGGGCCCGGTGGAAAGAGATAGTTTCAAAGTCACCTGTGGTGCCCCGACGACGGGATAGGCCAGACTTGACTAGATCTGGGTCTTCTCTCAATACACAAAAATGTTTGATGTAATCTGTGTCGTTAAATAAGTTTGTTTGGTTAGTGCAAAGTGGATCATATCACAATGCAAATGACGTTATCGCTAACCAAGCCACGTCATATGAAAATCCTACCTTAAGGCAAATCCCTTAAGGTAGGATTTTTTCTTGACGCGGCTTTCAGTCATGCACATTCTGGTCAGAACACGAGCAGTTTGCTTTTTTGAATCAGCGTATACGCCCGTTTAATACCTGGACCTGCTGCTTAGGCTCAGGCAACGCTGCATATTAGCACGGGTTTGAAGGACCGTACACAGACGCATTTGTCCTGAGACAGGTTTAAGCACGGCGAACTCTACTGATAACGGCCATAGCCAGCCCATAAGATTAGACTAACTGTTTACGAAATTTATCAAACATATAAGGCGAACATTCTCACATATAGGCAATTTATCAGGAAGTTCATTTACATTCCAAGTGAAAAAGGGGAATCTTAAATTCTTTAGTCGACACGAAAATGGGTAAATTCGCGCAAGAAACTATGAGAGGCTTCGGGATTTATATAAAACTATGTTAGAACAAACTAAAGATTCTTTCTAATGTGAACAGAACCGTTGAACCCTTTTCATATAACTGGCAAGGATCCGATCTGTTTACATTCGAAATACCCATCTACAGATTGATTCCAGCAGTTTTGATTTCCATTGACGCTTAAAGTGCTGAACGTTGCAATATTAGGTATTAAAAATGCGGTGTCATCTTCAGTTATTTGTGATAGGGTTGCTTGTAACGATAGCCGATGTCAAAGGAATTAGATCATGTAAGTTATATATACACACTATTATGCCACCATGGGGTGGTGGTCGGGCGATGAGGCTGGTTATAACTTCAAGTGCCGGGGTATCCTACTTATTTGGACAAAAATATAGCAAGGGCCTAATGTGTTGCAGTAGCTGCGGGTTTTGGATTGTTTGGATATTTTTTCTCTCGTCTATCATTAATAGAATAGAATCATATATCCTTTCTTTTCTCCCCTTCTCTGGGAGACGGTCCGATATCAACTGAAATACTGCCTCAAAGGGCCGTTAAACCCAAAACAACCAACCAACCAATTACGCCACCCTCCCTCCGTATACAGCTTCCATGGTAGATTTATGCATACCGTTTATTATACATTCTTTCTACACTCTGAGCTCCCGAGTGTGCGTGAGTGAACTCGGGTTTCATGTCCCACCAACACAAGTCATACGGAGATGGGACCGCGGTTTAAAGTCTTATCTTAAACACCAAAGGAGCAGGGAATCGGACCAGCGACCCCTTGAATAGTTCTCTTGCTCGTAGACCACTATAATACCGCCGCTCTTTGTTCCCGGAAACGGAAGATGTACATATGACTTTTTCTTGTCGTTCAAGGATTAAATAACGCTCCTCTTGAACATACGCTCGTACACTGAATTGTCATAAACCCAGTTCCTTCGCAACATCCTATATTATCCATACACTTTTACCCCGTATTCCTAAGTACAGCCGGGCCGCGTAGCGCAATCGGTAGGGCACCGGACTCATAAGTCAGAGGTCCTGGGTTCGAAACTCGGTCTGGCCACATACTTTCGTTTCTCCTTCCGCTGATTCAAGAAGGGCAGTTGTCAGTTACTGGCGAAAGTATGTGCACTTAGTACTGGTTAACCGCTTAGGAGGTCTAAGCCTGCCCAGGAATAGTGTGGTTAGGTTAACTGACCGTCCCGACATGACCATAGCTGTTTACCGAGGACGTTAAACAATAAACCAATCAATCAATCAATCCTAAGTACACCCATACTTGAGAATCTCGATGGTCGATAATCAACAAAAATTCTAGATCAGTGAACAGAAATCTATTTTTTTTTTTTTTTTTTTTTTTGCCTAACAATCCATCAACCAGGATATTTGTACACCAAACAATTATCAGAAATCAACCAAATAAATAAGGAAATAATAAGGCCATTGATCACTAACCGACAAACCCCCATCCATACCTTCATTATTATAGGGTAAAGTCAGGTAAATTCGGACAGCGGGTAAATTCAGACAGTGATATTGTTTCCTTTATATGTCAGTTGTTTGGAATTAAAACGAAATTAACTGGGCAAACAGTGAAAATCCCATTGAGACGACTCATCTCATCTGGATTTTCACTGTTTGCATTGGTATGTCCGAATTTACCCGCTGTCCGAGGTTACCCGACTTGACCCTACCTGTCTCCTCAGTTTATCTTCTTGATGTGGCTTGATGGGCCCATCCACGTACTAATGGATCGGACCGTTGCTTAACTGGTAACAAAGTTTTGTCACACTAACCACATTACCATAAAAGCAACCTTGTATAGCGAGGCGCTAGTAGTGGTATTTATAACCATTCACTATACTACGCTCTCATTTTTCTTAAAAGGTCTTGGAGCACCCTGTGACAGCCTGTTATTGTGGCCTCAGACACCTCTTTCTCCATTTGCAGGAAAAAGTATTCGTGTGCTCGTTCAAACACTTCTGACACATTGATGGTAACTTGATGGGCCCCAGCCTGCCGGGTCATCCATCCAAGTACATAATTGAGTCGCGACACGAGAAAACCAACAAAGTGGTTGTGCGCGAAGCGAAGACTCTGATCAGCCTTGGCATCCGCCCAGTCTGATTTGAGTCTTCGATGTCCGCATGGAGGTTGCTTAGACCCGTAGCTACCCTTTAAGCGATAAGCGAAGAGTCTGATCGGAGTTTGCGGGTGTACAGGCTGACACAAGTCTGCGCTTTGCTTAAATTAACATTCCAGCAGTTGCTTCTACGAATGTGTGACATGCAGAAACTGCTTTTATACGTTCTGTAATACAGACTTTGTAGTCAGTGAGTGAGTTCACAGGGTATAATCGATTCCGCCAATTTTCGCTTCCTGCAGAGACTGTCCGTCATATTTGGCTTCCGCCGAGACTGTCCGCGAACTCTTGCTTCCTGCAGAGACTAATGGCCTCGAAAAATGGCTTCCTGCCGAGACTGTCCGCGTGCCTCTGCTTCCTGCCGAGAGCCTCGGCAGGAAGCAGAATCACGCGGACAGTCTCTGCAGGAAGCCATTTATCATGTACAGAAGTCTCGGCAGGAAGCAAGAGTTCGCGGACAGTCTCGGCGGAAGCCAAATATGATGTACAGTCTCTGCAGGAAGCGAAAATTAGCGGAATCGATTATACCCTGTGGAGTTGTGTTAGTTGTGATTAACTTCCTAGCCACAAGACGCTGCCTCCGAGCTTTTAAAAGACTTTTACCTGACCTGAGATAAACGATACTCTGATGCTGCTAAGTACTAGTAGCTCTGCTGCAGAGGCACGGAGTTCACAGGCCCCAACAGACGGCGGATAATTTATCCGCCGCCTGTTGGGGCCTGAGAAGTTCGATTGATACGCAGTCGGAAAAGTAGTTGTACGTATTGCTGACCTTGTGAAAAAAAAAAAAAAACTTAGCGTAAAATTTAAATTCATGTCATGTTCGATCACTAATTCTAACACAGTGCGCCTATAGAAGCAATGGAAAACTTCCGTGTTTTATTCTGCAACAATTCACTGTTGCGGAGCGCGTGAGTCTAATTGCTGACGTCACTGGCAGTACTGACGTAATTTTGTGACGTTAGACGGTGCAACGTCTCTTTTTCTTCCTAAAATCGCTATAAAAGCGTACATTTATTTTAGATACATTTAAAAAAATTAGCGGGAGCATGAACGCGCTGGCAGGAAGGTTGGGAGAATTTGAAGGAAAGGAATACTTTTTCAGCGTTTTTGAGTGTTAGAATCGAAATGGTTCAGCCCTAGCATTGAATTGTTGAGTAATAATTCACTGTTTGTCGGTCAGTTGTAAGTAAACATATCACTCGCACTCCGCGCTCGTGATATGATCTACTTTACAACTGACCTCCAAACAGTGAATTATTACTCAACAATTCACTGCTAGAGCTGATCTATTTCTTGAATACAAAACTTATCCTGCGTATCCTTCAGGATATACAATCTTGTTTTGCGATTATAATCAGACTTAACTGATATGCAGGATGGTTTGAGTCCTCGCTGTTCGCACGTGGCTTTTAGTACCTTATTCACACGATGTATCATATACAACAGAGAATTAAATTATTTAAATGAATTATAGGTTTCTGAAAATCACACTGTTACATTGTATGAATTTTCGGTGGCATCTCTTTTTTAAATTCGAAGGGAGTGCCATGCTCCCCTGGAATAATAAGTGAGATGACGCCATAGGTCTGTTACCATAGCAACTATGTATTTATTAATTGTTGTACTTAGTACCTAAGCAAAATGACGCCTAGGTGGCACCACTTAAACATCAATATGAACTGCTAGTTGCTATGGTAACAGCTATTTGACGCCATTGGTTCCAGAGCATGGCAAACAGTGTATGCCATGCTCAGCAAATTTTTCAATGACATTTCAAACTGATTTTTTTTTTCAAATAATTATTCTCAAGTCATTTAATTCCGAGTTTTTACGCACCTTTTTGCAGATTACATGGACATTAACTGTGGCAAAAGGATCAGTACGGAACTGAGTGGAATTGGCGCATTTCAGTTGTCTCTTACACAGAATACTAACTACAGGTAAGCAGTGCTCCAGATAAGAAGGGGTAACAGAGATAATTTTGGGATAATTAGCCAAATTTCTCCACAAAAACATATTTTGTGACCCATCATTAGAACCGTCTCGTTGAGACGGTTCTAATGAGGGGTCACAACATATGTTTTCGTTGAGGTTTAAGAAAAATTATCTTTGAATTATCCTCAATACCCCCTCTTATCTGGAGCTCTGGGTAAGGATCTATGTAGTGACATCATACCCGGTTAACCATTTTTACAAAGGACGGCAACTTTTTCTTCCCTGGACGACCAAAGCCCGGCCGTAGTCAGTTTGAGAATCGATAGCCATAATATAACTGCTGAACCTTTTGAAGTGTTTTCAAGATACTTTACAGTTTGGTCGTGGCAATCAGTCGAGTAATTAGGGCCGTTCTGGCAATCTCTACTGCAACGGCTGTTTTATTTTATTTTGTGTGTGTGTGCGTGTGCGTGTGCATGTGTGTGTGTGTGTGTGTGTTTAATTAATAATATTTCATTTTGTTTATATATTTCATTTATTTGTTTATTTATTTATTGTCGCTTTTCATTACTAGCCAGATATACATGTATATCACTTTGGAATAGAACAGAACAGAACAGAAAATGATATTCAAAAATTGGGACACACACAATAATTTCTGTAATTATCCTAAAAATTAACAGTTTGATATTTAAATGCAGTAATGGAGCAGTCTGCTCTTGATCGTCACTATTTGTTCAGACCTATCTGTCTCAATATTTAGTCTGTTAACGTTACATTCAATTCAAATTTACAGGAGAGGATTTAGCTGCCGCATGCTGGTAGAGGCACGCCCCGGACACAAGTTGATGTTCTACTTCGCCCGTTTTGATATCAAGTACTACAGCTACATTAGCGGTGGTCTAAAATATTCTGGCTGTATTGACTATATTGACCTTAGAGATGGAAACTCAAGACAGTCCCCGTTCATTGAAGGTAAGCTCAGTTTGATGCGAACGCTTACTCACAGGGTATAATCGATTCCGCCAATTTTCGCTTCCTGCAGAGACTGTACATCACATTTGGCTTCCGCCGAGACTGTCCGCGATCTTTTGCTTCCTGCCGAGACTTCTGTACATGATAAATGGCTTCCTGCCGAGACTGTCCGCGTGATTCTGCTTCCTGCCGAGGCTCTCGGCAGGAAGCAGATTCACGCGGACAGTCTCGGCAGGAAGCCATTTTTACGAGGACAGTAGTCTCTGCAGGAAGCAAGAGTTCGCGGACAGTCTCGGCGGAAGCCAATATGACGGACAGTCTCTGCAGGAAGCGAAAATTGGCGGAATCGATTATACCCTGTGTTACTGTTACCGGGTAACACAACGCGCAGAGGTTGCGTTGCACCGTTTATGCATACGTGTCTGATGGTAAGATATTTATAAGGGACAAGAACATCACCACCATTTTATCAAAAACACGGAATCAAATGACTTCAGAAGAGTTATTTGTTTGAGAAAATCTGAAGTTTCTGTTGAAAGGATTTCAGTTTCTTATGTCATTGAAATGTTGATGGAGCATGGCAAACACTGTTTGCTATGCTCCGATACCAATGACGTCATAAATCTGTTACCATAGCAACTAGGTGTCCATATTAATGTCAAAGTGAAGCCAGCGAGATATCACTCTGCCAAGGTACTAAGCACAACAGCTGGTAATTCCATGGCTGCTATGGTAATATATCTGTGACGTCATTGGTATAGGAGCATGGCATGGCAAACAGTGTTTGTGATGCTCCACCAATTTTCCAATGGAAAATTACATACTGAAAATGACATTCTTGAAGATGGTGACTCAGAGAAAGCCATGAATGAGTTAACAAGAAGAGCGCGTTTAGCGTTTTCTGCTCGTGCTTCTGGTACTCTGTCGGTTGAGTCTGATTCAAATAAACCTTAGTTGATTTTTATCTTTATTTATTTCATTTTTCTTCTTCTTCTTCTTCTCTTTTCTTCTTCTTGTCGTAACGGCTCTTCGCCATCTTCTTCCCCCCCCCCCCTCCTTCTTCTATGAATAGTCTCCAGTTCGACAAAATACAAAGGGAATTTTAAGATACTGCTATAAATAATATCTACAGACAAGCTATCCAACAACGCCAAAACAGACAAACCTTCTTTTCTGTGCCATTTCAAAAGCGCCAAAAAATTGAAAGTAATTGAATCTCCAAACAGGATAGATCCAGATAAGGTGGCTTATTACGAGCTGTCTCATCTGGATCTATCCCGTTTGGAGATTTGGAGTTTCTTTAAACAGAAACTTTAGATTTCTCAAACATATAATTATTTTCAAATCTTTAATTCCTTGTTTAAAAGTGACAGTGACATTACTATCGGAACACTGCTCGGCAAATATTTCATTGCCAAAGTTTGTTTGACAAAGATTCTATGTCACATTTTCTTTCACAAATAATTTGCTCCGTGTAAGCGCAAAATGTTTGGCATACTTTCTTTGTTAAAGTTTCTGTGGCGTAGAAACTTTGCTCGTCTAAACGCGCCCGTAACAAGAAGAGCTCTTTTAGCGTTTTCTGCTAGTGCTTCTGATACTCTTCCAGTCGAGTTTAATTCAAATAAATCTTAGTTGATTTTTATCTTTATTTATTTCATTTTTCTTCTTCTCCTTCTCTTTTGTTCTTCTTGTCGTAACGGCTCTTCGCCATCTTCTTCTCCCCCTCCTTCTTCTATGAATAGTCTCCAGTTCGACAAAATACAAAGGGAATTTTAAGATACTGTTATAAATTAATATCTACAGACAATCTATCCAACAACGCCAAAACAGACAAACTTTCTTTTCTGTGCCATTTCAAAAGCGCCAAAAAAGTGAAAGTAACTGAATCACCAAACAGGAAAGATCCAGATAAGGCGGCTTATTATGAGCCGCCTCATCTGGATCTTTCCTGTTTGGAGATTTGGACTTTCTTTAAACAGAAACTTTAGATTTTCTCAAACATATAATAATTTTCAAATCTCCAATTCCGTGTTTAAAAGTGACAGTGACATTCCTATCGGAAAACCGCTCGGCCAGTTCCGTGAATTCACGGAATTGCCCGAGCGGTGCTCAGACTGAGTGACATTCTTGAAGATAGTGACAGAGAAAGCCATGAATGAGCTGCGTTTACACGGGCAATGTTTCTGTGACATAGACAGTTTGTCACAGAAACACTTGCTGGTGTAAATGCCAAAATATGACAATGTTTCTTTGACAAATATATGGTAAAGTTACTTCGATATATTAAATTTGTCAGGTGTAAACGGAGAACTTTGCTAAAGATTATGTAACGAAGAACTTTGCTATAAGCGTGGAAAATGTGGCAAATATTTTGTTTCATTGCTGCGGGTAACTTTGACGTATAAAAGTTGGTCGAGTGAAAACTGTAACAAATATTTCATTGCCAAAGTTTGTTTGACAAAGATTCTATGTCACATTTTCTTTCACAAATAATTTTCTCCGTTTAAACGCAAAATGTTTGGCATACTTTCCTTGTTAAAGTTTCTGTGGCATAGAAACTTTGCTCGTCTAAACGCGCCCTTAACAAGAAGAGCGCGTTTAGCGTTTTCTGCTACTGCTTCTGATACTCTGTCATTCGAGTTTAATTCAAATAAATCTTAGTTGATTTTTATCTTTATTTATTTCATTTTTTTCTTCTTTCTTCTTCTTCTTTTTTCTTCTTCTTGTCGTTCTTCACCTTTTTCTCCTCCCCTTCCTCCTTCTATGAATAATCTCCAGTTCGACAAATACAAAGGGAATTTTAAGATACTGCTATAAATTAATATCTACAGACAATTTATGCAACAACGCTAAACCGGAGATTGTGTTGTAGAATAGTTACTCCCTCCCCACCCCCACCCCACCCCAACCCCACCAAATCACCCCCCCCCCCCCTTTTGCAGAAAAGCATTCACAGGGACATTTGTTTTGTCTTGGTGGAGCTAACCCACCCCGAAATTGCAATACGTATAAAAAGGTAGTTTATAGAAATTTGAACGGTGGTTCGCACCATAATATCGATAAGTTTTTTGCCAGCTAGCTGACATTGTGTTTGTTTCAGTGTTGTTGTTTCTAACTATTTGCAGGCTTTACTTCTGGCATATGTGGTATATCTTCGGGACCAGTTGATGAAATCTATAATTCAACTGGCCAATATGTGACAGTGTATTTTTATAGCACCCCTGATGGCTGGTCCACTGGGAACAATGGTTTCACATTGGTCTTTACAGAATACCATACAGGTTAGCATTGAAAAGATAATTGAGCCACGACACGACAAAACCAACAAAGTCGCATGTGCGCCCAGCGACAACTCAGATCAGCCTGAGCATCCGCCCAGTCTGCTCAGAGCCTTCGCTGTCCGCATGGAAGTAGCTTAGTTCCTTTGCTACCTTTTAAGCGCATGGCGAAGACTCTGGTTAGACTGGGCGGATGCCCAGGCTGATCTAAGTCTTCGCTTGGCGCACTTGCCACTTTGTTGGTTTTCTCGTATCGTGGCTCAATTATCAATATACGCAAACAGAAACGTGACTGGTCCATCCTTTTAAAATTTTAGGCATTCTGAGTTGCTTTCCCACAGACAACAGTCAATGACCAAAACTATTTGAGCCGCGACGCGAGAAAACCAACAATGTGGTAGAGCGTCCAGCGCAGACTCAGATCAGCCTGGGCATCCGCCCAGTCTGATCAGAGTCTTTGCTGTCCGCATGAAGGTAGCTTAGTCCCTTGGCTACCCTTTAAGCGCTTAGCAAAGACTCTGATCAGACTGGGTGGATGCCCAGGCTGATATGAGTCTGCGCAGGGCGCACAACCACATTGTTGGTTTTGTCGTGTCGCGGCTCAAGTATTTCATCATTCTCTAAAATTCCACTGACTTTCATGCATTTTTCAGTGTGCAAGAAAATCAATTAGTTTCATCTGTTAATCCAACCTAAAAGAAAGAAAGAGATAAGTGGAGCTATTTACATAAATTTTTCATATTTTAAGATTGTCGTGTGATGAAGCCAGTGGGCGGATCTAAAATTCCATGAAGCGCTTCGCGCTTCTTGTAGAATTTTAGCGACGACCACTGGCTTCTCCACACGATGAACGCTGAAAATCAAATCTTTATTCTTATATTTGCACTTTCTTTTTGGACCTTACATATGTTGTTTTCATGATAATTTAATGAAGATTATGCTAACTTGAATGCTTTTTTTTTTTAAATATTGGTCACTTTTAATTATATTTAAAATATATTGCACTGTATCCAGTTTGATGAATTATTTTTAGGGTCGAGTTTATTATCTTTTAAGCCTTCCTTTAAGAGTTGACTCCTGTTGAGAAGGCAGGCAAACATAAAATTCATAAGAGTTTTTCACCCTTTTAGTGAACCCAGTCACATAAAGTCGGGTAAAATCGGACAGCGGGTAAATTTGGACAGTGTCATTGTTTCCTTTATTTGTCAGTTGTTTGGAATTAAAACAAAATTAACTGGGCAAACGGTGAAAATCCTGATGAGACGGCTCTTGATGAGCCGTCTCATTTGGATTTTCACTGTTTGCAATGGCATGTCCGAATTTACCCGTTGTCCGAATTTACCCGACTTTACCCTTAATGTCATAAAACAAAACAAAAATCTTTTTGCAGGAATATGTTCCAGTAATGAGTTCAGATGCCCACATACCGGTAAATGCATACAAGACAGTGTAACTTGTAATAATCACAACCCTTGCGGTGACCACTCAGACTGCCCAGGCGAGTATAACACACACCGCCCTGGTCACAATACTGTACAATCAAGTGCAGACACAAGCTCGGGCCTTGACGTACCAACTGTCATTGGTATTGTGATAGGTTTGGGATTTCTAATTATTCTGATTATTCTCGTGGTGGCAGTGATAAAGAGTAGACGATTCTATTCGAGGAGACGGGTAAGAATTATTAACCTATATAAAATCTTTTATACCGTATATCACTTAATATTCGCGCGAAATTTGGTTTCTCGAATTTTGCGGTTTTGCAGATCTATTGGTTCGCGAAGTTACGTTTCTCGCCATATTTGTAAAAAGAGGCCAAATACATACTTAGGCGCAAGTTCAAGATTTACAAATAATTCAAAAACTAAAAAAATCGTAAAACTAAGAACGCGCGAAAATTAATGATTAACAGTACGTAATAATGAGAGACATTGCCGAGTTACATCCCTTTATCAGTATAAGTGATTGTTGGTGTTGATTTGATGCTTAACGTCCACGGTAAACAACTAAGGTCATGTCGGGACGGTCAGTTAACCTAACCACACTATTCCTGGGCAGGCTTAGACCTCCTAAGCGGTTAACCAGTACTCAGTGCACATACTTTCGCCAGTAACTGACAACTGCCCTTCTTGAACCAGCGGAAGGAGAAACGAAAGTATGTGGCCAGACCGGGATTCGAACTCAGGACCTCTGACTTACGAGTCAGGTGCCATAAGTGATTGTAGTTAACATTTTTCAAAGAGAAACAATTTTTGCATAAAGAATACCCTTCATACCTACATTGGTTTAAATTGGTAGAATAAGAAATGTGTCGCAAAGGAGACAAACAGCTCTAGCTTTCTTCACGGCAGGTAAACGCGCAGTTTCATTCCCACCTGGAAAATTGAAAATTCAAATTTTGGCATATAGCAATGTTGTTCTACTCATATGTACCCGTATGTAAAGCATATTCGTGCGCATTTTGGCTTTATACAGTCTCGGAGTAAAATAACTGGCGAAGTTATCACAAAACTCCTACTGGTGGCCAAACCGAAAGTTCGGTTTGGCCACTTTCAGGAGTTTTGTGAGAATTTTGCCAATTTATCTTTTCCAAATTAAAAGTAGATTTTTTGTACTAGCTTTTACATTCATATGTGTCGAATAGCAATGTGACTATTTGCTGATCGATTTACAGGCGCTTGATTTTTTTTATTTCCAGGTGCGACTAGAATAGTGCGTTTACGTGAATTGCTTCGTAATCTATTACTTCCCTTGGCTATCATGATTAGCCCCTCGTTCAAACGGATCTCATATCATGTGCGCACAGTATCAAAACACTCTGGGTTATATAAGGCATTTGTCAAGTGATCTTAATGTCCTGCGCTCCAATGCGAAACTAAATAATAATAAAAGCGACCTTTCTCATTGTCTCTTTCCAAATCTGCCTTATTACATTGTATCTTTCTTCCAGTTCCTACAGACGCGATAAGAACGTACGCTCCGAACCATTCGGTCCCCTCAACTATTTCAAAATTGTCTCTGTTTATTTCAGCAATGTCGACATCGACAAAGAGACACCATCAGCTTTATAGACATAGGTAACACCACTCCCGGTCAGCCACCGTCTTACGAAGAAGTTTGCGGTGGAATAAGCGGTCCCTATGATGCCATGGCACCGCCACCATATGCAGAAGAAGATCCAAATAAAAATTCAGAGACCTCGGTTGACGGAGCAGCCGGAGATATACAATCGAACACATCCCAGAGCAGACAAATAAATCCTAACACGCCCAACGCTGGACAAGCTCAACCTAGCACATCACAAACTGGACAAATACAACCTTACACATCCCAGAGCAATGGAATATATCCGAACACATCCCAGAGCGGACAAACTCAATATAACACTTCCCAGAGCAGAGAAATATATGCAAACACATCCCAAATAGGAGCAACACAGTCCGAT
The DNA here is from genome assembly GCA_963989385.1 of Ctena decussata. NCBI lineage: Eukaryota > Metazoa > Mollusca > Bivalvia > Lucinida > Lucinidae > Ctena > Ctena decussata. The sequence continues at coordinate 59,452,107 of OZ022511.1, forward strand.
ACATTACAGGGTGGGGTAACACAAACTATTACATCCCAAATGGAAGAACCAGGACTTACCACATCTCAGAGAGGAGGAACAGTGTCTAACACATCCCAGAGTGGAGAAGCGGACTCATCAAGTTGATGAAATAAATATACGTTTGTTCTTCTGTCTCTCTATGTGCAGGTGTCTACAGTCTTCGTTACCTCTTTGTAGTTGTTATACTGACTGGTAAAAACTCATCTATGATGGATATTTCTTCTTTGTCGGCCGATATCAAAGAAATACTTTATAAAAGTATGAAAGTAATATAACAGTTCTTGTCAGTGTTCTATATACTGAGCAATGAGATCAGTAAATGATTGCGTGTACGTTTTTTATCTTGCGATATTTTGAGTGAAGATGTTGCTATTATCATTACATGTATTTAATTGCTTGCATCATCGCCCAGGAGGCATTCATCGCCCACCTTAAACTTTACTATCTTTGTTCACCTATGTATGCCTTTTTCCCATTCATGCCTACTTTCCCATAAAAAGTGCATTGTAAAATAAGTACAGATCCAGATCAGATGCCGGGTCTATACTATCTGCATAAGACACAGTGAAATTGAATAAGTTCTGAAAAGAAAGATTCTTAAGAAACCGGGAATACACCAAAGAACTGAAAATAGTGTTTTCCTGGCCAGTACAGCCCCGTGCAAAAAGCAATTTCACTGCATAATTTGCTAAAAGCCACTTCAAACGTTGAAGGCATTTTTGTTAAGCAATTTGAAAAGTTAGACTCTTATATTTGATCTCAGTAAATTGGAACTGAACAGGGAAACGTAAATATTGTTCACTTGAAAATACCTATGGCGCCGTATTTTCCACCGGTAGTTGGACTGTTTCATCATGAGCTACATAATATTTGATGACAGAGTATGCATTGTTGGTTAGAATCAAGTCGGGTAAAATTTGGACAGCAGTTAAATTCAGACAGTGACATTTGGAATCAGTTGTTTGGAATTAAAACAAAAAAAAATTGGGCAAACAGAGAAAATCCTGATGAGTCGTCTCATCTGTATTTTCACTGTTTGCAATGGTATGTTCGAATTTACCCGGTGCCTGAAGTACTCAACTCGACCCTTATCAAAACCTTTGCATGACAGGAGTCGGGAAACTTCGGACAGCGGGTAAATTCGGACATACCATTGCAAACAGTGAAAATCCAGATGTCAGGATTTTCACTGTTTGTCTAGTTATTTTTTTTTTGTAATTCCAAACAACTGACATATAAAGGAAACAATGTCACTGTCCGAATTAACCTGCTGTCGAAATTTACCCAGATCCAAACAAACAAATGCTATTTCCACAAAATAGAAGTATATACATCACCGTTTTTGCGTAATTTTCCATGCCCTGCAGTATTAACCTAAAAGGGTAGATATTTTTAACTCGCTTTAATATACAGGTATTCCTGTTCTGTTGAAATGACAGTTTTACTTGGCCCTTACCCACTTTCAATCTTATGACCACCTCGGGACGCTTGGTCATAACACTAAATGTAGCTCATAGTTAAACTCGGACAGTCGTGGGAACAGACCTTTTGCAAATCTCATAAAGTGTTTTCAGTCAGATTTTGTACGGGGCTATGATGGCTCAAATAGACTTTCGCAAAATCACGAAGAGTGTTTGGCGCTTACTGTAGCACGAGGATAACTTCGTGATATGTTTGTTTAAATGTTGAAAGTTACGTTATACATCTCTCTCTCTCTCTCTCTCTCTCTCTCTCTCTCTCTCTCTCTGAACCTATAGCTGTATTGTTTTGATTTACAATAACAGAAAAACAAGCTTTTATCGTCTTTCACCATAACCGTTTCTAACCCCCACAATCAAATGCGAATATAAGCGAATTCGAAACATATACAGTATATAATTCGTTGTTGCGATACTGCATTTATCTCTGCTTTGAGGAAATACCTTTGACAACAGATGTTTGCATTGTCTATCGGACTCTAACATCATTTATATATACAATAAAGATATCATTTTTACCTTTATTTTTGGCCTTTCATTTTCACTCCCCAAACTGATAATTGATTACCAGCGCGCGAGAAAGGTACCATTTCGGCAAGTGCGAACAGGAAAGATTCTCCTTCTCGGATATATCATCTATTAGTCCCGGCGAATCTTAACAGCGAATGAGTTTTTGAGATTCAGCGATACTGAAGAAGTAACCTACAGAAAGCCGCCCCTGTCGTATTAAATATGCGATAGATATAGGATCTTACATGAGTGCTCGTGTATTATTGAATTTATTAAACGAGTTGGGGAAAAAGATAAGATGCGAGGCTTGCCGAGCATCTTATCGGTTTTCCCCAACGAGTTTAATAAATTCAATAATACAGGAGCACGAATGCAAGATTCTATTTATCACATGACACTAAAATTGCATTTTATTAGCAAAATTTGCACTAAAACGTCACGATTTCGCCATAAGAAAACGCGACGTTTTATGGATGTCAACGCATAACGTTACGACGTAATTTGCATATTTAATCCACTAGTGGATTATCGTTTTTAATGCATGGCTTTATTACACCCTCAGATGCGACGTCATATGATAATAACATGTATTACGTTCTTTGCTTGCGTCATAGTGTTCTTTAGCAAAGACATTTTTCAATAGCATTCTCTGTCGTTATCCTATGGATTCAGTCATGTATGCAAATAATATAATTATAATTAAGGCAGCCTAAGTCCTCAATGAACATGCGCTCACAATACATGCATCAGGTATGCATAAATTGTTTGATTTAAGTAGAAGCGATTTTATCCAAGAAGGGGCCACAAGAACAAGACACAGCGAGCCACTGAAGAAAGCACAGATCTGAATACTGATAACAAGACCAAAGAACACATTTACAGTGTATACTAATTTACAGTGTATACTAACAGATAAATGTACAATGAAAACACAATGAACGAAGCGCATCGGAACAGGCATATGACATATGTTCAAAGGCTGCCAAATAAAACAATCAACATACCATTAATCAGTAGAGTAAGATTATGTGTCAAATGTATCTAAAGATTTAATTGAGTGTACTTCCCAAAGGGAAGGTTCGCCTTTGCTTGCCTGTAACGAAAGACACACTTTCTTCAGAGACCAAACACGATATAAACGTTGGTCATGTCAAATCATTCATGAAGCCTTAACGTATATTCAGATAATACTTACAGTCAAACCTGTCTTAGAGGCCACCTCTATTAAGTCACTAAAAACTTGTCTTAAAAGGCCAAAATCTCATGTCACAAAGTAGCATTTTCCGTTTAAGCTGACCTGTATTAAAAAGCGCCTTTCTTTTGACCTTTTCCCTGGGTGCTTGATTAAAACAGATTTAACTGTACATTGCTTTTAGCACTAAGTTATACAGACAAAGTCCTGGTGTTCCGACGGGTACAAATTGTGCTCCTCTTGTAGCTGATTTGTTTCTAAGATTTCATTCCCTCTTTTTTCTAATGATTAACAAGCTGAATTATTGAAGCATATCTAGACGAACATTCGAATATTGACATAACATACTTTGAAGGCTTGGTGAAATCGAATATAGCCGCCTGAGCTACAGTTAAATAAAGCTAATGCATCCTCTGATATCGAAGCCCGATTCTACATTTACATTTATCTATTTCGATCGGATTTGTTTTATCTATAGTTTATGATAAACGCAATGAATTTAAAATTCGATTTGGACATAGTAAACTGGTGACACTCCCCGTTCTACCTCTTATGGGGTTTACACTTCTGAACTTATTCGGTTTGCATGGGACTGACTTCAATGCCCGTTCTAAAATTTTAACAGTTTATCACCTTTAACAACATATCGGTCTTACAACCTTCAAAAAGCTTTTCAAAATTTTATCGCCGACACTATAAATTGGTTTCTAAATTCAATATTGCATTTAAACTCTTTTGCGGCAGGGTTTATCGGAATTAGAATTTTATGGTGACTTGCTTTATAAATTCAAACAAATTGTTGTAAGTAGGGCTGATTTTTCTTTTCAGTTCAGAAAAATGATCAAGTGTGACAAACGTATTGGACATAATACAAATGTTATGCTACAGTCTGCATGCTTAGTTAACCCCACCATGGCTAATAGCTTTGCTTCCCTCTTTACTGCATGCCGGTGGGTAAGACATCAGGCTCAATGATAAACTCGACATAAAGCTTATTAATTTAGTTCGTCGGGGCTGTACTTGTCTTGTCTGTTGCTAGACCATTCGGGAGACACCTTGTGGTTTTCTTTTGCTCCAGTATTTCAGTGGTATTGTTTGATGCCTTTGGGATCTCCAGGTGTCATAATATTTTGTGTCTGTTTAGTCCTCATCTCTGATTCATCATAGGTGTTATCCATGATTTATTTGTTTCCTGTGATGATTTATTGAACCAAACAGCTCCCTAAATATTTCAAACCATTTCAGAAGCAGAGGGCGAGGGTTTGGAACCAGTAAAACAAGTTTAAGCCCCCTATCCCTAACCCAACCCCCACAAGTAAATTCTACCACTAACAGTTCCAATGCGGTATTCGGTTGTGGTTCCTTAATGTTACATGATCTATTGTCCGCTTCTCTGTGGTCTTCTGCAGATGAGTCACCTGTTTAGCTTCCCACTTTGCTCTCTGTTTTCTTTTGTATTTAAAAATGAAATTAGATGAAAATTCATGTTACTTTTGTTATCAATTGGGGTAGCTGAATGACCACATGTTTGGAAAAGAGCTGTAGATTCGGGCAACCTGAAACATAATACGACAAAACGATACAGCACATTTGTGGTAATGGATACGAAATTAATTCAAACCCCGCAATAGTCCGAGACTGTAGTCTCTGACTAAAGTCTCAGACTATTGAGGTTTAGACCAATTTTACGTATATGCGTAAAGTAACCTCTTCGTTTACTCGAAGCAACTCCATACATCAACAATATGTATATGTACAAACAAAAAGGAGAACAGAAACCTATATTTGTAGCACTGATTGAACCATGTCTGTAGGACAGTTTATATATCAAACGCTCTATTACATACCGATTTTATCAGACTTGTTTGGACTTACATGCATGTGATTGCTAATATGATTGTACTTTGGTCACAGGCAGCAAGATTTTACTCATCTGGAAACGGGAGCAAAGATCAGATATCGCATTCTACTAACCTGAAACATGAATGTTTCTATTTTTCATAATAAAATAAAACGTCGATGATTTCGGAAATGATATGCCTTCTTTTTAGGAATGTTTGAATGTTTAACGAGTACATAAATCTGCTATAGAGTCGTCTTCCTCAGTACCAACCATTTACAAGTGAGTGAGTGAACGTCTCACCAACACAGGTCGGGCATTGAAGTGACAAACAACGTAATTGAACAAAACCAACAACAAAAACAATGCGTGTCATCTGCGAAAATGTTGATAGCCACTTATTGTGCAACATCAGTGTACTGTCATGGCAGTCTCAATGGTTTTTATTACGTTATGCCAAATGTTCCATTAATAGGACATTCGCAGACAGTGCATACTCGGATCAGACGCCACGAAACATCTCGTCTGGTCAGGATGTAAACTATTTGCATGAGACAAATGCGTATTTCTCCTAGAGATAAAAAATAAACTAAACAGACGCCCCTTAATTGACAAATTGGCACATCTATTTGATAAGGATAAAAATTCGTTAATCATAAATGGGTTAACATTGCAAAATCTTAATATAGCTGTGTGAACAAGGATCCGTCTGGATAAACTTTCTAGTTCTTACCCCATATATGCCTAGCGGGCTCTTTTATCTTTGTATATTGGATGAGTCCATTTTTCAAATTGACAAGATCTAGCGGGTCACGGTTTCGATCCCCACTTGAGGTGAGAATCTTTTCAAACGTAAATGGGTTCCGGTGCACAAAGTCTTTCATTATTAACCTCCCATCGTCCTGACATGACGAAAATACTCTTGAAAATATGTAATATCACAAGTCATACATCTATCCATTTTCCATTTTTGGAATCTGTGATTTTGTTCATTTTTATTTTATTTTTACGTATTTTCTTTTAAAGAGAATTACCCGAGTTTCTTATGCAAGAAAAGTAGATCAAGATCAGATGTCGCGTTTTTTTCGGCATCTGATCTGAGTCTGGATTGGGTGCTCATATCCCTTTATGGGACACTAGGCATGACCGGTTTAACTTACAATGACTTTAACCAGGGTCATTGTATCTACATTTTTTCATATAACAGTAAAAATTCAATTTTGCCACTTGCTAAACTCCAATAACATGCAGCTTTAGATATTGGTATTAAAACATGGTTCACTGCTTTTGGTTGGTCTGCTGGTTACAGTACTTCATATTTGTAGTTACTTTTCTATACGTTGGAAAATTCTTGATAGAAATTTATCAAGGGAACAAAGCAGTGTGTGTAACATCATAAAAATTTGTCAGAGTTATCGCTTACACTAGTTGAGTCGAATTTCGCGTGCAATTTATAAGCATTCTGTATATTGAGTATGATTTGGCGGCAGTCTTGTCACGAAAACGACTGGGTATTATTCAAATATCATATATTGAATAATCAGCCAAAATAGATATGAAAATGCGACAGTCTAAATAATAACAAACAATAAAAACAAACAAAAAGACGCAAATTAATTAATACTGCATATGGACAATCCATACATTCCTAGCCGATTAGTGAATAGTTTTTTTCGCCTGGGAAATCCTGAAATTGCCGAAAACGAACGGCGATGGCCCATATCCGACTGCGTATCCTCAATTTGGTCTGAGGCTTCATAGTCGTGATGTATTTTGCATTGGGTTCAGATAATATAGAGGCAAAACTGATGGTACTGAACAGAAAGCGTTGCTGCACAAGATGTCCTGTGTCAACTGTTCGCACAGTCTAATAATGTTGGTTTACCCATGCGCCAGCTCAAAATATTCTATAAAGGTCTCATTCCAATTTTAGTACCCATCAAAACCTTGTCATTCATAAAACAATGCCCCCAAGTTTCGTTGCGAGTGAACTGACTATTTAACGTCTTAATCAGTGATTAAGATCGGCATGGGTCATTGTATAAATGTTAGGTTGCATGTTAAAGAACAAGCGACTTTTTACCACTATACAAATTTTAATGGTAATTTAGGATAATCGGCATTCCAACGGTAAACCACCCAATTGCCCTTTTCATTTAGTAATGTTTGTGTCATCTACCGTATTTAGTATAAAATGTCATCGGAAGAAAGGGGTTGATCAACAGGAAGATCAATGAAACTAAAATTTAATAAAACATCAGGACTTCTAGTTTTGGTGTCCTTTGGTGTCACCGTCCCGACATGACCTTAGTTGTTTACCGTGGACGTTAAGCATCAAATCAACCAACCAACCAACCTTTGGTGTCCTTTTATTACAAAGACTCTGCACTTAGCCAACCCATTCAGTCCAGATGTTCAAAAGAAGTTATACTATGGATCTGAACTTTCTGTCCTACTTAACAATCAGTTCATGCTCTTTGCTTTACGCCAAAGATGTTACAGGACAGCGTGCCTTGCTTGTTCAATTTCAACTCAGAAATTAGGAACTACCTCGCCTCAGACCTCGCCTTCATCCCCACAGATCAAGAGTGATAAATTGACAGCTGACACAATTGCTAGCATCGCGAAACACGTCACATGAAAACAAAGCGGAAAACAAAATGGATACCTTCATATTATGAAGTTGTGTGAAGTGCGGTACCGGGAAACAAATAGGATAAAGTTGGGTAAATTCGGACAGCGGATAATTTCGGGCAGTGACATTGTTTCCTGAATATGTCAGTTGTTTGGAATTAAACCAAAATTAACTGGACAAACAGTGAAAATCTTGATGAGATGGCTCATAATGTCTGCAATGGTATGTTCGAATTTACCCGCTGTCCGAAGTTACCCGACTCGACCCTATTGATGTTCGTTTGCTCCCAATTGCATTTTAAGGGATTTTGCTTGTTTTCTCGAAAACAACGATATTTCCATTAAATGTTCAAATGTTTTGATGAATCTTATAACAACACATAACAGAATGTGAAAAAAGACGAATTTTTGGATGCTTTTGTAAAAAAATAATCATTAACAGTAATTCAAATATTGAGCAGTTTCGTGCTTGTTAGAACAGCTAAGGTAAGTCTCACCTGTACTTTGTATTTTTATCATATATTAAAGTTAATGATGTCGAATGTTGGTCTTTTGATTTCCACTAAAATGCCCAAAATACTTGAACAGTTTCTTGACGTTTGTATTATTAAAAGCGGCCAATCATCGTCATTTACAATAAGAAGCCACGATAAAATATCACACAAATCTTACCATTGATAGGAAAATGAGGTCTTTAAGCAAGTGTGTAATTACCTGAAGTACGGTATTGTCTGAAATAAGAGGACTAACTTTTAAACCGTCACCAGTTTGAAATGGTACCAATTTTAAGATAATAGGATCCCGTAGCACGAGCAAAGGTGATTCAAAGCAGATGCATCAATGCAGGCTGATCAGAGTATTCCCCTGTTTGCATGAACAGTTTATTGCTCTAAACAAATTAGCGAAGTATGGACTCAAATCAGTGAGACCGAATATGTTTTGGCACATTCCATAAGGGGCTTTCATAGTGACGGGAGACATAGAGGTGTCCGAACAATGGCGTGCTTGCGTGACTCAAGTAAGGTTTGCCAAGCTATGGCTTTTTAATATAGAAGAAAAAATGAGTTATCAACAAAAAGAAAATATGGACAAAAATGTTAGGATTAATAAACACATTAAGCAGATGTTGTAATGTATGATTTGTTTACAGATTTAGATACGGATTTAATGCATGTTCAAGTATGTGTTTCTTTATTTGAGTTGCTGTCTCGAAGAATTCCAGATCAAGAACCAAAATACAGTTTTGATAATTACGTAAGAATAGCGATAGCTTCACCAAAACCTAAAGTCACAGAATTATATTAAAGCTGGGATTCTGACACCTGGGTTGATTTTTTTCTAAATGTCTCGACTATGAATGCCAGGAATTAACAATAAAGAAAATAGGTAGGAAATATTTTATTTGTATTTTTTCCATATGTAATATCCTATAAGTTTGCTAGTTGACTCTTATCTGATATCCTTGTTATTTACAACAATTTATGTTTGTTTGTTTTGGGTTGTTTTTTTTGTTTTGTCTTTTTTTTTTTTTTTTTTTTTTTTTTTTTGTTGTTGTTTTTTAAATACGTGGTTGCACGATCTTATTTGACAATATATGGTCTGTTGCATTTGAAATTTATGGAAACATACGTTATAGTCTACAAAGTAATGACAAATTTGTAGACTTCTGCATGAAAAAAATATAGCTACGTTATTTGAAAAAATAACCGAAACAAAACTTAAAGGCATCCGGTTTTATTTATTTATTTATGTTTTCTTTTATTATTATTATTATTGTTATCATTATTATTCATACATAATAATTATTATGATTTTTATTTTTATTTTTATTAATATTCCATCTGTTTCTATGTTTGACCCGTCCCTGGTTATTTTATATGGAATAATTTGCCAGTCCATTCAACATTTTTTTTATATGTTTTATAAGAGAGAGAAAAAAAAAAGACTAGTCAGACATTTGGTCTCAATCTGCACCTACAGCAACTATATACATTTTGCCTGTATATGAGGTTAAAGGTTAATGCTTACAATGGAAGAAGAAGAAGAAGAAAAAAAAAACATGTTAAATTGCTTAATTGTTTTAGAAATAGTAATAATAATAATAAAAACGTATTTTTCATCTATCTTAATATTTACTTCTCCCAAAATTAGTCACAATACTATTTTTTCTTTTTCTAAATATGACAGGCACATTTTTTGGATACATAAGAGTGATAGTGCCCTTTCTGGGAAGCAACTCTGCCATTTTCGCGTTGCTTCCCTCTAAATGGAAATCAACTCTTAATTGAAAGAATTTATTACCTCAGGAGCAAATTCTTTGATTTAAGAGTAGATCCCATTACAGGAGGGTTTCGTCGCTAAATGAACAAGCAGGAAGTCACAAAAGATCTTTCCTATTGTAAAATGACGAAAAATCACGGAGTTGTACAAATACTCCATAATCCAGCAGGCACATGACGTCGAAATGACGTCGTAGTAACGCCGGTGCGACGTCATTACGTGTTATAGTCCGCCTGTGTTATAGTGAGTGGATTGTCGATAGTACAGGCGGGCAAGCCAACCTCTAACTTGTATCATCTTACCAGCGCAGACCTTGCACGAGATTTTTCTTCTCATCATTTCTTAATACTCATAAAGGACCTGTTATGATAAGACCCGTATTTGGCCCCCCCAGAAAACTCATTTTTTCAGATATCCAATTTCTATAACTAAAATGTATTCATAGGAAAGTTCTAACCTTAGATATAACAGCAAATACAAATACAGTTCTTGAATAAAATATCTATGTTTTTAATCTTGAACATACCCATTCCCATAGCGGATTCTGACGAAAATGACGAATTTGGTTGCCTTTGTGGGTTTCTAAATATATTAGCCCGGTCTCCAGCCCATTTTATATTTTATATGCAGACACACTTTTGATATATTTACATGCCATGAAAATATTCAATGTGCTGGAGATCGGGCTCTATGTTTATTTTTAACTTTTTGTTACCAAACTGGCAGCGTTTGGAACATTTTCCCTGTTTTCTCAACACAAAAACGCCCATATCTCCGCTCAGAGACAAAATAAACATATGTTGTGGGTGTTCATTTTCTTAATTAGAACACAAGGAACAATTTGATACACATTTCATTTTGATCTATTGGAATTGTTTGGTTAGCGTCTCTGGACTTGCAAACTTGAGTGGGTGGGGTACCTTGACAGGCCTTGTGCATTGCACAGGTAATTAGCCGTGGCACCCAACGTATAAGCATTTCATCAAAAGCTTTCAAAAGCCATTGTAAATGACTTATTTCTTTAAAGAAAATATTATTAAACTCAGTTTTTCTTGCAATTTTCCTTTATATTATTGAACCAACATAGGCAAAAAATAGCCCTTATCATTCCAGGTCCTTTTTCACAATACTTTTATGCTCGTCCTGTTTAGTGTTTATCGGACAAATAGGAGATTGCGTATGTACTGAACATCAAAAGAAACGCGTAAAAGTTGAAGTCCGATTTTCTTCTGTCAGCTGGTTTACAGTTTTAAATCACGTGTAGCGGAAAATACTACTGCCGTCTGCCAACAAACATAGCTTCTTGCAAAATTTAACCTTGATTAAAAAGTTATCTCAATTCATCGTGAACATTCAAAGTTGTAATAAGAGTTGTCTTTCCTTTCGCAGTAGAACAAATTGTTTCCAGAACGCGGCTCTAATGTGTGGTTTTGAAAAAAAACCCGTCGGGATTGATTCCATAGTGATCTTCATAGGAACATGACAGCAGTTTGAATTTGAACGTTGGTCACATTATCTCCCATGTAATTAAACAAAGAACAAACTGGGAAGTCCAATAACACTAAATGTTCTGCAGTGCTACGAAAAATTTCTTTGCAGACCTTTTCATTTCAGTCTTTTCAATTCATTTCCACTCTTCGTATTAACTGTTTCTTTTCAATAAATACAGGGTGTTAAAAGGTCTATGGTAAACCAATGGTAAACAAGCTCTTCTGATTCCACCGTCCAGTTTGAGGCCATCCCGGGTGGGGGGTCAGTGCTCCCTTGCTCCCTGAAAATAATGCCCAATTCTCCCCAGCTCCCTTAAAATATTTTCTTGTGCTCCTTAAAATTATTTTTCTACTGCTCCCCAAATCCCTTTGAGTAATTCATCTGTTCCCCAGCTCCCTAAACAATTTGAAGCCTGCTCCCTAAATTGTTTGGAAGGCATTTCCGCCTCTAGCCAGAATTGACCCCGAAATGCTAGCATTTGCAAGTATGAATGCCCATCAGAAGTCCTTTTTGATTAAAAAGAATGATTAAAATGGTACTATAGAAAATCTCATTCTGACAATGCTTCCCAGCTCCCCAAAATTGAGAGCTTGCTCCCTAGCTCCCTGAAAATAATTGCTAGTGCTCCCCCAGCTCTCTGAAAATAAATGGCCATTCTCCCCAGCTCCCCAAAAACCCCGGGAGGGCCTCATTTTCACCCGATTGTCTCTATAAAACGCAAGACCCGACTGCTTTGATGTTTTTGCTTTTTCTTACCGTTGCTGTGGTCATTTTGTCTGGAGAAATAAATTATTGGCCTAATATTTTATGGAATAGAAAACCCAGCTTCTGAAAGTATGGTAACTTAAAGTTTAGACCCATCACAAAAGCAAGCGTATTGGTGTCTGCAGTTTGTGGAATTTGATCCGCTAAGGTGCTCATTCTGACGGAATAGCATAAACATGATGAACAAAGTAACTTAAAATGTCGAGATAAAAGCATATACCTATACCTACAAAAAAATGGGCGTATACACTGTATGCGTTTCTTTTGATGTTCAGCATATATGTTGGCGAACCTTAAAATTGTCTTGCGAGCCTTTTGCATTTGAAACAAATGTAAACTTATGCGAGTGTCTACAAAGTGTCGACTAATCTGTACACCGTTTTGAAAAATAACAGGATAAAAGATCCACCGCAATATATATTTTCTTTTGGGTTTTTATCTATTTACTTATGTATCTATTTTTTTTTTCTATTTTCGTTTTAACCATGTTCTTGCTTCCGTTTAAGGGAGGTTTTTCCAATCAGTTTAACATTTCACCTACATGAATATTATTTTTATATCTTACCGTTATGGATGCATTTCTGAGAGTTATAGAAGCCCCCCAAATGGTATTCTTTCAGAATTGCAGCCATAACTATATGGTACTCATGCTACAAGGAGATAAAAGTAAAAAAGATATTTATTCTTATTTTTTGTTATTATTATTATTGTTATTATTATTATTATTAATATCGTTGTTGCTGCTTTATATAAGTATATGTTTTAATATAAGGGTTAAGCCTGGTTAAGCCTACGACGTTACATAATTAGTATTATCGTTAGTCGTAGAAACAGTAGCAGCTGATGTTATAGCTGTGGTGATAGTGATACAAACCTCGATTTAGCATCATTTTCATCAATGTCAATTACTGCTCACTCTTTACCCTTTACTGCGGTTTGACTGACCACACCTAAGTCATTATGAACAGTAAGGGCCTTTAATTTTAGATACTAGGCCTTGATTTCAGGAAAGATACAAATTGGGATAAAATTAGTTTAGCAAATATACAAGGAAAATACGGAATCCTATTCAAAAATATGGGCTCTTAAATATGTCTTAAACGTGAATATGCGGTTTACAATGTGGCAAACAACATATCCACGCAGTGCAGTATAATCAAAGTCTTCCGCTTTCGCTTCAACAGTCCTGCGGAATATGGTAAGCGAACAGCTAAGCCTCTGGTCACCCTGCGCAAACTGCGCAGGCTGATTAGAGTCTTCGTTCTTCGCTTTTGCCGTAACCCAGGTTTTTTATGTAGGGCTCAAGCAATCTTTAAAATATTTGGGCCAAATATTTCGATAATTACTTGCGAAATTCTATTGGTAATTTTTGCTGCACTCAAAGAAAAGGGAAATCTTTAATCTTACATAAATTTGGAATGGCCATATCAGTGAAGTATTCGGGCCACATTACTTCCCTGAATATGTAAGTATTTAGACTAAAATGCTGATAAGTAAATAGCTTGAGAGGTCAAGTAAAATTGCTCTATAAGTAACATTGTTGTTATATAGATATCATTTGATTTTTTTTTAGTTCTTATTTTTTTTCTCTGTCCTTTTATATAGAAATCTTTAAAATTCTTTAATTCACCATTGGCAATTAAAATCTTTTTTCCTTAACGTCGTTTGACAGTATGCTATCCGATATATCAATTCTGGGTAAATTCATAAAAATACTTTGGTTAAAGATAATTAAGAATTAAACCGATAAACTGAAAACATATATGCAAATGAGCAAAAAAAAGTGAGCCGGTAAGGAAATAGATATTAGGTCTCGCGACCAAGTTGTGCGGATTCCAAGTTAATTAACCTTCTCACCCGCGCAAGTGGTTGTTAAGTCAATCGATTTTATTCGGACTAATGATACCATTTTGATCGCGGTCCGCGATTCTTCCAGATCGCAATTTTATGCAGGCCTGTGTTACTCCACCTGGCAACGCAGACTCTATCTCTGGATTAAAGGCTTAGTAACACCATAAGCAAGGGATGAGCTTTCTTTAGATAATTGAGATTTGACGTAATCCGAGCTCAAGATAAACAATTTTTGTGGTAGAAAATTTTCTTATTCCTTCAGATAAAAAAAAAACGCATATCCATTGTATTGTGCGTATTGTGGATTGCTTAAGAATCACCTCTGTTACGTTGCGGCTTGCTTTAGAATTACCTCACAGAGGTGATCCTGGTGCGATCCACTACGTAACTGTCCGTTTAAAGAATGCAGCCTAAATTTCCCTCCCAAATTGTATTACCTATCTGGATCCCTTGTAATACTATTTTTGGAAACCTAAGACTTCTTAATCTCTCCTTCTTGAACAAATTCAATAAGAAGGTATCAGTCTCCAAATAGAAAAGTATCAGACTCTTTATCATAATTGATAGTATCAATATTAACGGATTAATTGGAGAGAGGGGTTGATCAATAAGGACTTGCCGTCCCAAGGCGGCTATTCTGTTTTGGTTCTTCTTGGATGTTTTATGTGTTGTTAGTTGCTATGTCTGTTATTGATATATTGTTTGTGATGTTCAGGCTAGCCTGTTGACCACCTACATGGGGAATGGATGTTCACATGGCTGCCGCTGGTATTGTCGTTGGTGATTACTAGTTTTGTGTTGTCTCGTTCCCGGATGGTGTCTTAGGTTCGATCTGGAATTGAATTGTGTCAGTTTCTGAGAATGTTCCTCCTTACTTTTGCGTTTACTCGTACTTTTAAGTTGCCCCCCCCCCCCCCACCCTGCGCCACTTTTTTTCTAATTAACTTTTGCCAAGTGGCCAAGTGTTTTATACATGACAATCTTTCAGATAAATTGATACATAAGGCAGGTTTCCAAACGAATATTTGTCAAACGGGCGAGTCCAAATTCAAAGGCATTCCAGTGTAAAAAGTCTGCAGATCAATGTTGACATGGTTTAGGTTCACTATGACCTTTAGCAACTGTACATCAAATTTTTCTCCAGAAACCGGTTCAAACGGAACAAGTTGAGGGGAACTAGATTCTTAAAAACAGCGCAATTAAAGAAAATGTAGCGGAAATAGGTCACAGCGAACTACCCTGTGTTTACGACACCGGATTTGATCGAACATCATGCACCGATACTTATTAGCCCTTCCTCTGCGCATGTATCTGGTTACCTGGGATCACTGGCACTTCGTATGAAAGATTATCAAAGCTATTGTGGCCTTCTTTATTTAGAATTTAATGAAATATGTAGATTTCAAAGTATGTTTGGACTTTTATCAGAACTAGAACCATCATTTTTTTCAATGCATACATATGATAACTCAAAAATCAAAATTGAAATGGTATGAACCTACGTCATTAAAGCTCTCGATGACCTGGCCCCGAGGTTATAAAACTTTTTCATGCTCAGCTCAGCTGAGCATGGAATTTTACCTGCTAATAAATCGCAAATTACTGATAAGTACAGTTGTTTTCATGCTCAGTTTAGCTGAGTATGAAATTTGCTCTGCTTATGAATATGAAAATGCCAACATTAGTTGGCATTTTCACATTTGTCAGCAGAGAAATTTCATGCTCAGCTGAGTTGAGCTTGAAAATTTTTTTATAACCTCGAGGCCTGCTTTCCTGAAAGTCAATGTTTTATGCAGAATTAAAGAAACTAGGTTTCTGGGGGAGGGGAGTTGAAGGGGGTGGGGACTGGGGCGAGACCTATATAGAGTCTCCATGTTCTTATAGACTGTACAAGATTATCCAACGAGCTCATTATGTTCATTATGCTCATAAAAAAACTTAAATCAGTGTTGACGGAATGTCATGACATTGAATCAACATCGATTCAATGTTGTTTCAACCTTTTGTACCGGCCATGAAACTTGTTCATCGAGATTGTATATTATATAACTCTTGACCCACAGAATAAAGTTTGGCATTTCCAGAAGAAAAGGTTTATTCAATCATAACAAACTTATTGATCAACCCTCCTCATTCTGAAATGAGTTTGAATAAAACTGAGCGAAAATTATATTAAACACTATTTCTTATTCACACTATGTTATAAGTGCCAATATCGTGATTTCTGACAAATCAAGGATTTCTTGGAACTGGGCTGGAGGGGTGAGTCAGTCGGAACCGGATCTGAAATGTTTAGTCTATTTTATGCTAGTTCGTATCACATATTGGCACATAAAACAATTACTGTTATATTCGTTTTATTTGAACAAGTTGAATTAACTATAAGAATAGCCAAATGGAATGCTTAAAAGTGCAGACCCTGATCAGGTCTATCCGTTTCTGGGGGCAAAGTGAGCTGGGACTACACCGCTCAGTCACTTTTGTCTCAGTTAAACGTCATGACGGTGTTTAATTGGAAAGATGGAATGGTTTCAAATTAATCAGACAGGATAGCCTTGTTGTTAGATTCTTTCTTTGATTAATCATTAACTCTATCATCAATCCCTATTTTCTCTTTATTGTTGTTGTACTTAATAGATTCAAACTTAAATATGATCTTTGATTTGTTAAAACTTTAGTATTGTTACCTTTCCTCCGGATAGCTTGTTTTGCGGGTGCAGCAAACATAGTACATGACATGAGCCGCGACACGAGAAAACCTACAAAGTGGTATTGCGCACAGCGCAGACTCAGATCAAACTGGGCATCCGCCCAGTCTGATCAGAGTCTTCGCTGTCCCAATGGAGGTGGCTTACACCCTTAGCTACCTTTTAGGTGCTTAGCGAAGGGTCTGATCAGACTGGGGGATGTCCAGGCTGATCTGAGCCTGCACTGGGCGCTCAACCTTTTTGTTGGTTTTCTCGTGTCGCGGCTCATGTAGTTCACAAAACTTTCAAGCTCTGCTCATTCAAGCTTAAGACAAATTTCTGACCCTCTACACTTAAAACCTACACCAGTCATGATTCGACATGCTAGCCGTTCCAAGAGCAACCCTTTATACGCTCCATGATCGTCATATAGCGTATGATTGATTGCTCTGAAAAATAGACTTATACTGATCGTGTCATGACTGGCGAGGATCGTATGATACAGACTTATACTTATCGTAACATGACTGATGAGGAACGTATCTCTAAGCATGTATAGGGTGATTCCAGTCTCCGTTATTGTTAAACAGTACTTTTACGAAGTATTCCGTTTGTTTGGTTAACTTAGCAACTACTTTTCGTATGTTTAGCACATTGTGCAAACTGTTCAAAAGAACGCGGAAAACTTACAAAAATACAACCAAGAAAGGCATTTTTTTTTAAGTAAATAAATAATATTTATTTATTTTTCTTTTTTCAGTTTTCATGTCCCCGAGACGATAGTCACAGGGGATATTGTGTTTTACCTATGTCCGTCTTGCGTCCGTCTGCCAGTCTGTATGTCCGTCGCGCCTAAAAAGGTTTCTATAATTAACTCCTCCTACAGTTTGAAGCAATCAGTCTGAAACTTTGCACAAATGTTGCAGGCACAGATGTTCCAGACATATTGAAGATATGCATGTGCCTTTTTCAAGAGAAAAAATATCTTTGACAAAATTACGGCCTTTTCAAACTTAGCAATTTTTCGGGTTTTGGCTAATACAAGATTGTATAATCAACTCCTTCCACAGTTCTTTAAGCAATACAGTATGACAAGTTTGTCTGTTATTTTGTCAACAGCTTTTGAACAATCTCTGAGACCTTTCACGGATGTTACCAACATATAAAGATATGCGCATGCCTTTTTGAAGTACAAAAGTGGGGGAGGGGGTAGTGGGAGAAGAGGGGAAGTTGGGGACAGGCGCAGCACGGGGGCATCATCTGTGTCTTACAGACACAATTTTCTAGTTGTTTTTGGTGTTCGGTCATAAACCCTGAGCTGCTGCATCAGTGGCGTGTGCAACTAAGTGAAATGCAAAGAGACAGAAAGACTGAAAAGTTAGTGTTCAGGCCACGAGGCAATACATGAATATACGAAAAACATGTTAACCGTTAAAAATCTAAGTTTTTGGGCAGATAGGTCTAAGCAAACAGTACAGACCCAGATCAGACTGCTCCTACAAGGAGCAGTCTGATCAGGGTCTACACTGTTTGCCATCTCATCTGCAACTTTTGGACACATTACTGCAATGTTAAACCAAACTTTTCCATTTTTAGGACAATAATGGTGATTATTATGATGCCCCATTTTTAATCACTTTTACGGTAATTCCTATATTACGGTACATACACTCAGTCACAGTGCATAATGCAAATACGATCCATATGGTACAGATGAAAGGAAAATTATTTTCTGATCTATATCAACACCAGGTATATTACCTATATCTACCTACAATGTTTATGATTTGTCAGTGAAATAGGCTAAACAAGCAGTGATAAGGTCAGCATCAGCAAACAATTAGTTTCATTTGGCCTGGCTAGTGGTACGGGTAACTTGATACGGAAGCACAGCAGGGCAGTCGCTGTAAGATACCGAGCCGTGCCGCGCGCCAATGTCGCCATCGTTTCACGCGACCTGTAAAAGACTAGATAAGTCTGCAAATCTGCGCAAAGTTACCAGTCTTTATTTTGTGTTTTAAATATGGTGAAAAATCTAGGTTTATTTCGTGAAAACAAAGACTGCTCTCGTAAAATACCCTGTAATTTTACAAGTTACTAGAATTTACGGTGGTCAAAATATGTCATAAGGAGCCTTTTACCTGAGGTACTGTCAGTTTCTATCTGTTAAGCAGCCTCCGAAGTACAAGTGTTATTCGAAGCGTTTTGAACTGACTTGTGAGAGGTCAACCATAAGTATACTATTCTGTTTTTCAGCAGCTGATGAGTGCCGTTTCATGGAAAAACCCTGTGGTTTGCGCATGCGCACATCAGCAGGAGCTTAAACCGCATGCAGAATCTGCTCTGGACATGCATAACTTACTATTCAAAGTCTACAAGGCCATATTCATCATCGACGCACTGCGCATGCCCTGATCAGACTGCACATGCGTGCAGTCTGGTCTAGGCAAGCGAAGTAAGCATGATTCTATAAACCGGTTTTCTTACGATGTAGATAATATTACTATTATTTGTAGCACAGACGTTCAAATGGACTATG
Organism: Ctena decussata; assembly: GCA_963989385.1. Classification (NCBI taxonomy): domain Eukaryota; kingdom Metazoa; phylum Mollusca; class Bivalvia; order Lucinida; family Lucinidae; genus Ctena; species Ctena decussata. The sequence goes on from OZ022511.1 coordinate 59,471,395, forward strand.
TTAGTGTTCCAGACGTGACTACAGCACATTAGGTTTTCGGAACCGTGAATATATTCGTACCGTAGAGTGTTCTACTTGGATCCAATAAACAAGCGTGCCAGCAGTTTTTGGCCGAACTTTCATAAACATTGGATCGACACATTTTCCACGCGTGGTTCACAAAAAGTGGTTATTATATGAAATAAGTTCACTGGATATCAATAAATATTATACGGTGCTACTATTTGTAAAGAAGAAATGTGCTAATTTTTCTCGGAATTGTAACTGTGCTTAGAGCCAATGTGATGATAAACCATCTAATTCAGGTGAGAAAAAAAATACGATAAGGTTTTATATTTTCGAAAAAAGAAATGTTTATAATTTTTCAAAGTTTGAGTTATGTTTATGTTTATTTCAGTGTTAACTGTAATAACTGGAATATTTGTATTTGGGAAAATGTCATTGACTTTCTTCTGTATCCCATTTCTTGTATTGTATGTTATCTACTGTATCTCGTAATGTGAAATAAATATTGTTTAAATACTGAAATAATTATTGTTTCAATACTGAGTATTTAAAGAATATTTATTTCACATTACCAGATACATTAGAATTTTACTTTGCACTGTCAGAAATTTTGCTGGGGACTTTCATAAACTTAAGATTTGCGTCCGTTTTGGAACTAAACTATTTAAAATATATGGGCTATAAGAAAAAGAAAGCCTGCGATTTTTAATTAAGACCTTGTTGTGCCGAAACTAAGGAATATGTAGAAGGCCTAAAAGACCATAAAAGATACAGAGGATCTTACATGAGTGCTCATGTATTATTGAATTTATTAAACGAGTCGGGGGAAAAGATAAGATGCGAGGCTATGCCGAGCATCTTATCGGTTTTCCCCAACGAGTTTAATAAATTCAATAATACAGGAGCACGAATGCAAGATTCTATTTATCATATGACACTACTATAGCATTCTATCAGCAAATTTTGCCCTAAAACGTCAAGCTTTCGCCATTAAAAACACGACGTATTTATGGACGTCAACGCATAACATTACAACGTAATTTGCATATTTAATTCACTAGTGGATTATCGTTTTTAACCCAAGGTTTTATTACACTCAGATGCGACGTCATATGATAAAGCTGCTTTAAAGGGTATACACATGTCCTTGGCGCATAAATGCTTGTGATTATACATATTTTGTCCGTTATAGGAAATTATCGTGTTTGGCTTAATCATGACGGAAATTAATAATAATATAGGGATCAAACATGGTTTTTCATGCATTAACGTTTGCCAGGTCCCGAGGGAGATGTTGGAAACCGAGGCCGAAGGCCGAGGTTTTCAACATCTCCCGAGGGACCTGGCAAATGTTAATGCATTGAAAACAAATGTTTGATCGCTGTTATTGCATAAATCAACGAATTATTCGTTAAAATTTGAGAAAAAAACTTGGCACTCTATTTTGTCACCGTTTAACAACCAACGCGCTGGTGCATCTGTTTACTAATATTCGTCTTCCGGGCCCGAGAGCATTCATTCTATTCAAATTGGCTGCCATCATCCTATTCAACCTCATTTCGGAAAAGTATCCAAGATGGTCGTTGTAGTTGATGCAAAATAGATGGTAAATTAATCAACAAAAAGCAGATACCTTGAGCAATAATTTCCATGCAGAACAAGCCTGATCCATTCATATACCATCCTGCAGTTCTTGATCACTGAAAGCTTGGGATGCATGTTTTCTTTAAACACTTATTTACTCTCCATTTGGCATCGTAAGAATGAAAACAACATGGCTTTGAAATCCGTGTCGGTACTTTATGACGTAATAAGAGTACATGATGACGTCATAAGAAAACTTAGGTAGCACGCGACCAATTATTGTAAATTAACTGAAAAGGGAGAGGCAAGAGTGCATGGCGGTTTTTAGTGGCCCGGCACAAGCATAACGAAAGTTCTGTCATCGTGTTTCAACAGCGCGAGAAAACCATTGTTGAAACACGGCTTTTCGCCTGTTGATCCACGGCTGTTAATACCTCTCGGCACTGCTTTTTATGCAATAACAATTATCATCACATGACGTCGCATCTGAGTGTGTAATAAAGCCATGCATTAAAAACGATAATCCACTAGTTGATCAAATATGCAAATTACGTCGTAACGTCATGCGTTGACGGCCCATAAAACGTCGCGTTTTCTAATGGCGAAATCGTGACAGAGATTTTAGTGTCATATGATAAATAAAATCTTGCATTCGGGCTCCTGTATTATTGAATTTATTAAATTCGTTGGGGAAAACCGATAAGATGCTCGGCATAGCATCGCATCTTATCTTTTTCCCCAACTCGTTTGATAAATTCAATGATAAATGAGCACTCATGTAAGATCCTCAATATAATAAATAGTCTAATAAACTTGATATTGGGGGTGCATTGGTGTACTTCCATGTTTCCCAACCATTTTTACAACTGATGTAAAAATGGTTGGGCAACCGATTCTCTGGCCAACAATAAGGATACGCTTAAAAAAAAGAGTTCGTTCTTGGGGGAGCAAGGTCTTTCCTTCAAGAATCGACTGGAAGAGCTGCATACACTGAAAGTATACCGACTCAGTTGAAGCAGTCTAATCTAGGTCGGCACTGTTTGCCCAATCCATCTGGGCCCAGTTGTTCAAAGCATCGTTAGGCTAACGAGCTCGTTAAGAGATCAACTCGTTAAGTGTTTTACGACTTTATAGCCAAATACACTAATTTCTTTGGTTGAAAATATGTTACAAGCTTTTGCAATGCAAAAGCTTTTCACATTTTTTTCAACGAAAAATATTTGCATATTTGAGTTATTAACATTTGAAATTTTAACGTCACGTTAACTAACGACGTCGTTAGTTTTGAACAACTGGGCCCTGATTAAGAAGTTATCATGGTTGTCGAAGGATTATGGTATATTAATTTACTTAGCTCAGAATATTCCATGTGGGAGTTGGTAGAAAGATAATATCTTAACAAGGTGTGAACACAACGGCTCATCTTCCCTAAACTTATTAATTACTAGACTACACAAAATAATAGATAGATAAAATAGATATAAAGATTAAAAGGATAGAGAAATGGTATTTATAATTTTACTTGTATTTTACTATTTTATTGCTTTATTGCTAGTAATTGATGCATGCCATCCCTTGATATTAATGTGCATATGCTAGTATCCACTATCGACTCTCTCTCACTCTCTCTCTCTCTCTCGTTCTTTCTTCAGTTCGATCCACTTATTCTTGAATTTCAAATATTAAAGACACCCTTGCTCTACAAGTAGTTTCTCATTGTTTCGCTTTTGTTTATATTGCTCTCCGAGAAACCAGAAAAAAAACTAAATGGTATCTTGTCGAGTTTTGTCATTTTCCACACATTTGATCCCCCTACCTTTTGCCTGTTAATATTAAGTCTATATTTTATCTGCTTTACATAGTGAATTTTGTTTAGATGTCTTAACCATGGAAGTGTTGCCTGATAGGCTCAGATCGACCTGTGCATCTGTGCAGTCCGAAACCTAGGAGTATAAATATTTGATAGTGGGGGAACCAGTCTAGGTAGATGCCCATACTGATTTACGCATTTGAAATGTGCAAATGGAATGGGGTCCCTTTTATTTAGGACTTGTAATAGATCTTTTATTTGTTTTATTTCATTTATTTATTATTTATTTTTATTATTTTTTTTCGCTTTTATATGCTTTTTACCATTTGTTGTATATATGTGCATATATGTAAATTATGTAAATTGTTTGAGGGCCTCATGGAAGATTAGCGATATTGCTAAATTTGTTACCCTCGTAAAATAAAGACTTACTTACTTACTTACCACTGGCAGGACTACGGAGCAGCTTCTGTCAAGCAATGTGAACAACGATATTTTATGCCTTGACTTCGCATCGATACGCTGTAGGCTTCCTTGTATTTCACATGCAAAGTCATAGTCTAAACAAGAGTCTTTAATCCCTAGACTATACAAACACTTTATCAACATTAGTTGTGGATTCCATCAATTATTCTACGGCTTATATGATTTCTTTATGATTTATTTATATGTCTGGTAATCAGCATCTGATCTTAGTGCATGCCCCATGGCTGCGTGTACACACCGGGTAGGCGGCAATCGAAAACGCTCTTACAGTCGATTAACGCGGATCAAAAAACCGCTAGAAACAGCGTTTTCAATTGCAAATTGTCCTCAATTTGCAATCGAAAACGCTGTTTCTAACGGTTTTTGATCCGCAATCGTCGATTGAACGAGCGTTTCGATTGCCGCCCGTCCGGTGTGGTGTATGAGATTTGAATTTATTTTAGGTTTCAGCTTCATTAGGCTGTTCAATTTTAGGCTTCAGCTTCGTCCTAGTGATAGGGAAAACAAACAGGACTAATTGCCTGATGCGAAGTGCCCAGGCTCCGACCCGCCTGCGCACATAAGCAGTCGGGTCACTCCAGGGGGCGTAGCTAGGGGTAATAACATGCTGAGAAATCGTGTCTGTTTGCAGGTACCTATACTATTGAAATCTTGTCAAATAAGCGAAAAAACAGCATCGTCAAATATGCAGGTGCGTGTTGAAATTTTGTCAATTTTACAAAATTTTAATACGCACATGCGAATAGGCAGCTACGCCCTTGCACACCATGCATAAGTTTGCCATGATAGTAATCGCGACACATTTAGCTTAAAGTTTGATTCATACAGAAGGGACGTTTTGCTTTTTTTTCACATGTACATTTTCACTGGTTACCATTTAAGTTATTCGGAAATAACACTTCGCTAACCACAAGTGGGGACTTTTTTTAAGTTAATAAACAATGCCTTGTATGCACATAATTGGAGATCTTTGAGTGATTTTAATTGTTCCACGTATTTTTACAACGATTTTGTGGTTTTTATAATGTCCGTTGGGCGCACTATAGAATGCATGTGAATTTTCTCGAGCGAAACTGTATCTTACGGTATGCGAAAATAGAGAAAACCTTGATCAGTCTGTGAATTCATATGATTTACTCGCAGTCATACATAGATCGTGAAAAAGAAAAAAAAGTGCTAATGCCACAACTCATAATTAATGAGCCGCGACACGAAAAAAAAGTGTTTGTTCGCCAAGCATAGACTCAGATCAGCCTGGGCAGTCCGCTCAGTCTGATCAGAGTCTTTGCTGTCCGCTTGAGGTAGCTTAGACCCTGAGCTAGCATTTAAGCGCATACTGCGAAAAGGGTCTGATCAGGCTTGGCAGATGCGCAGGCTGATCTGAGTCTGCGCTGGGCGCACAACCACTATGTTGATGCGCCCAGCGTAGACTTAGATCAGCCTGGACATTCGCCCAATTTGATCAAAGTCTTCGTTGTCCGCATTGAGGTAGCTTAGACCCTTAGCTACCCCTGAAGCGCATAGCGAAGGATCTGATCAGATTGGCGGATGTCCAGGCTGATCTGAGTCTGACTTTGTTGGTTTTCTCGTGTTGCCGCTCATTTGTTAAATGCGAGCCCTAACCCTGGCACATCACAAAGGTTTGTGTTCTGAAATGGCGTAAAAGCGTAGAGGTGTACATATACACCTTGAATTCTTTAAGCGCCAAAAAGCAGACTACAAAATTTACGTCTGTTACATTTCAAAAAATGCCTTGTCACAGATATTTCATATTTAGAATTCAAAGACTAGAGGGTAAACAGTGCAGATCTAGATGAGGTGGCTCATTATGAGCCGCCTCATCAGGATCTACGCTGATTGCAAATTCTGCTATTTTCGTCTCTGCCGCTTGGGTTAAACATATTTTATTTCAAGAAACATTCATGACAGTAACAATATTGTTCTATATATAAACATAATAGGATTAGAACGAAAGCATTAGCTTATTTAGTTCTTCTCTGCCGCTTAAAGGGTGTTAAACCACATAATTCTATTTGCCCGGCCTAACTTTCAGAAGCTTCTTTCCATGATGAAAGTGGTTTATCTATTGTCTCTGACATTTATTGTCTGAATTTCATGGTGCTGCCTAATAGTACGAACTACTTATTGTTATCTTGTCAGTCTAATGAGGTGAATATGTGCTTCTAATTAACAGGAACCACACCAGAGATCAACCTGAATCTTCACGGTTGCCTGATAAACTGATAAGCCAAGCGGAGTTCTGAGTGTTTAGTGCTACCGTTTATGACACAAAATAAAACGTAGCCTGGCCGCATTACTCTGCGCTGCCTTGTCCTGTTATAGTTTTAAGCACGAAAATTTCAGCTTTTTAAAAGACAGATTGGTGGGGCTCTCACAAAACGTCTGGAAGCGGCCAAACCGAAATTTCGGTTTGGCCACTTTCAGTAGTTTCGTGATATTACTGCCCATACCTCATCCATAGTGCAGATTATATATTATTCTGATGCCTTTGAGATCAGAGGATATATTCTGAGAAATCAGAGATTTTGATTGGTTTACACTCTTTAATTAATAGACCATCGCTTTTTATTCATTTGGACTTTTTTATACTAAATAATCTTTGACTCGACTGCCTTAGTACAATTGAGAAATTACAGCATAATTTTCTCTGGCTGTCGTCGCCAGATATTGTCAGGGTCACTGATGAGGCTTAAATAGATGAGTCTTCGAAGTATGGCCCACGTTCCTTCTTTTGAATGTGTTTTTTCATACCTCTATTGGATGATAATTGAGAGGTAATTTTTCTTATTTCTCACAGAAACCATATGTTGTGACCCCTCATCTGAACCGTCCTCGAGACGGTGCAGATGAGGGGTCATAACATATTTTTCTATGCAGAATTAACAAAAGTTATCCTTAATTATCATTAATTACTCCCTTTATCTAGAGCTCTGTAAATTTGGCTATCCATATGCAGAAGCATGAATATTTAATTTCCAGTAGAGAGGCTCTTGGTTGAATTGTAGAGACGTTCAGTTATGGTACAGAGGGTCGTGAGTTCGAATCCCGACTTGGATCAACTCGCGACTGGAAAACTCTCTCTGTCAACCCAGCAATAAATGAATAAATGGGTTCCTTTTTCAAATCATGACAGGATAAGGCAGCAAAAGGAGAGGGATGGGTCTTTCATATGCTGTGCGCAGGATACAGTGGACCTCAAGCCCCTACTGCCCTCACGGCCACTAGGCTATGGGAAATCTGTGTGTTTGCCTTTTTATGGAGCGGAATTGCGCCTTTACCAGGCGTGAAACAGAGAAGAATTTCGCCAGGCTGCACAAATGGGTATTCAGGTCACGGAGGTCACGTTCCTTGTCGGTTGCATATGCTAAGCTTCGCATGGCATGATCCATTAAAGATATCATTTTTCGTATATTTATGTGTCGCTTTTCAAATAAAGCTTAAATGGCAATATTAGATACATCAACTATGAATAATTATTTGTTAATGTATTTTTTTAATTATTCTGATATCATTTGATATCATTTTTTTCCATACAAGATGACATAAGCTAAAAAAATCCTTCTGTAGAAAAAAGAGACAGTGGTTTAGAAAATTTCAAAAATGCTGTAAACACAGTGCTCTAATTTTTCTTTTGTTCAGTTTTAATTTATTTGGAGTTGTCACGGCATAGGTCATAGTTTGGACCATGCTGAGATGGGTACTGTAACCTGATGAATTAGGTTACGAGTTTCCTTTGCTCAAATTTGCTTTCTTTTCGTGCTTCTATTGTATGAAAACGTCATTTTTTGCTAAAAATTCCGCGTGTGGAGCATATTTCGAAAAAAGCAGAACTTGCCCTTTTCCTCATTTGAATATTATAGTTTGTACGTACACTGTATATACTAAGAAACGGTGATTTTTGCAGCTCTGTGAATTCCGTTCGCTTGTACACTGAATACTAAGGAGCAGGGGTTTTCCGATTCTGTGAAAATGGCGGGAAAACATGGAACTGTACTCATACACCTAAGATCTTGAAAAAGGAGCCCAGCGGGCACATGGCATGACAACGAAATGACGTAGTACTGACGTCGCTCCGACGCCATAACGTCACATCAACGTCATTACGACGTCATTTCGATGTCATGTCAGTATGTCTCATCGACGTTAGTATGAAGCCATTTCGATGTCATGTGGAGCATTTAGAACAGGGGTTAACTATATTTTTTCTCTCTTTTCAGATAAGATGAGCTTTCTTGGTGAATTATAATAGCAGATCAGAGGAAATAGCAAAACATAACAAATAGTCTTTGTTTCAAAATGAAGGTCAACGGATTAATACTACAAGGGGCAGTTTTATGCTCCCTATTATTCTTAGTGTGTTCTAGTGACGTAAAACATAGAAGGAGAAAGTGTCACTGTAAAAAATATATAGAGAAAATAAACAGAGATGTAAATAAAAGATTAAAAGATTTTGAAAATAAATTTGACAAATACGTTTCCCAGAACAGCCATGGTTACATTTCAAATGATCTCAAAAACAAATTAAACAAAACAATTGCAATGAACAATAGATTAGACAATTTAAATGCTGAAATGAATGATACAAAAGAAGCTTTAAAGCGAGAAAGTTACAATTTACGTGTGGTACAGGAAAACTTATATTCACAAGATGTGACTTTGGATAATTTAAACACAAATTTCAAAACATTAGAAGAAATTGTTAAAAGTCTTTCAGTGGTGGTGGAACGTCTTGAAGAGACAATGAGAACAAGTTCTGTTACACCTGAGGCGTTGACGTTAAATACGATGTCGGATTCAGGGATTTTTACGCTTCCTGCCAAGACGTATCCTAAAGGTAAGCAGTTATATAGTGGTAGGGTATATGAAAGGTCCTTGTTACGTTGCGATAAAGAATTGTAACATTAGCTATTTTGTGTGGAAAAGACACACATCTGAAGCTGTAAAAATACGTTAAAGGCATCCCTTTTAATATCTAAGTGAAAAATCTGTAGGCCAACATCTTGGAAAAACATACACGTACGTATTTAATACATATGACTGTCAAACAAAATTTTGGGTACAGTACTAAGTACGAGACTTCAGACCTTCTCTCCTATTCTTTGAAGTACAATTCCAAAGACACTCGACTGTAACGAAGAAAAAGGACAGATGAGAAACCTTCATACAATTTAAACAAACCGGAGACGTACTCACACAATATTTAACCCTTAAAGCGCCAAAAATTAAGATTGTTGAATTGGCAAACAGTGTAGATCCAGATGAGGTGGCTCATCTAAATCTACACTGTTTGTCCTCTAGTGTTTGAATTCTCAATGTGTTATCGCTTGAACGAGACATTTTTTGAAATTCTGCAGACGTAAATTTTGTCGTCTGCTTTTTGGCGCTTTAAGGGTTAAAATGATTGCGTGAGGACTATCATATTGCTAAAAACATCAGAGTAGCATGTCTTTGGGTGCATTTGGCTATTGGGTCAAATTGCACAAAAGAATGTGGTCAGAGGTGATTCAGATTACATTCACCTGAATCACAAAAGAGCTTGCAACAATGGCCGCAATTACCTGAGTCACAAAGTGCATAGTATTACAATGGCCGCCCCCGCGTGTTTTTTTTTTTTTTTTTTTTTTTTTCCTCTCTCTCTTTTTTGACTAATTTTTCCCCGGCTATAGGGTCGAGTCGGGTAACTTCGGACAACAGATAAATTCGGACATTCCACTGCAAACAGTGAAAATCCAGATGAGCCGTCTCATCAGGATTTTCACTGTTTGCCCAGTTAATTTTGTTTAAATTCCAAACAACTGATATATAAAGGAAAGAATGTCACTGTCCGAATTTACCCGCTGTCCGAACTGACCATGTGCCGCTACAGGAAAGCTCTTCCGTATAAAATGATCGAACTGATTAGCTTGCGCACCAGCGGCACTGACAAGAACTTTTACACTTGCGTTATGTAGATTCTTGAAAATCAACAGCCTTGTCCAGATGAGCAGACAAGACTCTGATCAGACTGCGCGGATGCGCAGGCTGATCGGAGTATTTTCTGATCACACATGGACTAACGTACCTTTCATGCGTCTCCAAACATTTCTAGATAATCTTAGACAGTTACTCGGCCTTGTGTCCCAAATGAACCATAAAATGATAGATAAATGCGCGGATTGGGAGTCTTGTGGCACGTCTCTAGAACATACAGACAATCACCAATCTCTCTTAATGGTCTCACGTGTATTAATGTGCCTATTCTGTATATATTTCTTACGTCCTGCAAAAGTTTATGGACAAATATCATAGAATATCTTTGCAAAACTTCCATATCAAGAAAACATAATAATGCTGCTGTAACAGTTTTGTTCAAAATCATGGCACACTTGAACCACATTGAGGTTTTCCTTCAACAGATTGACCTTGGTCATATTTGTTGGTCAGACATCCTTTCCGACTATTTAGCGTTAATGCGCTAGCAGTTTTAAAGCCTGAGTAAAAAGGTAAAGGTTTCCCGTAGCTTAATGGCCGTAGAAGCAGTGGTTTTAGAGGCCCATAGGAAAGTCAAGACAAGACAAGACAAGATTTATTTTGAGTCGGCAAAAAGTACAACATGTACATGCCTCTTCTTTTGCTGTCTGTAACCTTCCTTAAATGGAAATTCTAATGCACTTACGTATGTAACGCGACGTCTGATTGGATAACGTCAAAAATTTGCGACAGTAAATCCTGCGATATACTGTCGGAAACCCGACGTCATTACGTAACGTCGCTTCTAATTGGTTGACGTCTGGTTTTACGTCGCTGAAAGCGTTTGCTATGGGTGCAAAGTAGCTCACTTTTAAAGGTGAAAATGTGAAAAGTGCATTAGAATGGGGATAACTGTATTAAAAATTGTCATTTAGTGAGGTAAATCGTCGGTTTTATGGTCGCAAATTGCGTTTTACGGCTCCGCTAGCGCGTCGCCGTAAAACGAAATTTCCGACCATAAAACCGACGATTTACCTCCCCAAATGACAATTTTGAGTACGGTTATCCCCTAAATGTACCCATTTACTGCTAGGTTGACAGAGAGACTTTTTCAGTTGCTTGCCGGTACAATGGCATTCGAACTAACGACCTTCTGCACCAAAGTCGAACGCCTCTAACCACCCAACCACCATTTTCTAAGTGTAACAGTTTTGAACCATTCAGAACCACTTTGTCACGTTTAAAAGCGCGGTTCCACGAGAAAAATACCGAATGCCTGTAGCATTATCAGATCAGAGTACGTATCCGCTCAGTCTGACAAGGGTCATCTCTGTTCAACAGTTCTGACACATTTTGTATTTGGTATACATTAAACTGTATCAGGACACGATTGTTTTCTGACGATGCAGATAGGCTGGTCGGCCTGATTATTACCGGGCATAGGGCATACCATCCTATGATGGGGCTCACAAAGTCATCAATTCCTTTTGCCACTATGCATCCATCTTGAAATGTTGTGGTTTCATTTAACTTTGTTTGCATTCCATACTTTTGTTAATTTAAATTACTGTTACTATTCTAAATATTGTGACACCGTAACTCATTACCGTAGATATCCTAAAATTCGAACAAATTTATTTAATTGGTCAAATATTTTGGAGATATTTTGGCAACCAGCGCAGATCCTGATCAGACTGCTCCCTGAGGAGCAGTCTGATCAGGGACTACACTGTTTGCCCACAAGTGTTAATGTCCCACTTTTTGGATTGTAACGTGGGTTACCATTTTGTGACAAGAAGGTGTACGGGTATCCGGTTACGGAGGAGACGTGTATCATATGGATACGTAGTATTTGGATAATTGTTACATTAGAGTACATACATTCATCTTTTTGTTAATTGTCATCCATTTTACGTAATATGGGCTTTAATTGACCGAAATAAAGTGGAAATGATATATATCTCTTTACAGGAAAAAATGTTACAACATTCATCTGCATTGCAACTTTTCATCTTCTGATGAAAATATGTATAACAGACAAACGAAACAAAACAGATATGTCACGTTGCTCCATTCTACTAGCCATTAACCTGTTTATGACCGTCAAACATCCTTAAGTTACTGAGTTCTGTTCCCGACCCTTAATTTGAAATAGGGTCTAGGGAATCAGTCTTGCGTTTGACACAAGCCCCTGTTTCTACAGAATATGTCTTGGGATCTGGTTCCGGAAGCTTAAAGTATGTATCTAAGACCGAGCACTGGAGCCCAATTCTTTGAATCTGGCGTTCCAGTATTGTACGGTATTTAGACAGAATTTCAGTGTAACAGAGCAGGGTGCAGTTTCTTTCCATGAACGGCTAACTGCTTTTTTTTAGCGTTCAGTCTAAGACGCTAGAAGAAATGGCTCTCAAACTTTCTGCCAATCTGTCTTGATGAAAATTAATTTTCCTCAGCTCATTGCAAAGTTCAATGATGTTTGAAATTATCTTTTTGGCAAAGAATAATTTAGATAAAATGCCAACATCATAAAGTTTGTTTTGCAGGATGTTTTCTTAAAACAATTGATCCTGTGTAATAAATCATAAAGCTGCATACGCTGTTGATAGGAGTTTGATATGGGCAGGGTAAAAAGATTTCATACAGTGTTTTCATCGTAATGTAGGTTTCATATTTATTTTCTTTGGTATCATTATTTCTGGTAACTTTAAAAGTCGAGTATTGCTTAATAAAGAGATATAGGGTGGCGAATGGCAGTTCTAATGTACGAAAAGTCTCAATAAATCCGAGACTCCTATTTTGACCCGTATTTTGATTCTTCTATAACACGGAATTGAAATACTTGAGAATAAACATGATAAATTACAGGTTTGAGAAAATCACACTTTTCTATTGTAAGCATTTCAGGTAGCATCTCACTTAAAATTTGAGAGGAGCATGGCATACACTGTATGCCATGCTCCTCTCGAATTATAAATGGGATGACACCATAGATCTGTTACCAGAGCAATAATGGAATTAACAACTGTTGTATTTAGTACCTTGACAGAATGACGTGTCGATGACATCACTTTGACATCAATAGGAACTGTGAATTGCTATGGTAACACATGTATGACGTCTTTGGAATCGGAACATGGCAAACAGTGCATGCCATTCTCCGCCATTTGTTCAATGACATTACACAATTTTTCTCAAACAAATAATGATTGGTTTAAAGCTGTAGTTTATTTGTATAAACACATATTACAAAACAGAGGTAAAAGAAATTACAACGTTTTTTTCTATGTTATACAAATGGAATTCAGAACAAATAATTATTCTCAAGTCATTTAATGCCGTGTATTAGATCTTTGTTTCCAAAGGCAATATTTATGTTTATATATTTATATTTATTTATCATATGACGTCGCATCTGAGAGTGTAATAAAGCCATGCATTAAATTCCATAATCCACTGGTGGATTAAATATGCAAATTACGTCGCAGCGTTATGTGTTGACGTCCATAAAACGTCGCTTTTTTTAATGGGGAAATCGTGACGTTTTAGTGCAAAATTTGCTAATAAAATGCGATTTCAGTGTCATATGATAAATAGAATCTTGAATTCGTGCTCATGTATTATTGAATTTATTAAACTCGTTGGAAAAAAACGATAAGATGCTCGGCAAAGCCTCGCATCTTATCTTTTTCCCCAACTCGTTTAATAAATTCAGTAATACATGAGCACTCATGTAAGATCCTCTATATATAGGTCTTTATTTACAAAGAATCCTAATAAAGACCATTTCATTTACCGACGTGAATTTACCCATACATACCTGTGGAACACGCAATTCCATTCCCATCTAGAAACTAAAAAGTGAAGCTTCTGCAAAATTATAGCCATAATATAATATTTAACTCGTTTGTATGTAAAGCATATCTGTGAATTGCTTTGAAGTAAAAAAAAGAACTGGTGGAATTATATGTCACAAAACTGGAAGTATCGGCTTGGCCATTTTCAGGAGTTTTGTGATAACTCTACCACTTGATCTTCATTTGAGCCGCGACACGAGAAAACCAACAAAGTGGTTGTGCGCCCAGCACAGACTCAGATCAGCCTGGGCACCTGCCCAGTCTGATCAGACTCTCCGCTTTGCGTTCAAAGGGTAGCTGAGGGTCTAAGCTACCTTCATGCGGACAGCGAAGACTCTGATCAGACTGGGCGGATGCCCAGGCTGATCTGAGTCTGCGCTGGACGCACGACCACATTGTTGGTTTTCTCGCGTCGCGGCTCATTTCTGTGACAGGGGCTCGTATCATACTTTTTTCCAGGCTAGAAACATTGTTTAGTAACAAGAGCCTATCACATGATGATGTGATGTGCTACTTGTTAGTAACTATAATACCGACCTATGATATAAACCTGGAAAAGAGTGATACAAGCCCCTGTGATTTCTGTATTAACAACTTTACACATTGTTGTAATAAAATTTCTCTTATTCTTTATGCTTTGGCACTTATGCTCTATTTAACTAATTTATGCATGCAATAAAGCATCAACAACAAAGTAGTACTTTTGATCTGTTCATTTTTCTAATACAAGCATTCTTTAACTAGTAAATGTTCACAAAACATTACTTTTTGGTAGTAATTTTATATGGCGTAACCCAAATAGTCACCAAACTTTAACTCAAAGACTAAAATCAGAAGACCCCCGCTCTTTCTTTCTTACTGCTTTTATACCTCCGGCCTATTCAGGAATTGAGCAACATTGTTTCCAAAGACATTACCAAATATGGAGAAAGACAAAAAAAACTAATCATAGAGTGAAGTACTCATGATTTAAGCTAATCCAAATCCAATCCCATCCAAACTAAGCAAAGGATTAAACTATGATTAAGATTACACACAATTTACGAAACTAACATTAAATGGAACTTTTGAAATAAATAAAAATCATGCAACTGCATATAGGATTCTATTATACTAAGAAAGTGAGTAAAACTAATTTCGCAACAATATATACGAGTCGAATAGCTTTGTCATAGTCTAGCTGACTGCAGAAGCGTGATTTTTTTTCATTTCCAGATGGGATGGAATTGCGCTCGTTTACCAAATGTGCAATATGATGTGTAGCATGTGTCGTCATTATCGGCCCTCACAAGCATAAGAAATTTATATTTTTGTACAAATAGTAGAAGGAATTTACATTTAGGTACAAATAGTAGAAGGAATTTATATTTAGGTACAAATAGTAGAAGGCATTCATATTTAGGTACAGATAGTAGAGGGAATTTATATTTAGGTACAAATACTAGAAGAAATTTATATTTAGGTACAAATAGGAGAAGGAATTTATATTTAGGTACAGTACAAATAGTAGAAGGAATTTATATTTAGGTACAAATAGTAGAAGGAATTTATATTTAGGTAAAAACAGTAGAAGGAATTTATATTTAGGTACATATAGTAGAAGGCATTTATATTTAGGTACAAATAGTAGAAGGAATTTATATTTAGGTACAAATAGTAGAAGGCATTTATATTTAGGTACAAAAAGTAGAAGGAATTTATATTTAGGTACAAATAGTAGAAGGCATTTATATTAAGGTACAAATAGTAGAATACATTTATATTTAGGTACAAATAGTAGAAGGAATTTATATTTAGGTACAAATACTAAAGGGAATTCATATATAGGTACAAAAAGTAGAAGGCATTCATATTTAGGTACAAATAGTAGAAGGCATTTATATTTAGGTACAAATAGTAGAAGGCATTTATATGTAGGTACAAATAGTAGTAGGACTTTATATTTAGGTAGAAAGAATAGAACAAATTTATAATTAGGTACAGATAGTGGCTTCTGAAAAAGTGGTAGCAGTAGTAGAAGACCATGAAAAGACAAGTGGGAACACCGTCAAGTGTCTTTTAAGTGGGCACACCTTTTTGATGTTTGTTTTTTACTTTCTGATATGAACATAAAACACGGTTAACCCCACAACTGAGTGTTTACTATTTTGAATAAATGAGATCTATAAGAATGTACTTCTGTCTGCAAATAAAGGTTTTATTGAATCCCAAAAGAATTCCTCAAGTATAAAAGCAGCAAGAATAAAAGCAGCAAGACTCTGGATTATGCTTCTGAAGATAAGATGCCAATTTCATATCATTTTACTGAAAGTAAGAAAAGGTTTTCTCCAGTAGGAATGAAAAAGATTTTACTGCCACGTAGTAGCAAAAACACCTGTAAAAAGATACTCAATTCTTTTTTCTTTCTTTTTTTTTTTGTACGTATATATGTTTCCTCTCATTGATTTGATATGTTGGTATTTTCTACTGACATGTCATATTTTTTGGCAGTCTTTTGGAATTTATCATAATTCATTGACAGCAATTAGACTTGATTTTTTATATATGTATCAGCTCATCTAAATACAAAATGTTCATGGGTTGAATATTGTTACCAGTCATTAGAGAAATATGGCACTAAAATAATTTATGCGATTGGGTCGGAAATCTAAGGTGGCCGTCATGCCTAAATATGGTAAAATCATTCAAACGAGTTCTTCTCCAGAACAACATGACAGGTTTGACTGATTTAAGCATATTGAACACTTCATTGCACAAATTAGATAAAACCGTAACTGTTGTACACTTCGAACTCTATCATGGTGCTGTTTTATATGACTATTGCAAACAAGGTTTGTTTTGTGTGAAAACATGTTGGGAACTTTGGTTCCTGTTGCACTTAAAAAGTTTTGTTTTGTTATGAAATATGGAATAATAACATGAAGACAGTTTTAGTCTAAGGCTCAGCTGAGCAATTCAAAGCCATCATGGCCCGCTCGTTTTCAGTAAAGGTGTTGATTGTCATATGACTTCCGCTCTTTGGGGTTAAACGAAAGATGGGCTTGACAGTGAGTGTGTTTGCTCAGACAGTCTCTCCAAATATTTATGGTAACAGTGGTACGATAACCTTAGGCTCCAGCTAGACGATATGTTTCAACATATATTTGGAATTTGTTATCTTTTTCTCTTATCGCCGTCTTATCATTTATAAACAGATGTCTGTGTAATCAATTTAAACTTCATGAAAATTAACAAAGTCATTTGCCAAAAAATTATTGCGCCGTTGTAAATTGATTCAAGAAATCAACACCCGATAGCGCTGTGTTTTCATTTTTGATAAAGAAATTTTTAATCAGATATACTGGTCTTACATCTTCTATATTAATAATTTTCAAGGATGTGATGTTGGCATTTCAGAGTGGAATATGTACTTATAACATGTGCACTTGTTTACGATGAAAACAGATGGCGCACATCTCACTGCAGTCCGGTCTTAAAAGGTTATCTGCTATATCGGCTTTAGTGAAAATTGACTCTAAAAATGCCTCAAAATGAGTTGAAAGAACCATGAAGAAAAAAAATCTTCCTGAGGGAAGTACGGAGAATATTCATCTTTTTATCTTGTGTCACTCCTGGTTAACTTTGTATATACAAGGGTTGCTACGAAACGAAAAAGACATGTTACGAAACGTAAAAGAGTCATAGTTACCAAACGACCTGGTGATCAGGTCGTTTGGTAACCATGACTCTTTTTCGTTTCGTAACAGCTAAGTTTCTTTTCGTTTTTGTATACAAATGGTTAACCAGGTGTGTGTGTGTGTGTGTTTGTGTGTGTGTGTTTGTGTGTGTGTGTGTGTGTGTGTAGTTCTGTGCAAATGCCGTTTACATATGCCTGAAAAGTTTTAGAGGAGTTGCTTTGCATTCTGCTACGCCTGTTACAAATTCTTTCGAACCAATAACTTGCTGCGATGTAAACTCCTCACACTGGAATGAACTTCGATACCCGTGGAAAACGGCGTATTTTATCGAATTAAGATGCCACTAATCTGAACATATCTTACATAATAATCTGAACATATCTCTTCTAATGTCATCATAAATTAATAGATGATAACTTGGTTACGGAATAGTTGCTGCAGAAAATATATGCTGATATGCATTATCGTAAAACAGGTATTTGCTGCTGTTTGAAAAATGCCAATCTTAGGAAAAACTGATGCTTTTGTAATGAATTGAGCCGCGACACGACAAAACCAACAATGTGGTTGTGCGCCCAGCGCAGACTCAGATCTGCCTGGGCATCCGCCCAGTCTGATCAGAGTCTTCGCTGACCGCATTGAGGTAGCTTAGACCCTTAGCTACCCTTTGAGTACTTAATCAAAAGTCTAGTCAAACTGGGGGGTTGACTCGGCTGATCTGAGTCTGCACTGGGCGCACAACCACATTGTTGGTTTTCTCGTGTCGCGGCACAATTTATGTCTCAGTACAATAGAAAAATTTAATGTTACATAGCTGTCTATGCTTGTATTTATTTGTCACGCCATGCTGCATGTAATTCTAAATCTTTGCGTTTAAGAGTACCAAGAAGTTTATATACCTTAAAAGTTAAGCATCAAATCTGTTTAACATCAATGTATTCACTATGTCTTAAAGTTCAATAAGTCAACAATTAGTCCAGACCAATGACAATATATACTAGTATATCATTTTAAAACAACAAAAGTTAGACATTTTCAAAATTTGCTTCACGTCGTTCCAACATCAGTTTGATACCAACAAATGAAAAGGGTCAAATGTCATTAAACTAGTCAGTTATTACAGTTCGATACTCTTTGTTGCAGAAACGCACAAACTGAGGAGAGGAAGAGTGACACATGGAGTTAATATTCAAAACATTATGATACAAACGTTGATTCAATTTTGGTTTAATATTGTGTGCCCAATGGGGTTGTCCAGATGTGTACTTATTCGGTAAACATAGGGTGCACCTATGAAGTTAGAATATAGACCTCTGTTATATCCCAAAAGTGCCTACGAAATTTTGTTCTATTTTATACCCGGTATATTCGACATCAGTGCTGTTTGATAGCCTTATCATTCTGTTGGGATTTTCAAATATTCTTAGTCTAGCAATTCTCATACAACACTTCTTAGGTACCACAGACTTTCGTCTCAGATCAGCAGTGTTCTTCCGCCAGTACAGATAGAATATTTACTAGTGTTGGTAAGTGGAATACGGCTGTACATGTGGACAAAATCGCCCCAAGTTATTTTCACCACCCATCACTGTACACAATTCAATCAATTTGAAAATCCGAAATAAAAAAAAATGCATGCTTAACACTTTGATATCAAGATGTTTTACGAAGATAGTCAGTTTATAAAGTAATCTATCAGCAGCCTGCAATTATATCTAGTATCATCGTCTTGTAAATACTTCTGCTGTTACTTTGGCATCAAACTTTGCAATCCTGGAGTTCCTGATATATATAATACTAGAAAAGAGCCCGCGCAAGCGCGGAAATATTTCATGATGGTCAAGTTTATATAAAAAAGCGAGTTTTAATTTTTCAATGTAAATAGCCTTAGGCCCAGGTGAAGATATGACCTTTAGCATGAATACTCACTAAAGCTTCATTTACCTAATTAGTTGTCTGCATCTACAAACTTTCAGGTAGCAGACTGCATTGTTTCTAAAAAAAAATCAACTTTTTCACTTTTTCCTATAGAAAAACCTAAGTGACTCAAAAGTTGACCTTGCCGTAAAACAGATCAAGGTCATCCTAGGGTCATCATTTATATAAAATTTTGTTGAGCTTTTGAGTCCTTGATGCGACATGCTAAGTTTCAAGATCATAGGATTTGTGGTTCTGGGGGAGAATTGGTTGATTTGATGCTTAACGTCCACGGTAAACAGCTAAGGTCATGTCGGGACGGTCAGTTAACTTAACCACACTATTCCTGGGCAGGCTTAGACCTCCTAAGCGGTTAACCAGTACTAAGTGCACATACTTTCGCCAGTAACTGACAACTGCCCTTCTTGAATCAGCGGAAGGAGAAACGAAAGTATGTGGCCAGACCGGGTTTCGAACCCAGGACCTCTGACTTATGAGTCAGGTGCCCTACCGATTGTGCTACGCGGCCCGGCGTGGTTCTGGGGGAGAAGATTTTTTATTTTTTTTACCATAATAAATGTTTGCCATCTTTGTTATGTGACCTGTCCAGGGTATTTTTTTCTGGAAAAATGGGTCCTGGAACGTTTTGGGGGAAAATATTCAAGCCCTCCGAAGACTAAAGGCTTATTTAGCTTCGTTGAATCATTGAAATTGATTTGTCTGCTTCGCTGGAAAAAATGCCCTTTCTTAACTGGCGCATGTGTGTTAACCTTAGACATTTTTAATTTTTGTCTTTTCGAAAGTTCAGTTCAGTTTGAATTCTCCTAACGACGTTCCCCAAGTGGGTCAGCGGTACGTAACCATAGCCGCACACACTTGGCGCCGTGTGTCCGTCCAACTTTTCGAAAGACCATGTGCGTTGAGCTTTATTCTTCAATGGGCGAGTTCGATTGGCTACTCGTATTGACTATCGTTCTGGAAGAAAATGGGTCGTTTCGAGCCGGGGCCGTCGGGACTATGACCATTTAGTTCTTCATCCGTTTAGACATATGAGCAAAAATGCAAAAATAAATCGTTATTTATGGGGAATGACGTACGTTCATGGGTCGGATTTTTGCATTAGAACCTGCTAAATTTGGACTTGCTAAGCAGCGCGCCGATATAACGACGTAGAACCGAAGCGACCGGATTAATTTAAAACGTGTATTCGAGTACACGATAATTTCACTCGAACGCACCCATTGTTGACAAAAAAAAATCGACCAATAGTCGAAGTTTCTAGAAAAATACTTGGGAGAATTTAAAATGAAAGACGAATTTAATTCCCAAATTCTTTAAATCTACGTGAAACTAAAACACACGCTTACCTAAATTATCATGATAGCAATATGCGAAAGAACCAGTATAGAAATTACGCTTGAAAATACCACAAATTTTGCAGTTTATGCGTTACTTCGTTTATTTAGTATTATAGATTGCTGCGTTAATCAAAATTTTAGAACTTGCAAACAAAAATTTGATATTTGAATTTAAAGAGTAACTACACTTCAGGAACTGACTGAATCAGATCCCAAACCCTATCCCCAACATCAAAGGGAAAGCCGGATTTTAGAATGCTGTAGAAAAAAATATTTGCAAAGCATATGTGCCCTTACCTGCTCGCAAGGTACAGTCAGGACAAATTATTGTTCGGCCGAACTGGGCATATGCAAAACCTGATCTCACCTGAATTGTATGGTTACTTAGTGTATAAAAAAGAAATGTTTGGCAGAAATGATTTATTGACCGATTGAGGAAACTAATCTCTCATTATCAAAGAATTGGATCAGATATAAGTGCAATTCCACGACGACATGCTTTGTGGCTGGCGCAGTCATGATTTGCAGCTTTCTGCCCTCCTTAACTGCATACTGACAGGTCAGACCGTAAAGATGGCTTCGGCTTGCAAAACTTTCAATTTAATGGACTGGGGTTCGATTATCTCTTTTAGATTGAGCTCACCGGGGTTCAACTGTTAAACTTCTTTTGCTTTAATGTTTCAAAGTTGTTCTTGTTGTATCTTGTTTCATCTCCGTATTCAATCCTGACATAATTGAGCCGCGACACGAGAAAACCAACAATGTGGTTGTGCGCCCTGCGCAGACTCAGATCTCCCTGGACATCCGCCAAGTCTAGCCAGAGTCAACGCTTTGCGCTTAGATGGTAGCTAAGAGTCAAAGCTACCTCCATGCGGCCAGCGAACACTCTGATCAGACTGGGCGGATGCCCAGGCTGATCTGAGTCTGCGCTGGGCGCACAACCACATTGTTTGTTTTCTCGTGTCGCGGCTCATATGTTTTCTGTTTTGATCCATTGATGGGTTAGAAGGCTTGCACAAGGACTGAATAACCTTTGTCTGTCGGCTCTCTACTTGTACCTGAGTTTGTGACCGTAATGAAATGAAAATAAATCCTACATGTACAGAGAAACATATTTCAGTATAGATGCTTGACTCAAAACATGGGAGTCGGGACAGTGATACTAAAGAAAAGGCAAGTTCGTAAAGGTGCAATTTAGCAATATTGCCACCTGAATGGTTGCCGAGTATGCTTTCTGTTTTGTTTTGAATTGAAACAGAAGTGGTTAAGAATAGATGTCTTTGCTGTTTTTAATTAGGGTAGACCAATGACCACCTGTTTAGGAAGGAGCTGTTCATTGCGCTTATAGTGCGTGTCTTTCGTAAACGTTTGTCAATGTTTGTGTGTGCTTCTTTCCCTTTTGGTTTTTAGGACGGAATGTGGGATATGATTGTATTAATTTCTGATCATCGCGTATCTTTTTACTTTGGAAGAATAATTTTCAGATAATAAGAACAGTTTGTTCCCATGCAAGAAGGAAAACAACATAATTTTGTATGCATTAGAGCCTCCTTAGGGTTATTAAAATAAGTTAATTAAGGAGAAATAACAAAATTATCATAGAATTATTGTCTAAACGCACCTTGTCTGGAGCACCGGATAAAGTATATAGCAACATAAAAAGCTCAAAATACCATCAGTGCATTCGATAACCCCACTCCTTGCATATCTAATTTCTAAACCCTGTCTATCAATGCATTTTATCGGTATTTCTATGTCCTTACGTTCATTAACCAGCCCTATACCTACAAGATCAACAAACATTAGCTCGTTAGCTAGTCTGAAAATTACTTCAACAGTCTTCTGAATTCCCAAATGCTTCTGTTATTTCTGTTGCTTGTCAAAATGCGTTTGCTGCGGTTAGATTAAATTCGTAAGGATTGAAGCATGTTTTTCATATTTTGGAGTGCTATCTATTGTGCTTATTCCAGTGCTTCTAACTACAAATCTGCTTGCCGAAATGTGGACGTACCTACACTGTAAAAAAATCCGTAGATTTTACGGTAAAATAACTGGCAACCAGCTGCCAGTCATTTTACCTTTATTTTTACGGGCGCCCGTAAAATTTGCAGGAATCATCAAGCAGAGTGGGACAGAATAGAGCAGGTGCCGTTTTGGTCAGATAGCCCTTCAACAATACAAAGTTATTTTTGAGTGCGGTCAGTTAATATAAAACTTCCATTTTGTGATTTTCAACAATGTCTTACAGGCAAACGCCCGTAAAAATAACGGGAAAAGGACTGGCAGCCGGTTTCCAGTTATTCTACCGTAAAGTCTACAGTTATTTTTTACAGTGTAACAGTATCTATGTTAACTCTTATATTTTCATATTCTGTGGTAGATACATTAATTAGATCCTTGAGATCTGCGGGCACATGGAAACACATACACACACACACACACACACACACACACACACACACACACACCTAATTTAAGCTGAGTTTTCTAACAATCCGGTGTGTCGAAGAGTCGAAGACATATGCCCTTGAAAATGCATAAGTTTAGAGGGAATGCAATATTCGCCGACTGATATGGCTCTACACTGTTGGCAGGAGGAAACTTCTCAGGAACTGACACAATTCAATTCCATATCCAACCCAAGACACTTTGTGGGAAAAAGAGAATACAAAATTGGTTACCACCAAAGACAACACTACCGGCATCCATGCGAACAGCCATTTTCTATGCAGGTGGTCAACGGGCTAGTCTGAACATCACAAACAATATGTCAATAACAGACATAGCCACTAACAACACATAAAACAACCAAGAAGAACCAAAACAGAACTGCCGCTTTGGAACGGCCAGTAATGAAATTACTGTGTGTGTGTGTGTGTGTGTGGTATGTGGTGTGCGGGGGGGTAGCCGGTTTGTGGTCTACCAAAGCTCGCCTTTTTTTTCTGCCCTGGTTTATCAAATACTTAGTTGTTCAACCAAAAAAAAGGGAAAAAAAACACCGCCCACACGACATTCCTACAAAACAACCAACCCTAACAATAAGAACAAATTAAAGCATTAAACATCTATTTTTACCTTTTTCAAAGTCCTCTTCGATGGAAATAGGGCTTTGTTCGCATATGTTTTACACAAAAAGCAAACAGCTTGAAAATAATTGCTAGGTATTTGAATTATATCTGTTTTACTAGACGACGGAAACTGTGTCCAGCTCTCACTTGCTTAAAAATGAAGTTCGGTGCATAAATATTTTAATTTCACAAAGTACATTAACCGCATCATGTGATTTCAAACAATGTGACATTAGTGACAAGCAAAGGCTCTGATCAGACTGCATATAAATGCAGTCTGATCATAGCCTTTGCTTGTCAGACCAGCCATCTATGGACGTGACGCAAGCCATAGAGCCAACAATGAGGTCTCTGAATACCCTGTATAATAAGAAGGATGATCTGAATATCATACGACAAAATTGCCACATTGCTGGAAGTCAGATTTTGCTTAAGAGCTGGAGAGGGTTATTCCAGAAACATCATCAAATACTCCCCTCATGCCTTGTAAACGGACAATTCCATTCTCACTTGGGAAATTAAAAAATCAAGCTTTTGAAATGGACCGCTACATACAAGAATGTTATTTATCTGATATGCGTGTAATGCATATTGGTAAAACAAAAAATAAGCTTTGTAAAGGACAGGCTGTTGAAGTCGACGCAAAATTCATAAGATTAGTATATTTTTAACAGTAGCATTGAACTGAGAACCAGCCTTCTCCAGCCTACTTTTGATATTCATTTGTTTCTTCCCAAGCAAAGCTTTGAATTTTGTCATGCCTGTTTTTCTCAGTAGGTCTAAATGTGGAATAGTCATATTTGGTATGTAGCTATTTTAGTGTATTATAGGATCGAGTCGGTTACTTCGTACAGCGGGTAAATTCGGACACACCATTGCAAACAGTGAAAATCCAGATGAGACGGCTCATAATGAGCCGTCTCATTAGGATTTTCACTATTTGCCCAGTTAGCTTTGTTTTAATTACAAACAACTGACATATAAAGGAAACAATGTCACCGTCCGAATTAACATGCTGTCCGAATTTACCCGACTCGACCCTAGGGTTCAGTACAAGCCTTCGCTTGATACTCTTCATTGTCTGTCTCTCCATGCTTTCAGAAGTTAAATATTTTGTACCAGAATTCACAGCAAATGTTAAACGTAGAAAAATCGTGAAACTATGTGTTACAGATTGAAAATGACATTTTATATCATTTGCTTTTCTTAAAGAGCAGAGAATACATTCAGAAGAAGGAACATGGGCCAGACTACGTAGTTTCGGCTAATAAACCATCTTTCTGCTTCTTATTCTTTAGGGGGAAAAAGAAGACGCTGACTTGTCTCGTGGTAGGCTTACTCCAGTTTTGTTTAATTTGTTCTTCTGATTTGATTCCTTGTCCGTTGACTGGGGTCTTACAGTACAGCTTACTGATCGCAAGGCGCTCTGTACTTATCTTCTTACCCAAGCTGGATATCAAATTAATGAAACAGAATTAAACTGAACCTGGTACCCTCTTCAGTCTTAAAAATACAAACTATGATACTTGTTAGATGAATGGGAAGCAAATCGTGTATTTCTAGAACTGTGCATTTTTGCATTTGCACGAAGCTGCATAGGAAGCGACGCGTGACGCAGTGGAAAGCTGCCATATCTTGCACATTTTTTGAAGCTTTAATTACCTACAAAAATATCTGTTAGATATTCTGAGCCGCAAAAGTGAACTTGCACTCAGAAGAGTCAAGTATTTGAGATATTGCACCTGCTAAGTATATTCTATAAATGAGCCGCGACACGACTAAACCAACAAAGTTGTATGTGCGCCCAGCGAAGACTCAGATCAGCCTTAGCATCCACCCCGTCTGCTCAGAGCCTTTGCTGCCCGCATGGAAGTAGCTTAGACCCCTTAGCTAACTTTTAAGCGCAAAGCAAAGAGTCTTATCAGACCAGGCGGCTGCCCAGGCTGATCTTAGTCTTTGTTGGGCGCACATGCTACTTTGTTGGGGTTTTTTGGTTTTGTCGTGTCGCGTCAAAACTGAAAATGAAATTAAAGCAAAAAGGAAACCTGATATATCCAATCTTGGTACCTACTTACAAATACTGAACTTATGTGTTTTGAAAAATTTGATATTGTACCTGCGTTTGCCTGAGATATGATTTGAGTTTTGTCTTGTTTTGTTCAGAAAAGAAAAAGTTCTCAGATTAGTTCAAATTTCTGCCCAGTCTTAACTGGTAACAGTTTATAAGGTGACTCGTAAGCCAATGCTTGTTAATTCTTTCAATCTCTCTGATATCCAGGTTTCTAGTAACTTTTGTGCATTTTTAAACCTTTATTCCTCCTTTCATAGGGATATTATTGGATTAGATTCTGGTTATTATACTTTGAAAAGGTTCTACTCACGGAAACGCAAAGTCTAATATAACATTTTTTCTTGAATCACAAATCCAGTAAAAATTATTGCAGCAAAATTTTGATACGTCTTGGTTATCTTGTCTGCAGTGTAACTCACGAAATGCTTATAATATGCACACAGAGAATACTGTGGCCAGACTGTGAAGCCATGCACTTTTATATTGTTTATGCAAGCAGAATAGTCTCTGAACATATCCGAGCAGTGTCGTCTGAGACTGTTATGTTCGCGTATCCGAAGAATACGTTATGCATAAACGGACTTTCTTGTTTGAAATTTAGATAAATACAGTGGGAACGCGTATCCATGGCGGAGTGATATTTTTATACAGATAGCTACGAAATAACGTTCGAAATATCTCAGACTCAGATTCAATCGACGAACGTGTCGCAATTTCAGTGATGCTTTGTCGGCGAATCAAACTACACAATGCCGAAAATAAGATATGGTTTTATTCCTTACATCTTAACTTAATTCTCTATGCCTTTAAGAGCAGAGCTAAACACCGAGATATTCGGCAATCGAACGTTTTACGTGATCATGTAAAGACGACTCTTATCCGCCAACTTCAACAGCAATTTTCAAAATAAATCGACTTTCTCCCGTCGGCGGACATATGCCATGAAAACCCATGGTGTCTGCCCTTTCTCCATTATAAAAATTAAGTAATTCGGTGTTTGGGACAATTTCCTTTGCAAAATAATGTTTCGGTTCTCTATTTCATTTTCTAAAAAAAATGGCGGATTTTTTACCTGATCGATAGACAGCAAAATAATCTGTAATAAATTCAAACATTACGGAAAGATTCTTGAATCCTGAAATCCGACACACGAAGAGGAACGCATCTTGTAATTCAACATACAACAATATTTTTTTCTGTACTTTCTTCAGAATGATTGGGAAAAGAATTCTGATCAGTAGCCTACACCATACTGTAAACAAATCGATCGATTTGTGACAGTTGTGACGCAATTACATAACTGCGTCAACTGTTTCAGCCTTCGCATTTACTTGCTTATAAGTTATTAAGACCGGTACATTGTGGTCAAAATCAGAGGGACTGCTAGAAAAAAGTAATTTTGCCATCCAATTAATCCTGCACGTGCCAATATTTCAAAGCCTCTCCTGCAACTCACACGATCACCCTACCCAACTTAAGGCCCCTCTACCCCCCTCCCCCTTCTTCCTCCACCCTTCCTCCATCCCCAACCCCCACCCCTACACACACACACGCACACAACTTTTAACCTTTCTTTTACATGAAAAACTAAGCAAAATATAATAGATGTTTAGCCATAACAAATACTTCCAAATTCAATGACTAAAATCCTTGATTAAAAAGTGCAGTGTAGACCTGGGTTAGACTAAGTACCATCGAAACAGCAGTCTAATCAGGGTGAGTACTATTTGATTTTCCCAGCAATTTCGACACACTGTCAGATGGTGAAAGTGGTAGGACAATTGCAGTAATGAAGATTTTGTTTAGAAAATGACTTGGCCATACATACTTATACACTCCTTTACACTCCATATAATTTCAGCCAACACTAAGAAGCAGCATATGTACTGTTAAATGAGCTTTTGAGCATTAAAATTGCAGTATGCATTTTTATAACATAGGTTTTGGCCCTCTGTGGAACTACCTTAATGAGGAGTTCTAATGAGGGGTACAACATACATATTTACTTGTTATTTGTTTATCCCCTTTTTAAGAGTGTAAACAACTAACAAGCAATAATTGATTCTTCCTAAGAAGAAACCAGAGATTTAATAAAATACATATTTATTATGAAATGCCAGGTGTGTCAAATACTAGCTCATCAGGTGGGGGCGGGGGCTGTCAGCTCTGCAATGCCCTTGGTTCATAAATTAAAATGCCACAGTATGTTTATATACTCAGTGATCTTTTGAGGGATTTGCTCTAACTGTTGCCAAAAAATCTCATGGAAATCTATCAGTAGGGGCAAATCTCATGCAAAAATTATATAATTTATAATGAATGGTACCTAAACTTTTCTTTGAGAATGGAGAATTTCTCAAAATTTTAGTTCAATGAGATGTGTTCTCTAATATGATTCTGAGTCACACTCACAAAAAACTAAACAAATAAAAAGCACAGCTGTCCAGCAAACCAGAAAACTTGATTAAATATGTGGCAATTTAAGGCTCAGGACTTGGTAATCTATTCTCTGAGTTGAATAATGGTAAGATATAAACATGATTAAACGAGAAAAATAATAGGGCAATATCTAGTGAGCCAAAGTGGAATTATTCTTTATCATTTCTCTTCAAGTAAAATGTACATTAATATGTTGTGGTGTCTCATCACAGTTGCTTTTGATCAAAAATTAAAATTTAACACAAAGTTCAAATGAACAAATTAGTACTATATAGGTATTCTAAATGTATAAAGCTCTGATCAAATTATTATATTCACATGCAGTCTGACATTGCGCTTCAGTGTTTTCCCTATAATTATAAATAAATAAATATCCAAAATAAATTATAACATATGTACATAATAAGAAAAAAAACCCTGGAGACATTTCCACAAGTGATGGTTTTATGATAATGATTATACAAAGACTCAGCTGGAGCATGATAGCAATTCTGGGAATTCTGTCTTATTCAGCCATAAAAACATTTGTTGTGATCCATTAATAGAATCATCTATGCTCTTGCTGAAGTGCTTCTAATGAGAGGGCACAACAGGTGTTAATATGAAGCCCATTGATGCTGGTGCAACATTTATGGTGGAACTGTGTAATTATTTTCATTCTAACATAGTCTTGACTTGGAGAAGGACAAACAGCATTATGCAACATTCCACATAAAGTGCAGGGTCCAGCAGTTAGCAGGGTATGCCCCATTCATTATTTTGTGCACTTATAATGATATAAAAAGCTAGCTAGCATAATAAAGTCCTAAATATTTGGCCAATAAAATCCTCTGTGAAAATGTTTTTAATAGGCTGGTGTGTGTGTGTGTGTTTGGGGGTGGGGATAGACAGGAAGGGGCTACCTCTCATTCAGCTGCACTAAACTGCATCCCTTTACAGTCATGACTCATCATTTAATGTCTGTCATCAAGCTTTTCTCTCTAGTAGCTTAATAACTGATTAGTAATTACAAGTTTATTTGCTTTGGTCAGAAGCTGCAAACATTTAAGTTGGATTAAATTAATCAGGAAATATGAAAATGATTTTTATTTTTCAGTTTATGGTATCATTTCTATTGATATAACTTCAATATGAGCCTTTTAATTTTCTTTATGAGATTTAAGCAAAAACATAACTTTTGGCATTTAATTCTATAGAATATGTATTTCTTCATGCCCCTTTCCCCTCCTCCCATCTCAGCCTCAGGCCAAGCATAAAAAGTATTTTGTTTGCAGTTGCCTATTAACTAGGTTTTTTTTGGAGAGTTCTTAGGTAGGTAGGCTTTCTTTTTAATCCCTGCAAACTATGAAAACAACAAAAACAAATAATAGTTCTACATAATATGTCACACACAGTTACAGTTATTACCCATAATACAAAGATAACAGCATCCTACATTTTGAACATATCTATATCACCCACAAATGGTGTACCCAAAATGTGCAGGTATTAAGGAAAAATTGCTGACCCAGATCAGACTGCTCCTGTCTACACTGCTTGCTCAGACCTGTTTGTCTTACTATGCAGGTTGATCACGGTAAATGTGCCGTTAAATAGAAAAAACAGATCTAGGGTGTCCCAAGTGGCCATCTTTTTTTTTTTTTGGGGGGGGGGGGGGGGGGGGGTGGGAGGGAATGAGGGGTAAGATGAATTTTGGTGTGTAGGTAAGCAGTTGCTATCTACCCACCAAAAGTGCAGGGTCCAGACTCAGGGGTAAGGTGAATTTTGGTGGTAGGTAGGCAGTTGCTATCTTCCCTCCAAAAGTGCAGGGTCCAGACTCTTTTTTGGAAATTTTGGGTGGGGCCAGGTTATTTTTTTTCACTGATTTTTGAGGCCAGATTATTTTCTGAAATCCCCTTATGAGCTATTTTATTTTTTACTTGCAAATTTTTTCTTCCAAAGACAGGGATTTGTTTCGAAAAATATACCAGCCTCCCCCCGCCCCCCGCCCCCTCCCCCACACCACACACACGAATATCAAATGGTCGGTCCCTTAGCGCCTAGCGGGACAGGGTTTTGGCAGATTTATGAGGAAGGGCAAGCTGTCTCTTGTACTTTTTGTTTTTGTTGGATGACTTCTGAAATGTACGTGTGTTCAGGGGGTGGGGGGGGGGGGGGGCGGGGTCGTCCGGGACAGAATTCTTTAGAAGGGCGAGTGGTCTCAGAATGTGGGGCGCGTTATCTTGGGGGAAGTTGTCTGGGGGAGTTTTCTCAGAATCTGGGGCGAGTTGTCACCTAAAGGTGGGGCGACATGTCTTGTGGCTTTTTCGTTTGTCAAACTTTGTGGTTGATAAGTGCGTTTGTTTTGCTTTCTCTCGTTCTCGGCGTGTAGCCTAAATTCAGAAGCCCAAAAAATAGCAGGCAGACAGACTGACGCAAAATCTTAATAAATTCACAGTATGCTAAATGATTACAAGCTTTACTTTACCATAAATGAAGAAACAGTTGGTCTCCTCAAGTCGATCCAGCTGAAAAATGTCTGTGTGTTGACAAACGCACGTGCCATGTATACGTAAAAATGATCAACTTCATTATCGATTTTCAACGAAAATAGACTTTCTCCCGAAGATATACCTGGCTAAAAGACGGTCGAATGTATGAACTACGGTTCAGTTATAATGGCATCTAATTTGGTTTTTGGGACAATTTTCTTTGCAAAATAACTTTGGGGTACTGTCGTAGGGTTTTACTTTTCTGAAAAACGGTTGTCAAACTGCGATCGTTGTTTTGGGTGTGCAAACTGCATTGAGGTACCGATATGCGTCTGATTTCAATAACAAAACATCAAATTTCTTTCTGATCTGGTCCGTTGGAAAACTATGACTGCATATCTTATCAAACGAGCATTATTTTGGGACAGTTTCTGTTAAAAATTTCCCGCCATTTTTTTTCGGCGAAAAAAGGGATTATTTCTTTGTGCGTAGACGACCGCTCAGAAAATGAATTACTCAAATGTGATGAGTCTGCGTTCCCACTGATATAGAGTCTTGAGAAAGCTAGTATATATATAAATAGTAGAACTAAATTCTTTAAAATAACAGTTTATGTTTTTGCAGCCAGAAGTCTGAGGAATCCGCAGTGCATTCCTACTAATTTTCTTCCTATCAAAATCTTAATGCAATAAGTGTTATTGCATTCCATCTGTAACGTATTAAAACCTCCAGCAAATGAAATCCCTTTTTTTTCCATGCACGACTGCCAACTGTCGAATCGCATTGGGTTAACACCATTCATCAACATTGCCGGGACCCAAAGAAGCTCTTTTAACACCAGGGTTAGAGGTTATAAAACTTGAGAATATTCTCAAACTCAAAATAAAGCTCACTGATTGGCTGTTTCCGAGCATGTGCTCGGAAGCAGCCAATCAGTGTGCTTTATTTTGAGTTTGAGAATGTACTCAAGTTTTATAACCTCGGAGCCAGGCGTCAGCCGAGTGCTCAGACGTCTTCCCAGAGACACAAGAAGATTAATGAAACAAACTTACGTGATCGCAATCATGGCATGTTTGAGTAGAAATTCACATCGAAATGCCTGGAAAAATCTCCAAACAATGCATATTTGTCTATTCAAGAATACAGCTTCAAACTGGCTGAATACTTCAACGAATTAATCATATGATACTGGATATAATAAAAAATATGTCTTCTTGCGCTTAGCTGTTTTAGACCACCTAAAATTATTGTCCGTAATATTGCTAGTGACGTCATTAATTAGACTCACGCGCTCCAACCTCCGAAACAGAATGTTAGACTTCTAGACCGACATGCAGCCAAAATAGTCTGTAGCGGATTTTGAGTTTTCCATGTGTCACATCGCGTGACGTCAGCGCGTGTTCGTCACCAAGTGGATTATCACGTAACTGTAGTGAAACGATAGTACAGTAAACTCTTGATATCTCTAAGTCCAAACTGATATTTCAAAAAAAAAAATATGGTTCCAGAAAATTTCCTTTGAGATACCAGTGGTTTGAGATTAAAGAAGTTGAAAGGTAAAAAAAAATAGGAAATGTATCCAAACTATATATATTCTTGGCTACAAGAGGGTACTTTGAGGTATTAGTGTTTGAGATAACTGACATAACGAGAGTAAACTTTATTTTCCTTCTTCACCTACAAACCTACTTCACAGACTTCTTAGAATTACGCATATCAGGGACATACCTGCTACCGATTCGCTTTATGTTTCTTACTGACACGTAAACATCATTAAAGTTCATATATTTGATTAAATCAGGCTTCGATTTGCTATTTTGTTAATCTCCCAGCGCTGCTGCTGATTTCTTATGCTACCTGTGAGATGATACAAGTGAGCCAGAACACGCAAAAATATACCAATATGCAAACAGCCGATTCAAAAATAGTTGACGCTGCAAACAGCGTAGATCCAGATGAGGCGGCTCATAATGAGCCGCCTCATTTGGATCTACACTGTTTGTCCCCTAGTCTTTGAATTCTCTATTTGTTCTAGCTTGGACAAAACATTTTTTTTCAATTTTACAGACTAAATTTTGTCGTCTGCTTTTTGGCGCTTTAATGGTACATTAGCCCGTGCATCTGCGCACTTCCGTGTTCGGAACTACACTCAACGCAATCTGAAGAATCTAATTCTCTGATCATTCTGCACCCATGCGAAGGGCGATCAGATTGAGTCTTCCTTGTTCGAAGACCGGCTCATTTGTTAAACTGTTGATTTTCGAATGTTATCCCTGAGATAAATATTTGGCAGAGACATGCATGCCAGGCGTTAGAAAAATATACAGTTTATCGTGAACTAATTGTTCCATTGAACACGACATGAAAGAATGAAGACGAAAAAGAAAGAAGGAAATGTGCTTTGTAATGATTGAACACGTTACCACAAATATGTATATTTTGAGAAGCGCGGTGCCTATTGTCGAACTACGACAAGTAACGGTTGACTTCGTTAACCCCTTGCAAAATATCACGTTCTGACTTGCTTTCAGCCGATTCAGGCGCGAAAATGTGTCACTAAAGCGTGTGTGAGATCACCCTGCGCACCTACGAATCTTATCAGAGTGTGCGCTTTGTGAGTTTCGGTTGCATTTTACATTTTCCATGATACATTTGGAATAGCGATATGAACCAAGTTGAGACATGCTTGTTTTTTAGGCATAACTGAAATCGCATAGCTGACCATACGCTGTGTATTTGCATGCAGAAATTTTAAAAATTGAAAAAGATTTCAATAGTAAATGACTACAGACATGTCAAAATGAAATATCTTTGGGCTAAACCCCTAGATTTTCTCCTCACGGGTATTTAACATGACTGAGCGTAACATTTAATTGCCCCCAGCTACGCCTCAGGGGCCGTATTCATAAAGCCACTTGAGTCGTTGCTATGCGGTTGCTAAGGCTAAATATCTATAAAGGAGATTCCCTACAACTATGAAATTCGGTCTGGAGGAACAGTCTTCCTCCAGAGCAAATTTCATAGTTGTAGGGAATCTCCTTCAAAGAAATTTAGCCTTAGCAACAGCATAGCAACCACTTAAGTTGTTTTATGAATACGGCCCCTGGACTGCGAACTGCGCATGCCAAAGCCAGCATGCACGTCCCTAAATCTTGTCGGTGAAACAGTCTTATTTTGCTGATTATTTTCAGAGCTTCAGCCTTTTCTGCTACGACTGGTATCTTCTTATTTTTGCTTCCTTTTCACTTTAACAACTAATTCCTCGTTGACATATATATCTGTGCTTCATCCATGTCGTATATATCATTGCCAAACATTAATTGCTCTTAGTTTTTACAGATGCTTCAAGTTGTTCTCTTAGGTTTTTTCCCCCTGAAGATTTGTTAACTGTTGCAGACTTGTTTTTTTTCTGGCATTGAATGTGGAACATTTATTTATCCACATTTTTCACCCATTTCAACTTGTCTGATTCACTTTGTTACTTTGATGTTTCGTGTCATTTTTTTATGTCAAAGATATGAGTGATTGATCATTTTGACTTTTTACTTTTCATTAACACTTGGTAATATCAAATAGTAGTTGTTTCAGTAGAAGTTGTCGGTGATTCGTTTTCTGCTTTTTTCTTTTACATGGTTTCTTTTGTGTAAATTATCTTGAAAGTAAAGCAGGACAGAAATTTTTTTCGTGATATAAGAACACATCTTTAATTATTTACAATTTTATGGTTGAGCATCTTTAGCAATTTCAGTGGTGATATTTCTCTTTAATTTTATGATCCCTATGTATTATTCTTTTTACGTGGTGTTTCTTAGCCACCTTTACAATTACGGACAGCTGGCTGCCAAATTTGGAAGATATTTTTAAAAAACACCATAAGTTTGTATTGGCCTTTTAATTCATACATCGTCTCAGATTCACCATTTTAATCAGAACGCGTTTTTGGTATTTGTGAGTGTGTAGTTTTGATAACTTCTCGGTATCGCAGTGATCTATATTTGGCAAAGACTGACTTGCCAGACTTGTACCACCATTACCTCTAACTGATTGTTTCAAGGAAACTGATTATTTTAAGTATATAAAGTTGAATATGAATGTCGATGAAACATATTTCTTTATAAAAGTAATCATACTTTTTACAAGTGTCTTTATCAAGATGCAGTGCATTTATTACATTTATTATTATTAACATTCACATGCCCACGCAATTTGAACCCCACTTTTACATTGTTGAATTGCAGGAAGCTGGCGAAAACATTTCATTGTCACATATTAACATACTTAAGGGAGACTTTTAAGGAAATGCTTGTAGCTTTTTAACTTTTCGTCTGTCTTACTTATACGTGTTTCAAGATATAAATGTTTTAGAATATTAATTTCGAGATCTTATTTCTATTTTCATGGCATTTCACATACATTTGCTGTGATGATTTGCTGAAATTTCATATCACGAATATTAATACATGACCTGAAAATAATAAGGATGATTTAAAGCAACTCTTCTGTTTATATAAGTATCTATTCTATGCTGCTGACAGTTTGCTTTCCAATTTACCCGACCTTTTATCATATCAACGATATGGACTAAGGAATACTGTCCTACGAATCAAATAGGGGTTTATCAACTTTATCATATGAGCCACGACGTGAGAAAACCAACAATGTGGTTGTGCGCCCAGCGCAGACTCAGATCAGCCTGGGCATCCGCCCAGTCTGATCAGAGTCTTCGCTGTCCGCATGGAGGTAGCTTAGACCCTTAGCTATCCTTTAAGCGCTTAGCGAAGGGTCTGATCAGGCTGGGTAGATGTCCAGGCTGATCTGAGTCTGAGCTGGGCGCACAACCACATTGTTGGTTTTGTCGCGTCGCGGCTCAATTATATTTTCTGGTTCTTTGGGATCACTTGGATCATTCTGAGTCAGTTCGACTATAGAAGTTCGCGGAAGCCGGTGCTAGGGTGGCATGGGCAGTGCTGCAGTATTACATTACTGCACATACACATTCTGTTAAACCGAGTCTGCTATTTTTTTTTTTTTTTTTTATGTGTTCCTTGCTTTCAGAGGATCTTCCTTCGGAATTAATGTTTTAAGATACTGTTAATAAATATCTGACTAATCTTGCTCTATTCGGCTTTAAAATACTTCTAACACAGGGTCTGCCAGAAGTAGAACTTTCAGAAGTATGGCCCATGTTCTTTCTTTTGAGTGTGTTCTCTACTCTTGGAGAAACTCTTTTAGATTTAAATTTCAAAAGATTTTGTCTACAAAGTTCGGAAATATTTCTGATTAAATTGACAATAAAAAATATCATGAAAAAGAAACTCATTATACACGCGAAACCAATAACTACTGTATAATATTACATTCTAAGCGAAAAAATACAAGGAGCTATTTCCCAATTCTCCTCCAGGCTTTATTTCCTCTAGGGAAATAAATCTCTGTGGATTGGTTACCTTCTCCATAATATTCGGAGATTGGTTATTGATGTATGGTCGGGTACCGGCTTTTAGAACTATATTCTCAAGCTTTTTTTTTCCACTGCAGTTTCAGCTATAAAACACCGTCGAAGTTGACTTTCATGATCTTGAGAATACAACAGACGCTGAATTACAAAATGTTAAACCTATAACAAACTTTGGTGTGTATGTCTGGCGTGTTGACATCAATGGTTTTACGACTTTGTCCATTTTATGTGGGAGTGTATTGCCTTTTTATCACACACGCTCCGCAATGTGCAATTAAAATCATACATAGCAAACTGTCTTCGAGCTTTGGATCGCCGGTACCTCGGGAGGTTTAAAGATCCGATAAAGAAACTCGTCCTTCAAACTCGTTTCTTTATTATGTTTATC
The DNA here is from genome assembly GCA_963989385.1 of Ctena decussata. Lineage (NCBI taxonomy): Eukaryota > Metazoa > Mollusca > Bivalvia > Lucinida > Lucinidae > Ctena > Ctena decussata. Next base: position 59,507,952 of record OZ022511.1, read on the forward strand.
GGATCTTTAAACCTCCTTCGGTTTATACGAGGGGCATTTCAGAAATAGTGTAAATGATCTCAGAGTAGCCTATTGGCTGACATTTAGCAGTGGTGTTATATATCACTGGAAAGCTAAATTCAAGCGCTTTAGAATGGTATGCGTTAAAAGAATTTCTAAGTCACCCATGCATGATAGCACGTGCTTATACGTCATAAGGGTGTGGATACTGGAAACTATACATTTTCTCTGAAAGTCTCTCGTGTTCTATCTCTGTTTTCTCAACGAGAAAATGATATATTTTAATGAAAAAACACGTAATACTGTCCTTTCAATATTAAATAAGAAAGTTATAGAGAAATCGTTTCCAGATTCTTCTTAAGTAAAATAATAAACGAGATTTTTTTTCTTCTATGTGGTTATAATTTCAAAGTTATTATAAATGCATTATATCAATAAAATAGTGATTTTGACTCAGTCGCATCCGATTTCAAAAAATGACAGACATTCTATTATTGAAATGATTAGGTCACTATATTTTGTTACGACTGGCATCAAATCACTGATGAAACTGGATAATACGTGTGCAAATCCACGCCGGAAGTTGCAAAGTAGCAGCAATTCATGTAAAATACAAAACAATAAAATGAAATTATCTTCATATAAAAAGGCACAGGCTCAATATATTTAACTTTGTTTAATGTCAAAAATTAAAGGGACATACTGATAGAAAAACTCATATATAAAGACTTGAAAGACTTGTTATTTAATATGATATAGTGACATTGAAATATGTGGGTGGGTGGGGCAAATTATCGTAAAAAATCAGCTAGGCCAATGACAAAAGAGCATAAGGTGCCATAAAAGATTATTTATAACGGAAAACAAGGATGACGAATTAAATCTCATTCATTTTTTGTTTCATATGTGTCACCAAGTATTCACTTTCACTTACTTTGACCTCAATATCGAAGTTTAAACAACTTACTATACATTTCAATTAAGTGCAGGAAGTGACGTCATCATAAATGCGCATTGTTCCATGATTAGCCTATCTTGCAAGGTAAATCTTGTGTTAGCAAGGCTGATACAATGTTTTTTATACTGAAATATTTTCAGTATAACAGGTATATAGGTATCAATCCAGAGCTGCTTTTATCCAGGGTTAAGAAAATATGACTTAGTCTTTACATAAATATTCCGTTAGTTTCTACCCAGTGTCCTTACCCTAACAACAGTTGTCAAGGCATATTTTGAAGAAAATACCAGTGCCTCAAATTTTTTGAGTGAATGCCATTGGGTGATATGTAAACCTAAAAGTTAAGACATAAATTTCAAAAATCGGTCAACATTCCTAGGAATGGCCGACTCATTTACACTATTTCTGAAATGCCCCTCGTAAATCTCATATCTTAAATGGGACGGTTAATAAGCTTTAGAGCTATGTGAATGTGGGAAGAAAGACCAGCATGTATGCAGTTGTATTCTCTACTCTCTAGACAGAAAAAAGATACATATAAGAAGAGGCTTGTTCTTTTTGTGCATAGTTATTGGTGGATTGGCTTCCAGAATGTATGCAGATAGGCAAAGATCGAAACATTGCTAGGTATTAGAAACAAAACTCAACGATGGGATAAAACAAATACTAAGCATTAATATTTGCTAGGATTTGACACAGTATTAATACATAGGCACTTCTTCTTTTTTCATATAAATTATATTCGGCCCGACACGTGATCTGGCATGTGTATCCAGAAAGGTATACAACAGTTCATCAACTTTTTCACAAGTCGGTTCATAAATACTTCTAAGCATTTATCATCAGTGTTCATTTATTGGATAATTTTTCATGTTAGTTTCAGCGTCAGTGCCATAATTTGCTCCCGTCAAGCACTGACACAATTTCCATCATTTATCCTGATTCTAGTCCAGCTTCCATGTTGGTGGCGCTTTTCACAGTGTGTAAAGAGAATGAGTTCCGTTTTAGAGGACGCAACTCTGCCAATTTCGTTTCTGCTGCATTTCTCAAAGGGGTCCCCTAAGTGCAAATTCTTTCCTTTCAGAGGAGACCCCATTTTGGAAGGACTTTGTTGTGCAGGCAAGCTAACAGGAAATCTTACAAGATGCCCCCACCCCCTTTTAAATAATGGTTGGGAAATATGGGGACGTAATCATATAGCTTAATGTAGTCCAAGATTTTTGTCATTTTTTACTGCGATTGTTCAGTCAGTGTTTTGTGTAGTGTTAGCTTCCCTGTAAGAGAAAAAAATAGTCTAAAAGGGGTCTATCTAGCCAATTGTTACCATTTATTAATTGCCTTGAAATGTCAGTCGTTTTAGAATTTATGTACTCTTAAAAGCCTAGGAGAGCCTAGGTGTTTCTTTGTATCTTCATTTGAGCCGCGACACGACAAAACCAATAATGTCGCTGAGCGCCCAGCGCAGACTCAGATCAGCCTGGGCATCCGCCCAGATGATCAGAGACTTCGCTGTCTGCATGGCAGTAGATTAGACCCTTAGCTACCCTTAGCGCTTAGCGTAGCGCTTAAGCAAGAATCTGATTGGAATTGGCAGATGCCCAGGCTGATCTGAGTCTGCGCTGGGCGCACAACCACTTGTTGGTTTTCTCGTGTCGCGATTCATTTATGCTTTTGTAAATGAAGATACAAAGAAATGCCTACTTGACCTTGAAAAGAATTTATTAATTTGAAGAATCTGTTATGCTTATCTTGTATTTCTTAATCTCAAAATATGCAGTGGAACTTTTGCAGAATCTGATAAATCAGCATTTATTGCTCCATCTTTATAATGAAAAGTATATTTCAGATAAGCGAAATCAACACCTATTTGTTTCCTATTTATTACTAAATCATGCTGAGTGATAGATCATGCCAGTAGATTTAGAAATATTAACCTTAGATTAATGTGTTATTTTTGGATGTTGGAAATGAGCTATAGTCTATATGATGATGTTGACTTTGTAGCTTAGCTAATTGAAGAATGTCTGTAGACAGCAAAGTCTGACAATCGCATTATTGTTTGACAATTTTCTTGAAAACCATAGAAACAAGGAAGATGGGTTTTGTTGGCCTTGGCAAGACAATCCATTTGTAAATTAATATAAACCGACTGTACAAAACTTCTATGCAAATACTTAAAAGGCGGGATATTCGCTGAACGCGTTATGATTAACCCCTTCCATTCGGGATACCCCTTTAGGGGTGTCTGGGCAAACTGTTTGGATCCAGATCAGGCCCCACAAACGTGGGACCTGGTCTGAGATCCAAACTGTTTGCTGCCTAGACATCATTTCTACAAGAGTTAGTTAAACCAATATTGTCAAAATATTCTTGATTTTTGATTCAGACGACAATGTCAGCAGACGACAAAAATACCCAGAATGCAATAGGTGAAGGTGAAAGGGACACACTTCACCTGCTTAGGCCATGTTTTCTGGCATATTCCAATATGCTCTGATGTTCGCAATTCCAAATACTTTGTACGGAGAGGGGATGTCTGTTGCTTGCCAAGACCTGCCCAGCACCTGTTGTTTCAAACTTTCAGGGGTCAGCGTCTGTCGCACTTAATTTTTACATAAAGCATGAATTGAAAAGACATAATAAGAAGGAAAATCTGGAATTTTATGATACCTTCACTGTAAAAAAAATGTGTTTAGAATCAGTGCAAAAAATGCAGTCCGATTTTTTATGTGTTTAAATCGTAACATGTTCAATTTGCAACATGTTTAGGTTTATGTTTAGAAATTAAACATGTACAAAACTGGTTATATTTACCTTTTATTTTGAAAATTTCCTCTGTCAACATTTTCGTCTCTTTTTTTCGTTCTTCAACGGGGAAAAGAGAGAATGGATTCATCCGAAACGCGTAACGGAATAAACGAGTTTAGCAGACTTTTTCCGGGAAAATAATAGAAAAGGCGTACATGTTTAGCTATATGACATATTCCTAAACATGTTTACACCTAAACATGTAACCACTTGTGTTTTATGGCTAAGCGCGATTTTTACAGTGATAGCTGAGTCTGTCTTCCAGGCCTATGTTGCACGAAATTTGGTATACGATGGAGATTAAGCTTTGCGTATTATGATTTTGATCATGCAATGGCTACAAAATTCTGCCTGATAACAAGGGTATGATAACATGATGTGATACATGTATAATGTCACTATTGAACTGCGCTTGCGCGAATGATATCACGCAATGTCTTTAGAAGAAATCTCTGAAAACGGTTGGTTACATACAGATGTTGATCGTGATAATAACGTTCGATTGGTCAAATAACGTCATCGACTTATGTCATAAAGCATTCGCGACGTCAGCAAGTTTAAAAAAACTGCGTTTGCTTTTCAGTTGTTTGACGCTCTTTACACTTGAAATTATTCTAATGATGCATGGTAAATAGAAATCCATGTAAGTGTCTTTTATTATCAAGTTGATCAGGCTTGACCAGAAACACGTCGGAATGGCTCGGCAAGCCTCGCCATTCCTACGCTGTTTCTGGTCTCGCCTGATGAACTTGATATCAAAAGACACTAACATGGTACTCTCTATAATTGAGCCGCGACACGAGAAAACAAACAGTGTGGTCGTGCGTCCAGCGCAAACTCAGATCAGCCTGGGCATCCGCCCAGTCTGATCAGAGTCTTCGCTGTCCGCATGAAGGTAGCTTAGTCCCTTGGCTACCCTTTAAGCGCTTAGCAAAGAGTCTGGTCAGACTGGGCGAATGCCCAGGCTAATCTGAATCTGCGCTTGGCGCATGGCCAAATTGTTGGTTTTCTCGTTTCGTGGCTCATATATCAGTGACGAGGTAATTGGTAAGACGGTCGTTTTAAGGTAACAACATAGACATATGGAAGGCAAATGAATTATACAGCACGTAAGTGTTATGTCTAGGGTTTATGGCGAGGAACTATAATGTTGAAGCACAGCATTTTGGTGTCTTCTTCAATTTACTTATGACTGGAAAACCATAGTGGAAAAGTCAGTGGTTTTAACTTGTTATGTTCTAAGAAATTACGATCGAGCGAGATTATTTTCACATATGCTTACTTGCGTAATTTGCTTAGAAAAAATGATGAAGAACATCGATAATATGTTTTAAATGCATGCAATACTTCAAACAGACATTATCACGTGAAGTATTAAGATAATTGCAGAAAATTCCAGGTATGATGTACTTTGGCTGTTTCCTCGTTTTATTTTTTCGATGATTCTTTACTTCTTTTTTCTCACCTGTTCAGTGTACACTGTTTGAAAACAATGTGTCGGTGTTTCCCCCCCCCCCCCACCCCCCTACTTTAATATACGGGTTTAAGTAACCACCCCTGGTTAAGTATGTATACGAAACGAAAACAAAGAGCTGTTACCAAACGAAAAAGAGTCATAGCTCCCAAACGACCTGGACATCGTGGCTAAACAAATTTGTTCAGCTACGATGACCAAGTGGTTTTGGAACTATGACTTTTTTTCGTTTCGTAACAGCTCTTTTTCGTTTCGTAACATCCTTGAAAACATTGTTAGCCAAGTGTGGTAACAGGTCTTGGTGACATTATGCTTGCTGGAAGGTAAAATATTAAAGTGTTACAGACTAGCATATTTTTTCCCTGCTGGTTCTATGTATATTTTGTTACACTACACCATTTCGACTTCCTGTAGATATTTGCATTTCCACTTATCCACGCCATGTCGCGAATAGAGAGAGAGAGAGAGAGAGAGAGAGACGCCTTACGTCTCAGACTTGCATGCAACTATTTCTCATCGTTTCTTGAACACTAAAGCATGTAACGGAGCGTATCGGGTCTGACATTGCGTTCCCAGAAAACGTTGAAAATTGTTTGTAGATTGCGTTTTTGTAGATTGCGCTGTTAAGATTTAAAACAAGTACATGTACTCATAGGCTGCATTTTGAAGCAGGGCGTCGGGAAAACATATTTATGGAGGAAAGAAAATGCAGTCTTTGTACTAAAAACGATGTTGTGTCGATTCCATTATCATTTCGCTTGTGATTACACGAATATTGAATCGGAAGAAGAGCAATTTTTAAAAAAATTTGTCCAAATTCAAAGATTTATTGACCTTCAAACAATGTACAAACTCTTATAAATTGATCTACACTGTGTCAGTATTAGCATGCTAAGATGTTGCAATCGGTAATTAAGCAAATTTTGGGGAGTGTGTGGGGGGGAGTGGGGGTGCAGTACTGGAACATCTACCGCAAAGGTTAATTCATATTGCTGCATCTGCTGAAACTTGCCTAGATGTGCTGTTATCTTGGAATACAGTCAACTCAAAATAAAGCACACTGATTGGCTGCTTCCGAGCATGTGCTCGGAAGCAGCTAATCAGTGTGCTTTATTTTGAGTTTGAGAGTGTACTCAAGTTTTATAACCTCTGGGCCTGATTTATAATTGGATTTGGTGTGATTATGGTCGAAATAGGGACAAATGTTAGACACTGGAAATGGAAAACAGTGAAACACAAATCAGCCAATGAGCTCAAAAATGCTGATTCAAGCAAGAGCCAGTACTTCTCCTCAGTTTGTCTGAATCACTCATTCTGCCATTGCATTACATCCAGTTCTGTGCCAAAACTTCTCCTTTAAGTAAATAAACTCTACCAACCATTTTCAAGGATCCCTAGTAATTTAGATATTTCTGCTGCATGTCATGAATGATACGTTGCGGTTAGTTTCCGCAAGTAATGAAATTTCTAAATTGTTTAGAAATGTTTTGCATGTTTACTAGGCCTACGTGGATCTTATTGCATAAGGCATAGTCCAAATTTAAAAGTACTTGAATAAGAGACCTAGTCTAAACAGAGAAATAACGGAAATGCTAGCTTTATGCACGCTTCGGAAGAATGATTTTCAAAAATATAACACAATAAGTAAGGCATCAGGGGACAGTAAAATATCAGGTGTTTCTTGCCCCCGCCCCCACCCTTTCAATATTTGAACTTAAATAGCATGTGCCTTGATCAGCCAAGGCATATGGTTACCCTCACAAAGTGCTCTAATGATGAGCAAAAATTGAATCTGACAAAGAGAAACCATCTACAGTTGTGCATAAACTGTCAGTCATAAATTAGCATGCATCTCACCCACTATTATCAACATGAAAAAATCCGTGACTGCACAACAGTTTGTCACACAGCAAAACTTTATGGGTCAAACACTAGCATCTAATACATATTCAGGCACCTTCATCGGTAGCTGAGAATCATGAAAACAAATAGCAAACATGCTCACAGCTGGTAAACATTTTCAGTAATCCTCACTGAAAGAAACAGGTATTTTCAACGAGGAAATCATCTACTGCTATTTGTACAAACCGCCGTGACCTTGACCTGCCAAAGAACAATGGAACTAGAATATTAGTCTCGAACTTCACTTCAGCTGACACAAATCTTTATTCTAAAACTATAAATTGGTATAAACTGTTCATAGATTTCAATTTATAACAGCAACATGCCTTTTTGGACCCCTGTACTGAATTACTCTCTAAACCGTCCTCTGCCAAAATGCGAAACTGTCCCTTAAGTGCCTGAAGTGCGATAGCATGTTTATTTCTGACCGTTCAAGGACATTCTTTGCGATTCCTCTGTGATAGACGGAGTGTGTCTGCCATATAGAAAATGTGCTGTTTCGTTTTGACGATTATGTTTCTGTCCTGGGTATCTTCATTTTTTACTCAATATTTGTCAATGCGTTTGGTTAGTTTGTCCTGATGGTACCTAGCGCTGATCTTGACCGAAAACGGTTTTCACATATTTTGCTAATTTGTTAAACCACAGGGCTTTGGATAAAATATACCATTAACGATATGATGCAAGTCCCTATGGTTTACCTATACACAAACTGGTTCCAATTTATTGTGTGAAAAATGTTGCAATATTTTCAAGTAGTCTTTACATTATCTTAAGATGTGTGAATATACCTCCTTGTGTTATAGTAATTTTTATGAAGGAAAACTTTCTTTTGGCTTCTCTGTACAAAGAGGCTCTCCAAAAAGGGTTCTACCCTTAAAGAAAGACGTTGCCCCTATAGGAGCACATTCTTTCTTTTATGAGATTGCCCCATTGAAAAAGAGGAGCAAAATGGCAGAGATGCTTCTCCTGAAAGTGTACCAAGCCACCTTCAGATGAATCACTCTGTTTATAGTTCCATCTGCCCATCAAGCTATCAGCGTTTATATTTCGATCTGTCCATCAAAGCTATCAGCATTTTGTTCATCGTAATCTCCTACAAATTGATATCAGGATTGTTCACCTTATGTCTCAGATGTCTGAAAGTGACTTATGTCATTGCAATGTCCAGTCTGGTCAGCGCATGTGCGAATCACCCAGACAAAGCAATGTACTATAGATTTTGAAAACGAACTGTGAAGAAAACGAATCACATAGCTTATCTGAGATTGAAGAGTTTACATATGTCCGAAGATAGCGGTACATCTGACGCAACTCAAAACTAGTGACCGAAACCATTTCTTTTGCCACCGAAATTTGCCTCTTCATATTTGTTTATGCCAGCAAAATGAGCCGCGACACGACAAAACCAACAATGTGGTTGTACGCCCTGCGCAGACTCAGATCAGCCTGGGCATCCGCCCAGTCTGACCAAACTCTTTGCTTAGCGCTTAAAGGGTAGCTAAGGGTCTAAGCTACCTTCATGCGGACAGCGAAGACTATGATCAGCCTGGGCGGATGCTCAGGCTGATCTGAGTCTGCGCTGGGCGCACAACCACATTGTTGGTTTTCTCGTGTCGCGGCTCAAATAATTTATTTTGTATTTTTTATGTCCGGTTTATTGCCAGTATTTTGGAAAAACATTACTTTGCCATTAACAGAGATCAATGTGCTACAGTGAGGGATTGTTTAGTACAAAACAAGAACCGGTCTGGAGAATAGTCGCCCTTGGTTATACGATGTTGTTGTAGTTCTTAAGTTTGAGAATTTCTGTATCTGTTTATATGAGAATAAGTTAGTCTGTCCCTCGGCAAAAAAGTGATTTATGATTTATAATTGAAATACGAGGTACATTTTAGTCTTACAGCCAACCTATGTTCAGGTCTTCAGGCTACAAATATTTCTGGCAATGTTACTTTCTTAAACTAACAAATTATAGATTCTGAATAGTTATACGTTCTGTCCTTACCTTAGTGCGTTAGGTTAGTTTCAGGTCCGTATGTCAGCCTGTAGATATGGGGACTCCTCTGACTTAAAAGTCAAATTGTTTGTCATCGGCCAAGACAAGGCTTGTTTCAAACTTTAAACTCTTGACGAAGACCCAAAACCATAACTTTGAATAATAAAAAATAGCTGGCACAAGCTTTGCAAAATGAAATAGGTCAGGTGTTCCAATTAACGTAATAGCTTCTTTCGATACTGATAGGGATCAGTGTTTCACTCTAATTGCTATGAATGAAATCTGTCACGGCCAACCTTTCAGTTTTGCTAAATTCTTTCCGTTTTTCACAGTGAAAGCATCTGTTTTTGTCCATTCTAATTATTGAATTCAGTATATTTTAACAGGACTGTTTTGCAGATAGTTTTTCTTGTTGTTGTTATGATTTTAGCATAGGATGAAGATAAAACAATACAACCGGACAATTAATAAGCGTCCCTTACATTGAGATCACATTAAATGAGATCTAGATAACTTGTATCTCCATCTTTAGCACCGTTCGCTATTATATTGTGTCCTAAGATCTTTGTGACGAATGACATTTATTCCTTAAATGTAACTTGAAGGAAAAATTTATAAACGTAATCCACGAAGTTTTGACCATTTTCCTTTTTTTTCCCCTTTAATAAATTGTTGGTAAAGGATTTTGCAGTCAAACTTGTCTTAAAGGCAACCTCTATAAAACCTGTCATGGGAGTCCAAAAATCTTAAGTCCCAAAGTAGCAGTTTTGGTATAAATAGACCTGTTTTAAACAAGCACCTGCCATCAGCGATCAGTTTTTGCTTTTTGGCTCTCCCTTTGGTGCTTGCTTAAAACAGGTTTGGCGGTATATAACACCATTTTGCTTATATATATGGATTTCGATATTTTGTTATCTAGTCTCATTTCGCCACCATGCTATGTAGGCTATGTGTAACCAGTAATTTTCCCCAATGCTTTGGTGTCCACCTCTACTGTGGTCCTTTCAGAGTTTTAGGTTCACGCTGAAACTGCTGGTTTGCCAGAAACAGCCTGGATTTTACAAAATCAGGAAGTTGTATACATGGAGCACAGTGATGGAGCACTACTGACCTCCTTATTCTGTTAAATTTTTATCAGTTCCAGACCTGAAATTTAATTTGATAAGAATCTCTGCTCTAATAAACTGGGTCTGTGTGGGTAAGACTCTTGGGAATTTAATCATATCTTCAAGTTGCACCGTGATAGTGCTAACCGATTAACTGTAGACATTGTAACCGATTAACTTTAGATTACAGTACATTTGTTGATGAAGAATTTTTCCCAGCGGGGGAAGGTTTAAATGAAAATTCTTGGAGACTTTTCCTTAACTCTTTAAAACAATGTGGTCTTTAATTTTATTTCTATTTTCTTCCTTTGAGATCAGAGGATATATTCTGAGAAATCTGAAATTTTGAATTGGTTTAGACTCTTGTTCTAGATCATCGTCTTAAATATTATTTGCACCCTCTTTGATACCAGTCGGTCTTTGAATGGACTGCCCAATTAAAATCAAGAAATTTTAGTACGCTTTTCTCTGGTTTCGTCGCCAGATATTGTCAGGGTCACTGATGAGGCTTTTTAGCCGAAACTACGTGGTCTTGTCCCTGTTCCTTCTTCTGAATGTATTCTCTGCTCTTGAAGGAACTCTTTAAGATTTCAATTTCATTAAATACGCCCGCTGGCCATGGGTTCGAATGAAAGACTACATTATATGTTTAACAATATTATAAGGAACTACAACATAGGTTTCATGCAAAAGGAACAAATATAATCAAGCATTTTCTTACCAGGAGCCCTTGTAGACCCCCATAAAGAATCATACACACGAACTATCAGAAAATGAGTGAGAAAATTAATAAAATATGTGCAATAAACACGCGCCATAGTTTTCCGTGAATTACATATATAGGTAATGAAACGGACAATGGATATGCGTTAATTTTTTTGCATTTGTTGATCACGGGTCTTTACCTCCTCTGGAATCGAAAAGCCAGAAGTTGAAGATAATATGTCCAACTGCACCATTATAATTAGCAGCTATCGTTCAAACCGCCGCAAACTGCTTCGTGTGTGGTGTTCAAACAGTCAGTACTATGGGTGTATTGATTCCACAGGTGACCAAAATGACTGAGCCGCGACACGACAAAACCAACAAAGTGGGATGTGCGCCCAGCGAAGATTCAGATTAGCTTAGGCATCCGCCCAAACCGACCAGAGTCTTCGCTGGTGCTTAAAGGGTAGCTAAGAGTCTAAGCTAGATCCATTCGGACAGCGAAGACTCTGATCAGACTGGGCGACTGCCCAGGCTGATCTGAATTTTCGCTGGGCGCACGTGCCACTTTGTTGGTTTTGTCGTGCTGCGGCTCACATTTATTTAGTATTCAGTAAACATGTTTGGTTTGTGAGACAAAACAATAGAGCTCAAGTCGGCAAACATGATGCGGGAGGGCACGGGGACGCGAAGGGACGTGGGCAGCAATGGGGAAGGAGGATAAAGGGCGGTTTAATAATTCCGTTGTACGTTTACTCGAGTGAGCAGTATGGCAGATTGTATATATTTATATTGATAGATATATAACTAGACCACAGTGTTTATTTGGTAACCCTCCTGAAGATACCAGTTTAATTATGATACATGTAGAATCGGTCAGCGCCAATATTATCCGTCATGTTTTTTTTCGATTCAAGTTTCCAAATTTGTTTTGTAATATTGCCTTGGGTGTTTATAAATTCAAATCGAACTACTATAGATAATTTTGCATATATTGGCAAATATTATTTATAATACACAAAATGCAGTTTGCGTTTGTCGTGACATACTCGACAATTAGTTTTTAGTGAAGTCCTCACGGAACACCGTTTCTGGTCTAAACAGGACAAGTTTTGCTTATGGTCCAAGTTGCATTTTCGGTAGAAAGGTCGGCACAAAAATCACTCAAGAATATGGCTGGTTATTTGTGAGGTCCCTGCAAGTTGCTATTTTAGATGATTCAAGTATTCGCTATAGTTTGGTTTCGGATAATGAAAGCATTTGACATTTAAACTTTGTTTTGGGGAACATAGGGCTTACTTTATTTTGCCAAGTTAAGTTCAAACTGTTTAAGAATATATCAGAAGATCCTTATCTTCTGCACTTGAAATCGCAGTGCTTAACCAAAAAAAAAAGAACTTTTAAACCTGCAACGGAACTTAAAATAACTCTGTTTATACTTTGTTTTAATTTGCAATTAATGTCTGTCCATTTGAGCCGCGACACGAGAAAACAGACAAAGTGGTTGTGCGCCATGCGCAGACTCAGATCAGCCTGGGCATCCGCCCAGTCTGCCCAGTCTGATCAGAGTCTTCGCTGGCCGCATGGAGGTAACTTAGACCCTTAGCTACCCTTAAAGCGCTTAGAGAAGAGTCTGATCAGACTGGGCGGATGCCCAGGCTGATCTGAGTCTGCGCTTCGCGCGCAACCACTTTGTTAGTTTTCTCGTGTCGCGGCCCATTAACTGTCTAAGCTTGCAGACTCTGGAGAAGCTTTTGAAGAACCTGCACTTTGTAAAGCTTTGCAAACTAAACAAACGAAGAACTACTTTGTAAAATGTCATGTTGCTTCAGGTGCAACTGTTCAAGAGCAAGTGTGTACCTCTGTGCCTATCGTTTGTAACTATCAGATTATAATTTCTGACGAAAGATCACAAACACTTCCCATGCTCCTAGCACTTACTTCAGCGGAACTCTATCCTCAAACCGACACTGCAAAAGTAACCCAAACGCTCGACCTCCTCCCAGGACATGCACGCTGTGCTTCAACTTTGTTCGCTTTCAGGATATGCAAGAGTCTCCCACAAATGGTAACATGCGACTTGACATTTGAACACAGCACCATGTTAATACCATGCTAATAAAAGCATTGGAACCGCGATACGGCAAAACCAACAAAGTGGCGTGTGCGCCCAGCGAAGATTCAGATCAGCTTGGGTATCCGCCAGGTCTTAGCAGACTCTTTGCTTTCCGCTTTAATGACAGCTAAGGGTTTTAGGTGGCTCCATGCGGACAGCGAAGACTCTGGTCAGACTGGGCGAATGCCCAGGCTGATCTGAGTCCTCGCTGGGCGCACATGCAACTTTGTTGGTTTAGTCGTGTCGCGGCTTGATTGTTAGGCCTGCTGCTTATTTCTGCCATCAGAACAATGACACAAGAATGCTTTGGCCGTGTCATAACACTCATAATCTCTCATATTCCGCAATAAACCACAAGGATCATAATAACTAATATCCAAGTAACATCATATGGATCTTATAAGTATAATTAACGTAGATACAGAGAGTAATGAGAAGATGTGAGAACCATTAGTTTGGTCACTTATACGCTTTCGTCTCTTCACCACGATGCCAACAAACAACAGAAAACACGTTAACATAAACATACATGTTAGTAATGTAGTGGTACAATTTTACTAAGAATCTGCAATATATTTGCTAACTGATCAGTGTACTTCCACCAAAATATTGGGCTTATTACCCCCCCCCCTCCCCTCCACACACACACACACACACATCGCCACCCCACACGCTCCATACTAACTCCCTATGACTAGAAAAGAACAACGTGACTTTTCGTTGGGATTTAACAAAAAAATTCTTTCCAAAGCTTGGATGCAAATGAGTGGTGCAGAAAATGTCTCCCCAGCTCACTGAAACCACCCCGTGGTGGTGGTAGTGGTGGTGCTGCTGGGGGGGGGGGGGGGGGGTTCAGACCTTGGTAAATTAAAACAGGAATACCGCAAGCTGTGAATAAAGATCTTTAAATACTAAGATGAACGGTACACTTTTTGTAGGAGCAATATTTTATGGAAAGTGTGAATTCGCGAAAAAATTGGATAGACGGATGTGTGGACGGATGCTCAGAAACATGTGTAAGATAGAGCATGGTTCGTCCGCCTGTACGGAGAGATAATCCACGACCTTTATCGAATGGTTTATAGACCGTACAGGCGGACGAACTATGCTCTGTCTCGCTTATATCATGATAGCAAGTGTCGACTTTTGCACTTTACTGGGTATCTCATGCTTAAGATTTGGGTATCTTGGATCGTGTTGTAATAATGTTTCAAGAACTAAACGGCCCTTTCAACATTATCACATCCTAGAGGAACAAATTCTTTCCATTCAGAGTAGAGTCCTTTGAGTCCTTTTTGGAAGAGCTTTGTTCTCCTGGGAAGCAAATACGAAGGCACGAACGTTCTTCTTCTTCTAAGAAATGGCAGAAAATCGTGGAAGCGTACATACGCCTTAACATTCGATTTTTTTTCTAAATTACGTCTTGTTAACCTTTCGGTATTTTTATCTGATCAATGAGTCGCTGCTTTAAAAGTTTTTATGTTTTGAATATGTGTCATTTACTGCTGAAAAAGTGACATCGTGGCATTTTGTTAGGATATCAACAGAGATCTGCTTAATTGCTTTATGCTTGTTCTGTGGTGTTTGAACAGACACCTGATTCGATTAATCTGCAAAATAAACTGTGTCGACCTTTTTCTACCACCTGATCTCACCGCCTGAGTTGCGATCGAGTTTCGAAGGTACATTTAGTGTACCGGGTACTCATGAAAGGAGGAGCGTCCAGTATCACGTTTAAATTATCGTAAACCCTATGAGAGAGGTCTCGTGGTCAAGTAGTTATTGCGACGCGGTTATGTTACAGAAACTCATCGGACGGGCGTGAGTTCGAATCCGGGCTTGATCATCCGACGACTGGAAACTGTGTCTGTCGGCAATATCCTGTTATTTGACCCGCACGGAATAAACCGCATGTAAAGGGAGGTAATTAAATATGCAAATTAGGTCTAAAATATGCAAATTCGCTTATTGAGTTTCACAGCTGCCAAAAACGTTACGGACAGACGGACAGACAGACGAACGGACGGACAGGCCCAAACCAATATGACCCCTCAACTTCTCCGAAGTTGGGGCATAAAAAAAAAACAGTCACAGAATAGAACTCGCCAGAGTGGCTAATTTGATGGTTTTGCTATCCACTATTGTTCATATATCTTTTGCCGCTGGGGGATGAAACACTGAAGAGGAATTACAAGAGTAGGTCTTTTGTGTCTGCACCGTTTCCTCTTACTCCACGTTACTATCACACTCAAGGACTTCCATTAATACCCCACCCCCCCCCCCACCCCCCCCTCCACCCCTCCCCCTCCTTCCATCGTCCCGATATGGCTGATATACTGTTGAGAGGACGTAAAATCGCAAGTCATACATCCATCCATCCTTCACTTCCATTTATTTCTACCATTTCAAAATTTAGGATTTTTTTCTGACATCCTGTTTGCTTTCCGGGAGAAACAAGCCTTTCTAAAAAGGGTCTACTCTTGAAGGAAAGAATTTGCTCCTTCAGGAGCAAATTCTTTCCTTTAAGAGTTGACCCCTAGTCAGAAGGAAAGCAAAAATAAAAACAGCAGTGATGTTTCCCCTGGAAGTTAACAAATTGTCAGCATTATTTGTCTGGTTGTAACTATTTATTCGTCTGCTACAATTTTCCGATTGTTTTAGCAGAGAAACAAACACTTTACCATGGGTGTGGCTGAAAATACAGGTGGTAAAATAGTTAATATTAACCAAAATCACAGGTAGCTACCTGAGGTTAGAAAGGAGTTTATGTTTTGAGGTGAAAAAATTAGAAGGTAATTTGTCAATAATATTGTAAGTGTTGAACAGTTCCTTGGAAACGGCTGAACAGAGCAAAACAAAATATGAACAAGATTACAGGTAGGGATGTATGAGAGTAAATGTAATGCTTCAACGATTTGTATTTTACTCTTGAAAATAGCTAACTCAGTTGGTATTTTTCTCCATGTTTCATTACGGTAGACATTAAGTTGGTCTTAAGACACAGTCACATGGTTATTAAAGACGTGTTCAAAGCGAGCGAACATCAAGCTAGAACGCATTCGATTTACACTGAGATTACATTTCAGCTATTGGCATTTTGCGGAACGGAACGGAAATATGCTAAATTTGCATATAATTTTACGGAATAAAACCGCATTGATAACCTCCCTTGTTAATCTTAATTTGCTCAGACCTATCTGCCCCAATATTTAGATTTTTGACGGTATGTATCAACAAAATGTAAAGGGCTACTGCTGATGACACTGACATGACTGAGCCGCGACACGAAAAAACCAACAAAGTGGTCCTGCGCCCATCACGGACTCAGATCCGCCCAGTCTGATCAGAGTTATCGCTGTCCGCATGGAGCTGGCTTAGACCCTTGGGCACCCTTAAAGCGCAAACCGAAGACTCTGATCAGACTGAACGGATGCCCAGGCTGATCTGAGTCTGCGCTGGGCGCACAACCACTTTGTTGGTTTTGTCGTGACACTGACACGTTAATTGCCTGGTCTAGCTGACACTCATTATATTGAAATTTTAGCTGGGCTGCTATGAATTATGCGAAAAGCAAAAAGCTGATCTTCGCATACTGATCTTTATTTACAAAGGCCATCATTTTTAGAGCATTTATATGGGCAAAGTTTTCAAGCTGAGCTGAATCTTTATTCTCTCACGACCATGCCCGTACTTCAGAGGAAGCGTCCGCGTGGCCGAATAGTTAGCGCTTCCGATTTTGGATCATGGTGTTACGGGTTCAAGTCCCGCTGGGAGCAAGATTCCGTCCGCAAACTAGAAAGTCATGAATCTAAAAGATTTATATAAAATATATATATCACCCACTTCTCTGCTAGCCGGGCCGGGTAGCGCAATCGGTAGGGCACCTGACTCGTAAGTCAGAGGTCCTGGGTTCAAATCCCGGTCTGGCCACATACTTTCGTTTCTCCTTCCGCTGATTCAAGAAGGGCAGTTGTCAGTTACTGGCGAAAGTATGTGCACTTAGTACTGGTTAACCGCTTAGGAGGTCTAAGCCTGCCCAGGAATAGTGTGGTTAGGTTAACTGACCGTCCCGACATGACCATAGTTGTTTACCGTGGACGTTAAGCATCAAATCAACCAATCAACTTCTCTGCTATATGATAAATGGTTGAATTTCTTTTTTATACTAACCCCATTCCACTATGATTTCTATAAAAGTCAGTAAGTTTTGAACTGTTTCATCAATACTTACAGCTTATTAATGACTTATATCATGTTTTTTTTATTAAAAGATAAGTTAGTTTACTTCTGGATAATAACATTTCATGCGTGTTCCTACAATTTTTCTAAATTATTTAGATAACAGTATCACTCAAAAGTGATAACTAATAATGTCAAGCTTTACGAGCTATTAGCCTAGTATTACAACAGTCGTGCCACGAGCAAAGGAACCGTTTCGCATACAGGAACAGTGAATACTCACATCAGCCTGTGCATCCGCGCAGTCTGATCAGTCTTCCGAGTTCGTATCAACTTACTATGGACTCTGAGGAAACAAAAACAAAGCAAAAAAAAGCGGAAATGATCGAACTAGGTTGATGTGCTGACTGATTTTAAACTACTCAGGTCGCGTATGCTTTTAGTCCGGTTGTACCGAGTTGCTGCCCATGCATTTACATTGATTCTTTTCTGTAGGTCATGAACGCAGTGAAAATCACTGCGTTCATGACCTACTGAAAAGAATCACTCTAAAAAAATGATAACCGCCGATAAATATAAGATGCAGCTAATCGGCAAAATTTCATGTGCGATGAAATTATTGAAACTCGTGTGCATCACATAATTATAATTTTCGACGTCTATGTAAACAAGAAATATCTTTAAAAAACGATAATCGGCGCAGATTAAATGGAAGTGTGTTTTTGTTATATGTCTCTAGTTGAAGAGTTGACAATAATTTTTTATGAATATAACTCAAGTAGGCGCCCACAACCGTAATTTGACACTGGGTAGCAACAATGACCTATCTCAAGACTGAGCTGTCCCGTTTGGAATTCCAAAATGGACCGCGGTCAATCTTGAAATTGACCTGATTTCAAAATAGTTATCAATATGGTGCACTATTTGTTTGTGTGTATTAAACGGTTA
Organism: Ctena decussata; assembly: GCA_963989385.1. Taxonomy (NCBI): domain Eukaryota; kingdom Metazoa; phylum Mollusca; class Bivalvia; order Lucinida; family Lucinidae; genus Ctena; species Ctena decussata. The sequence goes on from OZ022511.1 coordinate 59,526,147, forward strand.
ATATTATTACATATTCTCATCATCTCAAACCAACATGCTGGAAGAATACAAAAAATGCTTTACGGTGTTTTCACTGAACCAAACTATGGTATAGCAATATGCAGAAATCCACCATACCAGAGATGATATGTGTGAGATTAACTAGTACGAAATCCCACGTTGCGAATCCGGTAACTTTATGGTTCAGTAAAAGGGCAGGTACTGACCGGTGCAAACCACACGCTCATGTGCCAGAATTCGTTCCGGAGTTTAAGCCAGAAACTATTAATCAAGTACCTGCTTTTAAAAATTTACGCACCATTTGATTACTGCTTTCGCCCAGGCTTTCGCACGTCGTATGGATGTGTCTGAAGGGTGTAAATGTACGTCTCCATGTTTCCCATCATTTTCACAAAGGGGAACAACTTTTGTGACTTCCTGTTTGCTTCCATGGATGACAAAGCCCTTCCAAAACGGGGTCTACTCTTAAAGAAAAGTTGTTACTCCTAGAGGAGCAATTTCTTATTTTTTTAAGTGTTGACCTCCATTGAGAAGAAAGGTAAAAATGAAAATGAGCCGCAACACGAGAAAACCAACAAAGTGGTTGTGCGTCCAACGCAGACTCAGATCAGCCCAGTCTGATCAGAGTCTTTTCGCTGTCCGCATGGAGGTAGCTTAGACTCTTAGCTAACCTTTAAGCGCTTAGAAACAGTCTGATTGGACAGGGTCGATGACCAGGCTGATCTAAGTCTGCGCTGGACACACAACCACTTTGTTGGTTTTCTCGTGTCGCGGCTCAAATGGTAAAGTTAATTTTTTTGAAAGTGTACCCATGTACCTTAAGATCGAGGCCTCATATCATTGTGTAAACAGAGAAGAACCAGATCAATTTGTACATTTACGCAGTCAGGTCAGATTTTTTCATGTTGACATCCACAAGTTAGCAAGTTTGCGAGTATTATCAGACCATCCCAATATTTCAGAATTTTACCCCAAAAAAATGATTGATTGATTGATTGATTGATTGATTGATTGATTGATTGATTGATTGATTTTGGTTTAAAGCTAGTTTTGAGACAGTATTTCAGTCTATGTCGAGCCGTCGCCAATAGAAGAGAAAGTTAGAGCAAATTACAAAACACAAAAATACCTAATTTTGAAATAAAAACAAAAAATAAAATTCATATCATTTAAGCACATTTCGGTGGTTTAAGGTGAAGTGATAAAGAGAGTATTACGTTAGTAAACAGATGCTTAGGTTATGATCATTGTTCTTTTGAAGTGCGCTTGATTTCCGTAAGACGATTTTTATAGCAAAAGCTGTTTTTCTAGTTCAATAAGAAGTTATTATCGCAGACCCGCTTTCATTCCAGCATTCCAAAACTGCGTGAAATCTGTACCCTACTTTTTTGTCTGCACTAATGAAAAATATGTTAATGAACCCTGCAGTTACGATACATGTTCACCTGCTGCTCTGAACGTAAATTCCCATGTAAAAATATGCATGATATGCACTGTTAAAGAGCAGGGCGGCCTACTGCCACATATTATTCGAGACCTACCTCTAATCTGTAAATTAGACATGTTACGACGAGAATTATATTATTTCGCCTAATTCCGCGACCTATCTGTCTGTCTGTCTGTCTGTCTGTATGTCTGTTTTTCTGTCTGTCTATTAGTCAGTCTATCTTTCTATCTGTCTGTCTGTGCGTCTGTCTGTCAACAAAATCGGAACTCCTCGCAGACATTCTATGTCTTGATACTTGGAGTCATTTTTTTCATCTTTTTTCAAACTTTTGAAATCAATATAGTTTGCAGGAGCGAGATAATAATTTCTCTCAGAAATTATAAGCTCCTGTAGTTCATTTGTGCGTTGTTTTTTTATTTCAATATCAGGCCTGAAATCCATAGCTTCCCATCTTTGGTAAAAAGTTAACCAATATATAACAATGCTATTCCATTCAACATGTATATAAAAATATTTGTGCACAAGTTTTGCCCTGAAGTAGAATAACTGGTGGCGTTATCACGTGGACAGATTTGGCCACTTTCAGGAGTTTTATGAGAACCCGGGTTATCGTTACATGGCTGAAATTTGTGCGAAAAGCTTTACAAACGTATGAGTCGAAAAAGAGTGTTATATTTTGGGAAGCTATTTGCGGAAGCTTTAAATTTCAGTTTCTTGGTGGGAATGAAGGTAACACGGATGTAAGTTTGATAATTCCGTCACAATGCAGATAATACCATTTCTTTTGATGTTATTTGAATGCGCGAGTTGTATTCCTGACTTTAGGCACTGGAGCACTGGTTGAACAAAAATAATACAAGTTAACGTATTTTACGTTATGTACCTGTATAAATCCAGCTATGCCTAGTGGACTGTTCTATCCTCATAGATAGAATGAGTCGATTCATCACTTTCAGGGTGACTGATGTATATGTTTCTTATCGTTGAAATTTCCAAGATACAAGATACAATAAAGTTTCTTGCATCTTGTATCGTTTAAACAAATGCTTTAAATTTTATAGAAAACAGTGTAGACGCTGATCAGACGCCGCGTTTTAGTTTAAACTTTATTTATTTGTACAAATAATACAGATACATACAAATACAGTTCATGGAAATAAACTATTCATACAAAAGGGATTCAGAAGAAAGTCGTATTGACTTTTTTAAATCTGTCTCCCAGAATATTTACACTGCAAATTTCAGACCCATGATTAACAGAGATTACTTCTAACATTGGTCGGATAATTGCCTAGGAATACATTAAAATGTAGAAGAAAAGAAAAAGAAAAAAACATACACAAAAAATTAGTATGAACAGAAAGAAAGAGAGAAGCTAAGCACAAAAACCTAAAGGGTAAAGAGAAACAATGTAGATATCTATAGTAGCCTCCACGGGGAAAGGAGGAAAATTCCATTATTATCTTATGATATTCATACAAAAAACACGAGGTATAGCTATGCTTTCGGAAGCAACAACAAATACATTTATTAGGTAAAAGGCAGTAAAACAATACGTTAAGATGAATGCTTAGTTTAGAATTCAGATAGATTTACTGATGAAATCGCTTAGATTTGTGTATAAAGGTTTGAACAGCTTTAAAAATCATAATGTTGTCGTTTACAGAAACGGCTGTACTTCCATACAACAATGAGTTGAGTGTAGGTAAACAAATCCTTGAAACAGCAGCAAGCATGTCATTTCGAATATTTTGGTATAGGTTACACTCAAGCAAAAAATGACGGGAGTCTTCTACTTCACCACATGCACAAAGTGGATCTAGAATGATATGCTTAGAGAATAAATGCTGGTTGAGGGAACTACAATTTGTTCGTATCCGTGTGTGATAAATCTGGCAAGTGCGATTTCCGGATGAATAATACGAAGGGGTCGAAATAATGTTACTCATAAGTTTAAGGTTGTATTTGAAGGCAGCTATACTAGTTATATTTTGAATTTCTTCAGGAAGGTCATTCCAATCCCTAATAACTGAAGGTAAAAAAGAAGAGTAATAAAGCTGAGTATTAGTATTGACAGTTTGAATATCACCAGCATTGCGTAAGTTATAGCTAACAGATGATCCAACGGTTCTAGGTACGAGTGAAGACAAGTAAACAGGACATAAGTTATTTTGCATTTTATAAAACATTACAAGCTTATGATTTTTCCTTCTAGAAGAAAGGGTTTCCCAACCTGTTTCAGTTAGTAGAGAATTAATAGAAACAAGTCTTGTCGCACCCGTAACAATGCGTGCAGCTTCATATTGAATTTGTTCAAGTTGATATGATTCATACTGTGTGCAGTTATTCCACACAATATCAGCATATTCCAACAATGGCCTTATAAAAGAAAAGTATATTATTTGCAAAGATGTACGATCCAGTACAAATTTTAGCCGCCTCATGGTGTTAATACGTTGCCACGCTTTAGCTTTAATATAGTCAATATGTTCATGCCAGGAACAGTTGTTAGAAAGGTACAGACCTAGGTGTTTATGAGAAGACACTTCATTAACTTGTTGGTAATTCATAAATAAAGGCGGGTGATAAGGTTTATTGACTTTTCTAGAAAAGATAAGTGACTCTGACTTAGAAGGATTAAACGAAACTAGCCAATCAGCTGCCCATCTATGGATTTTTAAGAGATCAGAGTTTAGAGTCATAGCTGCATCTGTTGGATCATCTACGATAATATACAGACTAGTATCATCGGCAAAAAGCCTGATAGATGAGTTTATATTCTCAACAATGTCATTGATGTAGATAAGAAAGAGAAGAGGACCAAGAATAGAACCTTGAGGAACTCCAGCATTTATAAAAGACCAGTTAGAGGACGCTCCCGGTAGGACAACACGTTGCCTTCTATCTTTAAGATAATTTGCAAACCAAGAGAGGAGAGAACCAGAAATGCCTATGCGTCTAAGCTTGTAAAGTAAACCTCTGTGCCAGACTCTATCAAACGCTTTACTTATGTCGCAAAAAACAGCACGCACTTCTTTACCTTCATCAAGAGCTTTACAAAAAGTATTGTATAGATCCACAAGTTGGTTAACAGTGGAGTCCCCTGGAACAAAGCCCGATTGCAATGCAGTTATAATACTATTGTCTTTACAGAAGTTAAAAACATGCTTATGTACAATCTTTTCCATGACTTTACCTATAGTATTTAAAAGAGAAATGGGGCGATAATTTGAGATAACTGAAGGGTCATCCTTTTTGTGAATGGGCGATACATTTGCTTCTTTCCAAGTGGAGGGGACTTTGCCTGACTGAAGGGAGAAATTAAACAAATCACATAATGGTGCGGAGAGCGGAATTGCTAGTTCTTTTAAAAGCCTATTACTGATAGAGTCTGGCCCAGCTGCTTTGCCAATAGCTAAAGACTGAAGGGTTGATTGTACTTCATCCGGGGTAATGGCAATAAAACTCAGGGAATGTAATTCAGCAAATGGAGTTGCAGGAAGAGAAGCATGTGTGTCATCAAGGACTGTTTGCTCTGTAAAGTAGTCGTTTAACGCAGTTGCCTTTTCCACATCTTCTTCAATAACAAATCCGTCAGCTATAAGAGGTGGTATAGAGAAAGATTGCTCATTGTTAATGAAATGTTTTAACGTTTTCCAGTAGTTTTTAGGACGCAGGTCACTATTCTGCAGTTTATTGGCTAATTTTTCATTAATAAGTTTTTTAGATTGTCTTATTTCGTTTGTAACTTTATTTCTAAGTGTTTTGTAATTGGTATGGTCAGTGGCATTATTTGTTCGTTTATACTTATCATATAATCTTTTTCTTTTCCGCATCATTCTCTTTATTTTACTGTTTAGCCATTGAGGGTCAGACTTTCTTACCTTAACAATTTTATTTGGAATGTGCTTCTTGGAGGTGTTAATGATGTAATCTGTAACATTTTTTGTGTAAGTGTCAATATCTTCATTTTTGAGTGATTGCCAATCGAAGTCAGAAATTTCCTGTCGAAGTGCATCATAATTACCTCTGTCGTAAAGCCATACCTGTCTTTGAAACACTTTAGTTATTACCTTCTTAAAATCTAACACACAAAATATCGGACAGTGGTACCTCACAGCTTGTTCAAGACAAGGCTCACCAACTCCACTTAACATAACACCCTGCTTATTAGAGGTCAATATAAGATCTATAATAGAACTGGAGGATTCAGTGAAATGGGTGGCTTCATTTATTAAGTTATGTAAATTAAACTGCTGACATAAGGTTACAATCTTCCTACTAGATGCCGGCTTTAAAGTATCAAGATTAAAATCACCTGTTATCAAAATGTTATCAATATTAGTATCATAAGCCAAGCCTATAGAATTCTGAATTGATTCCAACGTCGCAGGAGGAGAGTTAGGTGGCCTATAAAACGTGCCGATAAGAAGTTTGTTTCGATTACAAGATACTTCGATCCAGAGACATTCTATGTCTTGAAGTTCAAGGTCAACTCTACGTTTGGCATAAACATTTTCTTTAACATAGACACAAATCCCGCCATGGTTATCACCTTGGCGGTCCCTCCTATGAGGCACATTAAAGCCATGCATATTAATGTCATTATCAGTTGTTTTATGGTCTAGCCATGTCTCAGATAGGCACACCACGTCAAAATGTCTTAATTCAGATTCGAGTATATCGACTTTGTTGCACAAACTCTGTATATTATAATGCACAACAGAAAAGTGTTCCTGTAGTATAGTATTATAAGACGACGAAGAAGAAGAAGAAGAGGAATCGGAAAAATCAGGACCAGGATTACGCTCAACATCACCACTCTTTAAGAGTAATAGCGATAGTATGATCATCAGTTCAAAGGAAGATAGAAAAGTAAGACCTTTAACCTTGAAATGACGACAGCAATGTAACCCTATTCGCGCCCTGTATGTCTGTATGTCAATCATTTACGTAATGCAATCAATGAGGGCACGAACAAGAGTCTTGGACGCGAAGAGAAACACTTGTGTCTGTTTACAAACTTCCATTTCACTGTCGTGTTGAATACATAACGTCAAGGAAAAAAAAGTTGAGTCCCCGTGGAGTATAGAAAAAAGAAAGGTAAGAAAAGATATAGATACCAGCATGATAAGTGTTGCGCAAAATTTTGTCCCTTTTTGGAGTATTAAGATTCTAGACCCACAACGACAAACACAGGCAATTCGGCAAGTGCCGCCATACTTCGTGAACCAACGACAAACTTTCCGCTCCGCTGAAGCAAACTCCGCTCATGTGAACAACGTCAGATTTATAAACGACTGATCTCTAATAAAGAAATCGACTGCCTCATTCGTGATAAACGAATGACAACATAATGTTACCTGGGGCTCATTCGTGATACGCGGAAGAGCACAATACACGTCAGTGTTTAGCGGCCCTCGTCGACGCTGCCCGTATCCGACACTGTGGGTCCGGAAACCTATGTATACATGTAATCTATTTTCGATTTTTGGTTATGTTTTTATTATCTTTGCAAGAGATTTTACACTTCAGCCCACTGGGCACAACACGTTGAATCAACGCTAATTCAACGCCGACGCAACGTCATTGGCGTTGAATCAACGTCGACTCAATGCCAATTCAACGCTATAAACCTGCAGGTTGAAAGGAAGATAGATTGGAAATCGTAAAAAGTTTCACAAAAGCACATAAATACATAAATATACACATTATGTACATACGTGCACATGTGTGCACGAAAGATACACGCGTGTGCACGTATGTACGCATAGACTTACAAATACCAATACAAATACAGTATATATACTCAGTCATTACATACATAAACATACATATATAATTACATAATAGCCTTATATTTAAACATACACATATATTTACATAAACACACGTATACAAATAAGCACATACACATCATTAAACAAACTAAACTTTGATATAACATGACAAGTAATTGTTGAAAATATACTTCAGTTAAACTTCGCAAGGCACTCAGAGCTATGAATATGGGGAGCACTCTATGATATATTACAGTTAAACAAGCAAACAACAACAACAATCACAAAACTTCAGAATTCCATACATGAAGTTCATAATATTAGTCTTCGATTGAATGAGAAGACAATCTTAGAATCCACATCAGCCCATCCTCCCCATCTCGAACCCTACAGAATGCACACATGCTAACCACGTACGAACAATACACGCACATTATATAAATATATATATATATATAAATAATCCGAAGTTAATCAAGTTCCTGGACCCACAATGGCGATCGCTGGCAAAGCAGTAAGCACCATCATGGATAGACACCACCAACCCCGCCAACACCAGTTCACCGGCGTTGAGCGAGACAAGCGTGTCCATCGGTGAAATGGAGCCGGCAACAGCAGAACCCGAATTCTGCTGGTGCCCGGCAACATTCACGACCCGCCTGTATCCGCCACTGTAAGTCCAGAACCTCAACAAAGATAAAAGCGTACCTCGATTTTTGATAGCCAAAATAACAGACAGACACCAATTAACATGGCTTGTCATAACATGGATATCAGTAAAAGTTCATTAATTCGATAAGAGATACTTAATTATGCGCCGAGTAACACTTCGAAATGCCCAAGGTTTGACTTATGCAAGGGGGTACAACTATAATACACATAATACTGAACCACAACATGGATGATCAACAGGAAATCAGACCAGCCGGCACAGCCAAATCCATACCCTCCAATTAATACGAACGATTCATGATGCTGCAAGAATCAATCAAGTGATGAGGACACTCTGATCCGTCTAAAATGTCGCAGAGCAAATCATGCTATCGCTCATTAAGAATACGTCTGGATATGGGTGGGGACACGTGAAGAGCACCTCAGGATTCTGCTGACTGTTAAACCTAAAATTTTAGAGGTGCATTAGATCAAGGAATAATCCAAACCTGTACCAACTTACGATCGCAGGAAACCAATATATTTAGCGGAAAGCCATAGCCTCCTCGTTTCAGTCAAGGGTCCTCCCCACGTGTCGCCACACATAAATTCAATTCTCCTTTCCTGAGTGATTGCAACTCGAATCCCACTGGACAACAGCTTGCGCGACCCTTAGATGCTGTCGAACGGGATTCGAGCTGCGATCAGCCTGTCAAACAGCAAATATATAAGCAGCAATTTGCATGGATGATGCCCGCTCAGATTGTTTACAATCATTTAACAGGTAGGCGAGTGTATACATGGTATAGTAGCATACATCCAGTTCCAAGTTCCCCATCAGTCTCGACCACTGCTTTAGGGGACACAACTCAAGAACAGCACGGAAATACACTAAAGAACTTGAGGACAATTACTTGTTTGAGAAAATCTGAAATGCTTACTGAAAGAATTTCAGCTAGCGATACCCTCCCCTCACCCTCCCCTCCGCCAAAAGAGGAAGGAAAAGTAAAAGGAAACGAGGGAGAGAGAGAATGGCTGAGCACAGCACAGCAAACACCGCATATTCCATGACTTTCAGTGGTATCGATGCCCTGCTCCGTTGAATTAAGTGATGTGCCACTCGAGAGTCGTTTCAGGAAAAAGTGAGATTTCTCAAACATGCAACTCGTTCTCAAATGTTTAGTTCTCTGTTAAACCTCTAAAATACTGGCACTGTTCCACATAGAACGTAACTCACCTCTACATCGGGTGTAGCAAAACCAAGATCAGACTGCGTTTTCCCCTCAAACGAGACTACTGGGCAATCCATCAGATACTATGGGTAGTCTACAGAAACCGCTAATCTATTGCTCCCCCGTGTGTAGCAGGCATATAAGATCGAAACAATGTTGAACCAGCGTTGGTCCCGCGCCTCGACGCGGAATCAACGCTGATTCATCATTGATTCGGCGTTACATGTCCTGGACTTTTATAGAGCTTAACTCACCTCTACCGCAAGTAGCAAAAAACTAGATCAGACTGCTCTTTCCCCTCAAACAATTCATGAATACTGAGGAATTCATTATGTACTGAGGATAGTCTACATAATCGATCACCTGGTTGCTCCCCATTTGAAGCAGGCATATATAAGTTCGAACCAGTGTTGAACCAGCGTTGATCTCGCGCCCTGACGCGGAATCAACGCTGCTTCATCAGCGCTTCGACGTTGCATGTCTCTTAGACCTTTATATGGAGGGGCTACTGGAAAAATAAACATTTAAAAAAGCTCTACTACATAGAAAATCGTCGTCTCAGTTCCACAATGTCGTAACTGGCATCTTGTTGCTGTTATAAGACATGATATCAAAGATTAAGACCTAATAGTAAATGTATAAATGCGGCATTATAACATTAAGTGTTATAATAATTTAAACCAAGTGACTATGTACCCCTTGACCCCGAGATCACTGATATCACAAAACCTAAACATTTGAAGCTACGACATTATGGAGATACCTCAGAACACCCTCAAATACCGGTAGCCATGACCAGACTGTCCTTTAAACACAAGCAATTCGTGAAACCTAGGGAATCTATAAATGAGACATATACTCTGGTCAGTCCGCGCATCCGCAGTCCAAATCACCTGTTATGTATTCGCACATATTTAGGGCCTCCTCAGGCAAGATGTTTTCATTGGGATTCTACATATACGAGAGACACAACCAAAACGATCAAACGAACAACTCTTCGTAAGTCCCGAGGCATCAATAAAGCAAGACCAGTCTATGCACCCATAAGGCTGCTTCTCATTTATGTATTGAGCCTTTTCTAACAGGCAAACATTGTCAAACAACTATAACGACGGTGATTCGACGCTGCGACGTTTCATCGATGTGTCTGAGCGGGCACATGAATTGTCACAACATTGAATCGGCTAAGATTCAACCCCGGCGGGCACATTACGCCAAAACGACGTCGTACTGACGTCAATGCAACGTAATTACGTCCCATCGACGTCAGTACGACGCCACTCCATAGACACAATGCAACAAGGAGTTAACGCAATGAAAAGTCGCAATGTCTTATCAGTATCCACTACACGGTGCTCCATATGTAACAGTATAAGGGGCACAACTCAAATACTTCTTAAACTGTTTATGCCAATGGGACAGCACCTCAGGGCATCTCGGATCACCTGCAGATTTCATGTGGCGATCCTCGTATACCGCAAAATTGCAAAGCATTAGGACAAATAGAGCTGAGCAAACAGTATGAACCCAAAACCAGGGGCCACACTGTTTTGACATTCATTCGGCATCTGTTGGATTTACACAATTATTGTTTTAGATGTCCGAGTCCTTTGAAATTTGACGGTACTCAATACCGAGTCTAATACAGTTGAGACCCAACGAAAATAGCCTATTTAAAAGTAACATTTAACTTTACACACTAATACAACAGCTGAATAATAAACCGTTATTTTCTCACATTGACCATATGTGGGCTATATAAGTTGTAAACCATCTAATAGTAAGCATAAGCCCACTTGTCATGAGTATGGAGACACATTTGGGCTGTTCATTGTGTGACAATATACAATCTTAGCAATATTGAGTAGGAGTTTGCACTAAGATTCCAGCAGTTTACCTCAGTTTATGTGCTGTCAGATCTCATTAGAATTACCTCATGGAGGCGATTCTACTGAGATCCCACGACACATATATCAGCTGAGAAGCATATATAAAGAAGAGGTACAGCTTTATATATATAGCAATCACAGAGGCCACCCATCCACAGCTCTGGTATTGTGTCAACTAATGTTAATGAGAGAAACGCGATTTATCTGGTTTGTAAAGTATGGCTCATTTTTGTCCAAATAATATCATATCATCTACACACTCAAATGATCAATATGTGTCTGTTTAGGGGTTAGTCTTTTTATTCTAGACTGCCACGGGCGGCTGTCTAAGTCCATCCAAATCAGATTTGGTCGAAATTTTGGTTTTCTTGCCGTCCTTGTCTTGGACAAACACGTTGCCATTATAGGTCCATGTTTTTGTAACACGCGAGAGATTACTGCGCTTCAGCTCTCTACATTCAAAAGCTAACTCCATGCGGGAAGAAGTCAGGTCCTCATTAATGAACACTTTAGCTTTCTGTTCGCGGAGTACCTTCCGACCTTTCAAAAACTCCAGTCGGGCAGAAGAGTTACTAAACTTTACAATTATATCTCTGTCCTTTCTACGATTGCCACTGTCGCGATTACGCTCGAATTTGGCCCCCACACGATGTGAACGATCTATATCTCGTGGTGTTACGTCAGCATGAACTCTGTTGGCCAGATCCATTACTATGGCATTAACATTTTCACCGTCCGTTTCAGACACGCCAGATATACGTACACACGACCTCCTACTATATTGCTCGAGGTCATCTATTTTCAGCTGCAGTTCTTGAACCGTAGTAGCCAAGTTCTCGTTGGTTTTCTTCAGCTGATGAATGTCTGCGTTGAGCTGTTCGGTGGCCTTCCGCACTTCAATTGCAACCAACTGTTGTATTTCATCCCTCAGTATGGTTTTCATCTGCATGGCTATTCTGGTAACATCAGCGTCAGTTAATGACATAGGCGCAGTAGCAGGTAATGGAACAGGCATAGGCATAGGCATAGTAGGCACATGGTGAGGCGTGAACGTTGGCGGATAGGCTAATACATGTTGTTGACTAGCGAAACTTGCCGATGCACCACCGTCAAAAGATAAATTTTGGGGATTCTGAACTGGTGTATTCATAACATTGACGTTACTGTCCACAGGTACTGCACTGCCACTAGGCGGCTCGAGCACTAGTTCAGGCCTATTTGCCATAACGACTGGGGTTGACGAAATACAAGTAGGAGCAGAGCAGGTAGGAACAGGCGAAGCAACTCCAGATCTGTTTACAGAGTCGTCAGAATCAACATCCACTTCAATATCTGACCAGATTTCAGACCCTGATCGAGATGCTGAATCTGCTGGCTGTTTTAGCTTTTTAGTTGTATTTGTATTCAAATGACTGTTATGTGTTGGCGTCGATCGATTGCGCTTTCTACGGCTCCGTCTTGCATTAGATCTCATTTTGTGGCACTCTCGTTACACCGTAGAAAAAGTTCATGTTTAATGTGAGTCAAATTTTAGAGTCTTTACGGTAATTTTTTCGACCATGAATCACCTTCCATTCAAATTTCCAGTTTTTTAAAACTTTTTTGTTACCACAAAGATTCTCTGTTTATAACGTTTACATGAAAGATGACCAACAAAGAAGACTCACATTACAAATTTTAGTCCAAAACCATCCTTAATACACCAAAAAGGGAAAAAAATCACGAGCCGAAATTTACACGACTTTGTTTACAATCATACCGGAAGCCTATCGCGTTTTGCGGCGTCTGATCTGGGTCTGAACTGTTTGTCCGTGTCCTACTTAAAGGACGCGATGAATTAATGGGTAATTCTGTGATATGTAGGTCTATGTACTTTTAAATCAAATTTTATGCAAAATACGCACATTTATTTTCAGACTGTCAAGAAGTATATAAAACAGGAGGAATGCGGTATCTTGGCGACTACTATATTATGATCAAACCTCACAGAGCCACACAGCCTTTTAAAGTCTTGTGTAACATTCATGATGGCGCAGGTAAAATATTTGATTAATTATCATATTTGCTACCAACTATCAGAAAGTTATCAAGGGCGAGCAGCTACTGCCTATACGCAAATACGTAGGTCCGTGTGAAAATTTTGTCAAACCGACAAAAATTCAAAACGCACCTGCGTGTTTACATGCTGGTACTTTGAACATTATGAAAATTATACATGATTTTAAATCAAATGTTAATCTACGTGACTATAAGAAATATTATAGGTCCTTAACTCTCACAAGAAGTATAAGCACGACCGTGCATATCGTCCAACTGCACCTGGCTACGCCCCTGTTATGATATAGGTAATCAAACATGGCTCTTGATGTGTTAAGATCTGCTGTACCTCGAGGGAAGTGTTGAAAACCCGAGCCAAAAAAACGAGGATTTCAACACCAGCATAGTCTCAGCAGATGTAAATGCATTAGAAGATATCAATGCATAAAACATTCATACTAGAATACATGTACTTGTAAACGTTGAAGTAAATGCTCAGAGAAATGCTGCCTTTCTTCAGCCATTATACCTCGGCATGTCATGTTATCTTCGTATGTTTTGTCAACACGGCTTCCACACGCCTGGGAAACGGTCAACTTGTACGCCGCCGGTGTACCGTAGTATAGAAGAATAAGTTGACCAGTTCCGGTAGACTACTTGACCTGTATAAACAGACGCCAAGCAACGAGGATCACTTCATTCAACGTGAGTTTATTTACTTACTTTAGATTTTGTTCAAAATCGGGGAATGTCATATGCTGAGATACTAGTTAGAGATTGTAATGACACCTACATGTATATTACCGGAAAACACCGTGTATTTCCCAAGATATTATTTTTGGCGACATGTAGGTGTCATTACAATCTCTAACTAGTATCTCAGCATATAACATTCCCCGATTTTGAACAAAATCTAAAGTAAGTAAATAAACTCACGTTGAATGAAGTGACCCTCATTGCTTGGCGTCTGTTTATACAGGTCAAGTAGTCTACCGGAACTGGTCAACTTATTCTTCTATAGTACACCGGCGGCGTACAAGACAAGTTGACCGTTTCCCAGGCGTGTTCCAAGGCAAATGGAAACGTCATTTTTGACGTTACAATAATTATTACGTTTGTTACGGAGTCCACTATTGATGCTGACGCATTTTCTGAATGAGTATAGGCAAAATTGCACATTAGGTTAACAACAACATATGAATTATCTTGCCAAAACATGGATCTGTTGTTAATAGCAATGGGCACTGCTTTTTCTGCCATTATTCTTATGTTTTAGAATTCTGATCCCTCCTCTGAGAAATAGTAACCGAAGCAGCGCGGTTGATACGGCACATTTAAACATTCTGTGTCCGCATGCAATCATTATAAAAGCCCCTAAAAATAAGTATATTTGACTTTTCACAATAGAGGCTCTGATACAAAAGCCCTGATGCGAATTGCATGCTAGTTATTACTGTGTTTAACGAAAATGTTTTACCTGATTGGTTCGTTACAGGCTGGACCGTAATTCAACGTCGCCTGGACGGTAGCGTCAACTTTTCAAGAAACTGGACGGAGTACAAAAGGGGTTTCGGTAGTCTAGAAGGAGAGTTTTGGCTCGGAAACGATAATATACATTATTTGACCAAACAAGGTGGGTGTTCCATTCTTTCATCTTAATTTCAGTAATTCATTAAACAAGTTTGTTAGTGCCGGTCATCATCATTATTGCTTGTAGCTCACATATAGTATTCGGGAAGGGCAGTAACTGATGGTCTTAGAACGCGTGGCCCGACCCATCGCTTGTATTTGACTTAATCAGCAATAAAAATGTTTAAACTTAACTGATTGTCAATAATCGAACTAACATAATTCAAACTCCCCACCCAGATAATTTCTTGTGCGTACATAAATAAGCTTTCAATGAAAATCACTTTTGAAACATAAAACGTTTTCATTTTCTCCCTTTTAATATTATTTCTAGTGCAAATTGGAACCACATGTACATGTATTATTCATGTCACGTTACACAATGTTTCCCATCCTGATGACGGGAAGGTAAAATCTACACTCATGGTAACATTAAGCTCCATGTTTAACTCTTTGAAATTCGTTGCACAGTTACATTGCAAAAAATGCTCATAGTAGAATATACCCAGAGAACAAAGAAACCCCACATGCCACGCTTCGTGTCTCTTTAAGTGCCGCATTTGAAGTTCCACTTAGTAAAACGATGTGCCTAGCATATATGAAGTCTAACAGAATATAACTGAGCAGCGACACGACAAAACAAGCAAAGTGGCGTGTGCGCCCAGCGAAGACTCAGGTCAGTCTGGGCATCCGCCCAGTCTGATCAGAGCCTCTGTTGCGCGCTTAATCTAAGCTAGTTCCATGCGGACAACAATACTCTTATCAGACTGGGCGGCTACCCAAGCTGATTTAAGTCTTCGCTGAACGCAGATGCCACGTTGTTGGGATTTGTCGTGTCGTGCAGGTGGTGGTCTAAATAAGTCTCTATCATCGAAGACGTCATGACGTTTGGAGAGGTCTCCTGCTTGCTTGAACACCTTCTCGACTGTAGTTTACGTTGAAATTGTAAACTTTTCCGGACTCTGAAAATTACAACAAGGAAAATTAATTGAAGCATTTGAACATTACTTCTACGACTGACCTTTGTTTATATTTACAAAGAAGAAAAATGTGGCAAGGCCCCAGCTGAAGCCATCAAAGTGTTCATATGCAGACACAATTTTATCTAAGGTTTGCTTTATTTAACCAAGTAATTTATAATTGATCTTATTTAAAAAAAAAAAAAAAAAAAAAAAAAGACTTGAGTCATTCGGTTGCCAGCCTGTAGTATGGCCAACTTTCGATACTCTAACTTAAGATTTTGGCAAAAAAACAGTAAACAGAGGAAGAATTTGGTGGAGAAAACTAGGTTTAGTAAACAGTTTCTCACTTTTTGACATCCATATTTAATATGATGATTTTAATTGATACCTAAACACAAACGAGCGTGGTTTGATGGTAAAAATGCCATAGATCACACGTTCTTCTAAAGTCTAACTTAAATCTAATGAGGTGGAATACTATAAAAGCAAACGGTATGTGGTGCTTGCTTACTTGGATCGACGTAATTTCCAGTGAATTGTCTGTTTGCAAGACGACTGTTTCCATGTCTGTTTCTGTGTCTTCCGGAATCGTCATGAAATGGGTTGTAACCATCGCGTGGATCTGACAGGTGTCCTCTCTGTCGTACGTCATCGAAAGAAGCAGCCCGCCTTTTATATTCCAAATATTCTGTCGCTTGTTCAGGTGCCGTGTAAGGCGGGTCCTGTCTCGGATCATTGTCCGGCATGTACCGGAATGGCGGTGCCGTTGCTATTGACAACTGATCAGCTTCACGATTGCGCAGAAATGCTGGAGAAACGTGTAAATGATCATATTCTTCCGATATAATGGACAAATCATCATCTTCATTATCACCGAATTTTCTTCTTCGCCTGCGTTTTAATGTATTAGCTGTCCAAGGGTAGTTAAACTGAGTTTCTTGTGCAGGCTGTATATGTCCATAGTGATCATGAGGGCACTTAATAGCGTCATAAAACATTGAGGGTATAGTATGATTACTTGGACGCGGGAAACAGTTGCAAACTAGGTCATTGTCATCATAGTAAATATCCCTTGACAGTTGTCCTCGCCTGAAGTTCATTTCTATCCTCGCCGGAGCATCTTGGGGATAACGTTTTGCGATTGGGTGCCGCGGCTGACGTCTTAAATGGTCTCCCATTTTGTCTAGTCTGTTTGGTATAATTTTTGTTCTAGAATCGGTTTCAGAATACTTAACTAATCTCCTTTCAAATACACTCAAAATATATCTTCAAAGCGGAACATGTTCTGAAATTAGAAAACATAATGACAGACAATTCAAACAAATTGCATTGTTGGCGCACAAAGATTGAACAATGGCTTATAAATACGTTACATTGACATCAAAACGACGTTTTTTCAACGTTGCAGACCAGCTGTGATACAAATGAAAACCGAGCTAGAATCTCCATCTAAATAAAATTTAATTATTTTTAAAGCAGGGCATTAGAAAACTCACTAACAGGACTACAAACCGTATTGAAATCGACTTAATGTCATCGCTAAAACAATCACTCTTAATCCCGAGTTTAGAAACAAAAGTTACTTCCTTATGCTAACAAAATTATATCAATGAATATCTTAACATGAATGACGTATGAAACATTACTGCAAGTCCATAACCGATAGTTTACATTATTCAAATCTCTACACACATTTCCTTTCAAAACTAACGTATCAAATGGCCTATTGAATTACTTTACCAAACTATTGAACAAATATGAATGTCAGGTGAGGTAGCGTGCTGTTTTATCAGGATTTTTTTCTTTATCTGTTTATTTTTTTCTTTAACTTTTATAATGGGTATTTAAATTGAAGTAAGAGTGCAACACTCCATACATGCTTCGAAGATAAGTATTTTTGTATATACTTTAATAGCATATTCATGTTTATTTTTCCTTTTTTTCCTTCCACTTGTTTTCCTTTGTTTTCTTAATAATTAGGAAAAAACAAACAACAAAAACACATACACTTTGAAATAACAAATAGAAAAAGTTTTAACATACGAGTAACATTCAAATTTAACTGACTTTAACGTGTTATATGATATTTATTAAGTAGGTTCCTAAAACTACTAGCATATATCATTATAGGAAGAAGATGATATAAAAAAAACGTTTTGTAAGCTTGTACAGTATCACTCTGAGATTAAAGACTCGGTCGCTGTAACAGAGACACTTTGCGAAAACCACGAAAACGAATACATAGATGCAAAGGCTGCTCGGTCTCTTTGTGCTGTCCTCATACCCACAGTAGACTTGATGGCTTATATATATCAGTTTAGGGAACATATTTGGGGATAAAGTGTTACAAGCACAAAGCCCTAAGACAGTCCGAATAGTATTCAAAATTGTGTAAACCATTTTAATAGAAAAGATAGAATGTAAAACGTCTAATTTAAGGTGAGGTGGGAGTAATTCAGCGCCGCTGTGCGGCAGTTTCTGTCACTACGTTACGTAATGACGTCAAACGTTCCGTTTGATAAAAACAAGATGGCGTCAACGTTAGCCGCTTCTGTGGTTACTACATGGTCTTCTCACAAAATGCAAGGAGGCTGAGCGCTGGGTGAAATTTAAAGGAAATGTTAAGTGCCGTAGACATGGTAGAGAAGAAACTGAAAAAAAGTAAAGTGAGTTTTCCATGCGGAAGACTACAGTACTTGCGGGATAACTGACAGTTTCTTATCAGTTTGTTAGACGCGGTTCGCAGCGGTTGAGTTGCAATAATTTTATTACAAATTTCATACGACAAGAAAAAGAAATCGAAAGTGCCGTAGAAAAACTGAAAAAAAAAAACATGTAGTTAGTTTTCTATAGGGAGAAAACTGTTCTCTGACAGTTTCTCATCAGTTTGTTAGACGGAGTTCGCAGCTGTTGAGTTGCAATCAGCAAAAGTTATGCCAAAATTCAGTTATATTAAAAATTCTTAGACTGTCCGTAACATTTGAACAACGCCAGGCAGCCATATAAACGTCGATGTAATATCGTCAGAATCTTTTATCGACGTTGATACGTTAATTCAACAATCTGTTCTGTCAATAAGCTAAAACAATGTGGCGTTTCTTTTTCCTTGCCTTTCTTTCACTTTTCTGTCATTCATTTCTTCTTTCTGTTTCAAGTGTATGTCAAAGAATCGTTTTATTGTATCTCATAGACACTAAAGTGAATCCAAGCTGCTTATCGCTTTTACAGAGAGAGAGAGAGAGAGAGAGGGCGTTGGAACCGCTAGGTTATAGCGCAGAATATTATAGGTTCTTTTTTGGGTCGGGTCAGGAACTGGAAAACTTGACTCGCTTACAATGTACAAGCGACAAGTTAATAAGTTAATAAGGGAATTGTTCAAATGTCATAACACCTGATAGCCCGCCCTAAGATTGTTAATTCTGAGAGTTTGTCAACTCTGGTGCGCGTCAACTGTAATGGAGGGCATAATGGCGATGTATTCGACTTTTTTCAATTAAAAAATAGTTAAGACGGCTTAAATAGAGATTGACAGAAAAGTATTACATCTGCCTTCATCCTGCACTTTCCCGACGATGACAATCATGTGTGATGAAAGTTCCATACAAATTTTGCCGGGAGCTTACAAAAAGCGATAGTTGATATGTGGCGCGAAAAGTTAAGTAACGTTAACGTCACCATGCGCAACACTAACAATTCAGTCTATGGAGACGGCAAGCCGGGCATTTTATGCACATAAGCTTGGAAGTTAAGTCGGCGACCTACTATTTTTATTGCTTTAATGTAAACTTCTATCATTGGGTCGTACTGTGTTAGTTTTTGAAGAAAAAAATGTGTTTTGTTTTCTCAGAATAAAGGTTTTTATCCAAGAGTGACGAGCAAAAAAGTGCGTTTTCCATAGAGCGCCATTATAACGTCGGGTCGAAAAAGTGGAAAAACTGACGTTTTTGAGGTCGGATATCTTGAAAATGACATCGGCGACCCCCTTTTTTATTACATTTTCCGAAAGAGGGACTGAAAATGTACTATATAAGGAAGTATGAATAAAATCATGTGTTTTGTCAATTACTCCCACCTCACCTTAAGTGACTGTTACGTGTTATATAATATTTATTAATTAGGTTCCTAAAACTACTAGCATACACTGAACAAAATTTCTAATTGGTCATTTTTTGCACAGAATTAAGCCTAATACAAATTTAGATTTATCTGCCTACAAATAAGGAAGAACAAATGCACATAAATTCTTGCATTTTACGAGCAGCACAATCGTTCATGCATTTTCAAAATGAGTTTCTACATTTCAAGGCATGCATTACGATTTACACGAACATTCAACGGGAGGTAATTTAGATACATCAATATTTAAATGAATACATACAAAACTTTATGAAGACTGAATACAGATTTCATGTTTTTATGATGGAAAATTTAATTTCCTTCTGAAATGGCATGATTTTGTGTTAGTTTAACTAAGTTTTATGCATTTTCAAAACAGTCTATGGTTTACAAAGAAGAGGTCAGTCATACCTCTACTAATTTTACGATAAAGTTTTGGTTACAGTATTAAATTTTAAAAAGTTGATAAATGTCTATGAATTTGATTATAATGATATTCAAAAAATATTGTATAGAAATCGTATTTCTACAAATTAGAAAACTGACCAATTAGAAATTTTGTATTTCATTATAGGAAGAAGACAATAAAAATGTTTTGTAAGCTTGCACAGTATCACTCTGATATTTAAGGTCCGATCGCTGTAACAGAGACACTTTGCGAAAACCACGAAAACGAATACATAGATGTAAAGGCTGCTCGGTCTCTTTGTGCTGTCCTCATACCCACAGTAGACTTGATGGCTTATATATATATATATATCAGTTTAGGGAACACATTTAGGGATAAAGTGTTACAAGCACAAAGCCCTAAGACAGTCCGAATAGTATTCAAAATTGTGCAAACCAATTTAATAGAAAAGATATAGCGTAAAAATGTGATGGAAGTCAAAATGCGAACCTTATGAAAGATTTTGCAATCTTTTATCATTAAACACACACACATGCAAACGAAAATGCTGCATTTTTTCTCATGCTGTTGAGATAATATACTTCAGCACCTATTTTATCTTGTTGCATGTTTGCTGGTGCAAGATGAGTTTCATTCTTTATCATTTTTGATGAAGGAAAATAGGCTAAAGATCACATAGTTTGTGCATTTTATCTTATAACCATAAATATTGGGATTTAGGTTCCTGAATAAACAGTGTTGACCAAGATCAAGGGGGCAAGCTTATCAGTGTCTGCCTACCATTCGACCAGAACTTTCAAATCCATTTAACAGTATTCAAATTTTAGCTAAATTAGAATCTTACAATCATAGGCAAAGTGTCCCAATATATAAGATCATTATTCTGCAGCTTTGCAGATGTAAGATGCGTTCATGTTTTCTTTTTATTTTTGATTAAAGAAAATAGGTTAAAGATTAAATATTTTGAGCATTTTATGTCTTATCTTCAAACTTTCTTGCATCGGTTTCTGCTTGCAGTGCACATCATTATCTATTACATGCATCCTACTTCGCTTAATCAATGTAAGATCTTTATAATGTTCGGCGATCTGAAAGATTTTAGACACTGACGATTTTTAACTAGAAGTTGTCGATATGCCGTATTCAGCGTGCCATTTCACAGACTGAGACACCTTATGCCCGACAACAAGATGCCGTGCTATCGATCATTTTTGTTGTAAAAAGGGGGAAAATAAGTAGATATATAAATTGACCAACGAGCAGCGGAACCCCTGATCCCTATAAATGTATAGGTAAAATTGGGTTAATTTCCTTGATGTTCTCTTGATATTCCCTTCAGGCAGCAGTTTTAAAAAGTTCAGGTTGGAGAGCTCGTTTATAGGTAGACCAGTGTATGTAGAAGGCCATGTCTAATGACAAATGGAGAAAAATTCATGCATTCCAGCTCATTTATAGGTTGATCAGTGTATGTAGAAGGCCTTGTCTAGTGACAAATGGAGAAAAATTCGTGCTTTCCAGTACGAATAGCGACAATTTAGGTAATTCCTACGTTGGTTTTAAGCGTTTCAGTAGATATATGTTTGTTTGTACAAAGTTCCGTTGCATAAAATATTCCTATAATTATAAGAGGTTATAGAAAATGCAGGTTAGTTTTCGAATTAAAAACTAATTTCAAGATTAGAATAAAAACATGCATTTCTTTGATGCTATAAAATAGATTGACCTCTATCACTTCTGTGATTATTTGGGAGCAAGCCCTAGCTCAATTTTTTAAGCCCGTGTCAGAATGATCTTTGGAGGTGTGTTCCTTTTTGTGAACCCATTCCATTCGGGATACCCCTTTAGGGGTATCTGGGCAAACAGTTTGGATCCAGATCAGGCCCCACAAATGTGGGGCCTGATCTGAGATCCTAACTGTTTGCTGCCTAGACATCATTTCTACAAGAGTTAGTTAGACCAATATTGTCAAAATATTCTTGATTTTTGATGCAGACGACAATTTCAGCAGACGACAAAAAAACTCAGAATGCAATGGGTTTAAGTTTATACGTTTTCTTTTGTTTCAGGGGACTCAAAATTACGAATAGAAATGGAGGACTGGGACGGAAAGAAATATTATGCAGAATATGACCATTTTGGCATTTCCGGCGAGCATGATCACTATCGTCTTCACGTGAGCGGTTACGACGGCGACGCAGGAGATTCTTTGACGGCATACTGGCGATCACATGACCAAAAACCTTTCAGTACTTACGACAAAGATAACGACGATAGATTTTACGACAACTGTGCCGAAAAGTATTATGGCGCGTGGTGGTTCAATGATTGTTTTGAAAGTCACTTGAATGGAAAATATTATCAGTATGGCATGCATAATAATTATTTCGTACGAAATGGTGTGCAATGGAACAGCATTCACTCACACTCCTCGTTAAAGTTTGTTGAAATGATGATAAAGCCAAATGATGTTGTAAAAATGCCAAACGACATTTAAGAGATGAGTCGAATTTATATGAACAGACCAATGAGTATTTAATATAGTCGTGCAATCAAGTTTGTTGATCAAATGAATCTTTGCAATAAAGGGGGGGGGGGGGGACGGTTAGCTGGTGTATGTTTTCTAAGCACTGCTGAATACAGATATAAACAGAGAATAAAGCTTGTTTTGTGGAGAAAAAATATGAAATATTATAAAGGTCCAATTATACATTGCGGTTTAAAATGCCAAGAGTAAACTGACACGATCGAATTTCATGACACAGATTTTCCAGCTGAGGAAATTTAAGTTAAGTGAAACTGAACTGAATTACTCCAGGCATTTGGAGTATATAAACAGTGTATATAATAAATGTACTTACTAAAACAGCAACTAAACTGGTGCTGCATTGCATTCAATAGCAATAAGCATTGCATTGATTCTATAGCAATAAGACATAACGTTGTCAGGGGCATAGTCGTCGGGTGTGACTCAATGATGCAAGGAATAAACAACACAATTAAATGACATGAGAATAGCTATTTGATTGAGAAAATCTGAAGCTTCTGTTCAAAGAATTTCAGATTGTATTGTCATCGAAATATTGGCAGAGCATGACATACACTCTTTGCCATGCTCCAATACCTATGACATCATAGATTTGTTACCACAGCAACTAAAAGTACATATTAATGCCAGTGACGTCATCATGATGTCATTCGGCCAAGGTATGAAGCAGAAAAGTTGGTAATTTTATAGTTGCTAGGGTAACATTTATGTTGTCATCTCACTTATAATTCGAGAGGAGCATGGTAAACAGTGTTTGTCATGCTCCTCTCGAACTATAAGTAAGATGCTACCTAAAATTCATACAGTGGAAAAGCGTTTGCCATGCTCCGCTCGAATTATAAGAGAGATGCTACCTGAAATTCATACAGTGGAAAAATGCGATTTTCTCAAATCTCTTATTCCTTCTCAAAGTATTTATTTCTCTGTTAAACAGGATTTTGTTTTTGAAAAGGCAGTCCGGGGATTTCATTCCCTTTTTATGTTCAATTTCAAAATGACAAACAGGGTTCGACAGACCAAAATATGTTGTACACACCTCTGTAATGCCAATATGCAAATACGCAGAATGCAATAGCGTTTGAATTTTTTAAGGTTTTGACAAAGTTTCAATATGCAAATGCGTATTTCTTAAACACGGCTATGCCTTTGCATTAGATTAATCTGGATATATGAAATCCTGAAATCAAACTGTGATGAGTGAAAGTACTACACGTGTTTGCTTATACATTTGCCTATATTTATAGACAGAGTGATTGGAATGTAAGTTCTGCACGGTGTTGCCATGTGCAGTGCGATTCTAAGCAATATATTGCATTTCTTAGCAATACTTATGCAGGAGACTAAAGACCTGTGCTTATTTGTTTATAAAGTTTTACTCTACATTATCCCCCCTCCGAGAGCCTACAACCGTCTGAAACTAGTTAATAATTATATGAATGATAGTAAATATAACACAGGAGCTGACAATTGTTCTGACCAAGATTTATCGTAGAGCTAACAAAACAAAATGTGACTACGCACCACGAGTTGTTACACCTCGGCAAGATTAGCTT
The DNA here is from genome assembly GCA_963989385.1 of Ctena decussata. Classification (NCBI taxonomy): domain Eukaryota; kingdom Metazoa; phylum Mollusca; class Bivalvia; order Lucinida; family Lucinidae; genus Ctena; species Ctena decussata. The sequence continues at coordinate 59,550,397 of OZ022511.1, forward strand.
GTGTTCTACGACTGGACAACCCTAAAGAGAAACCTGTTCTGTTGAGCCGCACCACGACAAAATTGGGTTCGGAGTCTTATAAGACTTTACAGATGTTAGTTGTTTACAGATGCATCCGATCTCGTGGCGTGGCTCGTTCGTTAATTTAAGTCTCTCGAAAAACATTCATCTGTCGAAACAAATGTAAGCAGCAGAATTCAAAATAATGTTCTCTTTTATTTTTCACGCCATATTTTGTTTAAATGGATATTTTGTGACATTGTTTATTTGTAAAAATATTGTATTGTCAGGTCATGACGATGGACAATAAGTAAGTCTCTGATAAATAAATGCCAGTTTTGGCAAAATTTTATGTACATAAACATATAGTCGAAATTTCACAGCCACATCATACATACAGCCATCTTGATGCGTAAATATTCACGCTGCAAATTGTAAGTAACCAAATCAGCATGTGCATACGTTCAGCATTATGACGTTGCGTATGCAATTGCTATATATATTGCAAAAACTTCGACAACTAGTCGTGATATGCAATATGCAAATGCGCAGTTGCATGTTTGAAATTTTGACAATTTGTCAATTTTCAAACACGCAACTGTAAATTTGCTTGTAGGCAGAAGTGTACATATGCACAGGCGGCTGATATGAGTATGTGCAGTCTGCATATATTTACTATCATATGTTTCATAATACTAGTACTATACCTTATACTGGTATAACTCTCACTCCTTTTGAATCCCTTTGTATAAATGTGTGTTCTGTTAGACACTGCTTGTACAAATATTTTTGATGTCTATACAAAGAAATAAAGTTTAGACCAGCTGTATGTATATGGCCAGTAGAACTGATAAGGAGAATACTCATGTGATCGATGGGAAAAATTATTTGAATATTTATTTTCTATTCGATTGACTCTGAAATATCGATTTGCGTTAGATAATCGATTAACTGAAAATGATCACAATGCCTACTAGATTTTCATATGCAGCTGATTAGGCCTGATATAAGCTGCAGTACAGGGTGGCCATGAAGCAGAATAATTCATTGTTAAGTATTTATGATAAATAAAACAATTTAATTGTTTTGTATTGATGATTTTAAATATCTTATCGTCATTTTATAAAACAAAAATTCAGTTAATAGATAAAAAAAAAATAAACGCTTCTTTGGTTGCACGTTTAAATTTCGGTTTAATGAAACGTAATGTATTTTATATACATGTATAAGATGTGACAGCACGAAATAGTCTTGATACAATGTACGCACAGCCAGGACTCGGGTCAGCCTGCGCATTTGTCTGATCATTTTTTCCTGTTTTCCGGTGATCAGCAAAAGCTCTTTTTATAAATATCAATACGCGTAAATACGCTGTCAGCTTTTGACAATGACTTTGCATCAGGTACATTTCTGAAGACTCGGACCATTATAATCATAACGTTGAACATGTTGAAATAGACTGTAAATAATCGAAAATAACTATGTTTAAATATTTTTAAATTATCCAACCTTAATAATTCCGTATAGGAATTGAGAAGAAAATTATAATTGTCACCTTTAGTTGTTTAGATTTTTCTTTTGTATGCAGTGTGTAAGAATTATTTTTTAACTCCAATTACTTGGTCAAAAGAAACAGTTTGGCATACATTGTACATACATACGAACAGCAAAGACCCTCCCATTTGCCCACAACACTGTGTATTTTTTTTCAAGAATATTCGGTTAATGTGCGCGTATATGCAAACTTTTCCGTTAAGGGCCACTTTTCTTTGTTAATCAGACGTTTTGTGTTGCTTTGTCCTGTATGCACATAAAAGAGTTTCGAAATGCGGGTTCATTTATGTATATTTAGTGATATTATGTAAATAGATGTATGTAAATAGTAATTTCAAATGCATTTATGGTCAATGGGTACACCTTCAGGGGAAACAACTCTGTTGTTTTAATGATTGCCTCCCTTTCTAAGTGGAGGTCAACTTTCAAAAGAAAGAATTATTTCCTTTGAGAGTAGACCTCTTTTTGGAAGGTTTTTGTCCTCTAGAAAATCCAACAGGAAGTCACAAAGGTTGTTTCCCTTTGTAAAAATTGTGGAAAAACAGGTTTATCTATAAACCTTAAACGATTCAGAGTCATGACAAAAGCTGCCTTTTGATACATGCGAGCTGCGAATTGCCATAGAAACGGGTACTCATATGCAGTCTTATCAGAGAATACTTTGCTCATGCTAAAACGCGAACAAACCCCAAACAGACTGCATATGTGCGTATGCTCTGTTGCAATTATGGTGGTGATATCCCATCGTAATGAAATCATCATCATTTTTATCATTTATAAATATATCGTTGTTGTTGTTGTCATTATTAGTAATGATGATAATAATTGTCTGAATAGTTGCATTGTAATAATTGTCTGAATAGTTGCATTGTGTAAATAGTCAAAAGGTATAGAAATCTCATGCGCATGTCGTCGTTTAAATCTCATGCGCATGTCGTCGTTTATTTATTTCATGATTTGTATGTTAATATGTTCATGCATAATATGTCAATAAATGGCCATTATTATATGTTACTATCTCACAGCTATCCAAATATTTAGACAATCATCTCTTTTAGTTATTTCATTGGTGCGGCACGTTCGGCATAACTACTTGGGTAAACCCGAGCAATACCCAAGTGTTCCCCGGGCTACTCAAGTAGCCCGGGGAATACGTGAGTATTGCTCTGGGTTACTTGAGTAATTATGCCGAGCGTGCCCGTTATAACTTGTGCCCTATCCCAACGTTCAAAAATGCAATAAGACATGTTTTATCTTGATCGAATATCTGTACTTTCAACTTCTTTCCTTTCAGAGCTGACGGAGGCAAAACAAAAGAAAATGGCAAAGTTGCTAATTATCCTGAAATTTACAATTAATATTCATTATACAGCATTTTATGAAAACAAGCTGGCGACTTCGCAAACAGGGTAGACTCTGATCAGACTTCTGTCCTATCGTTGGACGTCATTGCAGTACTGGGGCCGTATTCATAAAGCCCAAGTCGTTGCTATGCGGTTGCTAAGGCTAAATATCTATAAAGGAGATGCCCTACAACTATGAAATTTGGTCTGGAGGAACAGTCTTTGTAAGACTGTTCCTCCAGAGCAAATTTCATATTTGTAGGGAATCTCCTTCAAAGAAATTTAGCCTTAGCAACAGCATAGCAACCACTTAAGTCGTTTTATGAAAACGGCCCCAGATGCTCGTTACTTCTAGTATGATAGCTAGAAATAAAGATTGCTCTTCCGAAGTTTTTATATTGTTTCAATAGTATTTCTTTGCAGACAATCATGTGTATAGTTTGTTCATTACTCTGTCAACATTTTACTTAATAAAAACAAATATACCACAAAACTTGTTGATTTTTGTCACACTGAAAGTAAATATAACCAGACAAGTAAGCGGTTAAGAGACACAGGAGCTCCGCCTTTCATCTGCTGTGCCCAAGATACAGTGGGTCTCTAACCCCCAACTGCCCCCACGGCTATTAGGCTATGGGAAATCTTTACTTTAATGTCAAAAACTTTTGAAAAACGGTGTATATGACTGCTGAAGAGGAAATCTCAGAATTAATGTGGACCTATTCAAGCAGCACTTCCCTGTATTGCAACATATAGACCTATCATCCCCCATCCACTACCCCTCGCTACCCCTGGAGTTTAGAAAGTGGATTAATGGACTGTAGGTTGTATGGACGGACTAACCATGTTGAGCTTACGTATGCCATTTCAGTTTAGCCAACACTCCAACCAACAGTAAAAGGACAATTATCTGGAACTGCAATCAAATTCTACAGCCCACCCACGACACAAAACGTAAAATGAGCCGCGACACGACAAAACCAACAAAGTGGTATGTGCTCCCAGCAACGACTCAGATCTGCCTGGGCATCCGCCCAGTCTGATCAGAGTCTTCACTGTGCATGTAAAGGGTAGCTAAAGGTCTAAGCTTGCTGTACGCGCAAAGCAAAGACTCTGATCAGACTGGGTGGATGTCCAGGCTTATCTCAGTCTTCGCTAGGCGCACATGCCATTTTGCTGGTTCTTTCGCATCTCAAATAGTTACACGAAGCAAACAAGTAGAAGAACAACCCGAGCGGATATCTTTCCTTTATGGGTGGCCATAAAGCTAGCATAAATCAAACACATTCACACTGAGCATACAAAACATCTATTTTCCTATATATACGTGGCAAGATATCAGAATAAAAGAGAACAAAAATAAAAAAAAATAAAAAAGCGAATATGACAATAATAAAATCGATGAATAACAAGCGAACGTTCAGTAATAAATCATTGTGAGGTTTGATAAAATCAGTTTTACGGAGCTGCCACCCCACGCCTGGCTTCCACCGTGATTCATGTGACAAGAGCTGCGACACGACAAAACCAACAAAATGGCATGTGCGCCCAAGCGAAGCCTCAGATCAACTTTTGCATCGGCCTAGTCCGATAAGAGTCTGCGCTTCCCATCATGGAGGTAGCTTAGACCCTTTGCTACTACTCTGATCAGACTGGGCGGATGCCAAGGCCACTTACACTGTGCCACGTGGTTTTGAGTGACAGCTCATCTCACTAACTAGCACATGGAAAAAATAACATGCCATGAACTTGAATGACTAGCAAACATTGACTGACAGCTCGTTACGCCTACTTGCACGTGAAATCTACAGCAGGAGGTGGCATTTACTGGTAGGCAGTGACAATGCGGCTGTTCCAAATTATTGCAAAATTCGGCCGGTAATGTTTTTAAAACGATTCTTATATATGTATTTCTTATTTTAGTTTATCTTTGTATTGATCAAAAGCATCGTTTAATAATATAAATAATAATAATTAAATTAACAAAAGTAAGGAAAAATCAATGACAGTTTATTCTTTCAAACAAAGTGTGTCAGCATCGCCATAAAACATCAGTCCCGGTAGAATCTGTCAAACTAACCCATTTCTGCAACAGTGTAGACCCAGATCAGACGCCGCAGAACGCATCTGAGTAGGGTCTACCCTATCTGCATAAGAAAATTGGGTATTTTTCCTTAAATAAAATAAAATGATAAAAAATAACTAAACCAAGCACCTTTTCACTGACAAAAGAACTCATCCATTTGATAAGAATAGAACAGTCCACTGGGCGTATATGGGTTTATCATATGACGTCACATTTGAGAGTGTAATAAAGCCATGCATTAAAATCGATAATCCACTAGTGGATTAAATATGCAAATTACGTCGTAACGTTATGCGCTGACGTCTATAAAAACGTCGCCTTTTCTAATTGGGAAATCATGACGTTTTAGTGCGAAATTTGCTAATAAAGTGCGATTTTAGTGTCATATGATAAATAGAATCTTGCATTCGTGCTCCTGTATTATTGAATTTATTAAACTCGTTGGGGAAAACGGTAAGATGCTCGGCATAGCCTCGCATCTTATCTTTTTCCCCAACTCGTTTAATAAATTCAATAATACATGAGCACTCATGTAAGATCCTCTATTTAAGACATCCTTATAACTGTTACAGTATGTTTTGTCAAATAAGATTGTGACAAATTAGATAGATTATCAAACTCGGAATGAAACATCGCTCACTGTATATTTATTTAATTAAATATGTTAGAAGCGTAATAAGGGAAGTTTACAAATGCAAAAGTTGCTTTATTATGATTCTAACATGTTTAATTATAACAAGTTTACAAATGTAAACGTTGCTTTATTATTATTCTAACATGTTTAATTATAACAAATGTAAACGTTGCTATATTACGATTCTAACATGTTTAATTATAGTCTAGCAAATTAAATGTCATAATTTGTGTAATAAAATAAATCATAGAGTACCTTTTAGTCTGAAACAGAAGTACAGCATATCAAGTTCAGATTTTCTATAGTCACATGGTAATAGTTTTAAACTGAAAAAAATACTAGTTCAGGTAAGCTATTACAACAAAAACACCCAATTCATACACGTTTTAGCAATATCTTTAGACCAAGAGAATTCTTTTATTCGCTTTTTCTAACTTCAATATTTACATGAAGCATATCTAATATATGAAGTGAATGATCTATTTTCAATTGCGTGTGTAAATTTGAATGTGTCTTATTTATCCCTTTTGAAAACAGAATAATATTCATTTCAATAGCTTTACGGTACAGTACAAACTTTAAACTAGCTGAAAAATGTAAATTTCAAAATACATGTAAATATTAGCACACCCATGATTACACTGACTGAAAATCATGCTTACGGTTACATCCAACATTATGTTGCGAGCAAAAGAGATCAGTAGACAGACTAGTTAGGAATTGGAAACAACCACTACAGCAACGATACTGATTCTTTTAACGAATAAGAAAAAAAAATATTTGGAACCATAGTAAACATGGTAAACAGAACAGGTCAAATGACAAGAACTTAAATTATAGGAACGTGGCAGAACGTTTTAGCTCCAAAAGCGATGGATTTTCATATAATCCAGTAATTTCTACAAGGGCCAAATTTTGAGTATTTCCAAGGACGGTGAGTGAGCGTGGGAACTTTGGTTTAACGTCCTACCAACACATAAGTCATACGGGGACGGGTCTCATCAGAAATACCGGAGGAACGGGGGGGGGGGATCGAACCTGCGACCCCTTGATTGGTCTAGCGCGTAAACCACTACACTACCGCCGTTTCCAGAACGGGAACTGCCCATGTTTACCGCTGAGAAATTCCCTGACCAACCTTGATTTCATCGCCTTGAAAATTGATATTTCAATAGGAAACATAACGTTGTCACGAAGGGCATCGTGATATTACGTGCCAAAGAACGTATGCTATGTAACGTGTAGTCATGTCATTTTTAGCTCGCCTGTACGAAAGTACAGGGAGAGCTATTGTTGTCACTCTGATGTCGGCGTCGGCGTTGGCGTTGGCGTCACACTTTAAAGTTTTACGTCAAAGTTTTTGTAAAATTTCAAATCTCAACAACCACTGGCCAGAACCTTTTGATATTTGATTTATAATCATATCATAGCATATCTTTCTACTCTGTAACACCATACCCCTGGGTGAGGTCTTGGAGTGGGGCATAGGGGTCAAAATATAGGTCACATCCACTTTAAAGTTTTACGACAAAGTTTTTTTAAACATTCATATCTCACCAATCACTAGCAATTATTGTTACTATTATTATTTATTATTGTTACTATTTTTTCTTCTTTATATAGCACCTTCTTCCTGAAAAGTAAGTGCCTTAAGTCTAGCTCAGTTATGAATCTGTTGAAAACTCAGACACAGTGAATAACAGGTATTTGCCAACACTGTACAAGAGTTATGTGCCCACTGAACCTATGCGAGCAAAATTTATTCCTTTCATTTCCTTTTCTTGGAAGACCTACATGCATTACCTATAGTGTATTTCTTGATTCATGAACCAGGGGTCATGGGTTAGATGCCTGACTCAATCAGTCTTTTGAATGCGGCTTTAAATAGAAGTCCCTACCTACAATACCTGTGATTCTTGCTTTTCCTGTATAAAAGTCAATATGAATGACTGAAGGTTCAGACATTAGCTATTTTACCTTCATTCAAACTACCATTAAATTTTTGAATACATTGAAATTTCATATGTCATATATCAGATTATACATATATCAGATTATATTCAAATTTTGTTTTGTCTTTGTACTTTAGAATTATATCTGCACTCATTTTCAATAGATATGTTTGGGATGTGATATGTTTGGGATGCTATTACTTAATATTCTAGCATAATTGGTTCACCAAACTTGAAAATTTATAGACACATTGTACATTTCCATGTCATTATTTGTATATTCTTTGTTTGCTTTTGTATTTATTTTTAGGTATTGTATAAATTTACTTGTATATTGAGGGCCTCATGGAAGATTAGCTTATACATATGTATGTGCTAAATGTTGTAACCCTCGTAAAATAAAGTCTTTACTTACTTACTTACTTACTTACTGCAAGAACCCTTCCATATTTGGAACATAATCATATCATAGTATAACCTTTCATCACGTAACACTATACCCCTGGGTGAGGCCCTGGGTTACTCTCACTTTAAAGTTTTACGACAAAGTTTTTCAAACATTCATATGTCAGCATCCACTGGCAAGAAGCCTTTCATATTTGTAACATAATTATATCATAGCATAACCTTTCATTACATAACACTATATCCCAGGGTCAGACCCAGGGTGGGGCTTAGGGGTCAAAAATTAGGTCACACTCACTTTAAAGTATTCAGTTTAATATATCTCCTTTTCTCATGATTGGATTCTTTTGATATTTGACTTGTAGTTAGATATTGATTCAAAGTTTTTTAGAGTACCACCCCTACCCACTTAGTGACCTTGAGGTCAAGGTCATGGACACTACATTGAGTCGCTAGCAAAGTTTACATGAACCCCTTCGGGGTTCACTTACTTTGCACGCGATCCAATGTAGTTTATAATTCGATAAACATCAGAAAAATGAAATTCATTCCTTAATTGTATAACTCGTAATTAAAAAAACACTCAAGTCGTTGCTATGCTGTTGCTAAGGCTAAATTTCTATGAAAGAGTTCTCTACAACTATGAAATTTGCTCTGGAGGAACAGTCTTTTTCAGACTGTTCCTCCAGAGCAAATTTCAAAGTTGTAGGGAGTCTCCTCCATAGAAATTTAGCCTTGGCAACAACATAGCAACGACTTAAGTTGTTTATAAATACAGCCCCTGGAACTAGTTTAAATAAAAAAAATGATCTGATCAGGGTTAAACGACTGAGCTATAAACCCCTTTCTGGTTATTATTCCGGATTCTAGTCCATGGAGAGGCTACTTTGCTATATTGTACCCATGTAAAGAATAGGTTTATAGTTTATAAAAAAAACAGTCTTGTTATATTTTTGCTGAAAAGTTGTGCAGTATTTCGAGTCTTTTCTGTTCAGAAATACCTTCAGCGTCCTTTTGCCTGAGACATCTCATTTAAAGATTGACAATGCTTACTTGAGTGCCTACTTTAAATTTCTCAAGTTTTCAAGGAAAAATCAATCAAGATGTTAATTAAAGAAACACTGAAGCTTTTTCTTTAAACACTTGAAGGCAATGTAGAAAATATTAAGATCCAGCTGAAAGAAGTTGCAAAATAATTTTAGGGAGCATGAGAAAATATTTTAAGGGAGCTGGGGAGATTTCGGCATTATTTTCAGGGAGCAAGGGAGCCCCCCCCCCCCCTCCCCCCTTGGACGGCCTCATTAGTACCGCTGAGCCACTTGGGGAACGTCGCTAGGAGAATCGAAATGAAATGAAATGAAATTACGAGAAAAATAGAAGAGATCTTATTGTGGTCACATCCTGTCCCTTGGAATTATTTCCTTGATTTGTTCGGTTGCTCTTTCTGTGTCACTATGTGTGCACCTATGAGGGCCAAAAATTCGTAAGGGCGCGTTTACACGAGCAAAGTTTCTATGTCACAGAAACTTTAACAAAGAAAGTATGACAAACATTTTGCGTTTACACGCAGCAAATTATTTGTTAAAGAAAATGTGCCATAGAATCTTTGTCACATAAACTTTGGCAATGAAATATTTGCTGCAGTGTTCACACGACCAAATATTATTCGTCAAAGTTACCTGCAGCAATGAAACAAAATCTTTGTCACATTTTCCACGCTTATAGCAAAGTTCATTGTTACATAATCTTTAGCAAAGTTCTCCGTTTACACGGACAAATTTAATTTATCGAAGTAACTTTACCATATATATTTGTCAGAGAAACATTGTCATATTTTGGCATTTACACGAGCAAATTTTTCTGTGACAAACCTACTTTGTCATAGAAACTTTGCTCGTGTAAACGCGCCCTAATAAAGAGCTCGTACATGTATCTTGAAAAAAAGTTCCAGCTAAAACTTGTTTTATTTCATCTAAGTACCCTAAATATTGGACAGTCTTAACAAATTACTGTAACCATCCGAGACTTTAAGGTGCATGGTTTAAACTCCGTGTTTTCCACCATTTTTACGAATGGGCGTGGAGTACAATTTTTGGCATTTCCAATTTGTTTCCCCTTCCGAAATGACGTCTACTCTTAAAGATTTACTTCTGTATCCTTTTCATACTGTATGTTTGTATGTTATAAAAAGATTGCTATATGTATGCACATATATGTACAGTATATTGAATAAAATATTGTTTAAACCAAAGATTTACTCCCATTATAATAATAACAAAAATGATTTGATGAAGTATTTCAAGAAGGGCAGGTGTCAGTTACTGGCGAAAGTATGTGCACTTAGTACTGGTTAACCGCTTAGGAGGTCTAAGCCTGCCCAGGAATAGTGTGGTTAGGTTAACTGACCGTCCCGACATGACCGTAGCTGTTTTCCGTGGACGTTAAGCATCAAATCAATCAATCAATCATGCAATAGCTCCGACATGGTCTAACTATACATTTGAATTAGAGTTTAGATAATAATATTTGATGAAAGTGACTTTAAACAAAAAATTAGAAAATTTTTATACAGTCGCGGACCGCGGTTGAAATCGCATTATTGGACAAAAATAATTTATTCATACGTCACGATCACGTGCACGAATAAGAAAAATACCTCTGCATGATCACATAACACACGTGGTCACAATATTCTTACAGGCCGTGAGGAAATAGGTAGTTTGCATTTTAATTTGAAGATTATTTTGCATTCCAAATTTATCGAATAAACATGCATTTTCTCAAAACTTTTACGAATAATTATGAGACTAATGATTATGAGACTGTTACATATTGTCTAACGAAATTTTGTTAAAATATTTGTTTCTGAAAACATGAAATAAACGAGGGAGACAATCTTTAAGAGAACGAATTTGTTCCTAGAGCAAACATCTAACATGCTGATTACAGTGCTCCTTTGAAGCCACCTATGCAAAAACGATTCTACAGAGAACAGTGAAAGGAAAAAGAAAAATGGGTAGACAGAGAAGAGGTGGGAAGGCAATATTAAAGAACGGACAGGGATTGGCTTTGCTAACACAACTAGGGCAGCTGAAGACAGGAATAGGTGGAAAGGGATTGCTGTAAAGTCATCTATGATACCCCAACAATCTTGCAAGGTTATGGGATAGACTAGACTATGCTGGGTCCACACTGTCTATTCAGACACGGTTGTTCCAATATTAACAATTCATTACGGTAAAATGCAGGAAAGAGGCTTTCAAGACACTTATGTTTAAGATTTAGGCAAAGAAAGAAAAGGACATTGTAAAGAAAATGTGCCATGTAAGGAAGGTGACCAGTCTGTTATTCCCTGAAATCCAGTCTGGGTATCTAAGAAGTATCTAAAAAATCCAAATGCAGTACAGTGTAAATTAATAATAATGACAGACTGACAAGACGGCCAACGTGTAGGCTTTACAAATTCAAATCTTGGCGTAAGGTATGTTTCTAGGAGTTGTAGTTTACATCTGTCTGTGAGTTTTTTGTTCTCTATAAATTTAGTTGCATAAATCTGGACAAATTCAGCTGTCTTATCAGGACTATAGACAGGATTTTGGTCGGTTACTACATTGCTTGTAGAAGGATGTTTGTCTGAATATTTGATGTACCAGGATCTTTACTTACAGAACAATGAAAGGGTTCTATATTTACATCCTGATTCTTGAATGTGTTTTGCTCTATGTAATTAACTGCCAGAACAGTGCTGAGCACGTGTATACACTGTTGTCTCAGAGGCTCAGTTTTGAGAACAATCTATTAAGGAATGAACTTAGGGAGCTCAAAGCAATCGTTAAAAAACAAGCTGATAAAATCGCCACCCTCGATTCATCAGTATTTAAAACACCAGAAATAGCAGAAGATACCAAGTGTAACCAACAGGATTTACAAAACCAAATAACAGTGTTGCACCATGCATTCCAAAGTGAAAAGAAACTTGTAAAGGGGCTCCAATCAAATATTTCGGAATTTGAATCAAAACTGAAGAAGGAGTTTATGACCGGGATCAACTCTTCTATTTCAGAACTTGAATCAAAACTTGAAAAGGATATTGAAACAGAAACGAAGTTATCTGCTTCAGAACTTGAATCGAAACTTGAACAGAAGCTTGAGACAGAAATCAAATCATCTGCTTCAATACTTGAATCAAAACAAATGGAGACTGCAACAGAGATCAAATCATCTATTTCAGAACTTGAATCAAAACTAAAGTGCATTTTCTGCGAAACTAGGTAGAATAACAGATGAATTATCTCTAGGTTCAACCATCATTTTTGATAAACTTTTGTACCAGGATGGCAATGGTTATGATGCTTCTGATGGTGTGTTTACTTGTCCAGTAACGGGAGTTAATATGTTTTCTGTTGTTTTACATTGCTGGCATGAAGAAGACAGCGTTGAAACGTTGGCAGGTGAGCTTGTTGTAAATGCAGAAGGCAAAGCTTATTGAGCCGCGACACGAGAAAACCAACAATGTTGTTGTGCGCCCTGCGCAAGCTCAGATCAGCCTGGGCATCCACCCAGTTTGACCGGACTCTTCGTTAAGTGTTCAAAAGGTAGCTGAGGGTCTAAGCTACTTTCATGCGGACAGCGAAGACTCTGATCAGACTGGGCGGATGCCCAGGCTGATCTGAGTCTGCGCTGGACGCACAGCCACTTTGTTGGTTTTCTCGTGTCGCGGCTCATATGATGTCTGACAGTCATTATACTGGACAGAAAGAGCAAGCATCTTATCTCATTATATTACCAGTGCATCAGGGACAGAAGGTTTGGGTACGTATTATAAGAAAGATGCTGTCAGGGTGTTTCGAACATTTTCAACTTTCAGCGGAGCTCTGCTTTACAATTAAGGACAAATATTATGAGAGATGGCCTTACTTGGGAAAACACAATTTCACTTTCGAATTCGTTTTACTTTATGCATGTAAACAACTAATTACATATATATATATGTAATCTAAATATTTTAACACATCAGAATAAGATCACTGAAATGTCAGTGAAGTTACAGTGACCAAGACTAGATTTATGAAATTTCAGTGACATTCCAGATACCAAGATGGGGTCACTTATATTTCACAGAAATTCCATTAAAATTTGTAATGGCCAAATTAATGCATGCAGTACATTATATGTATATTCTATACCCATGCAGAGCCCCAAACATGTATCCACAAATATAATTATATGCCCCTGAAAATAGTATCAAAACTTTGATGAAATCATTTGACGTTTCACTGAAATTATACTGATGACATCACGTGACAGTTGTTGGTGTCATAACTTCAGATGGATGATGGGAAAACATGGCTGTCAGAGAAGGAGGGATTTTGAAAACTGTGTAAGAAAATCTATTGTGAAGCAAGCTCTGGATGGCAAACGTGATAGGAAGTTAGCTGGCATATTAAGTACATCTGAGACCATCGTTTCTAAAGTTTTGAAAGAAAAATATTGCTGGGGTTGTGCAGAAATAAGGCAATATGGTGGCTGTCATGTAGGTTTGCAGAAGATATTTCTGCAGGAGGTTCATTAATGTAAGGTCATCTGATGACTTAATTAAAGCGCTAGAAGTCCTTATAGAGAGAAGGGTACTTTCTAACGTACCCTTCTCTCTATAAGGACCTTCTAGGAAAGAATAACTAGTTTTTGAGTTAGAAGAAAAATTATTTAGGATCTGTATTACAATAGGCCAACTCCGACAAAAAAAACTATGAAAGTACTTAACATAGGATTTATAAATGTCATGGAGTTTGAGATTTTCACAAAATTAGAAAATGCTGAAGATTTGAACAGGATATCTTTAACGATTTGTGAGATAGAAAATAATAAAATATATAAAACGTATAGAGAGTTACTGAGTTTGTACCAGGGTGATACAAAAGTTGAATTCTCTGCTACTTTAGAAGCATTGGTCACTTTGTTATTTGTTTCACTAAAGTTTTTATTTTATGTAGCAGTTGGTTCGAAAACTTGGCATTCTTATGACTAAGTAATCAAGATGCTCTGGGGAAAATGTTTTCAAATTTAGAAAACCAGATATGTGAATGCATTTATTTGCATTTTTCTCCAAAATGACTTATGGAATCAGTCCACAATTATTTCCCTTGATTGGTTGAACACTTTCAGGATATACTTTCGCACAAATAGTTCCCTGGTTCATTAGTTTCTAAGAAGGCCAGTTTGACTGAACAGCCTGCTTGCTATAGCAAACTGAAAAGAGCCTTGGATATGCTTCTTGAAAATGTATAATTAGTTCAGAATCTCCAGCTCTGGAGGTAACTAGAGGAACCGAATCACACCCTTCATAGGTGCCCCTACAACGGCAGTTTGTCTCATAAGTTGACGGGTCAATGTTTACCGTAGTAACAGCGGAAAGGTTAGCTGGTTTATTCCTGTTGAAACTGTTTGAAAATTGTTTGTCATGCCTCAGAGACTTGAGGAAAAGAGAGTTAAAAGTGTCTGAAGTGTTGTGAAAAAAGTTTCATGGAAGGATGGATAATTAAACTGTATAGTAAAACTAATTGTGGTCTCGTGCCTTATCAGGAAACTAAAAAGGTGAAACCATATCTCACGTACTAGAAGAGATATTTTTATTGAAAGTTTCATAATATGCTTTATTTATGCTCAATTTTGAACTTGAACTGTTTATGAATCTATTTCAAATTATATGTGAGTCAAAAGGTAATTATCTTTCATTGCTAATTTCACGTTTTGCGGAAATCCACTATTTAAGAAATAGATCAGCTCTAGCAGTGAATTGTTGAGTAATAATTCACTGTTTGGAGGTCAGTTGTAAAGTAGATTATATCATGAGCGCGGAGCGCGAGTGATATATCTACTTACAACTGACCGACAAACAGTGAATTATTACTCAACAATTCAATGCTAGAGCTGAACTATTTCGATTCTAACACTCAAAAACGACGAAAAACTATTCTTTTCATTCAAACTCTCCCAACATTCTTTCCAGCGCGTTCATGCTCCCGCCAATATTCTTAACTGTATCTAAGACCAATATACGTTTTAATGGCGATTTTAGAAAGAAAAAGAGACGTTACACCGTCTAACGTCTCAAAACGTCAGCAAATTACGTCAGTAGTTGCAGTGACGTCAGCAATTAGACTCACGCGCTCCGAAACAGTGAATTGTTGCAGAATAAAACACGGTAACTTTCCATTGCTTCTATAGGCGCACTGTGTTAGAATAACAGTTTGAATTAGCCAGAGATATTAGCAATAAGAAAAAACAACAGTCATCCCCAAAACTAATAATTTTCGAGCAATGACTACATATCATAATGAATGCCAACTGCTCAACCTCTGTACTTCTTTAAAATAACTCATGCCACTTTTGATTATGATGACAAGCTATCTTGTTACTCCACCCATTTTTAAAGATTGTCTAATGTTTGCTTGAAAAAACACAAAAACACAAAAGTATGTCTTTCTGATGTATCCTTTTCTATATTAGGACCGTCTAGCGCTTTAATCAGCAGTCGAACTGCACAACCTCCTGCAAACCTCCTGCAGATATTGTTATCTCCTGCAAAGCTACATTACAAAATCCCACCATTTCTGGCAACCATGTTTTTCCCCCATCATCTATTTGGATTTATGGCATCATCAACTGCCACATTACAGAGTAATTTTAGAGAATTTCACCGAAATTTTGATACTATTTTATGCCATAAAATAGTATCAAAATTTAGGTGAAATACAGGTAGAATCTCCGGATATCCTTCGGCAGTTCTCCGAAACTAGACGACAACAGGCGATAATCGCAGGTGTCAAATTAATCCCTAAGGCTAAATACTCTTATCTCCGTCATGATAAAAATTTGAACTGAATTTCATTCCCGAGTCAGTTGATGAAAAATCTAATTTCGGTAGAATGAGAATGGGTAGGTATGAGTCAAACCGACCGAACAAACAAACAAACAATATGATTTCTTTAAGTTTGTACTTCGGTGAATAAAAAATAAATAAAGAAATAAATCGAAGAGTATATGAAAGTAACCAGGTGATACACGAATTAACCCATTAATGCCTGGCGTCTTATATATAGAGCATAGGCAAACAGTGTAGACCAAGATCAGACGCAGGAAAACACGGCGTCTTAACAGGCTCTACACTGTTTGCATTACACAAATGGGTATTTCTCCTATAAAAATGATCAGAATAAACTAAGCCAGATACCCCTTAATTGACAAATGGACACATTCATTTGATAGGGATAGAACATTCCACTGGGCAAAAGTGGGTTAATCAATGAAATAAAGAAATGTTCTATATTTGATGTCTTAATTTCAAAGTAAATAGATAAAAATTCTGTATTTTAATTCCTTCATTTCAACTTAAAACAGTTATTTCAGAGTAGTCCTGGTTGCTCAGTGGGTTAGGCGCTTGCTTACTGATCAAGCGGACACGGGTTTGAGCCCCGCTTGAGGCGAGAATCTTTTCTACCGTAAAAGGGGTTCCATTGAACACAGCCTTTCATAATCACTCTGCCGTCGTCTTGATATGACTGAAATACTGTTGAACAGGACGTAAAATCACAAATTATCCAACCATCATCAGTTATTTCATGATTTTTTTACGCGCTCTGACATATAGTTTTGAGTATTATATATTAATCTCGAGACATTCACACTATTAATTTCAATGTAATAATAAGAAAATAAATTGTAAATTATCATTCGTTTAATTTACCCCATGTTTGTAAAATCTCGCTATTTATCGAGATAAGACGCGTTACTTGAGCGTTAGGCGCATGGGCGGAAACAATGTGAAAAAGGTCTTTTCCCATATTGCCTTCGTCGTCTTTAGACAATATATATTTGACCGCGACAAAATACAATATACAATTGGACGGACACACGGCGCCAAGTGTGTGCAACTATGGCTACGTACCGTTGAGCCACTTGGGTAACGTCGATAAGAGAATTGAACTGAACTGAACTACAATATACAAAGTGGCATGTGCGCTAAGCGAAGACTCAGATCAGTCTGGGCATCCGCCAAGTATGATGAGTCCTCGCTGTCGGCATGTAGGTAGCTTAGACCCTAAGCTACCTTTTAGGCGCATAGCGAAGACTCTAATCAGAATGGGCGAAGGTCCAGGCGGATCTGAGTCTTTGCTGGTCGCACATGTCACTTTGTTTGTTTTGTCATGTCATATCTCATTTCATCAGCTGTGCCCAAGATACAGTGGGTCTCTAACCCCCACTGCCCCTACGGCTATAAGGCTATGGGAAACTTTTACCTTTACCTTTATCTCATTTATTGCGACACGGTACTGTGGACGCGTGCCGTGTCATTTGTATTGTTTATTTAACGATGAATACCCCAGTTACATAAATCGACAAAGTTTGAGCCTTGTTGAAGTATTTTCACTTTAAACATATGAGAAAACAAAAAAGTGTTAACATGAAGACCATCTGTGAAAAAAACACACCAACAAACAAAAATAACTTAACGCTACAAAAGTATGCAGTTTTCTTGTTCTTACGAAGAAAACTCTACTTCATCTGAAGTCCGCCGAATGTTTATTTTCAAACCCAAACAACAAATAAGCAAAAACTTAAGTTCTTCTTATGTACCAAAGCAGGCATCCCTTGCAAAGAAATTGAGAAATAAAAATAATCTTCAAAAAAAAAAGATACTGAAAAAAAAAACATTACAAAAATAAGAAATAAGAAATAAAAAAAGAAAGAAAAAAGGCAATAAATAAATTATTAGCTTGTTAATGTAAAGACAACTAGATAATACACTTTCATAAAGTTTATAATAAACAGAAGTAGTAAAACTGTTTTGCTAACATACTACTGATTTTAAGGCGAATTCAGACAAATGATTACAGATACGTGGAGAGAGAGAGAGAGAGAGAGAGAGAGAGAGAGAGAGAGAGAGAGATACTTAGTGTGGCTCTTTGTCTCGCGAAAACAATCGTTAATGAGCAACTACTGAGCAAAAGCTCAATTTCGGAACACACCGACACTAGTTTACTAATTGGCATTAGACAATCATAAGATAATTGTCTTTCAATTCGGCACCAGTGATATAAATTATTTCACAAGTTAAAAGAAGTTTGCCGATCGACTTTTCGTCTTCATGTAAAGCTAATTAGACCGGATCGAAGACTGAAATTTGTGAATATGTTTGCATCAATTATTTTTCGGACGCACGGCTTCAATTTCATTCTTACATCAGAATACTTTGGTCTACATTATAAGGCAGCTCTGGACCAGAAAAAAAATATTCTTTCACCTTTTAGTTTCAAGCAGGCTGGATGAACCTACATTTGCATAATTTAGCTACTTGAAAATTCATTACTACAATATCCAGTCATAAATTGCGTATCATACTCTTCATACATATAATCTTCGCCCAAGGCTATTACCTAAAGCCGCGTCGTCTTTCGCCGAAGTTTTAACGGAAACGCACGGAAACGACCGGCATACAAAAATCATTAATTGAAATTTGAACAAATAATGAAAAAAGACCATTTTATCATTTAGCTAGACTAATAAAAATTACATCAGGTAAAAATATATTCTATCTTCTCTTCTGATCCATTTGTGATGCATAACATTTTGTATCAATTTGATTCTAAATAAGCGGTCGAATTTGTGTGCTCTAGTTGTTTTACGGAGATTTTGTTATTTGTTTAATTAAATTATATACCTCTAGATAATCACCCAAAAAAGACCATTTTGTACTAGTGCTAGAGTCAAAATTAAAACACGATATTAAAGATGAAGAATTTTACTTTCTGATACCGTTTGTGATGTAAAAATATATTTAGAATAATAACAGTTATTAAGGGATAATGAAATTTCCCCATATAACCCGTGTATACCAAATTGGTTCACACCTGTAGAAGTACAAGTACGCAGTTTCTTCACTATGGGTAAGTATAATTTCATTTGTGCATACATTTTTAGGGGTTCTGCATATGTGTATAGTATACATATCACGTACTGCTTGCATTAATTTTGCCATTAAAATTTTCAGTGGAATTTCTGTGAAATATAAGTGACCTCAAATTGGTCACTGGAATTTCACTGAACTGTCAGTGATCTTATTTTGGTCACTGAACTTTCATTGAAATTTCACTGAAATTTAGTGTATTAGTGAAAATCATTCAAATTTCAGGGAGAAGAACTCGCTAAGCATATCACGTCCGTTCTAATCCCATAGCTTGTACTGATATGTTACTTGTTCATGTATGTATGTATGCATGTTAACTGAATAAGCTAAATAAATATGTTTAAACCAAATCATTCAAATTTCAGAGGAATATTTCTGAAATTTCTTTAACTTTTTCAGTAGAGTAAGTATTGGGACACCTAAAAACATAAATTTTCCATTTGGCACAAATGGAAAATTAATGTTTAAGGTGTCCCAATATTTAAGCACATTAGGGTAGTACTATTTCCCTTTTAAGAAGTAGCTTCATATATACAAAGCTGATTTTTTTCTGTACACAAATAGTATTGGATATGTTAAATAATAGTTTTGGATATGTTAAACAATAGTATTGGATATGTTAAATAATAGTATTGGATATGTTGACTATTTGCTGATAAGGAAGCATTTATTGATTAGAGAGATATTGCACTTGTAAATACTTTTGCAGCTACAAAGCTGGCGATGACTGTGCTAAGGGTTTTAAAATTACACATTTGAAAAGTGGACCTGTGCCCTTTAAGAAACTTTAATTGAGAAATGTTTGAAAGTGCTTATATTGCCCCGCTTGCGGTGCTCGGTGCTCGTTTATCATTTTGATATTTGCTGCATTTCAGTTGTTATGGCAAACACGTAAACAAAAAACATATACCTGACGGAGGACCGTCTCTGGAAAAGATCTGTCACTACATCAGCACTGATAAGGCAGACCTTTTCCCACTGACAGACAATGTCAATTTAAAATTGTAATACATGTAGCAGCCAAATTACTAATCAACTGGTATAAAAATATTTTTATGGAGGCTAAGGCAAAGACTTTTTTTTACAAAGTTTCAGTTTTTTTCAGCCTTATGGTGTTTCTATTATCTTTGGCATTTTCAGTATTTCCATTACTATGGCAGCCAAGCCAACAACTAAATTCAACGAACTTATGTCTCTGCCTTAAAAACACACAATGAAAAAGAGAAAGTTCTGAAGTGCGCGTAATATCCAAAACCACATACAATCAGATCATACCAAAAACGCCTGGGGCCGTATTCATAAAACAACTTAAGTCGTTGCTATGCTGTTGCTAAGGGTAAATTTATGTGTTGGAGGTTCCCTACAACGATGAAATTTGCTCTGGAGGAACAGTCTTACAAAGACTGTTCCTCAAGAGCAAATTTTATAGTTGTAGGGAATCTCCTTTATAGAAATTTAGCCTTAGCAACAGCATAGCAACCACTTAAGTCGTTTTATGAATACGGCCCCTGCAGTTTAAGTTAGTATTAAAAGAATGGTATAAAGGTCTATGAGGATTGATAGATTGATTTGATGCTTAACGTCCACGGTAAACAACTATGGTCATGTCGGGACGGTCAGTTAGCCTAACCACACTATTCCTGGGCAGGCTTAGACCTCCTAAGCGGTTAACCAGTACTAAGTGCACATACCTTCGCCAGTAACTGACAACTGCCCTTCTTGAATCAGCGGAAGGAGAAACGAAAGTATGTGGCCAGACCGGGTTTCGAGCCCAGGACCTCTGACTTACCAGTCAGGTGCCCTACCGATTGCGCTACGCGGCCCGGCTAGGTCTATGAGGAATTGCCCACACAACGTATACACTGTCTATGCACCTACTGTCTATAAATTTTCATAATAATTGTAGCCAGAAAAAGGACTCCGTTCAAAATGAGGAAAAAGTTATAAAATAATTTCAGGATCCACATCACGTGCAAATCCTGGTATCACAGCAAAACACCTACACAAAATTAAGGAAAAAATTAAATAAAACTGTGTGAGTACTTACACCCGGGGAACATCGTTAAAAGAATTAGAACAACAACCACACATGGAACACACTGTGAACGCACTCTAATAGTATTAAAGCCTAAAGAATTACTAAGTTCAAAACAAAAGGAAGTGATAAAAAAATATATCCAGATCACACGCAAATTCTCAGACTATGACAGAAACATCTGCAAAGTTTCAAAAAGGTTGGTACAAAACTCTATGAGAAATTGCCACAGTCTACGCACTCTGATAGTATTTGAGCCTGAAAAATTACTAATTAGTTTTGAAAAGTTAGATCCTTTTTAAGTAATGAATATATTGAAGAAATAAGAATAGAAGTCTAAGTTTAATTTAAGTTCGAAATGCAAAACAATAAGTAAAAAAAAGTGCATCTGGAGATTCTACAAAACCCACATGCAAATTCTCAGACATTTCCATATCACTTGCAAAGTGATGATTAGTACAAAACCCTATGAGGAATGGTATACACAAGGTACCCATTGTCTAAACATTTACTAAGCATGTGAGCTGGAAAAATGACTGTTTGAAATATAAAAAGGAGCAAAATTCATCTGGAGATTCTATTAAAATTTCATGCAAACATAAGCACAGTTTCAACATAAGTGGTACAAAACCTGAGTAGTACACACAAGGTACCCCATGCCTATATATTTTGTTTAAAGAAACTACATTGTAAATTCAAAATATGAAAAAAGTAACAAAACATTATCATACTAGCACCCCAAGGTCGTAAGCACATCTAAAGACCTACAAAGTTTCGAAATGATCCATGAAAAACTGTGAAAAGTGTTGCACACAAAGAACCTACTCAATTGGTCTTCTGATATCAAAAGTTCACAGTCTGTAACCTTGACCTCTATGTCACAAAAATGTATGCAGATGGTATAGAATAAAAACTTTAGAACAGCATCTACCATATACGAACCAAATCCAAGAAAGGATCTAGATATTATGAGATCATTTACACTTTAAAGCCAAATTCTAATGCAAATATTAACTTTTGGGCAGATAGACAGACGAACGGGGCAGACATAAGAATGGACAAATGGACATCAGACAAAAGCTACATTCCTCTAAACAGTATTCGTATGCAAAAGGTATAACAATCAAGTGAGACAGATGCATTTGTCTGTCTCAGAAGTCATATCTGTAAAACTCCTTACAGCATTACAAGTTTACCCATATCACGCTTTAACCATTGCGGTGCTTCTTTCTTTAATTGAAGTTTCCATCTGTGAATATAGACAAGTCCACTTGCCCTAACAGCTGTTAAGTACTAAAAATTGTGTGGAATGTTCTGTCACACTTGCCTTGCGCTTCCACGGTGGTAGAGATCATAGGGAGAAGCAAGTATATGCAAGGTATAATGAATATGTGTACAAAAATTTAAAGGTATACTCCCTCGTATTTCATTACGAAATAATCACAAAATTATGAAACTGGTCAGTAGTATGCAACATAATTAAGATTTGTTAAAAAATCTTCAGCGAAAACATCTTTGTTACGGAGGCAGAGACGATATATCAATGCATACCCTTCTTGAATATTCACGAATATTTTGTCGTCATAAATTGATTGACTCCCACAGGCGCTTCTGCAAGCATGTTTTGAATTTTATGATTGGTGGAGTAAATAACGTTACAATAGCATTAACCTCTAATCTGTGCACGTGAGTTCTTTTCAGCCAATAACTGTGTGAAGTCGATTAAAGAAAGGGCTTACAATTATTCATGATAAACCTTTAACCTGATTAACTTTGATTGCTGGGCGTATCCAGTCTTCATTTTTGGCGGGAATGGCGACCTGCTATTGCCGCTCTTTTTTGTATTTTCTTAAATTATCCTATTTTCAGTGACAATCACAAATCATAAATTTGGCAGATAAATGTACTTTTAATAGCAATCATTATCATGCTTAGGATATAATCTTTTGTGAGAAATTTAAAAGTTAATAGAAATATTGAGGGTGTAAATCTTTAAAAGAAATGACCTTATAAGTACTTATAAGAAAAAATGCAACTCTGGCTGTTAAATTCCAGATTCAACAATTTAGCATATAGCATGAAATATAGAGTACAAGAATAGCTTAAGTCTTATTCCAGTCGAGATGAACATAAAATCAAGAATGCTGGTATAACTGCTGGAAAAAAAAATAAAAGGAATTTTTGCAATGCAAAATCTCCTCACTTTTTTTTTTCTCAGAAAAAGACGTTATTTTTTGTGTGTTTTTTTTTTTTGGCCTACAATGCGTTTGTAAATGTAACATATAATTAACTAACGGCATCATTAGTTTTGAGCAGACCCAGAGCTGCTGTTGTGGAGGCTCTCAAGAGGGTAATCTTCCAATTATGTGTATATGTTGATCAAAGAAAGATAGTGTATGCCTCAAACAGTAATAAAACCAGTTCTTGGTCTCTTTGTTTCGAGACTTAGCAGGAAAAAAAAACTTAAAGTGATACAATCAGAGCATGTTCAATACTCGATACATATAAACATGTATGTGTAAATACAATGTAATATAACAGTGAGACATCAAAATAACAGCAACAAAACTCAGGACATAATATGAGGTGGATAATGGATAGAAGGCAACAAAAATTAGTTTTGTTCCATCATCATACACAGAGACCATAGGTGAAATTTGGCTACAAAGGGCCCGATAGTTTTAATGGAGATATCATTT
This sequence comes from Ctena decussata, assembly GCA_963989385.1. NCBI lineage: Eukaryota > Metazoa > Mollusca > Bivalvia > Lucinida > Lucinidae > Ctena > Ctena decussata. Next base: position 59,574,071 of record OZ022511.1, read on the forward strand.
GAATATGTTTAGAACCATCGGGGGCTATACGCCCAACTGTTGCCTGTATTGTAAGCTCTATAGGAGCCATGACAAAAAAGGTGCATAAGCAAGGAGCACAAGGCTGAGACCAGTCTGCACATCCGTGCAGTCTAAACAGAGCATTTGCTTTTGGTACACTGGTTAAAGTCCTTTCTGTTCAGGGATATCTTAAGCACCCTTTATGCATGACGCATCTCATTTGAGTCGCGACACGACAAAACCAACAAAGTAGCATGTGCGCCCTGGGCATCTGTGCTGTCTTTGCTGTGCGCTTAAAGGGTAGCTAAGGATCTAACCTACCTCCATTAGGACAGCGAAGACTCTGATCAGACTGGGCGACTATCAAACCTACCTCTATGAGGACAGCGAAGACTCTGATCAAACAAGGCGGATGCTCAGGCTGATCTTCAAGTCTTCCCTGGGCGCACATGCCATTTTGATGGTTTTTTCGTCTTGTGGTTCATTTTAAGTTTGACGATGTTTTCTAGAGTGGCTACTTAAAATCCCTCAAGTTTTCAAGGAAAACAATGAAGCTATGGCAATCAGGAACATTAAGATCCAATCTACCCTAAGTACACGATATATTAGGTCGCCATAACCAGTAACTAAATATTTAGACTTTATTATCCGGCGTAGAAAAGAAATTAAGAAAAGCCCCCGATAAGCAGATTTACAATGTAGATCACGCGATTCACTCATTGAACGCGGTAGATACATGTATGAAAATATACCTAGAAATGAAAGATTTTGCAAATGGTGTAACTCTTAATCAGCAGAAAGCAAATATCACTTTATGCTTGTATTTCTCTGCTATAAAGATTTAAGAAAAAATATATATTTCAAAGGCTGTTATTGCTATTGGCCACATTTAAACGACATGCTAATGAGGCTAAATTCAATAAGTTAAACGCTGAATCTTTCAAAATTTATTGAAACTTTCCTAAGACTTTAAGGTGGATGGGTACACCACCATGTTTTTCAACCATTTTTGCGAAGGGCAACAACTTTTGTGATTTCCTGTTAGCTTCCCTTGGCGCTGAAGCCTTCAAAATGGGGTCTACTCTTAAAGGAACGAATTTGCTCCTGAAGGAGCAACTTCTTTTCTCTAAGAGTTAACTCTCAATGAGAAGGGAGGCTTAAATGAAAATGACAGAGTTGCTTCCCTTGAAAGTGTACCAAGTCGATTTTACTGTCCAGCAAAATGTCAAATATTAACAGCAGCATGTGAAACAATGAACAGGCTAATCACGATGCCCATTTGGAACAGTCTATGCAAAGACTATTGGTTTAAATAATATTTTATTTAGTACAAACTACACGGTTACAAAACAGTAGGTATACAACAGGATCTGACGGTCAGCGAAACGCATTCAGGACAATTCTACAAGCTCAGTGAAAAGAAAAAAGAAAGGAGGGAGAAGAACTCTATAAGCGTCCAGCTTTCGTTCTAATCCCAAGCCTGTATTGTATACTATATATGTATGTATGTTACAATTTCTAAAATGAATAAAATATGTTTAAACCAAAAAAAGACAAAAAAAGAGGTAGACAATAGAAAAGGTGGGAAGACAATTTCAAGGTATGGACAGGGACAGCACACTACGGTAGCTGAAGACAACACAAGGTTGGAAGGGATTGTTGTAAAGTAATGTGTGATGCCACAGCGATCTTGCGAGGTTATGGTATAGACTAGACTAGACTATGCTGGGTCCACATTGTCTGTTCAGACCCGGCTGTTCCAATATTAAACGTTGTGACGGTAAAATGCAGGAAAGAGGCTTTTAAGACTCTTTTGTTTAAGTTTAAGTAAGGAAAGAAAAAAAATCGACATTTTAAAGAGAATGTGCCCTGTAAGGAAGCTGACACGTCTATTCCCTGAATTCCACTCTGGATATTTAAGGGGTACTTAAGAAAACTCAAAATGCAGTAGAGTGTAGTTTAATGATAAGGACTGACAGACAAGTTGGTTGATTAGTTGATTAGATGCTTAACGTCCACGGTAAACAACTAAGGTCATGTCGGGACGGTCAGTTAACCTAACCACACTATTCCTGGGCAGGCTTAGACCTCCTAAGCGGTTAACCAGTACTAAGTGCACATACTTTCGCCAGTAACTGACAACTGCCCTTCTTGAATCAGCGGAAGGAGAAACGAAAGTATGTGGCCAGACCGGGATTCGAACCCAGGACCTCTGACTTACGAGTCAGGTGCCCTACTGATTGCGCTACCCGGCCCGGCCTGACAGACAAGACTTTTACAAATTTAAAACTTGGTGAAAGGTGTGTTTCTTTGACTGTAGTTTACATCTATCCGTGAGTGTTTTTGTTCACTATAAAGTGAGTTAGTTGCTAGATAAATAATTTAAGCATAAGCCTGGACAAATTCAGCTGTCCTATCCAGACTATAGACAGGAGTTCGATCAGTTTCTACAGTGTTTGTGAAAGGATATCTCTCTGAATATTTACTGTAACTGCTGTATACAAGGATATTTTTACTTACAGAAAAAATGAAAGGGTTCTATATTTACCTCCTGATTCTAGAATGTGTTTCGCTCTATGTGATTAACTGTCAGAACAGTGCTGAGCAGGTGTATACACTGTTGTCTCAGAGGCTCAGTTTTGAGAACAGTCTTTTAAGGAATGAACTTAAAGAGCTGAAAGCCATTGTAAAAAAACAAGATGAAAAGATCGCCGCCCTGGGTTCTTCAACAGTTAGTTTAGGAAGACCCGAAACTACAGCCGATAAGGACGACGGTAACTATCATAACTTACAAAACCAAATAACAATATTACACAACGCATTCCAAAGTGAAAAGAAACTTGTAAAGGGGTGCCAATTAAATATTTCGGAACTTGATTCAAAACTGAAAAATGAGTTTGTGACCGGAATCAACTCCTCTATTTCAGAACTTGAATCAAAACTTGAAAAGGATATTGAAACAAAAATGAAATTATCTGCCTCAGAACTTGAATCGAAACTTGAACAGAAGCTTGAGACAGAAATCAAATCATCTGCTTCAATGCTTGGATCAAAACAAATGGAGACGGCAACAGAGATCAAATCATCTATTTCAGAACTTGAATCAAAACTTAAGAGACAGAAAGTGGCTTTTTCGGCGAAACTAGGTAGAATTACAGATGAATTATCTCTAGGTTCAACCATCGTCTTTGATAAACTTTTGTACCAGGATGGCAATGGTTATGATGCTTCTGATGGTGTGTTTACTTGTCCAGTAACAGGAGTTTATATGTTTTCTGTTGTTTTACATTGCTGGCATGAAGAAGACAGCGTTGAAACGTTGTTCGGTGAGCTCGTTGTAAATGCAGAAGCCAAAGCTTATGTAGTGACAGTGTGTGAACAGGATCTGTACTGTTTTGCTCTGGAAAACAGGGTTACCCCTGAGCAGACCTTGTAATGGTGCAGTCGGTGCAAGGTCTGCGATCCAACCTATTTTTAGTTAGAAACAATATTCTTAGGTAAAGTTGGTTTGGACTGTATATTTCATTGAATCTCATATTAACAGCAATCAAGCAGCTTACAAACTTTGATTTTGTTTTCATATTACAGGTAATATGTCCGGAAAAACAAAGGGAGTGTCAAGCAGAATCCAGCGGCAGTTTCCGAAAGCCTTGCCTATGTGGTGCGCTGCCCATCGTCTCAACCGGTGTGTAGTTCAAGCCTGCACCATTCCTGAGGTCAGGAACATGATGTCCACTGCAGATCAGGTACTTGTTGTTTGTTTTTCTGGCCTTTTATGCTTGACATTTGCATTTAAATAAGAATACCGAAATTCAGTGGTAAGTCTCTGACTGAAGTACTGGTCTATGAAGACATTACTGTACATGCACAAAGCACAGAAGACCTGTAGATAACAGACACAAAAAAAGGCTCAAAGATCATAAAAATCCATATGCACACATTCTTTTTATGTTTAAAGCATAGGCAAAGTTTCAGAATGATTGGTGCAAAGGTGAAAGAAAATTTGCTCAGACAAGTTAACCACTCTATTTGCAGTACCCATGCAAAAAAAGCCAAAAAATGTGAGAAAAAAAAATCACTCAGATATACAAAAATCACATGCACACCATTTTCATTTTATCAACCATGTAAAAACCTTAGAATATTGCATATCAGTATACTAAAAATTGCTATTTTTGCTCTCTGTTTCAGGTGGTTACATTCTTTGAGTGGGGTCCACACAAACAACACAAGTTGGAGAACAACATCGAGAAACTGACAACTGGGATGAAGAAAACCAAACTAAAGGAACTCTGCAGAACACGTTGGGTTGAAAGGCATGATGCCTTTGAAGTATTCATAGATCTTCTACCAGCAATTGTTGAGACACTGGAAGAGTATTCCCAAATAACTTCAACTAGGAAACCTGGGATGCCATCAGCTAGTGACTTGTTAAATGCAATTTTGAAGTTTGACTTTTTGGTGACTCTAGTAGCTGTGCATAAATGTTTGTCATACTTAAAGGGATTGAGCAAAGCGTTGCAGGACAGTGGTCTGGAAATCACAAAGGCTTTGAAACATATCAGTGTGGTGAAAGACTCGTTAAATGACTGTAGATCAGACATTGACAGTTTCCACAACTCTCTGCATGAGAAGGCATCTAAACTCGCAGAACTGTTTGACGTTGAAGTTAAAGTGCCCAGAATATGTAAACGACAAACACAGAGAAATAATGTTCCCATCAGCGATCCCAACAGCTACTATAGGATTGCTATAACCACCAAGTTCCTTGACCATCTGCTCGCAGAGATGAATGAGCGATTCGCAGACATGCATTCTAAGGTTGCCATGAGTGTGAAGCTGGTTCCAGCATTTATGACAGAAATGCCCTGTGTGTCAGACTTTGAATTCTTCAAGGACGATGTGGAATCTGTTGATTTGTTAGAGACTGAAATTCACCAGTGGTTTAGACAATGGATGAACCAGAAGGAGAAACCTGCAACAATTGAGTCCACTTTAGCACAGTGTGATAAACAGTTTTATCCAAATATCAAGACTATATTAAGAATATGTGGCTGTTTCCCGGTGACAAGTTGTGAATGTGAAAGAAGTATAAGCATTCTCAGGCTACTTAAGACGTACCTTCGATCAACTATGGGTCAGGAAAGACTATCTGGTTTGGCTCTCATGTACATTCACAGGAACTTAGAAGTAAATATTAAGGACATTTGTAAGGAATTTGCCAGACGAAAACCAAGGAGGCTGGTGTTACCTGACATTCTTACTGATGAGACCGATTAGTGCTATGAAATTCCAGTAAAGCTACAAAGCATAAATATGGTTCAAGCTTTGTTAAAATGATCTTTCGACAGGGCTCTAGGTAAGGAGGAGTATTTGATGATAATTTGGTATTATTTTCTATATTTCCCCACCAAACTGTATGTTATTGGTACTCATTAGAATCTCCTCAGCGAGGCAATTCTAATGAGTACCATAACCTGAAATTTGGTTGAGAAATAAGAAAAAAATATCCCCGTAATACTCCTTTTAGCTAGAGCTCTGCTGTGAATCTTTTAAGAAAAACTGCCTGTGTTGATACGTTTTTCCGTATAGCCATAAAAATCATATATTGTGGATATTCATCAGAATTTCCTCTGCAAAGTGATTCTAACGAATACACACAATGAATGTTTCTGTGGGGAATCAAAAGAACATTAGTCTTCAGGTATAGTTTACACCAGTTGTTACATTGGCTGTTGCTCCAGTTGTAATGTGCATTTGCCTTTTGTAAGTTTTCTTAAAATGTGCTTAGATTGAACTTCAGTATAGCATACATTGTACTTGAACCAATATCCAGCTGAAACTAGATATGCCCCATCTTTGTAAACAGTGTAGATCCCATTCAGATGGCCTTCAGAAACCATCTGATCAGGATGTATACTGTCTGATATCAAGTTTTTGAATCTTTTGGAATTTATTAGCTCGCCTGTACGAAAGTACAAAGAGCTATTGTTGTCACTTGGACATCAGCGTGGGCGTCACACTTTAAGGTTTTACGTCAAAGTTTTTTTGTGATGGGCAAGGTACTGCAGGGGAACTATCCTGTACGCGGACAGGTCTTGTTTCTTCAAGTAATCTGGTTTGGTTGATGGTAAGAAGTGGGTGTGGCAAATTAAAAATATCCAGCAGGGTAAGGGTTAAGATAATTTGCTAATGATCACACATGCTATACATGTATATCAATTAGCTGTATGTTTGCATAGTGCTGTAGTATCATATGCTGTTTAACATTTACATTTAAATATTTAGTGCTGTTTATAGTTTCTCATGAAGGTGCTTTGAAAGTGGATACTTTAATCTGTTGAACATATGGTCTGTTTAAATTAAGGTGCTTTAAAGTTAGATTAGTTTTAATTCTCACTGTTGTATTGATACCTGTGTTTTGTCAGTCTTCCATGTACATGCTAGTCTTCAATCAGATGCTAGTTTTATGATGTTACAATTATTTTACCATAGTCTTTCATATAATACATGAAAAAAATATTTTACCAAAGTCTTTCATATAATACATGAAAAAATAACTTTTATTACATGTACATGTAAGTTGAAGCATACCAGCATTGTTATAACGTTGAAATAATTGAACCAAAGTCTTTCAAGAAAAAACATTTAGTAGCAATGATTACCACTAAATGTTTTTTCTTGAAAGACTTGGTTCAATTATACTTGTAGTTGCATTTCGTATTACCTGTACATATATTTGTTATGATTTCATTTATGCTTTATAATTTTAAAACCATTGTTGACACTAATTTGATGCATTGTTATAATGTTGAAATAATTGAACCAAAGTCTTTCCAGAAAATTTTTAGTGGCAATCTTTTTCTTTTCTATACTTCATTGTTGAATGGTGTTCTTATTCTAATGCAATCTGATACCTTTTTAACGTTGTTTAAATATGGTTTTAAGATAATAAGCATGTAGTCATTTGTTTCTATCACTTGTTAGTTTCAAGAAAATTGCAAATTTATAAGTATGTTTTTATAATTCATGTAGTTAGGGACTCAAGTTTTTCTCAGATAGTTTTGAAAAATAAATCAAAGTATTATATTTGCCTTGTTTGGATTGTGTTTAAATCATTTTGCATGCCAGATTCAGAACTATAAATATTATTTACATGGATGAAAGTTTACAGGATTATTCCTGAATTCAGGATTTTTGAGGCCAACTGTCCCTATATAAAGTATAGGAAAACTCCTCATTTCAGGATTATAATATAACTCATGCCACTTTTTCATTATGATGACATGCTATCTTGTTACTCCACTCATTTTTAAAGATTGTCTAATGTTTGCTTGAAAAAACACAAAAACACAAAAGTATGTTTTTCTGATGTATCCTTTTCTATATTAGGACCGTCTAGCGCTTTAATCAGCAGTCGAACTGCACAACCTCCTGCAAACCTCCTGCAGATATTGTTATCTCCTGCAAAGCTACATTACAAAATCCCACCATTTCTGGCAACCATGTTTTTCCCCCATCATCTATTTGAAGCTATGGCATCATCAACTGCCACATTACAGAGTAATTTTAGAGAATTTCACCGAAATTTTGATACTATTTTATGGGTAAGTATAATTTCATTTGCGCATACATTTTTAGGGGTTCTGCATAAGTGTATAGTATACATATCACGTACTGCTTGCATTAATTTGGCCATTAAAATTTTCAGTGGAATTTCTGTGAAATATAAGTGACTTCATCTTGGTCACTGGAATTTCACTGAACTGTCAGTGATCTTATTTTGGTCACTGAACTTTCACTGAAATTTCACTGAAATTTAGTGTATTAGTGAAAATCATTCAAATTTCAGGGAGAAGAACTCGCTAAGCATATCACTTCCGTTCTAATCCCATAGCTTGTACTGATATGTTACTTGTTCATGTATGTATGTATGTATGCATGTTAACTGAATAAGCTAAATAAATATGTTTGAACCAAATCATTCAAATTTCAGAGGAATGTTTCTGAAATTTCTTTAACTTTTTCAGTAGAGTAAGTATTGGGACACCTAAAAACATAAATTTTCCATTTGGCACAAATGGAAAATTAATGTTTTAGGTGTCCCAATATTTAAGCACATTAGGGTAGTACTATTTCCCTTTTAAGAAGTCGCTTCATATATACAAAGCTGATTTTTTTCTGTACACAAATAGTATTGGATATGTTAAATAATAGTATTGGATATGTTAAACAATAGTATTGGATATGTTAAATAATAGTATTGGATATGTTGACTATTTGCTGATAAGGAAGCATTTATTGATTAGAGAGATATTGCACTTGTAAATACGCTGGCGGTGACTGTGCTAAGGGTTTTAAAATTACACATTTGAAAAGTGGACCTGTGCCCTTTAAAAAACTTTAATTGAAAAATGTTTGAAAGTGCTTATATTGCCCCGCTTGCGATGCTCGTTGCTCGTTTATCATTTTGATATTTGCTGCATTTCAGGTGTTGTGGCAAACACGTAAACAAAAAACATATACCTGACGGAGGACCGTCTCTGGAAAAGATCTGTCACTACATCAGCACTGATAAGACAGAACTTTTCCCACTGACAGACAATGTCAATTTTAAATTGCAATACATGTAGCAGCCACATTACTAATCAACTGGTATAAAAATATTTTTATGGAGGCTAAGGCAAAGACTTTTTTTTACAAAGTTTCAGTTTTTTCCAGCCTTATGGCGTTTCTATTATCTTTGGCATTTTCAGTATTTCCATTGACTATGGCAGCCAAGCCAACAACTAAATTCAACGAACTTATGTCTCTGCCTTAAAAAAACACAATAAAAAAGAGAAAGTTCTGAAGTGCGCATAATATCCAAACCACATACAACCAGATCATACCAAAAACGCCTGGGGCCGTATTTATAAAACAACTTAAGCCGTTGCTATGCTGTTGCTAAGGGTAAATTTATGTGTTGGAGATTCCCTACAACGATGAAATTTGCTCTTGAGGAACAGTCTTACAAAGACTGTTCCTCAAGAGCAAATTTTATAGTTGTAGGGAATCTCCTTTATAGAAATTTAGCCTTAGCAACAGCATAGCAACCACTTAAGTCGTTTTATGAATACGGCCCCTGCAGTTTAAGTTAGTATTAAAAGAATGGTATAAAGGTCTATGAGGATTGATAGATTGATTTGATGCTTAACGTCCACGGTAAACAACTATGGTCATGTCGGGACGGTCAGTTAGCCTAACCACACTATTCCTGTGCAGGCTTAGACCTCCTAAGCGGTTAACCAGTACTAAGTGAACATACCTTCGCCAGTAACTGACAACTGCCCTTCTTGAATCAGCGGAAGGAGAAACGAAAGTATGTGGCCAGACCGGGTTTCGAGCCCAGGACCTCTGACTTACCAGTCAGGTGCCCTACCGATTGCGCTACGCGGCCCGGCTAGGTCTATGAGGAATTGCCCACACAACGTATCCTACTGTCTATAAATTTTCATAATAATTGTAGCCAGAAAAAGGACTCCGTTCGAAATGAGGAAAAAGTTATAAAATAATTTCAGGATCCACATCACGTGCAAATCCTGGTATCACAGCAAAACACCTACAAAAAATTAAGGAAAAAAATCAAATAAAACTGTGTGAGTACTTACACCCGGGGAACATCGTTAAAAGAATTAGAACAACAACCACACATGGAACACACTGTGAACGCACTCTAATAGTATTAAAGCCTAAAGAATTACTAAGTTCAAAACAAAAGGAAGTGATAAAAAAATATGTCCAGATCACACGCAAATTCTCAGACTATGACAGAAACATCTGCAATGTTTCAAAAAGGTTGGTACAAAACTCTATGAGAAATTGCCACAGTCTACGCACTCTGATAGTAATTGAGCCTGAAAAATTACTAATTAGTTTTGAAAAGTTAGATCCTTTTTAAGTAATGAATATATTGAAGAAATAAGAATAGAAGTCTAAGTTTAATTTAATTTCGAAATGCAAAACAATAAGTAAAAAAAAAGTGCATCTGGAGATTCTACAAAACCCACATGCAAATTCTCAGACATTTCCATATCACTTGCAAAGTGATGATTAGTACAAAACCCTATGAGGAATGGTATACACATGGACGGACGCTCGGCGCTCCGTTACTGCGGCTATGGATTCGTTGCGCTGAGGTGCGGGGGTAACGTGCAAACATAAGCGTAGTTTCAACATAAGTGGTACAAAACCTGAGTAGTACACACAAGGTACCCCATGCCTATATATTTTGTTTAAAGAGACTACATTGTAAATTCAAAATATGAAAAAAGTAACAAAACATTATCATAGTAGCACCCCAAGGTCATAAGCACATCTAAAGACCTGCAAAGTTTCGAAATGATCCATGAAAAACTGTGAAAAGTGTTGCACACAAAGAACCTACTCAATTGGTCTTCTGATATCAAAAGTTCACAGTCTGTAACCTTGACCTCTATGTCACAAAAATGTATGCAGATGGTATAGAATAAAAACCTTAGAACAGCATCTACCATATACGAACCAAATGCAAGAAAGGATCTAGATATTATGAGATCATTCACACTTTAAAGCCAAATTCTAATGCAAATATTAACTTTTGGGCAGATAGACATACGAACGAGACAGACATAAGAATGTACAAATGGAAATCAGACAAAAGCTACATTCCTCTAAACATTATTCGTATGCAAAAGGTATAACAATCAAGTGAGAACAGCTGTATTTGTCTGTCTCAGAAGTCATGACTGTAAAACCCCTTACAATTTTGTTTGCATAGCATTACAAGTTGACCCATATCATGCTTTAACCTTTGCGGTGCTTCTTTCTTTAATTGAAGTTTCCATCTGTGAATATAGACAAGTCCACTTGCCCTAACAGCTGTTAAGTACTAAAAATTGTGTGGAATGTTCTGTCACACTTGCCTTGCGCTTCCATGGTGGTAGAGATCATAGGGAGAAGCAAGTATATGCAAGGTATAATGAATATGTGTACAAAAAATTAAAAGAAACGGTCTTATAAGTACTTGTAAGAAAAAATGCAACTCTGGCTGTTAAATTTCAGATTCAACAATTTAGCATTTAGCATGAAATATAGAGTACAAGAATAGCTTAAGTCTTATTCCAGTCAGCATGAACATAAAATCAAGAGTGCTGGTATAATTGCTGGAAAAAATAAAATAAAAGGAATTTTTGCAATGCAAAATCTCCTCATATTTTTTTTCTCAGAAAAATACGTTATTTTTTGTGTGTTTTTTGGCCTGCAATGCGTTTGTAAATGTAACATATAATTAACTAACGGCATCATTAGTTTTGAGCAGACCCAGAGCTGCTGTTGTGGAGGCTCTCAAGAGGGTAATCTTCCAATTATGTGTATATGTTGATCAAAGAAAGATAGTGTATGTCTCAAACAGTAATAAAACCAGTTCTTGGTCTCTTTGTTTCGAGGCTTAGCAGGAAAAAAATACTTAAAGTGATACAATCAGAGCATGTTCAATACTCGATACATATAAACATGTATGTGTAAATACAATGTAATATAACAGTGAGACATCAAAATAACAGCAACAAAACTCAGGACATAATATGAGGTGGATAATGGATAGAAGGCAACAAAAATCAGTTTTGTTCCATCATCATACACAAAGGCCATATGTGAAATTTGGCTACAAAGGGCCCGATGGTTTTAGTGGAGATATCATTTGAATATGTTTAGAACCATCGGGGCTATACGCCGAACTGTTGTCTGTATTGTAAGCTCTTATAGGAGCCATGACAAAAAAGGCGCATAAGCAAAGAGCACAAGGCTGAGACCAGTCTGCACATCTGTGCAGTCTAAACAGAGCATTTGCTTTTGGTACACTGGTTAAAGTCCTTTCTGTTCAGGGATATCTTAAGCGCCTTTGAGACGTTCTCAGTTAAGCTGGGCCATTCGCGGACAAAAATGGCCATATATACAACCAGTCCAGAATTCAAGAAAAAATCACGATCATAATGCGCATTATATCTGCTTCAAACCTTTAAAGTATTTTCAGATAATAGTTTTAGATTATGGAATACCAACCATGTTTAGAGACATACCCTAACAATTAGAAACGGCGTATTTTGTGACGTTATTAAGATACGCTGAAAGACGATATCGCATACGATTTCTTTGACATGGGTAGCATTGCACATTTACTAATCTACTGACATTTGATTATTTTGCCTGGTTTCAATTTAAAATGTTTTTCTTTGCTTTTTTGGAAAAAAAGGGTTTTCTATGAAGCGCTGCTTAATCAATGACGTCAACGCTCTCAAAACGTGTTCTTAGTGACGTTGTGACGTAGGTTACCTGTGACGTAGGTTACAGTGCACACATTTTAACGTTTTTATATCATTTAGTGTTTCAGTGCATGAAATCTAAGCACACCATCTTGTAGCTGTTACTAGGCAGGAATTTGCAAACAATTTTCAGAGCGATTGCTTTACTCAGTTTTAAGAAAAGCCCGTGACGTAAGGTTACATTCTTACAGAAAAATGCTGGGGTACTGTATTTTGAAGTCGAGTAAAATATACAAAATGGAGCAAATTTGCACAAATGACATAAGAGATTGAGGAACACATATTTCTTCGTGTGATCTTGTAAGTTTTATGATGCCGAGCCATTTTAGTTAATTCATGTATCACGAATTTACCGTTGTGACGTAGGTTACATAAAATTTGCGACACTAGTTCCCAGTCTCATTTCGTAGCAAAAACTACCCTTTAGATATTGTTTGAGCGGGGAAATATGTAAGAAATTACTTGAATTTAATCATGGAACTCGATTTTCCGCGGTGATTTATCTTTTTTAGCCGTGCGGCGTTCATATCTGTGGAACGGCAATATTGCGACATTTAAAAACGCCGCATTTTAAACCGGGGTATCATTATTCGAACCAGTGTCAAAAATGTCTAACAAAACGCATGCATGTCTTGGTACATTTATCTACTTCTTTAGACAGAGGGCAACTTGTCAGAGGGTAAACAGGACCGTTATTATCTAATTTAAAGAAAGGCAATACGAAGGACAAAATTAATAGCTAATGGCCCAGCTTAACTGAGAACGTCTCCTTTATGCATGACGCATCTCATTTGAGCCGCTACCCGACAAAACCAACGAAGTAGCATGTGCACCCTGGGCATCTGTGCTGTCTTTGCTGTGCGCTTAAAGGGTAGCTAAGGATCTAACCTACCTCCATTAGGACAGCAAAGACTCTGATCAGACTGGGCGGCTATCAAACCTACCTCTATGAGGACAGCGAAGACTCTGATCAGACTAGGCGGATGCTCAGGCTGATCTTCAAGTCTTCCCTGGGCGCACATGCCATTTTGATGGTTTTCTCGTCTTGTGGTTCATTTTAAGTCTGACGATGTTTTCTAGAGTGGTCCCTCAAGTTTTCAAGGAAAACAATGAAGCTATGGCAATCAGGAACATTAAGATCCAATCTACTTACATCTACCCTAAGTACACGATATATTAGGTCGCCATAACCAGTAACTAAATATTTAGACTTTATCCGGCGTAGAAAAGAAATTTAGAAAAGCCCTCGATAAGCAGATTTACAATGTAGATCACACGATTTATTCATTGAACGCGGTAGATACATGTATGAAAATATACCTAGAAATGAAAGATTTTGCAAATGGTGTAACTCTCAATCAGCAGAAGGCAAATATCACTATATGCTTTTATTTCTCTGCTATAAAGATTTAAGAAAAACTATATATTTCAAAGGCTATTATTGCCATTGGCCACATTTAAACGACATGCTAATGATGCTAAATTCAATAAGTTAAACGCTGAATCTTTCAAAATTTATTGAAACTTTCCTAAGACTTTAAGGTGGATGGGTACACCACCATGTTTTTCAACCATTTTTGCGAAGGGCAACAACTTTTGTGATTTCCTGTTAGCTTCCCTTGGCGCTGAAGCCTTCAAAAATGGGGTCTACTCTTAAAGGAACGAATTTGCTCCTGAAGGAGCAACTTCTTTTCTCTAAGAGTTAACTCTCAATGAGAAGGGAGGCTTAAATGAAAATGACAAAGTTGCTTCCCTTGAAAGTGTACCAAGTCGATTTTACTGTCCAGCAAAATGTCAAATATTGACAGCAGCATGTGAAACAATGAACAGGCTAATCACGATGTCCCTGTGAAGCATCCTATGCCAAGAGCATTGGTTTAAACAATATTTTATTTAGTACAAACTACATGTACATGGGTACTAAACAGTACAGTATACAATATGGTACAGGATCTGACGGTCAGCGAAACGCATTCAAGACAATTCTACAAGCTCAGTGAAAAGAAAAAAGAAAGGAGGGAGAAGAACTCTATAAGCGTCCAGCTTTCGTTCTAATCCCAAGCCTGTATTGTATACTATATATGTATGTATGTTACAATTTCTAAAATGAATAAAATATGTTTAAACCAAAAAAGAAAAAGAGGTAGACAGAAGAAAAGGTGGGAAGACAATTTCAAGGTATGGACAGGGACAGCACACTACGGTAGCTGAAGACAGCACAAGGTTGGAAGGGATTGTTGTAATCTGTGGTGCCCCAGCGACCTTGCGAGGTTATGGGATAGACCAGACTATGCTGGATCCACATTGTCTGTTCAGATCCGGCTGTTCCAATAGTAAACGTCATGACGGTAAAATGCAGGAAAGAGGCTTTTAAGACTCTTTTTGTATAAGATTAAGTAAGGAAAGAAAACAAGCGACATTGTAAAGAGAATGTGCCCTGTAAGGAAGCTGATACGTCTATTCCCTGAATTCCAGTCTGGGTATTTAAGGGGTACTTAAGAAAATTCAAAATGCAGTAGAGTGTAGTTTAATGATAAGGACTGATAGACAAGACTTTTACAAATTTAAAACTTGGTGAAAGGTGTGTTTCTTTGACTGTAGTTTACATCTATCCGTGAGTGTTTTTGTTCACTATAAAGTGAGTTAGTTGCTAGATAAATAATTTAAGCATAAGCCTGGACAAATTCAGCTGTCCTATCCGGACTTATAGACAGGAGTTCGATCAGTTTCTACAGTGTTTGTGAAAGGATATCTCTCTGAATATTTACTGTAACTGCTGTATACAAGGATATTTTTACTTACAGAAAAAATGAAAGGGTTCTATATTTACCTCTTGATTCTTGAATGTTTTTCGCTCTATGTGATTAACTGTCAGAACAGTGCTGAGCAGGTATATTCACTGTTGTCACAGAGGCTCAGTTTTGAGAACACCCTATTAAGGAACGAACTTAAAGAGCTGCAAGCCATTGTTAAAAAACAAGATGAAAAGATCGCCGCCCTTGGTTCTTCAACAGTTAGTTTAGGAAGACCCGAAACTACAGACGATAAGGACGACGGTAACTATCATAACTTACAAAACCAAATAACAATATTACACCACGCATTCCAAAGTGAAAAGAAACTTGTAAAGGTGTTCCAATCAAATATTTCGGAATTTGAATCAAAACTGAAGAAGGAGTTTATGACCGGAATCAACTCTTCTATTTCAGAACTCGAATCAAAACTTGAAAAGGATATTGAAACAGAAACGAAGTTATCTGCTTCAGAACTTGAATCGAAACTTGAACAGAGGCTTGAGACAGAAATAAAATCATCTGCTTCAAAACTTGAATCAAAACAAATGGAGACTGCAACAGAGATCAAATTATCTATTACAGAACTTGAATCAAAACTAGAGAGACAGAAAGTGGCATTTTCGGCGCAACTAGGTAGAATAACAGATGAATTATCTCTAGGTTCAACCATAATCTTTGATAAACTTTTGTACCAGGATGGCAATGGTTATGATGCTTCTGATGGTGTGTTTACCTGTCCAGTAACGGGAGTTTATATGTTTTCTGTTGTTTTACAATGCTGGCATGAAAAAGACAGCGTTGAAACGTTGTTCGGTGAGCTTGTTGTAAATGCAGAAGCCAAAGCTTATGTAGTGTCTAACAGTCGTCATACTTGGCACAACGACCAAGCTTCTAATCTCATTATATTACCATTGGATCAGGGTCAGAAGGTTTGGGTACGTACTTATAGGAAAGCTGCTGTCAGGGTGTTTCGAACATTTTCAACATTCAGTGGAGCTCTGCTTTACAATTAAGGACAAACATTATGGGAGATGCCTTTACTTGGGAAAACACAATTTCACTTTATGCATGAAAACATATATGTATGTAACCTAAATATTTTAATACATCTTTGGAGCATGCACTACTGAAAAAGTCTATGAAATTCAGTGACGTTTCACTGAAATTTCAATGATTTACACTGGTATACTAAATTTCAGTGGCAAAGACTAGATTACTGAAATTTCAGTCAAATTCCAGAGACCACGATGGAGTCACTTATATTTCACAAAAAAAATCCATTGAAATTTGTAATGGCCAAATTAATGCATGCAGAAAACTATATGTATATTTTTATACTCATGCAGAGCCTCAAACTGTATCCACAAACGTTATTATATGCCCTGGAAGTGGTATCAAAATTATGGGGAAATTTTTTGACATTACACTGAAATTATACTGATGACATCATGTGACAGTTGTTGGTGTCATAACTTCAGATGCATGATGGGAAAACATTGCTGTCAGAAATGGAGGGATTTTGAAAACTGTGTAAGAAAATTTATTGTGAAGCAAGTTCTGGATGGCAAACGTGATAGGGAGTTAGCTGGCATAGTAAGTACATTTGAGTCCATCGTTTCTAAAGTTTTGAAACAAAAATATTGCTGGGGTTGTGCATAAATGATGCAGTATGGCGGCTGTCATGTAGGTTTGCAGAAGATAAATCTGAAGGAGGTTCGTGAATTTAAAGCTGCAAAGTCTGTAACTTTTGATCTTTTAATTTTTAGAATTAATGTTTCCAATTTTCAGGAACACAGTAATATAGCTAAAATTCGGGTATACATTTCATCAGATTCGTAAACCTTAACAAATTATCACTAACAAAACAACAACATTTATGTTAAAAATCAACTGTCTAGAATTTCTTGAGGGATGTACATAATTACCAGCAAGAGAAAAACAACTGTTTTTATAAAGGTTATTCACTTTTCCATGCAGTTTTCAGCTGTAGAGAACAGGTTTATTGTAGAAGCATAACTTAATTCTACTTTTACAAATGATTTAAAAAAGAAAATAATTTTTTTCGGAAAATGTTCATAATTGCAGACATAGTCACTTTAAGGTCATCTGATGACTTAATTAAAGCGCTAGAAGGTCCTTATAGAGAGACAGATACATTAGAAATAATTAGGTTTTTTTGTGTTGTGTTAGAAGAAAAAATCTTTAGATTCTTTATAGACCTTGAGCTGACCATAGACCCCCCTCCCCCCCCCCCCCCCACCCCAGGGGGAGTTTCGTACACTATAATTTTCTGAAACTACATTATATAAGAAACAAAATGACACATGTTAGCCCTCTGTACGTTGGGGCGTTAACGTGTAACGTCAACGTCAACTACGCTACCCAAATTTACATATTCACGATATAATAGAAAATACACATTGGTATACACATGTTAGTTATCTCCCTAAATAATGGTGGGTTTTGTCTGCTAGTACATAAATCGCTGTTTCAAGGTAATTGACATTGTCCAGGATAAGTTTACTAACCCGTATAACGTAGTCTACATTGTATTTGACGTTTTGTCCCTTCAGTGTCTAAACAAATTGTAAGAATTGAAGAGAAGATAAAAGTTATTGACATATTTATGATTGTTTCAATATTCTAGTGTAAAAACAAACAAACCAAAGTCTTACAAAACTCGTCAGCAGTCACGATAAATATGTAACGTAAATAACCACAACAAAAATTCGGGGGAAAAAAACCCAGACTAAATCGCTGAATTCGTGGACTGAAGTTTATACATGCTCCATCAATCTTCTTTGATTCATGCCCAGCTTAGATAATTTAGGCAGCGGTTAGCAGTGGATATATTAAATGTGGACAGAATCTTATTTTTGTAGAATTTAACCTATAAAATGACGAGAAAAGCTAAGAAAGCCAACATCAGCTGCATTTTATTTTCAATGTTATCTGTAGTATGTTTTAAGTAGATACTGTTGTATGTAAATATGAAGAAACGCCAATGTTATGTGTCCTCAAACTATAAAAAAAAAACATAGGGTAGTGTATATTTGAAAAGCGATCTAACAGTAACGTTACATTACATAATTGTAATATGTCGGGGGATAAGATCTGTGAGTCATATGTTATCAATATTTAGTTCCCGGGATATATGAATTATTCATTGCTGTAGTATTAGCTTACCACTGGTAGTCAGATGGCAAATTTAGCTCTTTGAAATACGCAAGAACTCAGCAAGATGCACATATACTGTTATAGCTGAAGCAGTTCGACCTTGCCTTCAATTCAGTTTCACTTAAAAGTGACTTCATAAACATGATTTATTTTTAATTTTATGCATAGAATGAAATAAGTATATAAGTTGATATATGCTGCAACTGATTAATATTCAGGTTCTCATCATGGTGGAGATAAAAACAATTTCGCTACCTGTGCTGTTGGCTGAGCCATTCAATTACCCTATATACAAATATGCAACTGTGACTGCCAGCCGAGGCAATCAAAAGCAGTTCCAACTCTGCCAACAGGGATTAACACCATTTTTGCTATGCTGTCTGTCGAAT
Source organism: Ctena decussata (assembly GCA_963989385.1). Classification (NCBI taxonomy): domain Eukaryota; kingdom Metazoa; phylum Mollusca; class Bivalvia; order Lucinida; family Lucinidae; genus Ctena; species Ctena decussata. The sequence goes on from OZ022511.1 coordinate 59,592,773, forward strand.
CGTCAGCCACGAGCCTCTTTGCACAGTAACTGCTTTATATAGGTTAGCAAATATGTGTGGCTCCCGTGATCATAACTTACATGTTAATTTGTGATCTACGTGATCTGTTTATGCAGCTTCCGGCCATCAAATACATTACAAACTATTATTAACAATGTGAAAATTTAAGGTTGATAGAAAGTGACATACTTTATAACGCATACAACATTCTGTCATCAGCCTGTTCAGAGTTCTATTTTTCATTATGTTGTTACAAATATTTAACTGGTCAGGTAATTGTGCAAACCCCATGGTTTTATTCCCACTTGTTGCTAAAGGTGTTACGAAATACAAATTTCAGTCAGACAATTTATCAATATGTAAGCAACTAAAATTGTTGTTTGGATATTGCCAAAATGCTGTATTCTCGGACAGTATTTAACATATTTGGACAAAGATGATTAGATAAGCAGTAAGGTATTATAAATAAGCAGTTTCCAACCATATGTATTGCTAAAAAGTAAACAATATGGTGATACAAGGTCACAGAGATCAAATGCAGTAAGTTATTTAGGTAAGCCCTTCCTTGGCGTGTATAGGTATGCACTATATCTATTGTTTGATTATTTGCTCTTAAGAAAATTTAAAGAGTAACTACATTTCAGGAGCTGACTGAATCAGATCCCCAACCTTATCCCCAACATCAAAGGGAAAGATTGACAAAGACATCCCAACAAACAATAAATTACAAGTGATAAGCCGAGTCAGCAGCACTTTCCGAAATAGATGGCAACTCAGCTATCTTTATTGAACTAAATAATTTAGACCAACAGACGGGTTACAACGGACTAAGCAAATTATATGAAAAATACTGTTTTACTAGTTAAGGATATCGGAAATGAAGAATCCATAAACTGGCAATGAATACGTTGTATACGTTACTTGTTCGGTCTTTTTTTCTTTCTTTTTTTTTTCTCTGAATTTTATGCTGCAAAGCATAACTACAGTGTAGGCGAATACATTCTGAAGGAGAACAACTAAGATTTGCTCATAAATATCTGAACAGCGATGACCAACATTGATATATTCTGTCATTTTCATTTGCCATTTCATTATGTGTGCAGAGCTACTGAAACACTGTCCCTGAAAAAAAACACATTTTTTGTCCAACTAAACGTATCTTAATGTTCTTTGGATAATAGATGCTTTAATAGATGGTTGAATGTAGTTAGATTCTTTAAGAGATGATTGAATGTAGTTAGACTTTAAAGAGAAAGAAACAACAGAATAGAAATATAGATCATCTTAAACATAGCATTTATAGATTGCTACAGTATACTAGTAAACTGCCAGTGTCTCTTTTCTATATTAAATGTTTCTGACACTATTCTCCCAAACTCCTGGTTGACACACTATTGTTAGTTACATAAATGAACTAAATAAAGCAATGTATTGACACTACCATTAATTATTTTCAAAAGTGTGTTTCTTAACTGTAACTCAGCAATGTTGTTTCCCTTGGTAACGTAAAATATACGCTAGTCTTATAAAAGTAAGTATACGCTGCCAGCAAATATCTACATTAGCTTTGATGCAGAACTGTATTTGGCTTAAGTCTTCAAACTTCAGGTTTACTGTTCTGCTTTATAGTTTTTTCAGTGTGTACTTAAAAATTATACCAAATCCTGTCAATAGACAAGGTGGTACACCATTTGGCATTGTTAATTACTGATTATTTTATAATTTTATACTAAACACGTCAAAAGCGCTTAGCTTTTAATATTATCAAACTGATTGTATATCATTTTATTCGGGCCCTATATGCAAAATCTATGCTGGCTTAGCTGCGGCTTTATCTTTTTTATCTTTCCTGATGTGGTGTTTTGTTTATTTATTTTTATATTTTTTTTTTCTTGTTTAGTTGTACATAACAAAATTTCACGTATGTTACTGTCTTTAGAACTCAAATGTACAAATTGTAAAAGAAACAAACTGGGCAATGCCATTATGAAATACTTTTATTTTTGACAAAATAACAATGTAAACAGCAAAAAACCGTTTTACATGTACAGAATATGTCAATGCCCTTAACATTACAATTTGAAGTATACTGTGTTTAATCACGTATAAAACACACCTCATGAATCCCTAAAAGTAATAACTGAGAGAAGTGTTGCAAGGTCCAATTACACAATATATCATAAGAACACCCAGACTTATATGTGTTATTGTTTTTATGTGACAGTGGGAAAAAACCTGATTAAAGGTATTATAATGAAATATTTTAAATGTGTGTTAATAATATTTACGTTACTACTAGTAATAGCTTATCATAGAAAATACACCAGAATGCATTTTTTCTTTTATATTAAAAGATTCGATTATGAAGAAACTGCTACCAACGAAAATAAAATTATTCTATCTTCAAATTGTATGAGTTTAACAAAAAAAGCCCTCGGTAACGTATATAATCGATCATTATGGCCTACTAAAATGCGTTCAAAATATTGTGGAACTGTTCCTTGCTGTTTAGATAGGCTGGCACATTCAATATTACCTTTTACTGTTGTTTTTAGTTCATACAGTGTAGTTCAAGCACTTGAATTATACAGAAAGTGATAATTGTAATATGGAACATTTATAAGGGGGTACTATGTTAAACATCCTATTTCTCCCAAAGTATACAAGATAGGATAATAATTTTTTGCAGATCTGAAAAGGTCAATAAATTGTCTTTAATACAGTAACAAACATATGGTCTAATATTAAAGGAATAACTTACAAAAAGAAAGTATTTTGGATGGAAATAACAATTTTCATGGAGTGTAAAGACAAATGACACGTATATTACACCATGTAGGCTAAAGTGACGTTTCAAACATCATAACTTTTAGCTACTGGATTGTTCTATTAGACTCTACTATAATTTTAAACATAGGAAATTGACTTCTATTTTTTTATAATTTTTTATTATTTTTATTTTATGTTTGCTTTTTTAATGGGTAACGTTTGTAACAGGCTGTTACAGCTTAACGCCCCACTCGCCAGAGGGCTTACATGCTGCAAAATACTTCTAAGATGCTGGGCTTTAAGAAAAGTATGGTCTACAAAACTCCCGCTGGGGGGGGGGGGGGATGTAAACCATATCTGGCTCATGGCTCATAGATCTGTATGACAATAGGCCAACTCCGAAAAAAAACCTATGAAAGCACTTAACATAGGATTTATAAATGTAATTGAGTTTGAGATTTCCACAAAGCAGAAAATGCTGGAAATTTAAGAGGATGTCTATGACGGCTTATTGGATATAATAACTCGAAACTGTATTAAACATATATGTAATTACTGAGTTTGAACCAGGGTGGTACAAAAGTTGATTTCTCTGCTACTTTAGTAGCATTGGTCACTGTGTTGATTGTTACACAAAAGTTTTTATTTTTGTAGCAATTGATCTACGAGTCAAAAGGTAATTATCTTTGGTTATTAATTTCACGTTTTGCTAAATCCTCTATTAACAGTTTAAGTTGGCAAGAACTATTAGCAATAAGAATGAACAACAGTCATCCCCAAAACTAATAATTTTCTCGCAATGGTTACATATCATAATGAATGCCAACTGCTCAGCCTCTGTACTTCTTAGAAATAACCCATGCCACTTTTTCATTATGGTGACATGCCACCCTGTTACCCCACCCATTTCAAAAGATTGTCTGACATTTGCTTGAAAAAGCACAAACACAAAAAGTATTTACATCTGATATATCCTGATGTCGAGCCCGCTTGCGGTGAGCGAGACATAGTTGTTACAACTTCGGTTCGGTGTTAGTGCGTGAATCTGTGCGTTAGTGCGTCCGTCAGGATTGGATTTGTCCGGGCCATAACTTCTGCATTTGCCGATGGATTTCAAAATAATTTAGCACAATTGTTCTCGTTGATGAGTAGAAGTGCCATTTGAAAGATTTATTCAGGTAGGTCCAAGGTCAAGGTCACACTTGATGGTCAAATGATAAAATGGCCATGTGCGTCCGTCCGGATTGGATTTGTCCGGACCATAACTTCTGCATTTGCACATGGATTTAAAAATAATTTGGCACAATTGCTCTCCTTGATGAGTAGAAGTGCCATTTGAAACATTTATTCAGGTAGGTCCAAGGTCAAGGTCACACTTAAAGGTCAAATGATAAAATGGCCATAAATTGAGCTTGTCCGAGCCATTACTTCTACATTTATGCATGTATTTCAAGCTGATTTGGCATAATTGTTCTTCTTGATGAGTAAAATTGCCATCTGAAATATTTATTCGGACAGGTCCAAGGTAAAGGTCACACTTGAAGGTCAAATGATAAAATGGGCATAAATTGATCTTGTCCATGCCATTACTTCTACATTTATGCATGGATTTCAAAATAATTTGGCACAATTGTTCTCTTTGATAAGTCGGAGTGCCATTTGAAACATTTGTTCAGGTAGGTCCAAGGTCAAGGTCACTCTTGAAGGTCAAATGATAATCTGGTCATAAATTGAGCTAGTCTGAGCCATTACCTCTGCATTTATGCATGGGTTTCAAAATAGTTTTGTACAATTGTTCTCCTTGATGAGTAGAAGTGCCATCTGAAACATTTGTTCAGGAATGTCAAGGTCGCACTTGAAGGTCAAATGATAAATTCGTCATAATTTGAGCTTGTCTCAGCCATCATTCTACATTTACGCATGGATTTCAAAATAATTTTGCAAAATTGTTCTTCTTGATTAGTGGAAGTGTCAAGTGAAGTATTTGTTATGCTATGTCCAAGGTCAAGGTCACACTTGAAGGTCAGATAATATAATTTTCATAAATAGAGCTTGTCTAGGTCATCACTTCTACCTATTTTCCTTTGTGAAAATGTAAAAAAAAATGCTGTCTGAACATTATGTTGTTTGGCTTCTTTCTAGAGCGAAACAGTAACTTAGTTTTTACATAATTATAGGTCACTATCGCAAACAGCGGGCTCGACAAGATGTCCCTGGACAACCTTCTAGTCTATATTAGGACCTTCTAACGCCTTATTCAACAGTCGAACTGCACAACCTCCTGCAAACCTCCTGCAGATATTGTTATCTCCTGCAAAGCTACATGACAAAATGCCCCCCACCCCTTTTCTGGCAACCATGTTTTCCCCATCATCCATTTGAAGTTATGGCATCATCAACTGCCACATGATATCATCAGTGCAATTACAGAGTAATTGTAGAGAATTTCACCGAGATCTTGATACCATATTATGGATAAGTATAATTACATTTGTGCACACATGTTTTAGGGTTCTGCATATGTGTAAAAGTATACATATCACGCACTGCTTGCATTAATTTGGCCATTAAAATTTTCAGTGGAATCTCTGTGACATATAAGTGACCTCATCTTGGTCACTGGAATTTCACTGAACTAAAAGTGATCTTATCTTGGTCACTGGAATTTCATTGAAATTTCACTGAAATATAGTGTACTAGTGAAAATCATTCAAATTTCAGGGAGAAGAACTCGATAAGCATATCGCCTCCGTTCTAATCCTATCGCTTCAGATGGTGTGCTTACTTGACCAGTTACAGGAGTTTATTTGTTTTCTGTTGTTTTACATGTACATTACTGGCGCAAGGAAGACAGCGTTGAAACCTTGGCAGCTATGCTCGTTGTAAATTCAGAAGCCAAAGTTTATAATAATAATGAGCCGCGACACGAGAAAACCAACAATGTGGTTGTGCGCCCAGCGCAGACTCATATCAGCCTGGGCATCCACCCAGTCAGATCAGACTCTTCGCCAAGCGCTTAAAGGGTAGCTAAGGGTCTAAGCTACCTTCATGCGGGTAGCAAAGACTCCGATCAGATTGGGTGGATGCCTAGGCTGATATGAGTCTGCGCTGGGCGCACAACCACATTGTTGGTTTTCTCGTGTCGCGGCTCAATTATAGTGTCTGAAAGTCATCATATAGAACAGAATGAGCAAGCATCTAATCTCATATAACCGGTGCAACAGGGGCAGAGGGTTGGGGTACGTACTTTCCAAAGATGCTGTCAGGGTGTTTCGAACATTTTCAACGTTCAGTGGAGCTCTACTTTACAGTTAAGGTACATGGATGTACATTCAGGGGAAGCAACTGTAGTTTAACTCTTCCCAATGGGGTTCAACTTATACAGAAAATGATTTGTTCCTTTAGGAGTATGTTTTTTTGTTGTTGTTGTTGTTGTTGTTTTTAAAAATGCGACAGGAATTTTCAAATTGATGCTTTACTACATAAGAGTAATCTTAACCAATTACATGTATTAACGTATGTAACCAAAATATTCCAACCCATCTTTGTAGCATGACTTGTACAATTTCCCTTTGTCATAAAGATGCTGTCAGGGTATTTCGAACATTTTCAACGTTCAGTGGAGCTCTACTTTACAGTTAAGGTACATGGATATACATTCAGGGGAAGCAACTGTAGTTTAACTCTTCCCAATGAGGTTCAACTTATACAGAAAATGATTTGTTCCTTTAGGAGTATGTTTTTTTTTTTTTTGTTGTTGTTGTTGTTGTTTTTTAGAGTAGAGCCCTAAAGTTGAGTTTCGTTATCCCGGGAAGCCACAATGAAGTCATAAAAATTGTCTCCCTTTGCAAAAACTGGTATGAAAACATGTAGGTGTAGCCATTCACCTTAATGCAAGAGATGTTATGGAAGGTGTGTCCTTGCTTGGGAAAATGCGACAGGAATTTTCAAATTGATGCTTTACTACATAAGAGTAATCTTAACCAATTACATGTATTAACGTATGTAACCAAAATATTCCAACCCATCTTTGTAGCATGACTTGTACAATTTCCCTTTGATGTTAAATATTTTGTTGATTATACAGACTAATTGTCCCTGTTTGTCAATACTTGTGCAGCTACAAAGCTGAAATATGGCCGCGCATAGAGTTTTTAAATCAGTGGGTCTGTACTCTTAAATAATGTTTCCTATAAAAAAAAAATAGTGAAACGGCCTATATTGCCCTCTTTGCAGTGGTGTTTGTTTAATATTTATTTATTTCAGATGGATGATGACTTGCAATTTTACGTCATTTTCAACAGTATTTCAATCATATCAGGACGATGGTAGGGTGATAACGAAAGCTGTGAGCAAATGAACGTTTAAGGTTGGAAAGATTTCTGCCTTCATCTGGGCTCGAACCCCTGACCGCTAGATCAATAAGCCAGCGCTTAACCTCCTGAGCTACCGGGGCTCCTTCTATTTTCAGCATTTCAGTTGTTATGGCAACCAAGCCAATGATGACGCTGCTACAAAACACCAAGAAGTAGCACACAATTTCATTGGGTCATTTGACGTCACGTGCTGGTCAGTATTTAAGGAATGAATTTCATTTTTCTGAGGTTTATCGAAGTGTAAACTACATTGGGTCACGTGCAAAGTGAATGTACCCCGAAGGGGTTCATGTAAACTTTGCTAGTGACCCAATGTAGCTTACACTTCGATAAACATCAGAAAAATTAAGTTCTTGCATATATTTACATTCGTTTCAATCAAGTCTTTCATGAAAAATCTTGTATAAGCGCTAAAATTGAAACAGTAAAACATGTACACGCAGTTTCTTCTGCTAACAGCAGAACGGCATGCATGACGTCATGACGTTGCTGACGTCCAATCAGGTTGTAGAGAGCCATTGTTTATTTTACGTCATTGACGTCGCGTGTCTCAATGTAATTATTGGAATGTAAACAACATTACGTTCCAATGGTTTATTATAGGGCTTTTCAGTAAATACACCAAGAATGTAAATATTTTGCAATATCCACCGGCCAGTCAGTGAATATTACCTCTACACTGATGTCATTGCATTTTGTGACGTAACGTTTGGTGTACGTTAATGTTAATAGTGTAACGTCGCAAGATAAAACCATGTAGTACTATCATAAATATCAAATGAAACTGTAATGAGAAATGTTATTGACCTTTATTTTGGTGAATATGCAGTTTTATTGACCTGCAAACAACATATTAATTAACCTCCGCCTCGCGTCGCGTGGGTCAGTATGTTGTTTGCATGTCAATGAAACTGCACATTCACCTCAACAAAGGTCAATAATTGTATAACATCTGATGGAGGACTATCTACGTAACATTTTGTACAAAAGATCTGCTACTACATCAGCAGTGCTGAGGCAGAACATTTCTCATTAATAGCCAATGGCAGTTTTAAATTGCAATAGCAGAAATGTTACAAAACTGTGACCCCGACAAATATGGGGATAAGGGCACAAAAAGCTTATCGTCTCTTAGGCTTGTCCCAACCATATAGCAATGCAAGGATTCAAGAGATATTTAACATTGTTTTGTGACCTTAAAATGGGTCAAGGTCACCACACTTGTCATATCTTTTGGCTTGTCCCAATGATATATCTACAAAAACTTGACGAGAATTCAAACTCTGTTTTTAGGTTCAGTTCTCCTAAGGTCATGGTCACCAAAACTAATCCTAATCTTTTAAGATTGTCCCAATGATATATCAATGCAAGTTTGGGGAAATCCATCAACTGATTCCAGACACAGATGGACTTAAACTCTCAGGCTGCATAAATATAAACAGAGGACATTAAGGCATCCTGTGGCCTTGAAAATGTGGTTTTGAAAATGGAGTTTGAAAATGGTAACCGAACCTTATCAGAATTTTTGTATTACCCATGTAAATTTGGTAAAAATCAACTCATTGGCTCAGGACACTGATGGAGCTAATGCTAGAGTTGACACATTAGTGGACTGGTAAGTGAGTGAGTGAATTCTGGTTTAACCTCCCACAATCAACAAGCTCATACAGAGACGCATCTAAAAGGCTGGAGAAGTAGGGGAATCGATCTTACGACCCCTGGATTTGTAGTTCAGGGTGTTATCTACTACACTACCACACCTGGTAAACTATGTTTTCAAGGCTGTTACGAAACGAAAAAGAACTGTTACGAAACGAAAAAGTCATAGTTATCAAATGACCTGGTCGTCAGGTAGTTTGGACACTATGACATTTTTCATTTCATAAAAGCTCTTTTTTGTTTTGTAACAGCCCTTGTACATACATAGTTAACCAGGAGTGACTACCGCCGCTCCAATAGGGTCAATTAAGGTAAACCCGGACAGTTTTTGCAGGGTCGCCACGATTAGTATTGCCAGTGCTTTATTTGACCCTGAAACACTGTTTCGGTGTTCCGTAAAGCCAGAGACATCTCAGCTGAGCTATTTTCTGTCATTGTTTTATTGGTGACTAGCATTTTTATGACAAAACAGTCATTTAAAGAGCCAAACCGTTGAGTAAGGCAAACCCGGACATGGAGAATGTAAACCCGGACAGCTGATTCTTTGTTGAATATATCGTCTATTTAGATATTTAGCACGCAGATACACTAAATTCAGTAACTGTTAACATATTTCATGGTAGGACTAATATAGTATAAGAAATAACACTCATTTATTTATGTTAAATCATCAATTAAAACGTTACGGGTAGTAACCTCATTCAGTCTGCTACGGGTCACCATTAAAACTATACTATACAAACCTTATTATCATTTTATAACTAAGTGTCATATCTTTACTGCATAGTAGAATGCACAAATATTGTATTTCTAATTTCTAACCATTAAAATCATTTTATATTTAATTTCTTTTAATCATATAGTGCCCCAAAATAGTTGATGTCCGGGTTTACCTTACACTACATTGTGGCGGAAGGTAAACCCGGACATGTCACATTTTTGATAAAATATTGTCTTATATTTAATTTATTCAATAAATAAACATAGATCATGACACTTATATTGTACCTGCACTAGCCAGAAACAAAACTCTATATAATTCAAAGTAACATTTACGTTTGCCATGAATTATGCGGGGTCGTAAGTCACCATCGCTTGCAGCTAATTTTGAATATGTTGCCCTGAAAACTTAAACAGACTTGCAAAGGACTAGATTCGGAGGCTGTAGAAAAATAATAAATTTTAATATAAACTAACAATAGAAAACATTTAGTTGAGAAGTAAAGGGGAAAACTGGACAGAAGAAGAAATCACTGAAAACATGTAAATCAAGCTCTTTACTAGTGGAAAACCAGTGAGTGTCCGGGTTTTCCTTCTGTCCGGGTTTACCTTAATTGACCCTAGTGGATGGGTGTATGGATGAACAGAACAAGGGATACAAAACCATACCCTTATATTGTACCTTGCTAAACCAGTTGCGACAAAAATGTTGATTAAATGCTAGCAGTGCAAACCCTGATCAGACTGCTCCTTTTGAAGCAGTCTGATTTTGGCCTTCACTGTTTGTTCAAGTTTGACTGTCCTAATACTAAGTAAGTTTGAACTAAGGTGTATGGACACACCTAATTTTTTCTGCCATTTTACAAAGGGAAACAATTTTTGAGATTACTTCCCTGGACATAATAGTCCTTCCAAAGTGGGATCTACTCTAAAAGGAAAGAATTTGCTCCTAGAGGAGCAATTTTTTTTGTGTAGACTCCTATAGAGAAGGGAGGCTAAAATGAAATTGGCCAGTTACTTCCCCTGAAAATGTACCAACTAACCTTAGTGACCTGGAAACAGTTGACAGAAGCTTCGAATGGTGATAACTTAGCTTTGGAGTATGGTGGTTAAGTCTCTAGTACAATAGTACAGAGCTGAAGTTCTGGAAGCTTTCAATGAGGATAATGTACAAATATCACAGGGTATAATTGATTCCTCTAATTTTCGCTTCCTGCAGACTGTACATCATATTTGGCGTCCGCCAAGACTGTCCGCGATCTCTTGCTTCCTGCCGAGACTTCTGTACATGATAAATGGCTTCCTGCAGAGATGTCCACGTGATTCTGCTTCCTGCCGAGGCTCTCGGCAGGAAGCAGTCATGCGGACAGTCTCGGCAGGAAGCCATTTTTTGAGGACAGTAGTCCCTGCAGGGAGTTCGCAGACAGTCTCGGCAGAAGCCAAATATTACAGACAGTCTCTGCAAGAAGTAACAAGAGGGCCATGGTGGCCCTGAATCGCTCACCTGAGCATTAATCAGTTCACTGGCTCTGGAGAAGATTTATAAGGGTATTTACCATAATATATGGGAATGACGGCCACCTTGGTCATGTGATCATTTGAAGAATTTTCAATCCTTTGACCCATGCAGGCTCCATATGAAATTTGAGTTCAGTCTGCCCAGTGGTTTCAGAGATGTCTGAAAATGTTTATGGATGGATGACAAAGGCAGCTAACAGCAATACTGTAAAGCTGAGGTGAGCTAAAAATGGCAGAGTCGCTTCCCCAAAAAGTACCTGTTCATGTTGGTTCCTTTGATGGATTTGAACTAGACTGAACTAGGCAAACACAGATGATAGAATGGTAGCATCATTATCTCACTGTGGTGAAATTAATGTTTTCCAAGGAGTTTGTGGCTGGCATCATTGGAATGTTAGTTCTGGTTGTTGCAGCATAACTGACTTTAGTGGCATGCTGGTAACAAATGCTATGCATGTATTGGAAGCTCTACATTTTGCCTTTACAACAAATGCTATGCATGTATTGCAAGCCCTGCAGTTTGCCTTTACAACAAAGCTATGCATGTATCGGAAGCCCTACAGTTTGCCTTTACTGTGATATCAAACATTATACTAACCTACATTTTCTTACTGAGTTTCAATGCATTTAATTAGGCCATAGTCATACCAATGGGCTAAATTGATGTGTGGCTTTATTTTTAGTGTGTCATTAAAATAAAAAAAATCATTGTAAATACAAAATAAGTTGTGTCAGCTGTTTGTCAATCCTTGCATTTAATATCCATTTAAAAGTTGGAAGGGTAATAAACATTATAGATGCATTCCTTGCAAAGCAATCTGCATTAATATGACATAATTGAAATTGACATCAATGTCATTTTTCTTTTTTTACAGAATGTAGCAGCTTCGTATTTTTTTCACAGTGATTTTAATTTTGCAACAATTTTGAATTGGACCGTGCACAGGCAGATGTGAATATTAATTCACTCAGGGTTTGCCATCTTAAATTTTCCAAATCTGTCCTCCAACTTCATGTATTAATCAGTGATAATTCACAGGCACAGAAATATTATTCCTTAAATATTTTCATTTCATGCTTCAGCAAATAATCGTGCAAATTATTCCCCGAAGACGAATGCACCAGGAATATTATTGTTCTCTGAAGACTGCATTTGCCTGAGGTAAAAGGAGTGCCTTTCCAAGATGGAACAGTAGAACTTCATAGGTCAAACAGGAACATTGGACCATGAAAATTAGTTCCAGACTAGGGTAGTTCTAGCCATCCAGGGCTAGTTTCCATATAAAGTGACCTCTGGGAACCAAGAAAAGAGTTCTAGCCAGGCAGGGTGAACGAGCCATCAGGGTTCGAGCCTTGAAGTTCTACTGTATATGCATCTGGCATTAATGCATGCACAAGAGGAAATAATTCAATATTTTTCATCATAATTTTAACACAAAACACACAATTCTGTTTGTTGAAATTTTATTTGAAAATTTCACTGTTCAAAGTACACTGCTATTTCCAGAAAAATTGTTAAGCTCTTTTAGGTAATTGCAGCTATTAAATGCACAGCTCCAGAAAAGGCAATATTTACCCAATATGACCGAATAAAATTTCTCAGAAACAGTGTCTGCTAGTCTACACCAATTTCTAAAATTTTCATAATAAAAGAGCCTGGAAGAAGAAGAAAATAAGACTTGTTCCAAATTAAAAGCTGGAAGAGTCTATTATAGAAAATTTTGAGATGTCCAAATAGTTACAGGAACTGGCAGTCTCTAGATAACAGTATTTGGTGTTAATTAGGGTTAATGTTCTGTTGTTTGTTTTTTTCCTCACTGAAAACTTATGTTGTGACTCATCATGTGAGCTGCCTCATTAAGGCGCTTCAGATGACTAGTAACAGAATTAACAAAATTATCCATAATTATCACCAAAAAGCTGTTTTTTTTAATATTATCTAGGGCTCCAAGTATGCTACTGGAGCTCTGCATCGTACAAAGGATATAATGTATATAATAAAAGTTTTTCAAAGCTATTCATTATCTATGTGTACATTTTGTTAAAGAAAATGAGAAAAAGTAATTTTTAACTACACAAACTACCTATTTGACAAAGTATTTGCTTTGGGCAAAGTATGTTTGATTTCTTTTCATCACATCATTTGTTAGTGGACTTGAGTCTGTCAAAAAATCACCAAAGGAAAGATAACTCAAAAAAGTACAATAACGAGAGTTACTATTCTTGTATGTGACATCATCATGACCTGTTCTACAGCAAATATTAGACATAGCCAAAGATAAACCAAACAATAGCTCATTGCTATATCCCCGAACCTTTCGGTCGGGGGATCAAAAATTATATAGACATGAGAATGAATAAAATTATATCAGAACAAAAGTGAACATTTTGAAAATACTTAAATGGCATACATTTAAATGAACAATACATAAAAACAATAATGTTATCATTCAATCAAAAGCATACTTAATACATATGTATCTAATACTGAACAAATGTGATTCATATATGAGGGGTGATCAAAAAGAACGTGGACTATTCCTGTGGCGGTTAGGGTAATGCAGTTATAGTAACATTTCTCATGCCATAGAAAAGACTGATGTTTTAGCTACATAATGTGAAGTTTTGAAGTAATTTCAATGAAAAATAAGTATTTTCTTCTATTTTATATCAGGTAGGTACAGCTACAGAGGAGCACGACATTAATGACGTTTGACGTTTTGTCCCGCTTTAACGTTGTTGGGGTTCTTTTGTTTCTTTCTTTTCAAAAACTAACACCCTTTTGCAGATTTTATCATGATTTTGACCAATTTTAGACACATCTGCATACAATACGACTGTTTTCAAGAATTTTGTAGCATACCCTTCTCCTCTTTATCGGCTCATAAATCCAAGCCAAACTTTTGCTCTCAGTTTCGTTTCCATGTACAAGACTTTTGCGGTGTATGTCTATATGCAGGTCTCAGTACATGCATCAGACAAAACTAACATACACGGATCAAATAATATTTAATTTGATCATTTAAAACATGTCTTTGGTTCTGCCCTCATTTTTCTTACAATTATATACAAACCCTAGGACCTGCATTAAATATACGATATAATGATTGAAGTCATTTTATCGCCCTTGTATGATCCACAGACCAAAGTTTATGCTGCTTATGCAAGCATAACAATTGTTGCCAGCAATACTTTCCTCACAGTAAAAAGCGAAAACCATAACAAAATAGCATATCAAATGTCAAGCATTTTGCTCAACTGCAAATATTAGACATAGCCAAAGATAAACCAAACAATTCGAAATAATAAGGCAAATATTTAACGTGCTCCACAGAACCGTCATAAGGTGACTATGATGACTGATATAGACAACATCCTGAAGTCAGACTGGTAAATTAAATACGTCACTGGATAAAGGAAAGATGAATCTACATTTATTGCAAATTTAATGAGTTTACTCTCAATAATAAAATTTCTACAGCAAAAGTCCACATATTTTTTATCATCCCTCGTACTTATATACAACCATCTCTAAATTCAGATGGAAACATAATTTAGATGACTTGCCCCAGATAAACAAGGTTTATTCTTAAAGAACAAAATTACATATGTTATATATACTTATTGAAATATAGACATGAGAATGAACAGAATCGTATCTAAAACGAAATGAATGTTCTGAAACATTTAAATGTTTCATTCCTAAATGGCATACATTTAAATAAATGACATATACAATGTTATTATTCAAACAGACGCATACTAAATACATATTTATCTAATACCGGATGAATGACAAATACAAACAATGATATTATTCAAACAGAAGCAGACTAAATACATATTTATCTAATACCGAACAAACATGATTCACAGACTTAGACATTACTGTCTCTACATTCAGATCCAAGCTTAATTTAGGTGCCTTACCTGTCAAAACAAGGTTTATTCTTATATAACAAAATTAGCTATGTTCATACATACAAATATTTGGAAGCCATACAAACAAAGTAATATACATGCATATACCACATGCTATATCCATGTACCGATACCACATGCTATATCCATGTACCCAGTTAGATATAATTATATTAACAAAAATGTCTCATATTTCCTATATTAAATATTCAGAAACACATGTGCAGCATCAATGTCAACTTGCTTTATTTTCTCCCTCACTTTGTTCGTCCGAAAACAAATATTGTCTTTTCTAACAGGTCTTAAAATTGTACGATAGAAAATAAGAACAACAAGGCTAAATTGGAAATGCCGCTGCTTGCTACGGGTCGGTTTATTATATAATATAATAGATCGACACGCATATTAAATATATCTTACATTAAACTAGCATAAGTATGAATGCAAATAACACATTGAATACCACAAATACTGACTGCCTAAATCTTATAGTTTAAACATGAACTAATGAGCATAATGTAAGTCTAAGTTACCAAACAAGTCAAAATACCGATTCTATGATTATGATACACACGTCTATAATCTTATGTACTTTGTTCCCACCATCAGGACTAAAAATGCTGCGAGCGGGCTACCCAACCCTACTCCCTTTTTTTTTTAACTTAAGGAAGGGGGAGGTAGGTTCATCAATGCTCAAGACCAGCAGGAACGTTCACACCATCTTACATCGATACGCCGAAGGCCGCAGTGGAAAAAACAGTCGTGAGCCAAAACGACTGTGTCTGCTGCACTGCGGACATCTCAGCCCCCGGATGCAAAAAGGTGTTCCGGCTCAAAGAGTGTTGTCTCACTCTGTTATTCTTTAATACCGTCATGTATACAATATTTGAAGCTAATATAAATCTAAAGAAGAATTAACCATATCTTAAATCTTATGAGCATACAAAGATTTAAAGGAACACTGTATAAAAACTCTCTCAATACAAACTAAATTATAAGTAGCAAACTGATATCGTTATTCAGCCTCAAAGAAACAAACTGTCCCACAAACTGCGAAAGGAAATGTCATAAAGGTGGAAGGACAAGAATGTTCGTTTCCCAATGAATAAAACCGAAAGTGTGTCAAATTTATGACCCACTGAGCAGGCAGAACGATTTGCACGAAGAAATAAAGGAAAATTGAACAAGACATGCCACGTGAGCGAGCAAAATGTAACTTGGCTGAAGAGGAATTAAACGTGAATCTATAGCAAGTAAGAATATATTGTCGCCACAAATAATACAGTTAGTATTGAGTAATAATGGCTTTCAACTGCCTTCTAGCAATTTCTTAGTACAAATGCTAATTACTGTAACTCAAGAAACAAAATGCAACAGATACATTCGCCGAAATCTCTCCATCAAAAACTTCGCCCTCTAAATAAATTGGGCATAAATCAAAAGCAAAAACTGGGAAATGTCTGGAGAACCCTAACTTGAACTGCTGTTTAGACCCAGTTGCGCGACGCGTGACATGCAACGCTCACGCACCGTAAGAATAGCCTGCCACGCATCACGCAACAAGAGGCTTTGTAAGCTTCTGAATAGAGCAAACAGTAATATGTAACACAAAACCCTACGTCAAACAGCAAGTGACCATCATTAACATGAAACAGGTGAATCAAATACAATTTCAATACATGTCGCACAACAAGGATGTAAAATTAAAGGGAGTTAATATAAATAACACATGCTATGTGATCTTTTTACAGAATCAAAAATCGTCTGCAAAAATTCGATTTCCGATCATTAATTGTATTATCGGTCAAAAATTTCCTTAACAAAACGAAAATACCTTTCTCTCCGTAGCGTAGCCGTCGAATGACCTGACCTTACAAGCTTAATGCTTTATATGAAACAGGAAAACGTGCAAAAGGTGAGGAACTCACTAAAGTCTCGCAAATTTATAAATGGAAAGAGAAACTCATGAGAAAGGTGAAATGGTGTCTAATATATTGCTATAGAAGACAGACCGAAAAGAAATGGATTGAGCCTTGTGTTTGTTTGTTTTGATCAAAGTGATGCACTAATGTTTTTGAAGATATTGATGTTCACTCTATTAAAAAAAAATTAACATTGCATTCATTTCCTTTCTGTAGTAGTTCCTGAAAAATATGTCAAAAATTTGATTGGAGAAACAGAAAAAAAAGGAAAACAAAGGCAATTATGAGAAATCTGATTCCCTATTACAGGGATATATCAATCCGACTGTAAAGCGAGAATTCTACTTGGCCATTCTGAAGACGTAAATGCAATTTGAAGTCTGTGGCTCCCTTAGGAACAGAGAAATCTGTGACAAAAATTAAATGGAGAGAAAGAAAAAATGGACAAGCACAGGCAATGATAAGCAGGAGGAGACTGATTCTATATTACATGATATAACAAGTCATACTCAACATTTGCAACAAATAAAAAAAATCCCTTCTGTAATGGTTCCTGAAAAATATTTGTCAAAAATTTGATTTCAGAAACAGAAAAAATGGACAAACAAAGGCAATAATGAGAAGGAGGAGTCTGATTCCCTCTTACAAGATACAACTAGTCATACCTAGCGTTTGTACCAAATTTCATAATCCTAGCTGAAATGTGTATAAACATTAATCTATAATATACAAATGTAAGTTGTGTCATTACCGATGGTGGCCACCCTCATCAATGCAAAGCCACCAACAATACCAACCTCAAAATTATGAGGTTGGTATTGTTAAAACAAAACGGGTGAATAATTATATTGTATGGTTATACAATGTATAATCTATGTATGATAATATACTATTTTGTGATCAGACCAGTATGTTTCAACTGTACCTACACTTCCATTTTGATTTGAAAATACAAGATCAATTGCTGAAAGACTGTCTGTTGTAGGCTGATGCATATATGATTTGCAGGCAAATGTTTGATCCATGAACTTAACAATGTCACTACATCCCTGGAAAACATTAATGTTAAAATCTCCAATAACAAGTAATGGTTTGGCTACATCTAAATGAGGTACAAGCTTTCTTTCTAGAAGAGACTTGAGATTATGATATGACAAACCAGGTGATTTGTATAACACTACTATTTGCATTTTACACAACGCATGCTCAATATTCATACTGGTAAATTCCAACTTTTGTGAGCTATATGACAGTACAGAAGTCACACCAACAGTCATTAACATATATTGCCAGACCATGTGAAGGCCTATTTTCCTGTATATTTGTCTCTTGATCATTTCTAATAAGACGATATCCATGTATGTTGTAAACAATCGTATCATCATTCTGATGTAATCTAGTTTCTGCAAATCCAATAACGTGTGCAGACAACAAATTATGATCATTCCTGACATCCTCAATGTGTTTGTGTAAAGAACGACAATTATTGAATGCAACTTTAAAATGAGATGATGAATCTACAGAATCCAAAGGAATATAGCAGAGTTTTAGCATGGCTTCATCATACAATCGTTTCATTTCTGTATGGACTTGTTCATCAATCGCTAAAGCCTTTTCATTGAAATTCAAAATTTGAAGATTTTGTAAAGATCTGACTCGACTCAGAGCAACATAGTGGATATGGGGGACTTTTCTTGCCTTTCGTTGTGATAAATCAATAACAACTCTATTTAATGTAGTGCCTTGTGCTCGGTGAACAGATCGACCAGCAGATGGTTGCAAAGGAAACTGAATTCTCTCAAACGTAATATTTCTTCTGTCATTTGTAAATGTCCGTTGTATATCAAATATTGGAGTCCAATTATCGTTTATTTTATCGTGATAAAATCCTCTTTTTTTGAATTTTTCTCTGGTTTCAATTCCTGCTTTTTCATTGTCAAACTGAACCCAAATAATGCTTGGACGGTTTGGTATTGCCTGCTTGTATTCAATAAATTTTACAACACATGACGCCCCGTTTGCAAGTCCATCTTCAGTGTTGATGTTAACATTTATATCATATATCATATCTACAACCACTGTCAATGAGCAATGGAGGTTTGCGGTTTTGCTTGGGTCTGTTGATATTTGTTTAATTTTTGCATCCTGCTTGTCTTTTGATAGCTTTGGGGAAACAACAGAATCGTGACAAGGAACAATAACTTTTTCTGCATGCATACTGGATATAATTGAGTGATTGAACAAATGCATAAAGTGGCTTTCTGCAAACAAGTGTGGAGCATTCAACCAATAGTCATTGGCAGTTGAGATTGTTTCACATGTTTTTAGTTCAAGTTTGTCTGCTTCTGTTAATTCATTGTGTCTAAGTCTATTTAGGAGCTGTGCAAATTCGAGATCATCCTTCTGTCTCATGATTTCTGTCAACTCAAACATTGTAAAATATTCTTTCCATAGGTTAACAGACAATGATTCAGCACCTTTTGTTGAAGTGTTAAAGATCCAATTTCCACTCACCGGTTTTAACTGATAAAGGTCACCAACAGCAATAATACTGATGCCACCAAATGGTTTCCGTGTTCCTTTCAGCTCCTGAAGTCTTTGATCTATGAAATTTAACATAGAATTACTAACCATTGAAATTTCATCGATAATGACAACTGATAAATTCCGATATTTGGATCTAAAGGTATTCAAATTGTCGCAGCTCAATGTCTGATCTGATTGTTTGTATTTTTGTTTGAAAGCTGATGAAATTGTTGAACCACTGATATTAAATGCAGCTTTACCTGTATATGCACATAATAACACATTTATGTCATCCGCATTTTCTCCTTCTCTTAGATTTAACATCCTGAACAAAGTCTGATACAGCGCTCTAATAACAACACTTTTACCAACACCAGCTCCTCCAGAAAGAAAAGTATATAATGGTTCATCCTTAGTCTTAATCCAGTGTATTACATGATTGTAAAAATGCATTTGTTTAGTGTTTAAACTTCTCAACAGTTCTCTATATTGTTGTTCCGGCAGTATATTTTCATTAGGATTTATTTGTGGTGCAGAAACTGAACATCCTATTTCTATTGCAATGTCATAATTCCTATGTTCAGAAGCTCTATCAGGATTAAAGTATACAAAGGCTTCTGATTCGACTGCATTTTCCTCGGCAGTATCGGCTTCTATTTGCTCTGTTCCTGGGGCAATTTCATCAAATGCATCACATTCAGTCTCTGCCATATCTCTTGCTTGTTCTAACTCCTCGACATGATGTTCATATTCTGTGCATTTCAACTCTATCATATGTTTCATAGATTCATAGTGTTCTTTGTGAGTACCAAAATTTCCTTTCAAATCATTTTGCTCATTTCTCCATGGATAAAACAAAAGCAGTTTTTCTCTGAAATGGTTTTCTTCATCTGAATTACGATTGAACCGAACATAGCGTATTATTTTGTAAGTTCCACGCCGTTTTATCTTTATGCCATTTTTCAAAGTTATTAAAGTCATATCATCATCAAAACATTTAGCAACATTGTTATCAACAACAGTGTTATTTTCTTCATTGTCCATATCTTCTGGACTATCATCATTTTTGTTTTCTTTAGAAATGTCATCATTAACTTCATCATCCATATCTGTTTTCATACCTTCTGGGTAGACTATATTTAGCTGAGACACCAATTTTCCAAAACTTTTGGTCGCTTCGAATATCGTTTGATCACATTATCAGACGTTATTTTTGTCGAATCAGCTGGTAACTCATCAAGAACTGACTTTGACTTTAATAACTGCACACGCTTGTCCGAAGTTGATGTATTTATAAAAACAACATCTCTGGTGCTGTTTGTTAACGGCATTTGCAGAACTAGGTATACAGCCTCTTGGGCACTAACTTCTACACTATTTGAAAATACATTTCCAATATGCCGCACTTGTCTTTTGATATCCATGTTGTCGTTTCTTGCCTCTTTGGCTGCCGAATATAATAAATTACTCATTCCCCTTTGTGACTTACTGATATATGAAACAATGTACATAGCACATGCATATGGATCAAGCACAAACTGCATATCAATATTTGCTTTCCATGCCTTCAATACAGTCTTATTATATAAATTTACTCGGATCTCACTTGGTTTTCTTTTCAAAAACACTTTTGATGATTTTAATGAGCTTCGAATGCATCGGATGTAATCCTCTTCACTCATCTGAACAACTGTTGTCAGAAACTGTTTGTATGTCATATCATATCCATTTTTTTCATTATTCATTTTTTTCTGTAAGTTTTGGTGCAACTTGATGTACTTATCCTGGTCTACTTCAAGCGGATCTAACACCATTGTACATGGAAGTGGGGGTAACGGATATCCAAAGCGGCATATTTTGTCAACTTTTTTTCTACATGTTCTAGAATGTTTGTGAATTTGAATATCTGTCAAATGTTTCATTTCTTGGTCATCCACACAACACTGTAAAAATTCATCCACAAAAGCAGTTATTTCGGCATTTGTGTTCACATTAAATTTTGGGGCATTTTCAATCCAAACAATCATGTGAATGTGTGGTGAACCTCTTTGCTGAAATTCAACTCGATAAAAGTAATCAGTAAGTTTTCCAATAGGTTTATGGTCACTTTTCAAAACCGAATTAATAAATTCATGCACTCTATGATCAAAGTATCTGGAGCAAGTGACAGGGTCTGCCTGAACAAGTTTAATCTTTTGTTCCCATGTAAAATTATTAACCTGTTCATCACTGTATTCAACATTATTATTTAAGTTAGCTAACATTTTCAAAAGATCAGTCCATCTTGTATCAGCAGAAGATAGAGACATAAACCAGGTGGGTAGGCCTAACTGGCGTATCATTGCAAACACATCCTTTTTCTTAGTCTCTAAATATGCTGGCGAATTTCTAATTTGCTTAAACAAATAATAACCTTCATCCCTTTTAACAATGTTGTCAATATAATTTGAATCTCTTGCTTGTGCAGCAGTCATAGTGTTTGTTCCAGTTTGACACCTTCTGACAGCAAGATTGGCTTTATCATTTAACTGTTTCATCTGTATTTTTTTCAGCTTGAAAAATATGTTTGGCACACTATTAGCAGCTCGTCTGTCTACACTCCTTAACTCCCATTTTGCTATATCACTGTAATATACTGGTACCATTCTTTTGTCATTTTCTATTCTTTTTTGTCCGCAGTATATGCTTGGGAAACAAAGGAATTCTGAATCTTTGTCTTGGTAGATACTTAATGGTTGCTGACCTTCTCCAGGTGCAAAGGTAAATGTAGAATTTCTGTTTTCAATATTTGCATCATCTAAGAGAGTATCAATGTTTCCGACATTTTCTTGGCTAACTTCCTCTGCATCAGAATCATACAGTTCATCACTGGGTGGTCTTTTTGCACTAGAACTTACTGAATCAGATTCATTTTCGAGAAGTTCACTTGAATTTTCATGAAAAGTTCTTTCATTATGACATTCATCTTGTGATATTGCACCTACAGTTGGATTACTTGTTTCAGATGACACAAACTCTTTTATTAATTCATTGCAATCTTCTGTAACACTTTTGATCCACTCCTCATCTATATCTACATTTGCATTCTTATACAAATTGCTGGATTTCATCAACCAGTGTAATGCAACAAGCACTCTGAGTGGTCTTACATTTTCGGAGAATGCACAAGACTTAAATGACATTCTTTTTTTTTAGTTTCACTGCTACTGTTACATTTTCGTTAAATGGTCTGGGCAATGCATCAATGACAGGTTGTATGTCTACTGGAACGTTTACAACATTTCCTTTAACTGACAACTGACGGCCTCTTGGCAATTCTCTGATTTGCATAAATGGTATTCGCAAAGCAATTAAACGCTCCTCTAGTGGAAACAGATCCAATTCTTTAGGTTTTTTAGGCCACTCCATTCCATTTAAAACAGATAATTTAGGAACTTTTCCTGCACAAATACTGCTTTTGCAAGTTACACATACCCATTCCTTATTATCAACGGATATAAATTTGGTCAAATATTTTTGTTGTTGATCATAAGACAAAGATGTAACTTGAGACACACTATGTTTAAACCATGTCTGGTGGCAACAACTGCATATGTATACTGGACCAATTGATATGCTTTTATGAAAGAGCTCTATACATGTGTTTATATCAAAACCAGATTTTCTTCGTTTTGAAGCTATACATTCATTTTCATGAAATATTGGGTTTTTACGTTTAGAAGATTTCCTGTTACAATCTAGAATCTTTTCTGTCTGATTATTTCTGGAGTCTGCTCTCCATTGTTGTTTTGCAACTCTTTCTTTTTCCACATTGTATGGATTCATTCTAGCCTTCTTCTTAGATTTGTTTTGTATCTTAATTTCCCTTCTTTTGAAATCATATGACTGTCGACTGCTCCTTTTTTGTTCTGCCTCCCATTGATTATATTGCTCAATCAATCGAGTTCTTCTTTTACAAGCCTTTTGATTAAAATTTTCCTTAGCTTTATACTCCTCAGATTGCCTTGCCTTTTGTTTTGATTCTGTGTTTGATATCTTATCTTTTGCTTTGTACTCCTCAGATTGCCTTGCTTTTTTCAATGCCTCTCTGTGACATTTTCGATCTTTTGCTTTGTACTCCTCAGATTGCCTTGCTTTTTTCAATGCCTCTCTGTGACATTTCCGATCTTTTGCTTTGTACTCCTCAGATTGCCTTGCTTTTTTCAATGACTCTCTGTGACATTTCCGATCTTTTGCTTTGTACTCCTCAGATTGCCTTGCCTTTTGTTTTGATTCTCTGTTCGATTTCTTATCTTTTGCTTTGTACTCCTCAGATTGCCTTGCTTTTTTCAATGCCTCTCTGTGACATTTCCGATCTTTTGCTTTGTACTCCTCAGATTGCCTTGCCTTTTGTTTTGATTCTCTGTTCGATTTCTGATCTTTTGCTTTGTACTCCTCAGATTGCCTTGCCTTTCTCAATGATTCTCTGTGACGTTGCTGATCCTTTGCCTTGTACTCCTCAGATTGCCTTGCCTTTTTCTTTGATTCCCTGCTATATTGGCGGTCATTTTCACGATATAATTCACATTGTCTTTGTGTTCGCTTATATAGACACTGGTAAGTTCTTTTATCTGTTTTAATTGCTTCACTCTTTTTTTTGTCTTCTCCTTTCCCTTTGATCCTTAAAGTACTTGCCAATTAAAGTGCTGTGATTCTCTTCTTCTGAATGATTTTCACTGTTACTTGTGTTAATCAGTGTGCATATCATAGAACTGCCTTGACTTTGACTAAAATTCTTCCTATGCTTTTTACGTGATATTGTTTTCCATTCAGACATATCTGTCCTTGTTGTGAAGTGCAATGGCAATATGTCAAATTGTGTACTCATATCTATGTTCATGCTTCCGTAAAATGCATACATATATGCAACTAAATCTTCCAGATTATAAAAGGACATTAATATGGATGTGCCATCAGGTGCAGATAAGCCATCTTGCCCATGTGAATGCGAATCAAAAAAGTGATACTGCTCTCTAGTTACATACACTGCTGAGCATATGTCTCTTATGATAACTAGTACTTGCTTTGATATCTGTAATGCTGAAGACAGTGATTGGTGAAGAGTAGGTAAATTGGAAGTCCCAAACTGCTGAATAGCTATACCTGATATAACATCAGATTTCAATACATTTAGGTTCCTATTTGAGACAGTGACCTCATGTGGAATTTCTTCAAAACTTAAGAGGTTGCTTTGCAGCATTACTTTCCCATCCAATCCAGAAATGATTTCTTTGTACAAAGAATCACCCTCAATAAGCACGCTGTCGAGCATTTGTTGTGAGTTTATCTCAGAATATTGTTCATATATCAGAGCACACAAAGAATTTGTGACACACTGACTTCCACGTGACTGTGGACTAAATAAGTCATTTCCTTGATGAAATGATCCATGAATGGAATTCCTTGAAGTTGACAGATTTACTCCTGTAACACCAGAGTGATTCATCCGAATATCACTGAATGAACTTCCTGGTATATCTGACAAAACAGACATTTCATTTGGATCTGCAATGGGTGTAGCTATGTACATGGAATGTTTTGACTGTTCAGTTGTTTGCATCTGATCAGCAGATCCTGAGTCAGTGGTAGGTTCCAGCAAAGTAAGAAGTTTGTGTTCAGTAACAACCGCAGGTCCATGTGCAGTACCAAGCATACATTCAGGCAATATCTCAGGTGTGTTCTCAATTAAACCATCAGGCAAACTATCAAGTGAACCATCAACTGAACTATATGGCAAACTATCATGTGAAATCTTTGGCAAACTATCAAGTGAACTCTTTGCAAAACTATCAAGCACAGATGGCCCAGAGGGCTTAAAGAGGTGGGCTTTGACCTCCATCTGTTTATCAGCGCCCAGCACAGATGGCCCAGAGGGCTTAGAGAGGTGGGCTTTGGCCTCCATCTGTTTATCAGCACCCAGTGCAGATGGCCCAGATGGCCCAACTGCACCCAAGTCAAATCTGCAGTCTGGAACACCATCACCAACAATCTCATGTCTTGCTGCTCTCCTCTCCCTCATCTGTAACCGATTAGCTGCATTCCTCTGAGAGGGTGACTTGCTCTTTGTCTTAGGCATTCTTCTGGAAATACACCCAACATGAAAACCATACATTTTACTACATACAATTGATTCAGTTGTTCATTTTAGTAATTAAATCAATATTGCACAACATTTACAGTTTAAAATGAGTGTTTCAATAACTGTATCACAGGTAATTTTAGTACATCAGTCTGGCATCAGTCTGTACTGAATTGATTTAAAAAAAAAAAAAAAAAAAAAAAAAAAAAGATGTTTGTAAAACATGTGTTGCCCCAAAGAAAGCAAACTTCACTCCCAAATATGAGGACTGCAGATAGAATGATGCATGAGATAATGTTTGGAAACCATAACCATATTACAGTACTGAATAAAAGCATCGCAAACGACTGTGTGATACCCCGCCACTGAAACCTTTTTCACACACCAATTTTTCCAGATTTAAGCATGTATATAGCTGGGACGGGTGGGTGGGGTAACTCCCATGGGGTAAATTTGAGCATCACTGGAGGCTTTCATCACACTGATCATTTGCTGAAAGTTTCAGAAAAGTTGCTTCATACTCTGATTTTATATGGAATTTTTTATGATTTTAAACATGTATATAGTCCCAGGGCAAGGGCAGATAACCGTCTATGATAAAATTTCTGTGCTCATAAAAAGCTTTTGTTACTTCGATCATGTTTGTGAAGTTTCATCATGATACTCCAAGTAATAAAGGAACTAGAGGCCAGAAACCATTTTTTGTACATTGACAAGTGCCATAACTCTGTAAGAAACTAACGAAATTTGCCGATTAACAATCCCAAGTGACACATTCTCGTTACAAATGCATATGTAAAATTTGAAGGAAATCCGGTGATAAATACTTAAGTTAACGAACGGAAATGAAGTGCGGACAGACGGACGGATGTACTATGGACAGACAGATGGACAGACAGCCAACGTGAAAACATAATACCCCGCCACTAACGTGCCGCCACTAACGTGTGGCGGGGTATAATGACTTTAAGCTCTGATCCACTGACCTCAAAAGAAATAGGGGTCATCTACTTATCATGACGAACTTCCCTACCCAATACCGTTTGCGCGGTAATTTTCACCGTCTTCCAATTTTCATGGTATTTCACGGTCACTATGAAACCGCGAAAATTAAAAATCGCCAAATATTTTCATTTTTCCTGCAAGGTGTCTTCGGTAAACCCAATGTTTATTTGCCTTGGTAATTTTGATACATTTATTAACAGGTGTAATCATTGACTCACCGACAATGCTGAATATAATTAAAACATACATGCAATAAAAAAAATCTGAGGATGGGCTCATACAAAAATATGACAGGCTAATTGATTACACGACAATATTACACAGTTACTGATTCGTACCAATCAACATGCTAATTGCTGATGAAACCTTTATCTGTTTTATTCACAGCCACTATACAATTAACGTCTGTTTATGTACAGAGTTACCAGTAAAAACTGTCCGAACTACATTACTTCTCCGTTACTTTCCTGTGAACACTTTGCCATTTTTATACAAGCGTTTTTAATATTCGAGCACATGGCAGTCCGCGAAAATTGAAAATCGGGAAAATTGAAAATCGTGAAAATTAGTGCTTATATTTTGGACCCAAAACTGCGAAAATTTGAACCCGCGAATTTACCGCGTTTATGGTATGGGGACTGTAGTTGAATAATCAAATCTCCCAACCAAATATGAGAACTGTAGGTTGAAGAATGGATGACTAATTGACTGGAAACCATAATCATGATACTACAAAACTGAATGACCTTGACCAACGAACCTGCCTACCAAATATGAGAACTGTGATTTAAATGATGGAATTGAAATCATTGAATGACATTGTCCTACAGATCTCAAAAGAAAAAGGGTCATCTACTAAACATGAACTGTAGGTTGAACAATGAATGAATTATTACTCAGAAACCATTTTATGGTATTATAGTATTGAATTACCTTAACCTCTGATGAACTGACCTAAAATTTGGGGTCATATGACAAACCTCCCTACTGAGTATGAGAACTGAAGGTTGAACAATAGATGAAGTATTTAGCAGAAACCATAACCATGTTATTAAAGAACTGAATGGAATGGTCTTGATCTTTGACCTATGTCCTCAAAAAAATAGGGATCATCTATTCATCATGATGAAGCTTGTTCTTAAATACAAGGATGACGACTTGCGATGATTTTACGTCCTTTTCAACAGTATCTCAGTAATATCAGGAGGATGGGACAATAATAATGAAAGGCTGTGTGCAATGGAACCCCGTTTATGGTAGGAAATAATCTCGCCTCAAGCGGGGCTGGAGCCCGGTCTGCTAGGTCAGTAGGCCAGCACTTAACCCACTGAGCTACCAGGCTCAAAAGACAAGGATTGTAGTTTGAACAATTGATGAGTTATTGATCCGTAGCCATAATCATATTAATACAGAACTGAATGATCTTGACCTTTGATCTGCAGACCTCTGTTCAATTTAGGGCAATTTAAGGCCCAAAACTCTGGATTAATGTCATCTGATTGGTTATCAAATTTGGGTCAAGGTATTATGCCCATAAAATATTTGACCAAGTTTGGTTGGGAATTGTTTGAACTAAGAGTAAGCAATTTTTGCAGACATCAAGCGAGTTAATGAAAGAAAACTATACCTTCAGCCAAGTACTATCTGGAATATGTGTTCCAGTTCCCTCACATGTCCACAATACAATCCACCTCAACACACTGTCTTTACACGTAACACTCCACCAAAGTTCCAATATTTATCCTAATCACAGTTTCACAAAAGTTTAATGATCACAATTAACACAATACAAATTAAAATGTTATAATATAAAAGTATGTAGTCAACCACTTTGAATAATACAAGTGATCAGCGATACCTAGAAAAGAAAATTAGAAGGATTAAACAAAATATACATGTAAATAAATGTAACAGGAAACTATAGAATAAGATCAAGTAGAATTAACTGTGAAAATGGAAACAGAATCAAAATAAGAAATTTTTTACTAAAGGTAATATTCATTTTTCTAAGAAAAATAATTTAAACGGAAGACTTAAAATTCCTAGGAGCTGCAAAGAGAATATTTTCACAATCAGTGGTCAGCAAGGCGGTTAGTTTTAAACCCAGGAAGGGACCCTGTTTTAACACTGATGAAGTAATTCACACTTGTCTTTCAGAATATGCTACAATTATATTTCGTAGCGAAACAAAACATATATTCTAATGCAATTACAGATATGTGACGTCTGACTGGATAACTTTGCGACAGTATATTCTGCGATATACTGTCGCAACCCGACATCATTATAAAACTTCGCTTCTCATTGGCTGACGTTCGGCTTTACACTGCTGAAAGCGCTTGCAATGGGTGCAAAAAAGTACACTTTGTAAGGTGAAAAGGTGCATTAAAATGGGGATAACTGTATTGAAAATTGTCATTTGGGGAGGTAAATTGTCGGTTTTATGGTCGCAAATTGCGTTTTACAGCTCCGCTGGCGCTTGCCATAAAGCAAATTTTCCAACCATAAAACCGATGATTTACCTCCCCGAATGACAACTTTGAATACAGTTATCCCCTAAATTATCTATTATGACACACATTTGATATTTATTCACTTTGTCCAGAACTAGTTAATATCATCTTTCATCAGTGGCACTTACCCGGTACAGGGCTGAAATCTGCGATTCACTACAACACAGATAATTGCTGTAATTTTCAACCAATTTAAAGAATTTGTATAAATTATTGTACTTGTGAAATACAATGATAAACTGTGCACCAAATGCTACAGTGCGACAACAAATGATCTGTGTTGCAACAAATGTGGTAAAAATATCGGGCACGCATTTATCTTCCACCCTTATTTGATGGGGTGGATTTTTTTCTCTTTACAGATCAACAACTTGACCAGGCTGGCTTCACCTGAAACAAGATAAAGTAGATAATTTTTGTGTTGTTCAGAAAAAGTAAACACAAGAAAAAAACACTTCTATATAACATGCATATTGTTTTTGAATTGGTCAAATACTTTGCTCAAAACAATTAACAGATCTAAAGAGTACAGAAGATATACCTGTACGATCTGGGTTTTCTACTGTACATGACCAACTGCTGAAGACTTACTGTAGTGAAGTATAAAATTTAACTCATTTGAGTCTTTCAGAAAGTTCAAAAGTTTTTTGCAAAATTAGCTGAGTTTCAAACAAAAATTCTTTGTCTCAGATGGTCATGACAAGAACTTTCAAAACAACAAGGGGTGGAAGTAGACCGCTCTGTAGACCACTCTAGAAACTAAGAAAATCAGTGCTCCAAAAGTGCATGTAACAATTTGTATTTTGCCAAAAATACAAGGGTTATGTAAAATTATTGTGAACGTAATTATTTACCTACTGTGAAACGATGGACAGTTGGACAGACAGAATGGATATTTAAGACAACCCTTGTGTATTAATATTGGTCTTGTCAGACAGTCTGCCATTCAAATGATTCCCAGAAGTCTTTGTATCACACAGACTATATTCTGTGCATTTGACCTAGAAACCAGTTTTTGATTGGACATGTCCCAGTTTCAAAGTAAGCCTGTATTTTTTAAAGATAAACATTCAGAAAAAGTTTCATAAAGACTGAATAAAAACTGTGGCCTTTGCAGTGTACACAAAGTTTTGCTAAGACTTGTGCTAGTGACCTAGTTTTTGGCCTGACATGACCAAGATTCACGCTTTACATAGATTTCATGGAGATAAACATTCTGACAAAACGTCATGCAGATTGGATAAAAAATGTACCCTCTAGAGAGTTCACAAGGTTTATCTATGACTTGACCTAGTGACCTAGTTTTTGACCCAACATGAATCATTTACAAATTTATGCTAGATTTCATGGATATAAATATTCTGACACAATTTCGTAAAGATTGGATCCAAACTGTGGCCTCTAGAATGAACACAACCTATTTGTAAGGTGTGACCTAGATTTAAAACTCAACATGACCTAGTTTCAAATTTTCCTAGATTTTACGGAAATAAACATTTGGACAAAGTTTCATGAAGATTGAAAGAAAAATGTGCCCACCAGTGTGTCCACAAGGTTTATCTAAGCTTTGACTTAGTGACCTAGTTTTTTTGCCCAACATGACCCATTTTTTGAAATAGTCCTCATTTCTGTAGAGATATACACTCTGATAAGTTTCATGAAGATTGGATCAAAACTGCCTCTATAATGTACACAAGGTTTTTTTAAGATTTGACCTAGTGACCTAGTTTTTCACCCAATATGACCCAATTTCAAACTTGGCCTAGATTTTATGTACACAAACATTCTGACATAGTTTTATGAAGATTGGATCAAAACTGTGCCCTCTAGAGTGTACACAAGTAAAAGTTGACAGACGTCCAGAGGTCTCAGACGTCCACACTTACTACCGACGACAGACATCACGGTATCCCAAAAGCTCGCCTTAAGTACTTCATGCTAATGGGAGCTGAAAATAAACATTCTGGCACAGTTTCATGAAGATTGGATAAAAGCTGTGCACTAAAGAGTGTACACAAGGTTTTTCGAAGATCAGACCTAGTGGCCAAGTTTTTGACTGGACAATACCCAGTTTCAATCTTGGCCTTGATTTTATAAAGATGAGCTTTCTGACAAAGTTTCATGAAGATTGGATCAAAACTTGATCAAACCTCAAGAGTGTTTGTAAGGTTTTTCTAAGATTTGACCCTGTGACCTTCTTTTAGATCAGCCAGACCCAGTTTCAAACTTGACTTAGATCTTATGTAGATAAACATTCTGACAAAGTTTAATGAAGACGGGAGCAGAACTGGGCCCCCTCGAGTGTACCCAAGGTTTTTATAAGATTTGACATAGTGACCTAGTTTTCGTCCCAACATAACCCAGTTTCAAACTCACCCTAGATATAATGGGGATAAATATACTGACAAAGTTTCAGGAAGACTGGATCAAAACAATGCCTTCTAGAGCATACACAAGGCATTTTAAAGAATTGACCTAGTGACCTTGTTTTTGACACATGACCCAGTTTCAATTTTGACCTATATTTTATGTAGATAAACATTCTGACAAAGTTTCATGAAGATTAAGTCAAAAATGTACCCTCTGGAGTGTACACAAGGTTTTTCTAAGATTTGACCTAGTAACCTTGTTTTAAACCCGACCATACCCAGTTTCAATCTTGGCCTTGATTTTATAAAGTTTAGCTTTCTGAGAAAGTTTCATGAAGACTGGGTCAAAACTTGAGCCCTCAAGAGTGTTTGTAAGGTTTTGCTAAGATTTGACCCTGTGACCTTATTTTTGATCAGCCAGACCCAGTTTCAAACTTGACTTAGATTTTATATAGATAAACATTTTGACAAAGTATCCTAGTCACCTAGTTTTTGACCCGACATGATCCAGTTTAAAAACTGGTCTAGATATAATGGCGATAAACATTCTGACAAAATTTCATGAAGATTGGATCAAAAATTTGCCATCAAGACACAAGGTATTCTAACATTTGGCCTTGTGACCTTGTTTTTGACCCGACATGACCCACTTTTAATCTTGACCGAGACTGTATGTAGATAAACATTCAGACAAAGTTTCATGAAGATTGGATCAAAACAGTTCCCTATAGAGCATACACAAGGTTTTTCTAAGATTTGACCTAGTGACCTAGTTTTTGACCCAACCATACCCAGTGTCAATCTTGGCCTACCCAAGGTCATCATTTGAACAGTCTTGGGGCACTCTAGTACTCCATGCTACTTACCAAGTTCAAACTTGACCTAGATTTTACATAGATAAACATCCTGACAAAGTTTCATGAAGTGCCCTGTAGAGTGTCCACAAGTTTTTAAAAAATTTGACATAGTGACCTAGTTTTCGACCCAACATAACCAAGTTTCAAACTCACCCTAGATATAATGGTGATAAACATACTGACAAAGTTTCAGGAAGATTGGATCAAAACAATGCCTTCTAGAGCTTACACAAGGTTTTTCTAAGAATTGACCCAGTGACCTTGTTTTTCACCTGACATGACCCAATTAGAATTTGGCCTAGATATTATGACGATAAATGTTCTGACAAAGTTCCAGGGAGATTGGATCAAAACTATGCCTTCTATAGTGTATACAAGGTTTTTCTAAGATTTAACCTAGTGACCTAGTTTTTGACCAGACATGATCCAATTTCTAACTTGACCTAGATTTTATGTAGATAAACATTAAAACTTGGCCAAGATATTGTGAGGACAAACATTCTGACAAAATTTCATTAGGTTTGGATCAAAACTGTGACCTCTGGAGTGTACACAAGGTTTTTCTAATATTTGACCTAGTTTTTGACCCAACATGACCCAGTTTCAAACTTGGCCTGGATATTGTAAGAATAAACATTCTGACATAGTTTCATTGAGATTGGATCAAAACTGTGCCCTCTGGAGCATATACAATGTCATTTTTATATTTGACCTAGTGACCTTGTTTTTAACCTGACACGACCCAGTTTCAAACTTTATCTAGATTTCATAAAGATAAACATTCTGACAGAGTTTCATGAAGATTGGATCAAAACTGTGCCCTCTAGGGTGTACACAAAGTTTTTTCTAAGATTTGACCTAGTGACCTAGTTTTTCATCCGACGTGACTCAGTTTCATAGGGGACTTAAATATATGGGCAATAAACATCTTGACATCGTTTCATGAAGATTGGATCAAAACTATGCCTTCTAGTGCGTACGCAAGGTTTTTCTAAAATTTGACCTAGTGGCCTTGTTTTTGACACGCCATGACCCAGTTTCAAACTTGTCCTACATATTATGAGGATGTACATTCTGACAATGTTTCATGAACTTTGGATCAAATCTGTGCCTTCTAGAGCATACACAAGGTTTTTCAAAGATTTGACCTAGTGACCTAGTTTTTGACCTGACATGACCCAGTTTCAAACTCAGCCTAGAGTTAATGGAGATAAACATTCTGACAAAGTTTCATAAAGATTGGATCCAAACTGTATCCTCTAGAGCGTTCACAAGGTTTTTCTATGATTTGACCTGGTGACCTAGTTTTTGACCCCACCTGACTCAGTTTCAAACTTGTCCTAGATATTATGAGGATAAACATTCTGACAAAGTTTCATGAATTTTGGATGAATACTGTGCCCTCTAGAGCGTACACAAGGTTTTTCTAAGATTTGACCTAGTGACCTAGTTTTTAATCCGACATGACCCAGTTTCGAACTTGACCTAGATTTTATAAAGACTAACATTCTGACAAAGTTTCATAAAGATTGGATCAAAACTGTGTCCTCTAGAGCGTACACAAGGTTTTTCTATGATTTGACCTAGTGACCTAGTTTTTGACCCCACCTGACTCAGTTTCAAACTTGTCCTAGATATTATGAGGATAAACATTCTGACAAAGTTTCATGAACTTTGGATGAAAACTGTGCCCTCTAGAGCGTACACAAGGTTTTTCTAAGATTTGACCTAGTGACCTTATTTTTGACCCGACATGACCCAGTTTCGAACTTGACCTAGATTTTATAAAGACTAACATTCTGACAAAGTTTCATAAAGATTGGATAAAAACTGTGTTTTCTAGAGCGTACACAAGGTTTTTCTATGATTTGACCTAGTGACCTAGTTTTTGACCCCACCTGACTCAGTTTCAAACTTGTCCTAGATATTATGAGGATAAACATTCTGACAAAGTTTCATGAATTTTGGATGAAAACTGTGCCCTCTAGAGCGTACACAAGGTTTTTCTAAGATTTGACCTAGTGACCTTATTTTTGACCCGACATGACCCAGTTTCGAACTTGACCTAGATTTTATAAAGACTAACATTCTGACAAAGTTTCATAAAGATTGGATCAAAACTGTGCCTGCTAGAGTGTACACAAGCAAAAGTTGACGGACGTCCGGACGTCCGTCCGTTCGGACGTACGACGGACGACGGACATCAGGGTATCCCAAAAGCTCACCCTGAGCACTTCGTGCTCAGGTGAGCTAAAAATTGGCGGACTGGTTCATACCCTGTGAATATATGCACGTTGGTCTTGTGATCTTTGATGGATGGTTGGAGAGATGGATGACTTTCAATTTTATGTACTTTTTAACAGTATTTCAGTCATATCAGGATGACTGGAGGGGGATAATGAAAGGATGTGTGCAATTGAATCCTGTTGAATACATCTCCAGCCAGATTCAAACCCAGGACCCCTAGATCAGCAGGCCAGTGCTTTACCCACTGAGCTACCGAGGCTCCTTTTGTGATCTAGACATAAGAAGGCAGTGTATGCCTCAAGCAGTAACAACCTCAGTTCTAGATCTCTTTGATTAATGGAAAAAAACTGAAGAAAAAAAATCATAAAATAATATTTTTTATTTAAAGTAATACAATTTAAGCATTTTCAATACTTGATACATATATACATGTATGTGAAAATACAATGTAATATAACAGTGAGATATCAAAATCACTGGTTGGGAGCGTACAGTACATGTGCACCGTTGTCCGATGTGTATAGTGGGCAAATCTTTGTCCGTTGTTATGACCTTCAGGGTGTGTTTGTGTGAAATGTGTTTTCTTTTATTGTTTGGATGTAAACCACTTGGTAAGAGTGTTTTCTCTATTTATGTTTTCCATTATGGTCATCTTTGGAGATGGCTAGATGTTGCTTTCTTTGCTCTAAATTCGTATTTTCATCTGCAAATCACTGGTGTT
Source organism: Ctena decussata (assembly GCA_963989385.1). NCBI lineage: Eukaryota > Metazoa > Mollusca > Bivalvia > Lucinida > Lucinidae > Ctena > Ctena decussata. The sequence goes on from OZ022511.1 coordinate 59,628,014, forward strand.
TGTAATCAGATCACGTCACGTGTAACCAGAAAATCGGCCGAGTTAGCGTTTTAATTCAAAAAAAATGTTAGTTAGTCCCTTTTTAAGATAGATTAATGATCTATTAAGAGATTTACCCATGATAAGTATCCTTTAAGTACGGGACGAATCCACAAGACAAGCAAAGCTGAGCATCCCCAAATTTTTCTGACTGTATGGGATGTCTCACTGACAATCGGTTTTACGACCCACGATACAGAATAGTGTTTGACCCCTCTTTTGTTTTCTTTGAAAATAATTGCCCTTACCTAGCATGATATCTAGCAAGATTAATTAATCCTGAACCTGAATACACCATAAAATATTTCTAAAGAAAACACGGTTGTTTCATATACAATTGATGGCCAATTTTGAAGAAATGGTACCGGCGCAGATTTCGAAATCGAAAGTAGAGCAGTGATTTTCTCAAATTAAATGTGAAAATAAAGCATATCATAACGATTTACAGAAAATTAAGGTGACATGTCGAAAAGATCTGCATTAAGGCTTGTCGAGCAAGCTGTTTTACCTACACTCAATGATTTTAAAACACAAAAATAAACAATTTTGAAACTTACCCGACATATTGGGACAAAGATGCGTCCACTATACAGATCGGGACAACCGGTCACTTGTACTGTACGCTTCCACCCAGTGAAAATAACAGCAACAAAAACACAGGGATACGGGTGGATAAAAATTTCAACCATCTAAGAACTTGCCGCAGCACAAAGTACTTAAGTTGTTTGGGTACACCTCCCTATTTTACTGCCATTTTTTCAAAGGGGAACAACTTTTGTGACTTCCTGTTTGCTTTAGACGATGAAGCCCTATCGAAAGGGGATCTACTCTTGAAGAAAAGAATTTGCTCTTACGGAAGCAAATTCTTTCCTATAAGAGTTGAACCCCAATGAGAACAGAGGCAAAAATGAAAATGGTAGAGTTGCTTCCCCTGAAAGTGTACCCTTTCACTTAAAACAAGCAGGAACAGTGAAGACTAAGATCTGCAATGCAAAGTTGTGCAATCTGCTTATCTACAATCTGTTCTGTTCTGTTTCAATTCTCGTACTGATTTTCCCTAAGTGGCTCAGGGGTACGTAACCATAGTTGCACACACCTATGACTCCAGAAAAGCAATACATAACGTAAGATTTACAAAACTTTGAAGTGAAAATGTAAGCAAGAGTCTCTCCAAAATATACTGTCTAATATACTGCTAAAAATTACTGTTTCAAATCTCAAGGTGCACTGATGGTCTAGCCGTTATATACACTAGGCTACCAATCCAGGGCTTGCAAGTTTGATCCCCTTCTGCTCTGATCTTTTGGATGAGACTTTAAACTGAGGCCTCTATCTCCATATGAGCTTTGTGCTGGTGAAAGGTCATTTATTCAAAGGTTATAAAACTTTAGAATAGAATTGCCAAAACCATATTTATTTGGCTATAAGGTGGTGTTTTCAATCTCCAACAGTACCCCAAATATGTAAATCAGTTGTGTGTAAATTGGATGTTAGCTGGTTTTCTCTCCCAAAGCAATCCCAATAAAAGCATCGCAAACTACTGCGTGATACCCCGCCACTGCAAGCCTTTTTCACACACAGATTTTTCCAGATTTATTTTTTCTCTGTATGACTCCAGGGTGGGAGCAGCCTAGCCCCACTGAACACAGAGAAAAGTCTTTGTTATGACAGGACTTTTCATTACTCTGATCACTTACAATAAGCTTCCGATAAATCACTTACCACTCTACTCAAATACAATTTTAGTGAATTTTAAACTGGTGACCACGGGGCAGGGGCAAATAAACCATAAAGGATCAAAATTTAATCACCAGAAGCTTTTATTACTTCTATCATCAGATGTAAATTTATAAAAATCTGTTTTACATCAATATATATAGATTTTATCATCATTTTATGCATGTATATAGCCCGGGGGCAGGAGGAGATAATTCCCATGGGGTAAATTTGAGCATCACTGGAGGCTTTCATCACTCAGATCATTTGCTGAAAGTTTCAGAAAAATTGCTTCAAACTCTGATTTTATATGGAATTTTTCATGATTTTATTACATGTATATAGCCCAAGGGCAGGGGCAGATAACCCCTAATGATAAAATTTCTGTCCTCATACAAAGCTTTTGTTACTTTTATCATGTTTGTGAAGTTTCATCATGATACTCCTAGTAGTTATGGAACTAGAGGCTAGAAACCATTTTTTGTACATTGACAAGTGCCATAACTCTGTTAGAAATTATCAAAATTTGCCCATTAACAATCGCAAGCGAGACATTCTTGGTACAAATGCATATGCAAAATTTGAAGGAAATCCATTGAGTAGTTAAGGAACTAGAGGCTAGAAACCATTTTTTGTACATTGGCAAGTGCCATAACTCTGTCAGAAATGATCGAAATTTGCCCATTAACAATCCCAAGCGAGACCTTCTTGGTACAAATGCATATGCAAAATTTGAAGGAAATCCATTGATAAATACTTAAGTTATCGAACGGAAACGAAGTGCGGACGGACGGACGGACGGACGTACATACTACGGACGGACGGACGGACGGACACACGGACGGCCAACGTGAAAACATAATACCCCGTCACTAACGTGTGGCGGGGTATAAAAATCTACGGACGGACGGACGGACGGACACACGGACGGCCAACGTGAAAACATAATACCCCGTCACTAACGTGTGGCGGGGTATAAAAATCTTATAACCGAAGAAATATGGTAAAAAATTTTACTCATACAGATATATGAGCAGCATCATGTGAAAAGAGATCTTATGCCCTGTAGTATGGTAAATCCTAGAATCAGCCTATATATTTGCACATACTCATTAGAGTCTTCATTACTCAGATTTTAAGGTGAACTAGTACAGTCTCAGGGGGAAGCAACTCTGCCATGTTTTTTTCTGCCTCCCTTCTAAATGAAGTTCAACTCTTATACAAAAGAATTTGCTCCTCTACGAGAATTTAAGAATTTGCTCCACCACTCAGGGAAGTAAACAGGAAGTCAAGAAAGTTGTTTCCTTTTGTAAAAATGGTGGAAAAATATGAAGGTGTATCCAATCACCTTAAATTCATCACTATTCAGCAACTGCATATGTGAACAGGGAAGACTTCGATAAGACTGCACAGATATGATATTTCCCTGTTTCAGGTCATAAGGTAGCTTTTCATCACACAGGATTTAATGTCACTCACATGTACATGTACTTTTCAATCAAAATTTTAACAATCTGCAGCTGTTCTACATAATTTATTTGGTTACACAACAGAGGTTAACCCTTCCAAAGTACCGCAACTACATGTATGTAAATCAGTCCTAACAGGACCTGTCAGTCAAATTCTGCATTGAGCAGTCAAATTAGGTGAAAACCTCAGACAAACAAATGCAGGTGTGTTTTTGTGACCATAGTTTCTTTTGTGAAATATGCTCAAACAAATTTGAAAGGCAGAGCAACTAGCGCATTCACATTAAAAGATGGATCTAGATCTTTGAGACTGCTTTCGAAAGATCTAGATCTATCTTACCAGATGGATCTAGATCTTTGAGATTGTTTTGGAAGGGAAAAACTTTTATCTTTTTATGGAAGAAATATGGTATTCTACAAAAACAAGAGCAAATTACAAGTATGCAAGCAACTGATAATGGCTTTAGCAGAATGGAAATATAAGCAATATAAGCACCATTTACACAAATTCAGATGAAAAATTTGATAAATACATTTGAAAATTTTGACATCAATATAAAATAGAGGTTTAAAACTGAGATTTTGTTCTGAAGCTGAATGATGAAACAAACATTCATGAATTTATTGAGACTTTATTCCTGGCATCATGACAGATGTTGAACTCCAGTCAAGCTTTTGTGGGTTCTTGATGTGATCAGTTTCACTTTTTCTTCATGATACATTTTTAAGTGAATGAATAAAAGTTATCCCACAAGTTCCACTCAATGTCAAGCCAGCTTGGTTGCAAATATGACACAAGAATTCCGTGAAGGGCAATGTTTCACTTGTCTGTGCATTGCGACAAAACAGAGCTAAATCAGAAAACCACTGATGCTGACAGAAAATGAACACCTATGTCTCAAATTCTGCAAGTCCCAGGACACGATAAAAAGGACCTTCAAACTTGTGCTATCTGTGTTGTTGTTGTTTTATTGCTTTATGTCCATGGTAAACAGCTATGGTCATGGCAGGACTGTCAGTTACCCTAACCACACTACTCCTGGGCAGGTTTAGACCTGCTAAGTGGTTAACCAGTACTAAAGGCACATACTTTCGTCAGTAACTGACAACTGCCCTTCTTGAATCAGCGGAATGAGAAATGAAAATGTAAGTGGATGCACAGCGTATGGAACCCAGGACCTCTGGCTCTTGAGTCAGACACACTACCGACTGAGCTACACAGCCTGGCATACTCTCTGTGAAGAATGTATCCATTTGTGCTAAGGAGCTTGTCCATTTATGTACTTTTCAATCTTCAAATGAATGGTTAAGTGCAAAAAGGGGGCTAAAAAGATGTCAACAGAAACGGCTCAGGCCAGCCTGCATATCCATTCAGTCTGGTCAGAGCATTTGTTGTCCACAAACATGCAAGGACCCCAAGGAATCTATAGGCATAAAACATAAGCTCTAGTTAGGCTGCATAGAATTAGACTGGTTTAAATCTTCCCTTATCTAAGCCATCTTTCTGTATGTTGTGACAAGTCCATTTGTACTGTCTAAAGATGCTCCAAACAAGACAGCTGATCTGGGTCTACAACATTTGCTCAAACATTGCTGAGGAAAATTTTATGACAAACATGGAAAACTCCAATAGACACACATTTACATGTAAAACTTTCTAAAAACACTCTACATAGTAAACTGCTAACTTTCTTTCTTTCCATCAACTTCTTTCATGGAAAGAAATTTTCGTTTTTCCCAAACTGTTATGATTCGTTGCAAGAAACATCAGAAAACACAAGATGCCTTCAATATAAATTACCCCAATGTGCTTAAATATTGGAACACCAAAAACACATAAAATTTCCATTTTTCCCAAAAATGGAAAATTTATGTTTTTTTGGTGTTCCAATGTTTAAGCACATTAGGATAAGTACATTATTCATGTTGCACTAGATACTTTTGCAGTTTTCCCATTCCTGAGAAAGCTTCCGCCTTTCTCACATTTAGCAGTCAGTTTAAAAGTACCTATGCAGAAACGGGAGTTAAGGGTGAACATACAAAACAAGGCAAGTAAAAATGCAAACTGCTTTCTCCAAGTAATTTGGAGCAAGAATATATTTCACTAGCATAGGCTGATTTAACACACTTCAAAGATAAAGGGAAGGGAGTGGAAGGAACTATAAAGCAAAGCAAGTGAAAGGTATATTGGTTTGTGATAAGAAAAAGTTTCAGCAACTTCAAAGCTCCAGTTACATGTAAGCCCAAGTTTTGGGCCAGGCTCTTTCTGCATCAAAAGGTTTGGTGACCCCCTTCTAAGAAGCCACAAGTCCCGTTTTGATAAGAGACTGAACCAAAATTTTCAAACCTAGCTTGAAAATTCGGCCCTATCTGAAGCCGACTATGCTTGTCAAATCCTCATAAAATGCACTAATAAAAGTGCCCATAAAAGGTTCAATCAATGGCTTCATAGGCTGGTGTGAGCAAATATAATGATAAGCTAAAATCGACTCAGCATGAAACCTGTATTCCAGAGAACCCTGTGTCTCCCCCGTCTACCACTGGACAAATGATGGAGCTAAACCAGAAAACTCCACCAAAATTTATGCCAAGAGTATGACATTACATATTTTTCTTTTCCAAACTGGTTTCATCCATTTGGACTCGTCATCGTGAAGAGAGCTTTTCTATACAAATTGCTGTGTATATAGGCTGTTTGACTTTTCCCAGGAAAGTCGTTGTTTCCATATGCGGGCATAATGATGATAATTAGATCAAATTTCAACAGTAAATCTAAAACAAATTTACTATTTGTAAAGGTAAGCTGATCTGAATTTTTAGTCAATATCTGGGCCCGGTTGTTCAAGCCAACAACATCGCTTGTTAACAAGATGTTAAGTTTTCGAATGTAATATATGCAAAATCGCTGCCATTTTTTTAGCTCACCTGAGCCAGCGTCTCCGGGGGAGCTTATAGGATGGTAAGGCTCCGTCGTCCGTCGTCTTCCGTCGTCCGTCCGTCCACAATTTCAAATGACTTCTCCTCTGAAACCACTGGGCCGATTGTAACCAAATTTCATATAGAGCCTCCTGGGACCTTAAGAACGAAAAGTTGTTCAAACGGTCCTGGTCACATGACCAACATGGCCGCCATGCCCATAAATGGTAAAAACCTGAAAAAATCTTCTTCTCCAGAACCAATAGGCTGATGGCCTTGAAACTTGATATGTAGCATTGGGTACGCGAGTACTACTAACATTGCTCAAATTATGACCTTGGGTTGACCTTGACCTTTTTTACGGTAATTTGCTTCCTTATGCTTTCATATGGCAAGATGCTACAACATAAGATATCTTGGAAACTGTTGAAGATTTTGGGCTAAAAATTGGTATCTACAGTCAGCTTAATGACTAAATGAAGATTTACGAGGAGAAGAGGTCAAGGTCATTCTTTGACCTTTGACCCTGAACTCTCATATTTTGATAAGTTCTAACAATCTCCTCAAAAGCCACTGGGCCAATTGAAACCAAATTTCATATAGAGCCATCAGGGGTTGAGGGAACAAAAATTTATTTATACGGTCCAGGTCACATGACCAACATGACCACCACGCCCATATATGGTAAAAACCTTTAAAAATCTTCTTCTCCAGAACCAGTTGACCAATGGCCTTGAGACTTGGTATGTAGCATTGGGTACTTGAGTACTATCAAGATTGTTCAAATTATGACCTTATGTTGACCTTGACCTTTTTTACGGCAAGGTCAAATATGGGAAAATGCTAGAACATGAGATTTCATGATAAGTTTTGAAGATTTTGGCCTAAAATTTGGTATATACAGTCATCTTAATGAGTACATGAAGATTTGTGAGTACAAGAGGTAAAGGTCATTCTTTGACCTTTGACCCAGAACTCTCATATTTTGACAATTTCAAACAATCTCCTCAAAAACCACCGCGCCAATTGTGACCAAATTTTATATAGAGCCTCCAGGGGTTGAGGGAATGAAAAAATTATCTAATGGTCCTGGTCTCATGGCCAACATGGCCACATGCCCATATATGGCAAAAACCTTTACAAATCTTCTTCTCAAGAACCAAATGGTTGATGGCCTTGAAACTTGGTATATACCATTGGGTACTTGAGTACTATCAAGATTGTTCAAATTATGACCTTGTGTTGACCTTGACTCTGTTCTTACAGCAAGGTCAAATATGGGAAAATGCTAGAACATAAGATTTCATGGAAAGTTTTGAAGATTTTGGCCTAAAAATTGGTGTATACAGTTGTCTTAATGAGGTCATAAAAAATTATGAGTACAAGAGGTCAAGGTCATTTCATGATCTTTGATCCAGATCGCTCATATTTTGACATTTTTAACCATTTCCTCAAAAGCCAAAGGGCCAGTTGAGAACACATTTCATATAGAGCCTCCTGGGGTTGATTGAATAAAAATTTGTTCAAACGGTCCAGGTCACATGACCAACATGGCCGCCATTACCACTTATGGTATAATTCTTTAATATTTTTCTTCTCCAGAACCAAAACACCTATGGCCTTGAGACTTGGTAAGTAGCATGGAGTACTAGAGTACCACCAAGACTGTACAAATGGTGACCTTGGATTTACCTTGACCTTTTTTGTGGCATGGTCAAATATGGGAAAATGCTAGAACATAAGATTTCGTGGAAAGTTTTGAGATTTTGGCCTAAAAATGGTATATATGGTTGTCTTAATGAGTACATGAAGATTTATGAGAACAAGCGGTCATGGTCATTCTTTGACTTTTGACCCAAGACTCATATTTTGACAATTTCAGACATGATAAGAAAAAGCCACCTTGCCAAATGCCCAGGTGAGCGATTCAGGGCCACTTGTTTTTTTTTTGCCAAAAAATGTGAGGAGCTTTTGCAATGCAAAAGCGTCTCACAATATTTCAGCAAAAAATATTACCACAATTGTTTTTGTAGGTACTGTAAGACTTAACAAATCCTCGACTAATGACTCTGTTAAGCTAATGACACTTTGAATAACTGGGCCCTGGGTGCTAAAAAATATCACAACAAGAATTCTATGTGGTTTCTTTGTGCACTGCCTGTTAAACAGAGCTTAACCAGAAAATTTGATCATCAGGAAAGCAATACCTAGGTCTTTCTTTGTGACAGTCATGAGACAAAAATATAATGTGTATGCATGAAAAAATTTCATTGAATATAAAATGCAAATATTAAAAGCAGATAAATTCTTGTTTAAAGACATAGACTGTTTCAAGATTATATCAATACAGAACAGTCAAAACTGCTACTTTGAAAAAAAAGATTTATATGACTGATCTATACTTAATGCAATCAGATATGCAATTTTTTCCTAATCCATTATTTCACTATTTTTTGCATCTGGATTGAATAAGTGGTATATAATAACTTATTAATAAGTTCAAATATATCAACAAACCTTGGGCAGCATATTTGTCACGGAATGGCATACATACTTTTTCAAGTCGTTTTAAAATTCTGGTCTTCTTGGCAATATTGTATCGATGTTAACTTGCAGAATTAATGGCATAAATAGAAGTTTCCCGTCAGGATCAGTCTAATATGCAAAGCCTTTTGCTTGCTGTTCCCACATTTGTTTTATCAGAGATCAGCAGTCCAAAAAAGGATGTGCTTTTTTTATGATAATCAGAGCTCTAGATAAGAGGGAGTATTTGGTGATAATTAGGGATAATTTTTGTTAATTCCCCATAAAATCATATGTTGTGATCCCACATCTGAACCGTCTCGACGAGACGGTTCAGATGAGGGGTCACAACATATGGTTTCAATAAGAAATAACAAAAATTATCATCAGATACTCTCTCTTATCTAGAGCTCTGGATAATATGATGATTTTTGTTAATTTTAATACAGACGTATGTTGTAACCCTCAATGGAACTGTCTCAATGAGTGGTCACAACATGTCTTTGGCCAAGATGAATCCAATGAGGGTTCACAACGTTTTTTCAGTGAGATGGTTCCAAGACGGTTCGAATGAGGGACCAGACTACTAATACACTGTATTAGAGGTCCAGAATAGTAGCGTCTCAGCCAAGGACTGAAGGCTTAAGAGGAATCACTAAAACTCATGACCACTTGATTACAGTGTATTAAATACACTGTAATCAAGTGGTGATGAGTTTGAGAGATTACTCTGAGCCTACAGATTACTTCAGCCTAATCATCATCTGCTGGCCAAAATTACTGACATACTGTTTAATGCCTATAATTCTAAAAGATATGCCAGTACTGTTTAAAGGGCTGTAAAACTCCAAATCACCCATCCATTGAAAATTCGAAGCAGTAACATTGATAACGTCAGTTAAATATATATATGAGAAGCATATTTTTTTCTGGAATTTGAATTTTGATGAACCTTTATCAGAACCCTGTTTTTTACTGTATCACAAATTTAAGTATTTTTTTCCCTTTCATTCGGTTTTACAAACCTATATGTTAAATCAGAAACAAAGCACACTCTGACAAGACTGCTCCATTAGGTCTGCACTGCCTATTTCTGTCCCAAAATGCTTAAAATTTTCATGTAGCATAAATTGTAAAATTCAGATATAATGTATATAAACCACTATATATCTCTGTAATTTGAATTGGTAAACAAGCTATGTATTTCATAAAATGAATAAAATATGCATGCTCTTAACTGAATAATTTAACAAAACAAGGATGACAATAAGGTTTATCGTTTTGTTCTTTAAAAGTCCCTTTATTCAGCTGTTTTAAGCAGAAAGCACACACAAAATGCTCTGGGTGAAATTTCTTGAACATGGCGGTGATGCATCGACCAGTAATGGGGGCCTGACAGCCGGCACACAGTGAACCTCGTTTAGCATGGTAGTGAGTCTCGCAGTATGGAAGGCCTTCGTAATCAAAGAAACTACCTCCCGCAAAGGGTTGGTGACAGTCCTGAAAATAAAATACCGAAATTTTGAAAATCTGTATTTCTAATTTTAATTCTATACATACAGAATACAGATAAATGCTGAGGTAAACCACGATACACCATCAGGGTGGATGATCACATGTTTTCTTGTGTTATTTTCTTATGTCATTTTGAACGAGGAAACCTTCATGTTTTGCTCAATAAATTTGTTGTTTCTGTATGCATTCTTTTGAAGTGAAGTGCAGAGAATGTGTTATCATGTGTACTTTCAGGAGGTATTTGCAATTTTTATCTTAGATTTTATAGTTTTTGCATTTAATCCTCCCCTATCTGAATGTCTGAAACCAAAATTAGGCTTTGGCATTCTAGATCTCTATGAATGTTGTTGTTGCTCGAAACTGGGTGAGGTTTAAACATGAAAACTTGTTAATCAGTAAAGACAAAGAATACCAGTTTAAACTAATTATAAGCACCCATTGGCTGGGCATTATTGTATAAGACTGCATTTGCAAATAAAGAACCTGTCACGAAAAAAATAACCATGAAGCAGATGGATGTACAGGAACTCCCGGAATTCCTGTGAGGTTAAATACCATGTGATCATTCAACTGACAATGATCAGATTATAAACAACTTTATATGAATCTTACTTATGAGGTTTGGCATGAAAAAAATCATAATGCTCCGACCAAACATTTGTAGCAGTCTTATATTATAAAAGTCTATATTGTTTGTCATTTTCCAGATGTTTTTGACACATCACTGTACAGTAAAATTGCCATTCAGTTTTAGGACAATTACAAGTAGTGTATTTGTTATCCCAATATTTTGGGAAATTATGGTACAGAATGTTATTTAAGGAAATGGGTACACCAACATGTTTTACTCCCTTTTTAAAAGGGGCAACATGTAGCCCTTGCAAAATGGTGTCCTACCCGAAGAGCAAATTCATACATCTTTTAATAGTTGTCATCGACTTAGAAGAAAGAGTAAATGAAAATGTCAGAGTTGCTTCCCCTCAAAGTGTACCTATAATATGACGGGCATCGTACTTACCCAACATGCAAAGCATTCCGGATGCCAATGTCTATTGAGAGCAGAAATATAGTTATCTACAATGGCACGGGCACAGCCCCCACACTTAGGAGCAAACATTTCGAAGTAGTCGGCTCGACAGAAAGCTTTTCCATCTCTCTCGTGAAATCCGTCATCACCGAAGGGTCGGCCACACTGAGCACAGAAGAAATGCTCAGGATGCCAAGTTGCATTCAGAGCCGTAACACATTTCTGAAAGAAATTTACAGTATTTAATAGGATAAAAGTGTTAAAATAAATAACTGAAAAACAAGAATTCTGCAGAAATGGTGTCTCACCTGTCTGCCCATTGTCACAAAACAGGGCTAAACCAGAAAACTTGATGCAAAGTTTAAGATGCCGGTGCTGACACCAATGCCGACAAGGAAACGTTGTACCTAAGTCTGGCTCCTGCTAGTCAAAGACAAGAAAAAATCTATACAGCCAAGGCTTACCGTATTAATCCTAATAAATGCCCCTACTCTAATAAACGGCCCCTGCCTCTTTTCCGAAAATAATGTTATATTAACTTGCATGAATTCTTATTTGCTTCTCTGGTTGAGAAAGCTCTTTGAAATGAGGTCTACTCTTAAAGGATAGAATTTGTTCCTAGAGGAGCAAATTCTTATCTTTAAGAGTTGACCCCTATTGAGAAGGGAGGCAAAAAAAAAAATAGTGGAACTGTTTCCTCTGCAGGTATATCCATACTGTTTATCAGAGTTTTTATGGCAGCAGCTTGTTTGCTACTCTTTAGGCTCTAAATAAAGCTTCCTGTCATAAAATCCAACGCCCCGAGGCATTTAAAAGGATTAATACAGTATACAGCAAAACAGGCTTTAGCAAATGAACTAGAAACATGGTAACTAATGGGGCCCCACCTTTATGAAACTGTTGATGACATTTAAGTCATATGTCCCCAACCAAAAATAACAATACCAGCTTTCTATTATCACGTTGTTCCTTCATATTCAATATGTTGTTGGAAATAAAGCCTCTAGTAGTGTCATTAAGATATGGGCAAATACAAAATCAAGATTGACTAAAACATGGGCAACAACTCTGTGAAGCAGAAAACTGATGTAACCATTCTGCATACCTTCAGATCATCTGATGATGCTTTCTATTTGTACCAAGTTTTATTTAAATATCTTCAAAGACTTTAAAGTTATAGAGCGGACAAGATATCCATACCTAAAATAACAAAGGGTTCTAATTCTGTGTAGTTATGGTTCTTTTCCTCTGAAAAAATGTCTGATGATGTTTATATTTGTACCAAGTTTTGTGAAAATATCTTCAACAGTTTTAAAGTTATATAGCGAATATTTTTTCCAGACTGTAAACTACAAAGGGGAATAATTCTGTAAAAAATGTAGATAAAGGTACAGTTCTTATTCTCTGCTCATTGTCTGATGATACTTTATATTATGTACATGTTTTATGAAAATATCTTTGATGATTTTAAGGCATAGAGTGGACATGATTTCTATATTTAAAATTACAAAGGGGCATAATTCAGTAACAAATGTAGGCAGAGTTAGGGTTCTTGTTCACTGCACATCGTCTGATGATGCTTTACATTTATACCAAGTCTTGTGAAAATATCTCTAACGGTTTCAGAGTTATGGAGCAGACATGATTTCTGTATTTAAAATTACAAAGGGGCATGATTCAGTAACAAACGTATACAGTTATGGTTCTTGTTCTCTGCACATCATCTGGATAATGCTTTACATTTGTACCAGGATTCATAAATGTATCTCTAACAGTTTCAGAGTTATGGAGCGGACACGATTTCTGTACCCAAAATTATAAAGGGGCATAATTCAGTAAATAAAGTAGGCAGAGATATGGTTCTTGTTTCCTGCACATCGTCTGATAATGCTTTACATTTGTACAAAGTCTCGTGAAAATATCTTTAACAGTTTCAGAGTTATGGAGCTGACACAATTTCTGTACTCAAAATTTCAAAGGGGCATAATTCAGTAAAAAAACTCTAACTGTTTCAGAGTTATGGAGTGGACACTATTTCAAAATTAAAAAGGGGAATAATTCAGTAAATAATGTAGGGAGAGATATGGTTCTTGTTCTCTGCACATTGTCTGATGATGCTTTACATTTGTACCAAGTCTCGTGAAAATATCTTTAACAGTTTCAGAGATATGGAGCAAACACAACTTCTGTACTCAAAATTTCAAAGGGGCATAATTCAGTAAAAATGTAGGCAGAGTGATGGTTCTTGTTCTCTGCATATCATCTGATGATGCTTTACATTTGTACCAAGTCTCATGAAAATAACTTTAACGGTTTCAGAGTTACGGAGCTGACACGATTTCTGTACTCAAAATTTAAATGGCGCATAATTCAGTATAAAATGTGGGCAGAGTTATGGTTCTTGTTCTCTGCACATCATCTGATGATGCTTTACATTCGTACCAAGTCCCATGAAAATATCCCTGACGGTTTCAGAGTTATTGAGCGGACACAAAATGATGACGGATGGACGGACAGACAAGTAAATTACTACAGGGCCTCCGCAGACTTTGTCTGGCAAGGCTATTCTGAAAATACAGCTTTCTTAACAGTATCACAGTTAAGTCAGGCTAATGTGAAAATGGTGCTACTTTATGGTATGTTTGAAGCCAACCTATAATATGGAGATAAAACTCTTTGAAATATTCCAAGAAACATAAAATGTTCCATGACACAATATATCAGAGCTCCGGATAGGAGGGGGTACTAAGGATAATTCGAAGATAATTTTTCTTATTTCTCAACACAAACATACGTTGTGACCCCTCTTTGAGACGGTTCAACTGATGGGTCACAAAATATGTTTTTATGGCAAAATATGGACAATTATCTATAAATTATCTCTGTTACCCCTTGTTATCTGGAGCATTGATATATATAGTACAGTATTTATTTGGCTATAAAACTGTTCTATTCCATCTCTAGAAGGACCCCAAATATTTAAATCAGTCTTATGAAATTAAGCTATAAGACAGATCTAGATTTTTGGGATTGTTTTGGATGGGAAAACCCTGTCTTATAACAGGAGAAATGCAATACCTAATACAATGCTTAAACAGTGAAAATCGAAGACACAGATCAGCCTGCACTTCTAGGACAGTTTGTACAGGCCTATAGGAGTATTACCTGTTCACAAAAACAATGTCTTTCCTTACATGGTTGTTCAAACAATTAATTCAACAATAAAATTTCAAAATTCAGGTCCCAGTTTTTCAAGCTAATGACATCATTAGTTAAGGAGACATCATCTTTTAAATCGTATGATACTCATAAACACTGCCATTTTTGCCACAAAAATGTGAGGAGCTTTTGCAGTGCGGAGCTTTTGCAGTGCAGAGCTTTTGCAGCTCTTGACATATTTTCAGCAAAGGTATTAGCACAGTGGATCTTATTTTTACTAGAAGATTTTACAAATCCTTCACTGATGCTTTCGTTTGGCTAACAATGCTTTGAACAACTGGGCCCTGTCAAATATTCAAGCACTAAGAGCACAAACAAATGATACTTACATCTACTATAGGTCCATTACAATAAGCACATCTAGGAGCAAACAAATTATGGTAGTCTCTTTCACAGTACGCTACGCCGTCTCTCTCGTAAAAATTCTTCGTTCCTAAAGTTTCATGACAGTGAGCGCACATAAAATGTTCTATATGCCAGATCTTTCCTAAGGCAGTTATCACCTGTAAACCAAAGATAGATGAAAGTAGTCAATTTATCATTTAACACTTTTGCAGCCACATGCGACTTTCGTCGAATTTACCGGTCGCTGCCACACGAGATTTAAGTCAAAATTCTCAAATTCCAACCCATTAAAGTAGTGTGTATTTGCTATACTGATATAACAATAGAAGAAGAACCAAATCCTCCGGGCTCTTTTTAACTTTACTGTTGAGATCGTAAGCTACATTTTGATATATAACATATGGAGCTTATTATTTCTTTTTTGTTATGAAACCGAAAATAGGAACACAAAACAAGTAGGGCTTATTGGAAACATGTTTGGCACTGAGCTACTGGTTTTTTGAGGGAGTGGCAGCAAAAGTGTTAACTTGCTGATTTTCAATAATGAAAGATTGCTTACTGTACTTTTTGGCTATAAGACAGGTTTTGTCTCCTCAAAAATAGCCCCAAATATGTGAATCTGTCCTTTTAATTCTGCTGTAATTAAGACACCGCATAACAAAACCAACAATGTGGCATGTGTGCCCACCAAAGACTACGATCAGCCTGGGCAGCTACCCTGTCTGATCAGTCTTTACAGTCAGCATGGGGCTAACTTCGACCCTTGGCTACCAATAAAGCATACAGAGAAGACTCTGATCAGGCTAGGCAGCTGCCCAGGCTGACCGGAGTCTTTTCTGGGCACACATGCCACTTTTTTGCTTTTGTCATGTCGTGGCTCATGTTTTTTTCCCTCTTAAAATAATCACAAAAATCTAGATAAGTCTTTTAAGATGCATCTCCATCATTTTTTTTTAGGGAAAAAATTTCTTACAACAAAATAAATAAGGTACTTCTATTCTTCCACTGAATTTAGACTAAGCTATTCATCATTTTGAAGAAGTGTTTTACTGGAATAATAGTTTGTCTTTTTTTAAAAATGTTTAAAGAAAAAAATATCCAAAAGCAAATGCTATGCGGTCACTGACACAACTGTTGATGTAGTTGCCAAGGTAACGACGACAATTCTTATAACTGTGTACACTATTTTACTGAGCTTTTAGTAATGTGTTAGCAAGTAAGCAAGTTTTGTTTATCAGAATGTTCAGAAAGAAGACAATCTTATGACGGCTGAACCAATGATATTAAAAGGAAGTCAAGGCAATTCAGAACTTTGCAAATAACTCCACCTGTGTCTCTACATGAAGAACAAGACCTGTCCCCATGCAGGATAGCTCGCCTGCAGTGCCTTGCCCATCACATAAAAAAAACTTTTACATAAAACTTTAAAGTGTGACGCACACGCCGACATCCAAGTGTCAACAATAGCTCTCAGTACTTTCTTACAGGTGAGCTAAAAATAAGCTCTTGCATTACAAAGACACAGTATATGTGTTTAAATAGACACAATATATGTGTTCACAGCAATCCCGTTCCTCCTTTAACACAAAAACTTATGCCTGAGTCAAACAGGTCGAAGATTTGCATAAACCTGGTGGGGCATAAACAGTTAACCATGAATATTAAGAAAGATTTCTGTTTCAAAACATACTCATTAACCTACCTGGCCAACAACTGGCTGGTTGCAAGCTGCACATAAACCTTTCGTCTTCGTATTTACCCCTTGTTTACTCATGTCTGACTGAAGATCACCTAACATAGCATCTAGTTGTCCCCCTTGAGCAGAACTACTTGACATATTAGGAGTGATACTACTACTCTGTAAAATAGAGACAGAATTCAAGATGAAGGTATTTTAAATCAAGAAATATTTTTGAAAGTTTAATATTTTGCAAAACTTCGCACTGGCAAGGCGAAAATTTGCAAAAAATTATCTAATATGAAGTAAAATAGTCTTATAAATCAGCTCGGTTGTTAAAGCATTGTCAGCTTAACAAAGTTGTAGGTAAAGGATCGGTTAAGTCTTCTAGTACACATAACATCAAATGTTTTAATATTTTTGCTGAAAAATAAGAGGAGATTTTTTTGCAAAAGCTGCACAAAAAAGCTCTTCTCAATTTTTTTAGCAACAATATGTTTGAAGTGTAACATCTAGTTAACAAAGGACTTAGTTAGTTAGTTTTGAACAACAGGACCAGGGCACTATATGTAAGATGCATTTGAAGACAATCTGAATACCTTCCCATTCCCACCCACCTCTATCATTCCTTCTGCATCTTTTAGACACACTACTGCACTGAAAACTCAAACAATTCAGTTTTTTTGACAGTCACAGTAATTATTTTAGGAGTCCCAATTTTTAGAATTTTTATGGCAGGCATTCTCTCCCTTACCTGTAAGCTACTGTTAGCACTACTAGACTGTGACAAGTTTCTACTCTTGTATGGTTTAGCATAGGATGGTTCACTGCCTGGTGATGGTGATCTCGGTGGACCAGGAACTTGAACATGAGCTTGTCCTGCAGGTGCTTTACCACCCATCTGCAAAGTGCAAAACAGAACATTTTTTTATTTCTGACAAGACCTTGAATCAAAACAAAACAACAGACAGATACTAAAGAAGAAACAAAGACATGGAACAAGAAAAAAACATACAAAACTGACGGATGATAATGAAGCACAATTTACAGAAGCTTGCATTTAAAAGTATAGTACAGTAGAACTTCAATGGCTTGAACCCTGATGGCTCGTTAACCCTGCCTGACTAGACTTCTTTCCATGGTCCCTAGAGGTCACTTTATGTAGACATTAACACTGGATGGCTAGAACTACCCTTTGCTGGAACTAATTTTCATGGTCCCAAGCCTGTTCCAGCAAATGAAGTTCTACTGTATTAAGTTAACCTTTTAACCCTTGTCGTGCTGAACCCAGATATATCTGGTATTGAGGGGTAGGTCACTTTGAGAGCCTGTCAGGCATGTTACACATCAAGTACACCCCACCAATTGTCCAATGAAGGAGGGAATCAGCTTTCTAATAGAGCAGGATTTCACCCACAATACTGGAATTGGAGATTTGTAAACACCAAAAATATGTTAAACTCTTCTGATTTTTTTCAATTATCAGATTTTAAAGGACAACCTTACTCTGTTAATCCCGATTTTCTCGAAACTAGACTTCATCAACCTAAATCATTTCTCCTGATCAATGTTTTTATGAACATCGGGTCCCACACTAGCAATCAGTTTCTGCCTACAAAGCATACACCAGACGCTAAAAAATTGTTGTTGTTTTTTTTAAGTGTCTATAGCGGCTCCCAGTTTATCATGTGACCTCCAAATATGGAGATCACGTGACCTTTGTGACTTCTGGGAATGGCGGCCTCACATCTCACTGGCAACTGGGGGAAATATCAATCAAACTGTTCACAGTTTGTGGAAGTTATGGCTTCTGGGATAGGGGTACCCCCATTTTAGGGTCACTTGAATTAAATATTCAGCATGGCAAGGGTTAAGAACACAATGGACTTATGAACCCTCACATGGATGCTAACAAACTATATCACATAAACATTTCTCTGCTTTGATAAAGTGATTCTTTATAAACTAGAATGTTCGATAGGTTACGCTGTGGCCACTCAAAAAAACTCTCACAAAGGATAAACAAGAACACTTACAGAGCTCCAGATAAGAGGGGGTATTCAGGATAATTCAAGAATAATTTTTTTTATTTCTAAACAATAACATATGTTGTGACTCCTCATTAGATATGTTGTGGCTCATTATAACTGTCTCAGGGAGACGGTTCTAAAGATGGGTCATAAGATTTGTTTATATTGAGAAATGTGGAAAATTATCCCTAAATTATCCCTGTTACCCCGTCTAATCTTTAGCACTGACTTATCAGGTATTTTCAACACTACCTTAAACCCTGACAAAGAAGCCATCAGATCATCCAGTTCTCTAGTAGCTGTTGAAGACTGCCCCTGGGAGGGGGCTGGGGCTGACTGGACATGATACTCCTGCACTGCATTTTGGGAATATTCCTTCTGTGGGTTTTGAGGCTGATAAGAGTAGTTTACTACATTCGATTGTCTGAAAAAGAATACAATGTACATGCAAATAATGCAGCAATGATATTAGTTCCATTATGACAAAATCAGTCAAGTTATCATTCTATCAAGATTTTCAGCACTCTGATCTGGGTAGGGCTGGCTAAATATTTCCAACTTGGTAATTCATTTCAAATTAGTAATTATTTTGTTATGCGTTTCGAAACTTGCTCTTTTTTTAGATGAGATTGTCCATATTTTGTTTATGCCCTATCTTGAAAGTGACCTTGGCCTTTTCATCACGAGCATGAGCAGGATATTGCTTAATAAAAGTTTGGGCCAGTATTTATCATCATGCCAAATATGAACCAGATCTATCACCTGGTTTGGAAAATATGAGCTCTTAGAATATCCAATTATTCATTTCATACGCTCGGCATAATAATCAAGGGAGATAACAAAATACTGAACATATATTATCTAGCAGTTAGGTTTGCTTCCCTTACACAATCTTTGACGAATTAAAACTTCAAAGTCTGTGACCTTGGCCTCAAGTGCAGGGGTCTTGTTGAAAGTAACTTTGGACCTATACCTACCATCATACCAAATATGAACCAGATCTATCAAATGGTTTAGCTCTTAGAAAACTTGAAAGTAAAGGTGGACGCTGTGGGTAGTGCAATAGCTCTTCCTAAACTGTGTCCAGGCAAGCTAAAAATTCATTGGAAAATATTATTTGATAGCTGTATGACACTTGTAAAATCTATGACTCTTGAGTAGAATTAATGCCAGAAATCTTAATGCCAAAAATCTTGAGAGTTTTTAATGAATTGTCTGAGTTATCGATTGGCTAATAAGCTATACTGATAATCAGTTTTTGGACTTTAACCAAAAGTAAAATAAATCGAGGGAGCACTAGATCTGTTTGTGCTAAACATAGATGATTGAAATGTCAAAAGCTACTAATAGTCCTTACACTGGGTAACCGGCATATTTATCCTGAGGTGGCGGTACAGAACCCTCTAACTGATCTAGGAGACAGTCCACAGATGACCTGTCACCACGACCTGGTTTTGGTGCCACTGCAGGGCCCACTTTTCCTGGACTGCTGATAGGTTGGTTACCTGAAAATGAAAATGTATTACAGCTGAGTTTTCCCAATTCATGAAGTATGAATATTTAAACATCTTTATCATATGACTTCGCTGTTATTCAGTGGATAACGTTGTGTCATAAAATCGTATGACCACACATGTAATAACACTTTGGCGCTTACACGTAAGTGACGTAACATCACTGACAATGTCGATGTCAACAATGCGTTTTCTAATTGAAATAATGTACAGTTTTGAAGGCGTAAAATCCCATTTTCAAGGGTCATATGATAAACAGAATCTTACACTCGTGGTCATTTCATATGAAATTTATGAAA
The DNA here is from genome assembly GCA_963989385.1 of Ctena decussata. NCBI lineage: Eukaryota > Metazoa > Mollusca > Bivalvia > Lucinida > Lucinidae > Ctena > Ctena decussata. The sequence continues at coordinate 59,648,304 of OZ022511.1, forward strand.
CTCGCAAAAGGCTCGTTTCATAAATTTCATATGAAATGACCACTCCTGTAAGATCCTCTATTTATAACATAGTCACCTTCATACAACAGGAATATACTGAGCCCCTGTAGCACAATGGATAAAGCCCTGGCCTGCTGATCTAACCATCCCGAGTTTGATTCCCAGAGGCAGAAATCTTCTCGACAGTAAACAGGGTTCCATTGCATACAGCCTTTCATTGATACTCCCCCACCCCCATTGCCTTGATATGACTGAAATACTGTTGAAAAAGACACAGAATCCCAAGTCATCCATCCATCATATCACAGGCTGACTTTTATTCAAAGGTCCTGTGTTTGGAATGACATAGTAGCTCTATGGGAAACTGTCCAGCAGCAACTTAATACTTAAAGTACAAGATCTACACTGTTTGCCCTCTATTCTTTCAACTCTCAATATGAAATAGCTTGGAAGCAATGTTTTTAAATTTTGCAGACTTATTTTTTGTTGTATGCTTTTTCTGGCATTTTAAGGGTTAATATTCAAATTCTACATTGCTTGTCTTACACCGAAGCTAAAACACCTTTACCTTTTGTAAGATGGAAAAATCAAGCAATGGTCCTAAACTTGGAAAACTTTGTTGAGTATGCAAGAAACATACAACCTTCACAAGATGGTCATTGAAGAGAAGTTGAACTAACAGGCAAGTATTCTTTAAACATATTTTTTTGTGTTCTTTTTAACCCTATTGCACTCAAAATGGCCAAAACCCCGTAGAGTTTAAGCCATTTTGAGTGCAATAGGGTTCACGTATTTTCCCATCAAATTAACCAAACTTAAGATAAATGGATACACTTTCAATGGAAGCAACTCTGCCATTTTCAATTTTGCCTCCCTTCTCAATGGGGGCAACTCTTAGAGGAAAGAAATGAATCCTAGTAGAGCTTTTTTTTCCTTTGAGAAAACCCCATTTTGGCAGGACATTGCAGTACAGGAAAGCAAACAGGAAGTCACAATGGTTGTCTCCCTTTAAAGGTGGCAGAAAATCATGTTGGTATGCCCATTCATCTTCAGAAACTCTGTTTTCTGATTTTTATTACAAATTAGCCCAATTTCAAACTTGGAAGAAAACTCGTAGGAATGGGAGCTTTAAATGCCTACCTGTTGATGGATGCTTTTTATCAACTTCCGCCAAGAATTGTGCAGAGTTCAGATCCGAGAGAAGCTGATCAAGCTCGGTAAGATTATTGCTGATGCTAGACATTCCTTGTTGCTGTGTCTGCTGCCCACCAGAGGGCGCTCTGTTGTAGAAGACCTGCTGGTCACCTGACCCCTGGGAGGTACCACTTGAGCTGGAAAAACGGTTGTGGCTGCTCTTCACGTTCTGTGTTTCATATAAAGGCTGAAACATAGTATGATAATAAAATGATATTAAAAAGACAAAGAATAATATTTAGTTCACTTCGAAAATGGATACATTTTCCAAGGCTGATCACTCTGGTCTCAAAGTATTTGTCCTCCTTCTCAAAGAAGACTACTTTTAGGGGAAAGGATTTGTTACCAGCTGTGTGATTTTGTGTCTGGCCTAGAAGTATTCAAATATTTTCTCGAAATAAGGACAACTCTTAAAGGAAAGAATCTGCACCAGGTGGGGGTTCAAATGCATTTCTTTAGACAAAATTTAACAATCAGAAGGGACTCAAATACCAAGGAAATGAGTTCTTTCTTCTTAAAGTTTACTCCCTTTGAGAAACCTGGCCTGGTTTTTATGGGGACATTTTCCACCCAAACGTCCATACAAGCCTGTGTTTCCTTGATGTTGTTGTGTTAATGTTTCACATCCACGGTAAACAGCTATGGTCATGTCAGTTAACCTAACCACACTATTGCTGGGCTGGCTTAGACCTCCTAAGCGACCAGTACTACGCGCACTTACTTTCACCAGTAACTGACAACTGCTCTTCTTGAATCACCGGAAGGGGAAATGAAAGTAACTGGCCCTGCCTGTGTTTCCTTGCATTAATTATTAAAGCATGTGCGATAATTAGGGTGAATTAGGTAATTAAGGTAAACAGGTATAATTTCACAGGGACCAACTGTACTTTTTTCATTCTTGCCTCCTTTCTCAATTGGGGTCATATTTTGCTCCCCAAGGAGCAAATACTTAGCTTTAAACAGTAGACCCCATTTGAATGTACTTTAACCTCCAATGAAGCAAATAATAAAACATGATCAAAAGTTGTTTCCCTTCATAAAAATGGAATTTTACACAAGGGTAAGCCTATAGTTCTCAGACAGGGAGAAGTTTTGCAACCTTGATTTTATGAATTTCAGGGAGAAGTTTTATCCCAAATTTTGAATTTTCTATATGTTCTATACATTTTGGCTTCTCCTTAGCTCAAAACAGGGAGAAGTCAGTCAGCTTAGGGAGACTCTTTCTCCCACTTCTCTCTCAAGGCTGACCCCTGTTTACATGGAGCTGTATCCATTCAGCTTCAGCTCTTAACAATGCTCCAGACAAGATGGGATAACAGGCCTTATTTCTCCATAAAAACATAGGTTCTGACTGTTGATTAGAACCGTCTCACCAAGACAGTTCTAATGAGGAGTCACAACATATGCTTTCATGGGGAAATAAGAAAAATTATCTTTGAATTATCCTCAATACCCCTTCTTATCTGGAACTCTAGCTCTTAAGCTTACCAGGCATCAGAGGCACACTGAGGCTACAAACTGCACACCTGAGCCAGTCAATAAGTGGTTATAAACCACACTACCTCATTAAAAGCCTCTTATCTGACTGATGCTCAAAGAATGCTCTATACATATACTGCACAAAAAATTCAAGGATTCTTTTATCTCCCACTTGTTGTTCTGAGCCACTTCAGGTGCGAAGGAACCTCACTGGCTGACGAAAAACTTGATTAGGTTCAGGAGTACTTACTGAGCTCAAGAGGGAGAGGCATATTGTGCATGTATGACCAGGCCGTGTGGGTGGGGTGGTGAGGAAAGGAGAATGCTAACATTATGAATGATAACTCTGAGATTATTTCAGAAAATTTTCATAATAACTCCCCCATCCAACTGTTCACCTCTTCTTACAACTACTATGTCTCTACAAAAGGACAGCCAGTAAATGATTTAAAGTGGTTTATGGGACCAGCATTGAAGATTCAGATCAGTCTGTATCTGCAGATCTGTACAGATTCACTAATGCACCTTAGGACAGCCCCTACCCACACATGCTGCATGCACATTAGGCCCTTGCCCTACTTTAAGCCAATGTAAGTAGGAGGCCCCAATGTTGAAAGTTTCAGAGCATCTTCTCCCGACCCCACTACCTGACTGCAGTTGATGGCTGTATGATTGGGAAAATTTGAAGCCTCTGATCAACATGGAAACACAGGTCAGTCTGTGGAAAATGTCACAAGGCCCATTTTTCCCATCCCTGACCCTAATCAGGCCAGACCTGGGTTTCCTGCTGTAATACTATAACATATAACATCAATTATGTAGCCTATATTCTAAAATAAAGTTAATACCTATTTCAAGCATTTTGGAACCAGATCAAAGCCTGCAGAAATCAGTAGTAATACCAAATTTTCCCAAAATATTAACCCCTTGGGGACTCCTCTATGTATCGTATGTACATTGAAATATTGTCGAGTTGATCTGACCTCTCTGGGGATGTATCCATATTAACATAATGATAAACAGTACAGATCCAGATCAGACTGCTCCTCCAAAGCAGTCTGATCTGGATCTGCACTTTTTGCTTAGGTATTATTGTCCGAATATTTACAGTTGCTATGGCAACAGAAGCAGATATATCAGAAATTATGAATGAACTATTATATTATTTACATGTGTACCTGTATTTTCTATAAATTCCTCCCTTGAGGTTATAATTTTAGCTTCCTGTTGTGCATGCAATAGCAACCTATCAGCTGAGTATTGGGACACACACAGACACACACACCAGCTTGATCATTGTTTGCACAGAGAAGACTTTCTCCTGTAGGAGCAGACTGATAAGGTTCTATTCTGTTTCAATTCTCGTAATGACGTTCCCAAAGTGGCTCAGCGATGTGTAGCCATAGTTGCACACACCTGGCGCTGAGTGTCCGTCTAATGTCTGATCAGGGGTTACACTGGTTGTATTTATACCATGCTGGCATTAAGTGTTTGAAGTGTTTGACATATTACTGAATAGTAAAGCCATCTTGATCTTTTCAGGATAAGTACAGTAGAACGGGTACACTTTCAGGGGAAGCAACTCCCCCAGTTTCATTTTTGTTTTCCTTTAATAATGGGGCCCAACTCTAATAAAGTGGAGCAAGTTCTTTTCTTAAGACTTGACCCCATTTTGGAAGGACATCAATGTCCAGGCAACTTGACCCCATTTTTGAAGGACATCAATGGACCAGGCAACTTGACCCCATTTTTGAAGGACATCATTGTCCAGGCAAGCAAACAGGGTCAAAGAAACAAAAAGTTACAAAATTACAGTGGGTCGATATCATCATCCATATAACTGCATAAAAATTTACCTAATTTGCCAGCCCCTAATTGACCATGTTTACATACAATTATGACTTACACAGACTTTTTCTTGGCACATAATCCATATAATAATACTGCAGGGCCCAACCAAGCCAACAGAAGAAATAAAGTCTCCCTTTAATAGAATACGTTTTTCCCTGTTTTGAGCTGAATGAGGATCATGAACCCCTCCCAATAATCTTCTTTTCAAGGCCTAGCTTTGATTTTGAATGTTATGTGACCTTGTGTCCATACTTAAATATTTATGCCTATGTCATCCATTAAACTGACAGTTGTTTTCTAATAAACCTCTTAACTTGTGTATCAAGCTTAACTGGGAGTTAAATACATGTCTTGTATCCCAAAATTTGGTTATATACCCCAAAAAAGAAGATAATTTTCATATAAACCACATGATTTTATGGTACAAGTTTCTAGGTGCAGCACAAATGATCAATGTTTGTATGATGACCTCAGATAAATCATTAACAAAACTATCATTTATTACCAAATGATTAATCACTTTTACAGTACTGCATGTCAATTCTTTTTCAGCAAAAAGTTAATTTTTTCAACAAAAAGTTAAGTAGCCCAGCAGCGGGCCTAAAAACTTTTTCATAAATGAGCCGCGATATGAGAATACCGACAAAGTGGTTGTGCGCCCAGCGAAGACTCAGATCAGCCTGGGCATTCGCCCAGTCTCATCAAAGCCTTTCCTCTGCCCTTAAAGGGTAGCTGAGAGTGTAAACTTCCGCCATGCCAACAACGAGGACTCTGATCAGACTGGGCGGATGCCCAGGCTGATCTGAGTCTTTGCTGGGCGCACATGCCACATTGTTGGTTTTCTCGTGTCACGGCTCGAATTACTAACTCTGGTTCCTAAGATGTCTGAGTGCTTCCCTACATTTTTCTGCCATTTTTACAAAGAGAAAACAAATTTTGTGACTTCCTATTTGTCAACATAGCCTTTCCAAAATGGCATCTATTTATAAAGGAAAAACTCTGCTCTAAAGGGAGCATACTCTTTCCTTCAAGAGTTTACTTCCATTTGGAAGAACTGCATAAATGAAGATGGCAGAGTTGCTCCCGCTGAGTGAGTCATATGTTCCATACACCTTAAATAAGGTGGATGACTTAAAGATCGTCATCTGTACCCTAAATTTTGTGACAAAGTGTTTCTACACTGTCCATTGGAGTGGCAAAAATATTTGACTGAAAACTAAAGACCAAGATCTTGGTCTTTAGTCTTCGATCAGATATTTTTGCCACACCAACAAGGTGCATGATTATTACTGTGTTATTGTTTAACGTCCACGGTAAACAGCTATGGTCATGGCGGGACGGTCAGTTAACCTAACCACACTATACTTGGGCAGGCTAAGACCTCCTAAGCGGTTAACCAGTCCTAAGTGCACTTACTTTCACCAGTAACTGACAACTGCCATTCTTGAATCAGCTGAAGGGGAAATGAAAGTAAGTGGCCAGATCGGGTATCGAACCCAGGACCTCTGGCTTGCAAGTCAGGTGCCCTACCGACTGATGTGGCCCTGCAGGTGCATGATTAGGATTGTAATTATTTGTACCCTAAATGTTTGCTGCACTGTACTTTTACATTGTCCTATCTGATCAAATGGCTTTCTAAACATCCAGATCGGACTAGGCCAAGAGAACAGTCAAAAGCTAATAGATGGATGGATGACTTGCGATTTTATGTCCTTTTCAACAGTTTTCAGTCATATCAGGACAATGGGAGGACGATAATGGAAGGCTGTGTGCAATGGAATTTCATTTATGGTAAGAAAGATTCTCCAATAATATCAATTACTTTTATACACTCACCTGATCAATAAACTGCTGTGGAGGTGGAATGGTGTCAGGAATATCATGAGGGGGTGGGGGTAATGGTGGTGGTGTCTCCCCACGCCCACTAGTTCTAGGGCTCTGGGCACTGCTACTGCTGTACCTCTGCTGTGAACTACCGGTACTGTTGTGTGGACTTACAGGGGCCTGGCTCAGGTTAGGGTTCGTTGTAGACTGTAAGTCTGCTAACAAGGCATCTGAAAAAGAGAACAAACATTTCATAAATAATAAATATTGCAAAAATTCTAACAAGAAATCCATGACATGAGGTGTCTGGCCTGTCTGCCCACTGTCACAAAGCAGAGCTAAGTTCACATGAAAACTCAATGACAATATCAGAAAAATAATACCAGGGTCCGTATTCATAAAACGACATAAGTGGTTGCTATGCTGTTGCTAAGGCTAAATTTTTTTGAAGGAGATTCCCTACAACTATGAAATTTGCTCTGGAGGAACAGTCTTACAAAGACTGTTCCTCCAGACCAAATTTCCTAGTTGTAGGGAATCTCCTTTATAGATATATAGCCTTAGCAACAGCATAGCAACGACTTAAGTGGCTTTATGAATACGGCCCCTGGTCCTAAGTCTCGCTTCTGCTAGTCTCAATTGTATAAACTTGTCACTCTTGATCTACTTCAGGAGTAGAAATGATGAAAACATTAATACATATGTAGAATTTTTTAACTTTCAATAATAAATTGTTCAAACGATGTCATTAAAACCCTTGCATATTTTCATCTAATTAGTACTAAGCAAGAATTCAAATAAACCCTTTGGAGTTTTTCAATGAGGTTTTCTACATTCTTTGACATTCTTCTAGTTAAAACAATACCAATAATTTCAGCTAACATTGAAAAGTGGTTCACTAGCCCTTCAATGAAAACCCTGATGGCCTCAAGTTTGAATAATTCTGAAAGGCACTTCTATCACAGGATGTATGTTTTTTTATGAAACAAAATATGAGCTGTGTCACCACAAAACCAACAAAGTGGCCAGTGGGGTCAGCAAAGACTCAGATCATCCTAGGCATCAGCCCCGAACCCTAGAACTAAAGGGTAGCTAAGGGTCTAAGCTAAGCTCCATGCAGACAGCAAAGTCTCTGACCAGACTGTTGCAGATGCCAAGGCTGATCTGAGTCTTTGCTAGGCACACATGCTACTTTGTTGGTTTTCTCATCTCGCTGACATATCTCAGTTACAAAATATTGGCTACCCTAAATCTGTATGTGCTCTTAAAAATTTTAGAAGAGGACATATGTAGTAAATAACTAAATATGCAGATTCCTTTCATGCACATAAATACACACAATCAAGAACAATATTCAAAATACCAGCTTCCATATAAATATTGTTTAATATGAAAACGTGCAATATCTTTGTATTTTATAAATTTGCTTTTAACAATTATTTCTTATTGTCAAAATGCTATTTCCTGTCACAGTCACTCGGAAGCGTCTGTCACTTGGTGATAAGAAGCACTTACAATTAAAATGTTGCTTCAATATTCCTAAAAGGATGTACTTTACATCATTATAAGATTTAAGTGCATTACATGTATTTTCATTTGCTGTTGTTGTTTTTTCGTACTTTGAAACAGGTGTGACAATCCACATAATATCAGGGAAATATTTGCAATTAAAAATGAGTTGTTGCCAGGGCTTGCTAAAAACCAACATCTCAAATCATAACTTACACAATCAATGTAAGAGCTATTACAGGACAGTGAAGCTTGCCTGAAGCACACATTTTGAATTGTATCATTTTTACACTGACCTGTAGATGTTATAAGGTCATTCTTGGTGTCACATGGAAATCAGGTCCAAGTATAACTAGAAACATGGTAACTATCAGGGCCCCGCCTTTATGAAACTATTGATGACATTCAAGTCGTATAAGCCTGACCAGAAATAACAATACCAGCCTTCTATTATCATGTTGTTCCTTCATATTAAATATGTTGTTTGAAATTAAGCCTCTAGCAGTGTCATTAAGATATGGGCAAAATACACAATTATGATTGATTAAAGCATGGGCAACAACTCTGTGAGGCAGGAAACTGATGTTACCATTCTTGCATTTTGCACACCTTCAGATCATCTAATGATGCTTTATATTTGTACCAAGTTTTATAAAAATATCTTCAAAGGCTTTAAAGTTATACAGCGGGCAAGATTTCCATACCTAAAATAACAAAGGGAAGGTGTAGTTATGGTTCTTTTTCTCTGCACATTGTCTGATGATGTTTATATTTGTACCAAGTTTTGTGAAAACATCTTAAACAGTTTTAAAGTTAGAGAGCAAACACATTTTCTAGACTGTAAACTAGCAAGGGGAAAAATTCTGTAAAAAATGTAGATGGAGTTACAGTTCTTATTCTATGCACATTGTCTGATGATGCTTTATATTATGTACAAGTTTTATGAAAATATCATTGGTGGTTTTAAAGCTATGGAGCGGACCTGATTTCAATATTTAAAATTTTAAAGGGGCATAATTCAGTAAAAAATGTATACAGAGTTAGGATGCTTGTTCTCTGTTCATTCCTTGATGATGCTTTACATTTGTACCAAGTCTTGAGAAAATATCTCCAACTGATTCAGTTATGAACCTGACACGATTTCTGTACTCAAATTACAAAGGGGCATAATTCAGTAAATAGTGTAGGCAGAGTTATGGTTCTTGTTCTCTGCATATTGACTGATGATGCTTTACACTTGTACCAAGTCTCGTGAAAATATCTTTAAAGATTTCAGAGTTATAGAGCGCACACAATGTCTGTACTCAAAATTTCAAAGGGACATAATTCAGTAAATAATGTATGCAGAGTTATGGTTCTTGTTCACTGCACATCGTCTGATGATGCTTTACATTTGTACCAAGTCTCGTGAACATATCTTAAATGATTTCAGAGTTATGGAGCGGACACAATTTCTGTACTCAAAATTTCAAAGGGGCATAATTCAGTTAAAAAATGTAGGCAGAGTTATGGTTCTTGTTCTCTGCACATCGTCTGATGATGCTTTACATTTGTACCAAGTCTCGTGAAAATATCTTTATTGGTTTCAGAGATATGGAGCGGACACGATTTCTGTACTCAAAATTTCAAAGGCGCATAATTCAGTAAAAATTGTAGGCAGAGTTATGGTTCTCGTTCTCTGCACATCGTCTGATGATGCTTTACATTTGTACCAAGTCTCAAGAAAATATCTTTAATGGTTTCAGAGTTATGGAGCTGACACTATTTCTGTACTCAAAATTTCAAAGGGGCATAATTCAGTAAAAATTGTAGGCAGAGTTATGGTTCTTGGTCTCTGCACATCGTCTGATGATGCTTTACATTTGTACCATGTCTCGTGAAAATATCTTTAACCGTTTCAGAGTTATGGAGCGGACACGATTTCTGTACTCAAAATTTCAAAGGGGCGTAATTCAGTAAAAATTGTAGGAAGAGTTATGGTTCTTATTCTCTGCACATCGTCTGATGATGCTTTACATTTGTACCAAGTCTCGTGAAAATATCTTTAACGGTTTCAGAGTTATGGAGCGGACACGATTTCTGTACTCAAAATTTCAAAGGGGCATAATTCAGTAAAGATTTTAGGCAGAGTTATGGTTCTTGTTCTCTGCACATCGTCTGATGATGCTTTACATTTGTATCAAGTCTCGTGAAAATATATCTAACGGTTGTAGAGTTATTGAGCGGACACGAAATGATGACGGACGGACAGACGGACGGACAGACAGACAGACGGACGGACAAGGTGATTACTATAGGGCCTCCGCAGACTTTGTCTGGCGGGGCCCTAATGATCACCTATCAAATAGTTTTCAAGTTGCAAGACAGAATTGTTGAGCCGAGAAACGAAGGTCAAATCAACCTCCTTATGAGGTTGATTTGACCTTTATTTCTCGGCTCAACAATACTGCTTCCTTGGTGTCACATATGGCAGGCATTGCACCCCAAGAATGATGTTCATCCATGTCATGGTCTTCAACATACATGTATAAGGCCAATTCACTGGACCGGGAAATGTAGGTCACATCAACCTACAATCTTGGTCAATTCTGGTACAACATCCCATGCATCTCTTTTATCCATCATCCATTACATCACTGTACATAGTCTTTATGATATAATATGGAAGATTGAGTCCCTGGGTCATGAAATGCACTGGCCTACATATATCATGATGTCAACCAGGTGTCACATGGAAACTATATCTCAAGTATGATGCTTATCCATCAAATAATCCCCCTAGATAAAAGGCAGAAATCGCTGGACCACCTATATGTACCTTAACCTACATGTACCAGGTCAAATTTGAATTTGTCACCTGGAACTAACATCCCAAGCATGAAGTACCATGTAATAGTCTTTGAGATATAAGGCAAAATCACTGGACCGTGAAAAGGACATCATACTCAGAGCTCTAGATAAGAGGGAGTATTTGGTGATAATTAGAGATAATTTTTGTTAATTCTGCATAAAAACATACGTTACGACCCCCCATCTGAACCGTCTTGATGAGATGGCTCAGATGAGGGGTCACAACATATGGTTTCGATGAGAAATAAAAGAAATTATCCTTAATTATCATCAAATACTCCCTCTTATCTAGAGCTCTGATACTGACATACATACAGGTACATTACATTATGTGGTCAATTTTGATGTCACATGAAATTTAATCTCGGTGTCATCTGTCGCGTGATGTTAATACATTTGATAGTCTTCTAGTTACATGTATAAGGCAAAATTGCTGAACCATAAAATGTGGGATGGTGTAAATGTGGGTCACACTGGCCTACTTATAATATTATGACCTCAGTTTTGGGACCATGTGGAACCAATGTTAGATGTATGATGTTCAACTACATGTATCAACTTCCTGCAAACAGCAAATACCTATAGATCAAGGAGCCACAGCATTCTGAATTTAAAGCAGTCTGCTCATTGTATATGTCGTACACAACACACCTTCTCATTATGCTTTATCTTTCTGTGAAATTTCATTAAATTTGCTTCAGTAGTTTAGAAGTTATTACTGAGACACCATTTTCAGATACAATTTGACCTCTACCCTGACTGTGACCTTGACCTTGGAGGTAGGGACCTAAGTCTTGTGCAAGACAGTGACACACCTCATTATGCTTTATCTTTCTGTGAAGTTTCATTTTTGCTTCAGTATTTTATAAGTTATTGCTGAGACACAATTTGACCTCTGACCCGATTGTGACCTTGACCTTCGGGGCAGGGATCTAAGTCTTGTGTGTGACACACCCTCTCATTATGCTTTATCATTCTGTGGAGTTTCATGAAATTTGCTTTGGTAGTATTTAAGTTATGTCTGAAACACAATTTGTAACAGACAGACTGATGGACAGACAGACAGTGCGATTTTAATATGCCACCAACAGGGGGGTGGGGGTGGGGGAGGGGGGCATAATTAATCGTAAGACATCTCTGTACATACTGCGTAAGAACTTACGTTGTGCTCCTTAATGACTTAATGATCAATCAGTTCTTTTCACAGGTCAGAACATAAGTTTTAAGGTTATTCCTTAACATAAATATCTCTGTCATACCAAACTTTCTGTGTAACTTATCACCGATAACCTCTTAATGACATAAAGTCCATTCACTTTTATTGAGCTTTTGCTATAACATGTGCAATAAATACATCACAAATACTGACTAATAATGACTAGTTACCAAAAAATGTGAATGAATGTGTATTTAATGTCTAGTAATACAAAAATACACATTCCTGTCTGGCCCGCCTGCTAAGCCAGGTACACCCTTCATTGATAGAGCAATATTAATCCAAAACATAGACTTACCAATATTTCTGGGGCTATAATCCCAAATATAAGCTAAATTATTCCAATTTCCCAAAATTCTACTGAAACAGTGACCTTCCCCTCCTTATTTGGAACAAGAGATTATTGGAGGTTATCAATCAGACTGGAGTTTTGGAGTTGTGTATACTACAGCTACAAGACAGACTCCACAGATATCTTCCCCAGATATGAGTCGCAACATGAGAAAAACAACAAAGTGGCATGTGCGGCCAGCGAAGACTCAGACCAGCCTGTGCATCCGCCCCATCTGATCAGGGTCTTTGCTGTCCGCATGGAGCAAGCTTACACCCTTGACTACCCTCTAAGCGCAAAGCGAAGACTCTGATCAGACCAGGCTGATCTGAATCTTTGCTGGGCCCACATGCCACTTTGTTGATTTTCTCGTGCCACGGCTCATATCTTTATCTACTGACAAAGTTTAAAACCTGGAATTGAAATGGGCCGGAATGGAATAGAAGAGATAATCTATAATTGGCTCCCAGTGCTTGCAGGAAAGAATTTGGTTCCTTAGTGGGAACAGCCTGGGATGTACTCTTAAAGGATTGAATTTGCTTCTTTTGTGGGAGCAAATTCAATCCTGTCAGACTACTATCCCAAATTAATGGAATGGAATGGAGATTACCTCTGCTGGTCCACTCCATTCCACTCCATTAACTGTTTGTATTGGGACAATTTGGTCACCACATAACTCATTGTTATGGACTCTGCCACTCTAGCATTTGGCCAATTCTGTTTTTTCTGTAAAACTGCTGACTGTAAAGCTACCATGACAGACCCTGATCAGACTGCTCCTTCTGTCCCAATACTTGCTTATTTTTGGTAAATAAAGCTCAAATTAAGCAAAATATTTGGTGTAATTTTTAAGTTTCCTTAACTTCTTTCTTTGCAGATAAGTAAAACAGTTCTGTATGGCATGTGCAAACAGTGGAGATTAAGATCAGCATGTGTATCAGTGAAGCCTGATCAGAGCCTTCCTTATTCACATAATACAATATGTAAGCCCTGAGAAATCCTGAAATAACCAACACCCTGCTATTTTAAGCCCTGCTCCAAGGCTGCAGACAGTTTTGAAAATTTGGATGGATATGTGAAGATGACTTAAGGTGGACGATCCCGGAAGAACTCTGTTCTTGCTTGTTTAAAAAACAAACAGAGTTATTGTTCATCAGCAAATCGACTAACTGTGGAGTTATACACTTACAATAACTACCGTAAAGATCCTAAGTTTTCGGGCAAATAGGTCTGTACAAACAGTGGAAACTGAGATCAGACTGTTCCTTAGGAACCAGAATGATCAAGATCTTCACAGTTTCCATTCCATCTGCACATTTTTGTCGACATTACTCTGTGGTAGAACCGAATAACAGGAAAATAAATAATAGGGCAAGGACCGGCTGTGCTTGCAGCAGGTGCAGAATTTGGGCAGTCTATTTTGGGGATATTTTGAACTTAAACATTGTTTTTCTACTATTCTAGGAAACAAAACGGTGAAATGTTTGTTTTTTTGTTTTATTCTTTAAAGGTAGGTTCCTGTACTTTGGAATGCATCATAATTTTGATGATCTTTCATCCAAACTGTTGGAAAGCACTTATAGAAAGGGAATGAATAAGTTTCACTAAAAGTGTAAATCAAAAAAATATTAGAAAAGTTGTTTTGCAAGGGATTTCCTAACTCTGCTTCGCACACCAGATAGCGCTATTTTTAGTTCACGCCAAAAATAGATAACACAGCTGACGTTATGCTGCATTGTATTTTGGGGTAGTTTCAACCCATCTGCCATGCCAGGACCTCTAGGAGAGCTCACAGCAAGAGAAAATTGACCTTTGGGGAATGGCATCATAAATTGCGCACTTATAGACATAATAAACTTAGTTATTTTTAGAACTGGAATTCCAACAAAAGAAAATAAACCAAAAGGGAAAATGACTATTTTCTTCAACATCTGACGATTTTCTCAGTAGCAACAAATTCAGGAAAATAGGAGAATTCAAAACTACTCGGAAAAAGACGAAAATATTTTGTGAACATTATTGTTATTGCTAGTCCAGGAACCTACCTTTAACATACGATGTAAGTTTTACTAAAATAATACGCATAAGCATGCCACATCGATTGATGATATTTTTCATGACGTTTTTCATGAAATTCAATTTTCTTGCATTTTTTCAAAGAATGTAAAAATATACTTATTAATAAGAAAACTGCAATTTTTTGTTATCAGTTTGTTTCAAATATCCTATATTACAGATTATATGATTTGCTGAAATGAAAGTGCATTCATGTGCTAGAGATATGAATTTTAATGGAAACTGTGTAAAAAAAGGTGGTAAAATACAAAATATTGTTTTTTAGGAAAACAAAACGGTGAAAATTGTTTTTTTCTTACCCAAATGTTTTATAGCTCTTTGGGTTATTTAGACGGTATAATGGTTTGAATGCCCCGCCAATATTTCTATTCAGTATTCGTCTACCTTAATTACATCCTTTCCTTTCCCACAGTCCAACAGTATTTCAGTTTTATTAGGATGATTGTTGGGGGGGGGGGGGGGGGGGGGGGAGGGGGGGGCATGAGGGGGAGTCAAGGGTTGAAAATGAAAAGTGAAAGGCTGCATGAAGTGGAACACCATTTATGATTGAAAAGATTTCTGCCAACGGGAATCAAACCCGGGGCTGTTTTACCAGGCCAGTGCTTAGCCCATAGCTCCTTTGACAATTTGGACAAAATTATTAATAGGTTGTTTCATGGATAATGAGCAAAAATAATATCCCAGAATTAGAATCAAAATGAGCCGCAACACTACAAAACCAACATAGTGGCATATTTGCCCAGCAAAGACTCAGATCAGTCTGGACATCCACCCAGTCTAATTTGAGTCTTCCCTGTCAGCATGGAGGTAGTTTAGACCCATAGCTACGCTTTAAGCATACAGCAAAGGCTCTGATCAGACTGGGCAGATGCCCAGTCTGATCAGAACCTTTGCTGGGTGCACATGCCACTTTGTTGGTTTTGTGGTGTCGCTGCTCAAGCAACCTTATCTGGAGCTCCAAAATAAGTTTCAACAGCTGTTTTTTCTGCAGTCATATTCAATTCTTCACAACCAACTTTTTATGATTTCCTGATAATTAACAAGTCAGGCTGAATCTATTCCCAGCTGAAATTTGCCAAAACAAATTTGTTTCAAGTCATGATAAAACCTGCCTTAGATTACTGTGTATGGGTATACTGTGAAGTTTTTCCGCCATTTTCATATAGGGAGGAAACTTTTGAGACTTCCTGGTTGCTTCCCTGGATGATGAAACCCTTCCAAAACAGGCTTGACCCAATTGCAAAGTGCAAAGGGAAGCAAAAAGAAAAATGGCAGAGTTGCTTTCCCTAATCACCAAGACAGGTCAGATGAAGGGTCACAACGTAATAATGCTTTTTATGTAGTCTATACTCTATACTGTATAGTGGGTAATTTCTGTGGGTGTTTTAATTTCTGGGTATTTCTTGTTTTGTAAAAAGTGCAGAATTAAAATCCTAGAATATTCCAATAAGGTATCATTTTGGGTACATCTGTATTTGTCCTTTTCTTTCTTTTTATATTCAACTTTTAGGAAAAATATTCATTTTCAATCACCAAAATAATAAAAATTGTTGACTGCACTGAGACTAAACAGACAAATCATCTTTCACGCAGCGGTAAAATATCTCCACGTGGGAATTTTGGGCAAACTATAGATGAGGACTATAAGAGACTGGTTTTATCCTCACACTATCTTAAATGATTTAAGAAAACTAAGTTGCCAACTTTCTGACAATTAGAAAAAAACATTTTAGCTTATATATTGGGTCACACATATATGTATCTGAGCAAACAATGCAGACCCAGATCAGACTGCTGCAATGAGCAGTCTGATCTGATTCTGCATTGTTTGCCACTCTGCTTTTGCAATCTTTGACGCACTGTCTGGCAGTTAAAGCAATTTACTCCATTTCAGGATATTTTTGGTAATTGTTTAAGGTGTATCGCAATATTTACGGCAATTACAACAGTATTTTCCTGGTGCCAGGTAAACAACAGTCAAGGATGAAGATGTTCTACGCAAATTCTTGCCGGTTGGAAATGCTCACAACAATCTTCCTTGGCCCGCAGAGCTCTAGATACATGTAAGAGGGGTATTTGATGATAACTGAGGGATAATTTTTTTATTTCTCATTGAAACAGTATGTTGTGACCAATTATCTG
Source organism: Ctena decussata (assembly GCA_963989385.1). Classification (NCBI taxonomy): domain Eukaryota; kingdom Metazoa; phylum Mollusca; class Bivalvia; order Lucinida; family Lucinidae; genus Ctena; species Ctena decussata. Next base: position 59,664,776 of record OZ022511.1, read on the forward strand.
AACCGTCTCATCGAGACGGTTCAGATGAGGGGTCACAATATATGTTTTTATGCAGAATTATAAAAAATTATCCCTAATTAGCACCAAATACTCCCTCTTATCTAGGGCTCTGCATGGGTATATGGGATTCCAAGAGAAAAATCTGAGGTTTTGACAGTCATTTCTCAAGCACTCAAAAGCTTGTATTTTGGCGTAATTTTGCTTTAAATGAGCCCCAAGTAGCTTATGATGAGCTCCCATTCCCAATCTTGCACTCCACTTTGGTGCAATCTTTATTTAAATGCCTCTTCCCCCTCTCTCCAAAACCCACTTCTAAGGTATTACTGATTCAATAAGATGTAGGTGCCCCCTAAAGGTTTTTGTCAATGTTCATATCATCCTTTATAAATATATTAATTGAAGTCATGTTTATGTCTCTCAAACCAAACATACAACTTCAATGGCTCGAATCCTGATGGCTTGTTAACCCTGGCTGACTAGAACTCTTTGCTTGGTACCTAGATGTCAGTTTATATAGAAACTAACCCTGGATGGCTAGAACAACCCTTGGCTGGAACTAATTTTATGGTCCTAAGCCTGTTCGAGCCAACGAAGTTCTACTCTAATTTCCCAATGTAATTTTCAGGTGCATACGAGGGATGATCCAGATATTCATGGACACAGTCCATAAAATCCAACTGCAATAGGTTATTTCTTTCAAATCTTAACCAATGTTTCTCTACATATGACTGAATAATTTCTCACAATTTCAGGCAAATTCAATGAATATTGGGTTTGGCATCTATGTTTGAATATACCAGGGGTTGTCTGTGAGGCGCACTCCAGATGTTTTGCAGAAAAATACAAAGTGTTCCTTTTGAAATAATCAGATATATTTTATCCTTAAAATTTCGATATAAAATTTCAGTCAAGAAACTAACGTAGCATTTCCCAATTCCGAACAATATGAATATTTATTATTGGCATTTGACATGACATTCTGTACAAACAAAACAGAACACCACCCTCTGAAATGAAAGAAGAAAATAACGTTTTTCCAACGTCTGCACGCAAGCAGTTCGTCTAAAGTTCGACATAAAAAGACATAAAACCAATGGCAACAAGTTATATTTTACACGAAGCATCATGAGACATACATGTTTCAAGATACTGTGTACAAGAGTGCTAAAAGTAAATTTCGATCCACATTTTCGGACCCCAGGATGGCAATGATGCACTTATTCAATGAAATAGTATATTTCACACCTCAAAATAGAGCCCAAAATGTTTACGTGATATCAGAAGTTGTGCTTTGTGAAACCTGATGGAAAACTTGTGATTGTCTTATTGCTCTATTCCTTGTATTATATTAATACAATATATTATTATATTAATGCTGAAACTGTGATTTTTGTGTCTTGATTTCTTTAGTGGGTCTTATCAGCTTCACCTTTTGAGAATAGCATATACCAAACGTCAACGTGACGTTGTGGCTCAAGTTAGGGTAACTGAACAAAATGCATTGTTATAAATGAATCGATTGAGATATCTAATTCAAAATTTACACGTGTGTTTACCAATGATGTGGCAAGGGGCATGTAACATTTCACCGATGGGCCTTTTCAGATTCCTTATTTATTTAAGGTGTCCACGAACTTCTGGATCAACCCTCGTACATACAATGCCCCACACCCACACTAACTCTTTTTGTAAAGGGGAAAGAAATGAGTTTTTAAGTTATATAGAGATGATGGTTGGATGATAATGAAAGGTTACATGGGCACTGGAATAATGCTTGCAGTGAAAATAGTTCCACTGGCCACTTGAACCTGGTACCATTATTTTTGGGTCCTAGCCCAAGATTGCAATCCATGGGCGATTTGGTTCCAATTAATCTGTGTCTCTCTACTACAAATGTATGCTTTTTTGATAGAATTATTTCAGCCAGTTTCATTTACATGCACTGTCGGTTTTGATTATTAACGGTATAGGTGGCATAAAGTTCCATTCTCCCGACGCCTATCAAAACTCTGCTAACCATCACTGCCTGGAGAAATCAACTACATCAGAAAAAAAAAAACAATGTCTTAAACAAGTTAAAGAACAAGGGAAGAGCGTAGACTGATTAGTTTCTATGAATCATTTCAGATGGATACAGGAAAGACCAGTCTGACTCCACTGTTGCACAAGCTCAGTGATATAACCAGAGATCTCCCCAGACCATTAAGGCATGTCGCTTGCAACATGCCTTTTTCTTCAAATTACCTTTGCAATATGCCTTAATTTCTAATGAAAATTTACAACCAGAGGGCCAATGGCCCTATATCGCTCACCTGAGCACTGAAGCACTGAGGTTACAGCAACAAAACACCATGCACAACACCAATAAAAACACCATTTATGTAGAGGATAATATCACAAACATTTATGCAAAAAATGAGCTTTATCCCCCCTAAATGGCTTCTCAGAAGATCTTTGGCCAAAAAAAATAATGAAAATTTGGCCTTTCAGCTGCAATGGCAACCAATCAAAATCAGGTATTTGGTAAAAATTCATATGGCTGGTATAGGACTATTTCAGGAACATTTCTGTAAAGTTTTGTCAAAATATCTGCAGTAACACAGAAATAAATACCAAATGTCCACTTTCCCCATTATAAGTCTATGGAAATTTACGTTGCCATAGCAACGAATTCACATGGGCAATGATAATATGAAACATACTTTAGATAGAGGCTAATGTTATTAATATGTATGCGAAGTATCAGCTTCATCCCCCTCATAGCTTCACTTTTCCCATTATAAGTCAATGGAAATTATAAGTTGCCATAGCAACCAAAGTTCTTATGGGATTGAGGAAAAAAGAATAAACTTTATGTAGAGGCCACTGTCATCAACACGTTTGCACAATATCAGCTTCATCCCCTATATGGCTTCTGAGGAGCAGATTTTTTTTTTTCTTGAAAATTTACCCTATATTTTGCCATGGCAACCAATCAAATTCAGCGATTTGGAGAAAATTCATATGAATCGTAGAGGACTACTCAAGAAACATTTCTGTAGAAAAAAATCTAAATAACTGCAGTTAGACAGCAAAAATTGCCAATTTCCATTTTCCCCATTATAAGTCAATGGAAACTCTTAGTTGCCATAGCAACCAAACTGCTGGAGCAATTGCCATGCAAAACAGTAATTCTATAGAGGCTAGTACTAAGGTTCTTTCTGTAAAGTTTGAGCTTTATTGGCCACACAGTTTCTGCGAAAATGATTTTTTAATATTTTTCTATTTTTAACCATTCGGTTGCAATGGCAACCAGCCAAACTGCGCAATTTGCATAAATTTAACATGGCTGGTTAAAGACTACTCAAGGTACATTTCTATGAAAGTTTTGTCAAAATATCTGCATTGGCATAGCAATAAATGCAAATTTTCCATTTTGCCATTATAAGTCAATGGCAACTTTAAGTTCCCATAGCAACCAAACTGCTGGAGCAATTGCCAAGAAAAACAGTACTTTTATATAAGCTAGTACTAAGATCCTTTCTGTGAAGTTTGAGCTTTATTGGTTGCATAGTTTCTGAGGAGATGATTTTTGAATATTTTTTCTATTTTTAACCATTCGGTTGCCATGGCAACCAGCCAAATTGTGCAATTTACATGAAGTTCATGTGGTTGATAGAGGAATGCTCAAGGAACATTTCTGTAAAAGTTCTGTCAAAATATCTGCAGTGACATAGCAATAAATGCAAATTTTCAATTTTTCCCATACAAGTCAATGGAAACTTTAAGTTGCCATAGCAACCAAAGTTCTGAAGCGATTTGAATAAAAAACAGTATTATTGGTTCCCCCTGCCTATAGATGCTATACATGAAATTTGGTAACGATGGGCCTTGTAGTTTCAGAGGAGATGTCGTTTGAAAATATTGACGGACGGACGGACGAAGGACGGACGGACGAAGGACGGACGACGGATGCCTGCCTATACTATAAGCTCACCTGTGAGCCTTCGGCTCAGGTGAGCTAAAAATGCTATTATTTTCATTTCTTAGCCAGTGAAGTTGTTTTAAATGTATCTAGGACCATCAGTAAATCATTTACAATGTAAATCTTGGCTAATTTTGACAAAACATTGCTATATTAATAAGGATTTTAAAAATTGATCAACAAGTCAAGGTCTGACTTTTGTGTTAAAAGCGACATGCCTTCTTAAATTTCTGGGGAGAACACTGATATGATATAACTATTTGTTATCAGCCTATATAATATGGTACCTTTCCCAGTCTCACAGGTAAAATTCACCCTGACAATGTCAGCCGCATTTGTCAGTTCACAGGGGCATCTTCAGATCTCGTCAACAAAACTCAAACTCAGCTTTTGTATTTGGAAATAAGTTTGGAAATTGGCACGAATCACAGAGGTACAAGTTGTCTTGCACTACTTTCAAGTATTAAACTAAAAGCTGACTTTTTATCAATCATCATACTGTAATAACTCCAGGGCTGGAAATTCCGCTCGTATTTACGAGTAGATGGTTGGTAAGGACGAGTGGAAATTGTCACTGACTTGCCCTGCCGGACGAGTAGGTTTTTCCTCCATGAAAATTGTCTAATCATGCCGTTCAGGAAAAGCACTTTACAAATCGATCAAATTACAGCAAACAAATAGTGACTGTAACGCAAAAAGCATGAAATCCCATAGATTTCCTCATCGTGTTGCCTAAAAAATGAAAACGGAAATGGCAAACTGTAAATAAACAGTGTGCATGCACATATCTAACATCGACCCGATGAGGATTCGCACCAACGCGGTTTCGCCTAAGTTGTTTGCGCTCTATAATTGCATGATTACAAATGCATAATCCAACTCAAATAGTTGTATAGGACATTATTTTCACATCCTCTCTTGAATAAAGCAGAATAAAATTTACTTTGGTGCAGAAATCTTTATAAACGAAACCTCTTTGTACGATCCTGAATTGGGACGAAACCATATTACCTACGGAAAGTACCGGAAATAACCGAGTGAAAATGAAAGTGAAAGTAGAATAAGGACGAGTAGGTTTTTGAAAGGACGAGTAAAAATTTGAAAGCACTTGCCCTGCAGGACAAGTACGTTCAAAAAAAAGTTTTGAGCCCTGTGAACAAAGAGAGCGGCTGCCCAGGCTGATCTGTGTCTGCGCTGGGCGCACAACCACATTGTTGGTTTTGTCATGCCGCAGCTCAAATGTCAATTAGGAACCTGAAAGGAGTCTGCCTTGCATCAAAAAACTTTTGTTAAGGTGGTAGTAAAGCTTACACTCATAGTGGAGAGCACTGGTATGTAATCATCTGAATTCTTAAGAAATTGCAATATGCAGAGACAGTGATAGTATCGTGATGCATTGTGATGTAAGACACTCGATAGTAATAATATCGTGATAGGGATTTCTCCAATAGTGAAAGTATCATGACAGTCAGAATTTGGGATGATAGTAAGCCCTAATACACAAACTGTTACCGTTTATCCGCATAAACATAGAAGCCCTACCATCTAATAAGTCTAGAAGGTGGTGACAGGCAAGACACATCTTCCTGTGGACTGTTTGTAACTGAGTTCATTTGTTCTTCTGATCTCTGATTTACTTTTCATGCTTCAGGGTTCAATCCAGGCTGCGCTTTTGGGCCAATGGCTGGTGAAACGATCAACCCACCTTTGAAATCGGACCAACAATTTACCACAATATGACTGAAATGACCCACACCTGAAATCAGGCAAAACTGACTCAGGCTGCAATTACAGTGCTGTCGGCCTATTCAGCGCACTTAAGCAAAGAATCGTTAACTGTGTAAATAAGAACAATAAAAAAATAAACAACATATATTGTGTTTTTCATGTACAATAATCACCCTCTGTTTCATCAAAAAATATCCACCATCTGGTATTGATCACAATATGAAAAGAAACTCAAATCTCATGTACCATTGTGCACGAGGGAGCCCGTGTTTGTCGGCCAATTCGACGCAGCTTCTGAAAAGGTCTTATTCCTGACATAAATAATGGGCTTAATTTGTGAAACAGACTTTAACAATTACATCACTCGGCGGGCTGCAGAATGACTGCAGAAGGAGCATGTGGAAAGTTTCAACAATTATTTGCTTTAGGGCTGTTAAATCATGATCCTTTGGACATTAGCTGGGTGATCTATCTTATAATTCACTTCTTTACTATGTGCAATAATGCAAGGCATGCAAAGAGTGATAATTATTATTGACAAATGCTGCTGAAGTGAGTTGACCTACATTCGTGATGTGTATTCAGAGCCACTGTGTTTGTAGACAAAGATTGCGAAATACGGTGAAATGTGTATTCGACGCCATATGCTGAGCTGCAAGTGCCAACTGCAAATATCTGCATAAAACCAAATGCAACTAACCCCTCTGGCCAGAAATGATCTTTACCGCATATAAAGATATCCGCTTGAAGGACTGCTTGGAAAACAGCCGACAAAAATTATCAACACTTGTTTAACGGTAAATGACGTTACGTAACGTGCGCCTCATAAGCCGATGCGTCGAATAGGCCGACACGACAGTACCTAAAATAGGGTATAGGAAATGAACTGCATTCATACAGGTCCATACGTAACAGAATGACCTTTCAGCTGTATAGACCCCTAGTTGTTGCGACCTTTTTCCCTTTCAGCTACACCGAAACGACCCACCAAAAATCTGCTGGAATTGACTCACCCCTGAAATCGAGCGAACAACACTGGAATAAACGACCGGGCCGAAACCATTGTAGTGGTGCGCCATGTCCGACAGATCATCCATTGCGGCCAGTTACTGGTCGATTTGGTTCGGCATTTAGATGGCGCTAATTTTATGCATGTGACTGCAGAAGCGCTCTCTTACCTTGACGTCGTAGCGGGAATACAGGCTTTCTTTCTCTGGAGCTCCAGACGAGAATTCTACCCGCTGAGACAAGTTTGCGGCTCTGTTCCATACAGTCTAAAGTAATGGGTGAGTTTTACTTTAATGGTGGCAGCTGAACAGAACTTCCAACGCTTCTGAGAGGGAGAATTTACAGGAAAGTCTCAACCAAAAAATTTGCTACTTCGTGGCCCGGACCAGCATGCGTTTTCAGACTTGATAATTCTAATAATTGTATGGTTTTTCCAAAGGTTTACAGTCATTTTTAGAATTATTCAGCACTGTCTGTGACATAATTTCTTCAATATTGTTTGGCATTAATGAAATTAAAAATATTCGGCTGAACAAAATTGCGCACGTGCACACGTGGCGGCCATTTTGAAAAAGACAGCTAAGCTTACTTTTTCATTTAATTGGCTATTCCTGCAACTTTTTACAGCTTAATACCCCAGTTTACAAGTTAAATTTCTTTCAAAGGAAGAAAAAAATGTATTTCATTAAAATTTCCTCATTTTCACAGACAGTTTTTGTTTGTATAAAATACATGTTTGCAGACGTGCATCCGGTTTCATGGCATAAGTCAAAGACTTGCGCAAATATTGAAACGTGTTTTGAATGAAATACATATTCAGAGGGGTATAAACTTGAAGCTCATGTCAGTCAAAGACGTGTACACCACTGTGACCAGCCATAAACGTGGTTTGAAAACAGTTTCGACGTCATTGTAAGTGAGCAGCCGTTTTGTTGCAGGTAAAAAGAAATAAATTATAAAATTTATTCTTGTGTATTTACTTTGCGACAAAATGTCATCAGACATGCAAAACCCAATTCGTGTGAATTTTGCGACGGTTGAAGACCTCCAGAGCATTCCACACATTGGTCCAAAGGTTGCATGTACATTGATTGCATTGCGAGAAAGTCAAGGCAATCTGACCCTAGAAAAATTGTAGACGTTTCTCCGAGCAAAGTTCAATGAGGAAACGTTGGCAATGTTAGATTTTTCTCGCAATGTAGGCTTGCCTATTGCACCAGCACAATATGGGTTGGAAGAAAGGGAGGAACCTAGGGTGGAGGAAAGGGAGGAACCTAGGGTGGAGGAAAGGCAAAGACCTGTTTCACCAGCCCGTAGTGTTTATGAGGACTCCTTTGAAGTAAATCCTTCAACCACTGCCAAAAAAGAGGTAACTGAACAAAGGACACTCATGTTTGCAGAAAGGCCTCCCATGTATGAACAAAGGCCACCCATGTTTGAAAGGTGGGAAAATTTTAGACAACAGTTTTCCCCAATGACCAGCATGCATGACCAGAAACCGTCTCTTCCTGCTGAAAGAGGCGGTGACCCGTCATGTGATAGGCCCATTCCTAGTTCCTCTGTCCAAAGGATTGAGGAATATAAAGTTCCGAAGCCAACAAAGTTTGCCAAAGAACTGTATCGTAAGAGTACGAAGAGGGAGAAAAAGGTAGGGAAACTGGAAAAGAGCAAACATCATAAAAAGAGTGCAAAGCACAAGAAAAGAGCTCACAGAGATTCTAGCTCTTCATTCTCTTCCCCATCTAGTGACAATGCAAAGAAAGAGGGAGGGATGGGGAAGCTGGAAAAAAGTAGGCATGGTAAGGCTGGAAAGCACAAGAAACAAGTTCAGAGATATTCCAGCTCTTCTTCCGAGGACCGTGAGTACATTGAGAAAGGGGCAAAGCCCAAGAAAAAGACTAAGAAAAGAAAGTCTAGAGATGAGCCTTCCAGTTCCCCTAGCTCTTCTGAGTCTTCTAGCGCTAGTACAGACTCTGATGATGAGTTTAACATCCGTGCAAAGCACCGTTCTCATCATAAAAAGTGAAGAAAAAGAGTGGGGCTGCAATTCTGAGATTATTGCCTAAAAATCTCAGTTATGACGGGAAAACAAATTGGCTGGCATTCAAACAGAAGTTCACTCGATATGCCACTGCATGTGAATGGACTTCAAGTGAATGTTTGAATTGTTTATGCTGGTGCTTGACTGATAAAGCAGCAGATTTCTATGCCATCTTGATGGAAAGAAACGAGCATTTGACGTATCGACGTCTAATGAGTCGATTGGAAAAACGTTTCGGTGTCAAGGAATTAGCGGAAACTGCTCAGGCAAGGTTTCGACAGGCAACCCAGGAACCAGGGGAATCACTAGAAGACTGGGCTGATAGGATATTGACACTGGCAACTAAGGCATTTAAGATGTTGCCAGAGCAGTATTCTAGCAAGCAGGCTGTCGTTAGATTATGTGAAGGTCTACTCGACAGAGAAGCTGGGTTGCGTGTTGAAATGGATAAGCCTGCTACAATAGAGCAAGCCATCAATAGTATAAGGTGGTATCAACACCTACATCAGTCCGTTTATGGAAAATCCAGTAAACAGAAACAGGATGAAGTTTTTGAGATGGTTGTTCAAGGGACAAACGCCCAGAATGAGAGTTCTGATGAGCAAAGTTCATCAAGAATCTCAGATCTTGAAGCAGCCATGATAAAGCTTCAGGAAAGTTTTGATGCAATGTCATCAAAGTTCTGACCATAGGAGCAGAACTACAGCTCCAAAATGGGGAAGAAAAATGGTGGTATATGGCAGTTTTGCCCTGACTCATGAACAGAAAATACTGTACTACGCTTAAAGTCTCCATAGTCCTATCAGCGGTAAAAACGACTAAATTCAAATCAGTGTAAAAAGCTGTTCAACCTTCACCTTTGATAATAAAATGCGGGTTAGTGTGCATATATTGAGTTATATAACAAGCAAAAAGTAGAGAAAACAAGTTTTTGAAAAATAACAAATCGCTCGCAAAATCAAATTTCCTGTTCTGGTTTCCCGTCTAGCAATGCTATATAAACATAGGCGGGATACTGATTGGGACTCAACACCTGTAGATTGTATTTTTACCATTTTATGAAATCGAAAGTATGTCATTTTAGTTGCCAACTAAAATGACCCAAATAAGAAATAAGTTTTCAAACCCTTTTTATGCGAAACTGAAGGATGTTTTATTTGTTTAAAGCTGGCTAATCACAGTCATTTACAATGATGAAACTATAGTAAAAAGCTTGCAGCGATTCCTCATGATAAAATTTTTCATGCTGATAGAGCAGTGGGGCCTTTAAGGAGCTGCTGGCAACAGTACGGCTTACTAGACAATGCAGGTACACTGAAGGACTTTAAAAACGCAAAAATTAAAATTCATAAAAATTACTAATTTCTAGTGTACTAATTTAATTGAAATTTGGCAACGATGACCATCGATATGTCAGCAAAACATGTTCAAAATTTCATGTAAAAATAATAAGTAATATTAGCGCAACAGTCTATCAAATAGCAATACCCTTAGATTCTAAAGTTGCAAGTACTATCTCAATCAGTGAAATGTCTAGAGACAAAGGCGACCAGTCAAACTTTGCTGCCGTAAAATTGACGGTGAGGCGGGCAGTATGGACTGGGGCATTGTCTTGTTGGTATAGAAAATTTTCCTCTCTTATAATTTTGACGCACAAAGGGTATTACCACAGGACGAAGAACATTGTTAATGTAGCGTCTTGACGTCGGCTCGTAATGCTTCGGTGTCAACCTTTACTGTCCCAGTAGCCTGGTAACGATTTCTAAGGCGCTGAACAGTCAACAGATTGCAATTATAATGTCATGTGACGTCAGAAACACACAGCCCGTCTTGTAACATTCCGATTTTGCCAGATCGTTCATGTTTGGACAAGCGTGGCGTGATTAATAATGTTGTAGAACTAAAGCTCAAGTGTTTTTTAGACATGTATAACTACAAGCTACACGTGAAATGGTAATTTGTTTTTCCTCATTTATTCGTGGGTACACCACGTGCAAAAAATTGTAAAACAATGATGCATAGCTAGAGGTGGCCAGTGCATTTAAAAATGCCGGTTTTAGATATAGACAGAAGCAGAGTGTCGTTACCAGCCGAGTTTATCTGTTAAAGAAGACAAAAAATATTCTGGGTGCAAGAAAAAACGATTTCCATTTTTTGCGTTTTTAAAGTCCTTCAGTGTACTGTTGCTGGGTAGGCTCTTTACGGTTCGTACAGATCATTGTTGTCTAACTTGGCTATTACGGTTTTAAGACCCACAAGGGCAGTTGGTCAGGTGGATAGTGAAACATCGACCTATGTAGCCATGGATATGCTGGTGCAATGTGTAGAATACCGGTGTCTAGAGAGCATTGTAATGCATATGGTCTAAGGGTAAAACCCTGTGATCTGCCGTGTGGGGTGTGTGAATTCTGCATAAAGGCCGATAAAAATGGGGGTTCCTTTTCCAGGGAGGTGGATGGTTCAGTAACAAAGGCATCTCCAATGTTGCAGATCATTATACCTATGACCAATGAACAAAGGATGATGTAACTGGGGAATGTTTAATTGGTATGGAAGAAAATGTTCAGTTTTTAAAATCCTGGGGAATGTTGTATAAGTAAAATTGAATTGGAACAGGGGGACACTCCTGGGGCACGGGGTCATACCAGAAAATGTTCAGGGAAAACCTGGGGTATTGAAAAACTTGTAGATATGAATCGGGTAACTCCTGATGGGTGGATTAAAGATGCCATGGGGAATGTTCAGATTAATTCTGGGGATTGGGATGAATGTCAAATTGGATACAATCTGGAAATATTTTGGGACTATGAAAAGGGGTATCTTAGAATATGATCAGGTAAAACCTGGGGTATGTCGAGGAGGGGTATTTCCCAGAGGTCTGTGATGCAGGGAGTGAGTAATAGCCAGTTAGAAACTCAGCTACAGCAACAAAGTTGTTCGTTAGCTGTGAGAGTCAGGATAAGTGTTCTCCCCAGAAATTTCAGAAGTCATGTCACTTTTAGCACAAAAAATCAGATTTTGACTTGTTGATCAATTTTTTAAAAGAAATCCTTAATATAGCAATGTTTGGTCAAAATTAGCCTAAATTTACATTAGAAATAATTTGTTGTAAGCCTTTAATGCATTTAAAAAAGGCGAGGTCTGCTGACAACCGGTTGTCACCAGACTTTTTGGACCAAAAACGTCTGCTGACAACCGGTTGTCACCAGACTTTTTGGACCAAAATCGTCTGCTGACAACCAGCCATATATTTTCTATTAAATGGTTTTGAATTGGGTTTCATTTAACTGAATTTATATAAATATGTCTAAATATATTATAAATATAACATTAAGTTTCTCATAGCTAAGGCAAATGGCCATTTGTGCTTGAATGTATGGAAACCAATGAAGTTGAATATCTACACCATTACAGCCAAGACCACAGCATCCTTACCCAAACATATCCAGGTTCTAGAATTGATAAGCTGTGGTCCAAGCTGGAAGAGAGGCTGCTTCATTTGATATAAGGGTAAAAATTGATACTCTGGATCCAGGGATTTTTTTTTTGTTCGGTTTTGGGTTTTATGGGAATTCTAGTGGAATTTTAAGTCACATACTGGAATTTAGTCTGTTGGAAAAAAAAATATAATATTGAAACTGGAGGAAACATCTTTTTGACAGGTCTCATTCATGAAATCATTTGCTATTTGCATTTTGATCATATATTTATATGATTTGGCCACAGGGTAGGGCAGATGACCCTAGGGCCTAATTTTGATCACCACAAAAAGCTTTTATTACTTCTACTATTAGTTGTAAGTTTTTGAAAAAGCTATTTTAAATCATGGTTTTATATAGATCTTATCATTATTCTATGCACGCAGTGTATGTAGCCCAGGATAGGGAAGATTTTGAGCATCACTGTAGGCTTGATTACTCTGATCATTTGCTGTTAGTTTCTGAAAAAAACATGATTTTATTTATACATGTAGTATGAGTATTTCAATTCTTGTAACAGTGTGACGTGTTTTCCCCTGCACCTCAGAGGAATGTATCCATGGCCGCAATAAGGGGCACTGTGCGTCTGTCCATTATGATTTTATATAGAGTTTTTTCATGATTTTATACATTTTTTGTCCTATAGATAGACTTAATTGCAGTACATGACTTAAAATGCCCCTAGAATTTCTCACAGACATTAACTGACCTGACAACTGTCTTGGAAATGTTTTCTCTATATAAAGGTCTTTCGGATGAGACTTTAAACCGAGGTCCCGTCTCCATATGACCGTTGTTGGTGGGACGTTAAACCCGAGTTCACTCACTCACTCTCTATATAAACTTATGTTAACTACTTGACCCTCGAGGTAGGGCCATATTTGGCCCAAGGGGCATAATTTGAACAAACTTGACAGGTGATGCTTCATACCAATTTGTCCAAATACCAAGGCTCTGTGCCTAGTGGTTTTAGACAAGATGATTTTTTATGTTTTGCCCTTATAAGCCTATGTAAAACGTGACCCCCAGGGCAGGCCATCTGACCCCAGGGCCATCATTTGAACAAACTTGGTAGAGGACCACTATATGATGCTACATACCAAATACCAAGGCTCAGCACCCAGTGGTTTTAGACAAGAAGTCTCTTATGGTTTCCCTATATAAGCCTATCTAAAACATGACCAGCAGGGTGAGGCCTTTTTTTGCCCCAGGACCATATTTGAACAATCTTGGTAGAGGACCACCAGTGAATGCTACACACCAAATATCAATGCTCTAGACCTTGTGGTTTTAGTCAAGAAGATTTTCAAAGTTTTCATTCCAAAACTATATTTTTAGCTCATTTGACCAAGTAATGCAATGGACTGGGACCATTTGAGTAATTTTCAAAGAGGGTAACGTCATAATAATAAGGTTCATTCCTGCCAAGTTTGGTCAAAATCCAACCAGCAGTTTAGGAAGAGATGTCCTTTGAAGCAAATTGTTGGCAACGGAAAACGCACAAGTCATGGCGGACATTCCATGATTGACAACAGACATTGACTGATCACAATAGCTCATCTTGAGCCTATGGCTGAGGTGAGGTAAAAGGATTTTTGAGTATTTTCTTACAAATTTCCTTTGAAGCAAATTGTTGGCAACGGAAAACGCACAAGTCATGGCGGACATTCCATGATTGACAACAGACATTGACTGATCACAATAGCTCATCTTGAGCCTATGGCTGAGGTGAGGTAAAAGGATTTTTGAGTATTTTCTTACAAATTTCTGTAGCTCAAACCTAGGGTGGCCCTCATTGGGCAGGGCTGTTTTGGACCCTGAGGTAGGACCACTAGGCAACATGCTATATACCAAATTTCAAGCATCTGAGCCCAACGGTTCTGAAGAAGAAGATTTTTGAATATTTTCCTATGTATTTCTATGGTTCAAACCCAGGACCCCCTGGGATGGGGCCATTTTGGGCCATAGGGCCCCATCTAAACAGAGTTGGTAAATGACCAATAGGCAATGCTACATACCAAAATTTCAAGCATCTGAGCATAGCAGTCCTGGAGAAAAATATTTTTAAGTATGCCTGTATTTTATTTTGGAACCCAAACCCTACTGCTGTCTGCTGCAGGGCCATTTTGGACACTGGGGCTGCCATTGGAACAAACTTGGTAAAGGTCAACTTGGCAATGCTTCATACCAAATATCAAGCATCCAAGCCTAGTAGTTCTGAAGCAGAGATTTTCAGATATCAAGGCCCTAGGCCTAGGGTTTCAGAGCAGATGTCATTTGAAGCATATTGTTGACTACAGACAAAGCAAGAGGTACGACAGACTTTGACTGATCACAATAGCTCACCTCGAACCTATGGCCTCTGATGAGCTAAAAACAAAAAAAAAAAAAAATGGATTTTAAAGTATCAATTATATGCTAACCTCAGATGAAGCAGCAATCTCTTCCAGCTTGGATCCCAGCTGATCAATTCTAGAACCTGGATATCATAGAGCAAGGGTGCTGTGGTCTTGGATGTAATGGTGTAGATATTTTTCTTGACTGTGCTCAATGACAAGAGCCATTTTTACTGAGTTGTAGGTGTTTCAGATGGATAAGTAAAGATCATATGAATCAAATATAAATTTAAATGCAACATTATTGGTTTCCATACATTAAAGTACAAACAGGCCACATATAGATGTAACACAATGCCAAAAAGTGCAAGAATGCAAGTAAAAGAAGTCATTTGCCTTTACTATGGGAAACTTTATGTTGTATTTATAACATATTAATACAATTTCTGTTAAAAGGAACCCCATTTAAAACCATTTAATAGAAAATGTATGGCCGGTTGTCAGCAGACGTTTTTGGTCCAAAAAGTCTGGTGACAACCGGTTGTCAGCAGACGGTTTTGGTCCAAAAAGTCTGGTGACAACCGGTTGTCAGCAGACACTTCCTTTAAAAAACTTTACTGGCTAAAAAATGAAAATAGTAGCACTTTAATAAAATTTCATTGGAATTAAGGCATGTTGCAGGCGGTGTGCCTTAATGATCTGGGGAGATCCCTGGGATAAATATGTCCATATAGCTATAGTCTTGTCGGATGGGATGGCGGACATCGAGATCCATTGAAAGTAATCAGCCTTGGAGTAACTGAAGAACCATCACGCTGGGTTTCTCACTGGAAGACTTAAAAGAAGGGCATGCTGAAGATGGAAATCTACATATGCTTGACCGGGTGAAAAGCGCAAGTAAACCTGAAGAGGGAGCTCTGTTCCTGGCAGGCCCTGCGGCAAAGTCGTACAGGCTTAACTGTTAACAGGGAACAATTTCTCCTGATTGGTGAGATCCTGTATAAAACTCGGAATGCCACCGACGAGAAGGACCTGGTCATGCCAAGTTTGAGAGACGAAACCATCCAGTTAAGCCATTGCATATACCATCTGCAGGACATAAGGGAGATGCTGAGTGGCCAGAACCAAAGAGAAATTCTGTTGATAGGTCACCCACGGAGAGAGTCCATATTGACCTGGGACCATTGCCAAAATGCCCAGAGGAAATGAGAACATACTATGATGGTAGATCAGTTCACTAAATGGGTAGAATGTATACCACCCCCATCGCAAACTGCTGAAGTAACAGCCAAAGCAGCTGTTGACCATTTTTCTTGTGTAATGCCCTTGAGATCCATGAATCACAGATTATGATGTATAGGCCGTACGGGAAGGGCCAGGCAGAAAGGGATCTACTATGAAGGGTAGGGACAGATTACACCCCACGGTCAGCTACTATACCACTTATAGCTACCTCTGCATGTCAGATGTATCAAGAACCTGAGTCAACTGTGATACACCTGATAGCTTCTTCTACATGTCAGATGTATCAAGAACCCAAGTCCACTGTGATACACCTGATAGCTTCTTCTGCACGTCAGATGTATCCAGAAGTCACACCCTACAGTCAGCTACGATACAACTGATAGCTTCTTCTGCACGTCAGATGTATCAGGAACCTTCAATCAACTACGATGCAACTGATAGCTTCTTCTGCACGTCAGATGTATCAGGAACCGCCAGTCAGCTACAATACAACTAATAGCGCCTTCTGCATGTCAGATGTTTCTTGAATATTCTACAACACGCTGCCAACACCAGCTAAACACTGGGAGCTTCACTGCATACCAGGTGTTCTACTGATACTGAGAACGTCCAAGAAGTCGTCGGATCTTTCATAAAATGGGGAGGAGTGTAGTGGTACGCCATGTCCAACAGATCATCCATTGCGGTCAGTTACTGGTCGATTTGGTTCGGCATTTAGATGGCGCTAATTTCGCTGCACGTGACGACAGAAGCGCTCTCTTACTTACCTTGACGTCGTAGCGGGAAGACGAGCTTTCTTTCTCTGGAGCTCCAGACGAGAATTCTACCAGCTGAGACAAGTTTGCGGCTCTGTTCCATACAGTCTAAAGTAATGGGTGAGTTTTACTTTACCATAAACCAATGAAACGACCTAGATTCATTTGTAAAACACTTTGGTACCTTTTTCGTGACACTATTCATAATCATATTTATCAAAAAATTTCCCTACTTTTTACTTACCAAGATCATCCATGACTTTCTGACAATAAGTGTCCTTGCTCATCAACCATACATTCGTGCAAGTGTGTCAAAAATCCAAGTGCAATCCGTCAGTTCGGGGAGAATTTTGTTTTATCCTCGTTTTTGCGTTGAATTGGATTTTTATCCACCAAGTTTTTAGTGTTCGAGCTGACAAACAGTACCTTTGCTGTTATAAATTCCCTAAGATAATAAGAAACGTAAAATGAAAACTTTTGTCAACTTTTTCACAACAGGAAATGGGTCGCAGCAATTACGACGCCATTCCATTCAATTCTATTCATTCGTAAATAAGCGGTGCCACTAAACACCCTACCGGCCAACAGGACAGCCTTGAAGAGGTAACTCAGGCCCTTGCAGCAATGGGTTGTATTTCTTCCAAATACTGAAGCAACTTGTGTCAAAAATAGCCTGTTTTGGTGATTAATTGACTGATTTGCTGCTTAACGTCCACGGTCAACACCTATGGTCATGTCGGGACGGTCAGCTATCCTAACCACACTATTCCTGGGCAGGCTTATACCTCCTAAGTGGTTAACCAGTACTAAGTGCACATACTTTCCCCAGTAACTGACATCTGCCCTTCTTGAATCAGCGGAAGGAGAAACGAAAGTATGTTGCCAGACCGGATATCGAACCCAGGTCCTCTGACTTATAAGTCAGGTGCCCTACCGAACGGCTACGCGGCCCTTGTTTTGGTGAGCTTGTGGTTATCCAGTTAACCCTAAATTTCAATATAATGCAATGCAATACAATACAAACTTTATTTATACTCACTTTTTCCTTTTCTTTCTAACACACCTTGTGTGGTCACAAAATCCAAAGGGTAGGGTAGGGTAGGGTAAGGTATGGTAGGGTAGGGTAGGTAAGGTAAGGTAAGGTAAGGTAGGGTAGGGTAGGTAAGGTAAGGTAAGGTAAGGTAAGGTAGGATAGGTAGGTAGGTAGGTAGGTAGTGTAGGTAGGTAGGTATAGACAGACAGACAGACAAATAGACAGATAGAGGGTTACAACATATATAACATTAACTATGAATAGCTATTTGCAGATTTAGTTTCTGACTAAGACAACTTTGTGACTGGAGAAAAGAAAAATTGTCCTGATTTTCTGTGACAGCCAGTCTGCAGGCATACAAAATATGGATATGGCCAACGAGCATATCCGTTTACATTTGATCCAAGAGATATTTGCTATCTCTCTTTAACTTTGTTAGGCTTCAGTGTCTTATGCAACCCTGAAGAGAATCTCACATTTTGAGCCATATCTGAGACAACTGCTTCAAAGTATTCTTGTCCAAGATTCTGTCATTTTACCTTGATCTCCCTTTGGGTGCCATAGGCAATATTTGTCATCAACTTGAATAACTATTTTTGACTTTACTTTGACATACCCAATATAGCTGTTTGTTGCTTTTGTCATTATTATTATTATACTCATGCTTCATCTATTACCAGTGGCGGATCCAGAGGGGGTTTGGGGGATTCAAACGAACCTCCTTCTCAGCCCAAATTATCTTATTTTCATGGGGAATTTCAGGAACAAGAGGCCCAAATGGGCCTGATATCGCTCACCTGGCTATTGTGCAACAGGACCATTCAGATACAAAATTGGTCCAATTCCACTGAGAATTTCTCATTTTCACATTTTGCTACTTTTAGTAACAGAGGCCAACTTGCCTGGTCTTTATATATTTACTTTTGAAACACCTCAATGCAAGAATCATTTTGCCACAAATTTCATCAAAATCCATTCAGGGGTTACTGAGATATTGCCAGTTTCATGTTGTGTACTATTTTTGGTAATGGCAGATGGCGGCCATCTTGGATTGCTAAAATGTAAAAAATCGAAAAGCCTTCATGCAAGGACCATATATCAGTCATCCGGAGTCTGACACAAATTTGGTCCAATTCCATTGAGATTTTCTAATTTTCACATTTTTCTATTTTTAGTAACAGAGGCCAACATGACTGGTCTACAGTTAGATATTTTTGAAATATCTCAATGCAAGAATCATTTTGACACAAATTTCGTCAAAATCCATTCAGCGGTTACTGAGATATTGTCATTTTCATGTTTTGTGCTATTTTTAGTAATGGCAGATGGCAGCCATCTTGGAATGCCAAAATGCAAAAAATCGAAAAAGCTTAATGAAAGGACCATTCTGACACAAAATTGACCCAATTCCACTGACATTTTCTAATTTTCACATTTTTCTATTTTTAGTAACAGAGGCCAATATGACTGGTCTACAGTTAGATATTTTTAAACATCTCAATGCAAGAATCATTTTGACACAAATTTCGTCAAAATCCATTCAGCGGTTACTGAGATATTGTCATTTTCATGTTTTGTGCTATTTTTAGTAACGGCAGATGGCGGCCATCTTGGAATGCCAAATTGCAATTAATCGAAACGACTTCATGCAAGGAACATTCTGACACAAAATTGGTCCAATTCCATTCAAGGGTTCTTGAGTAATTGTCATTTTTATGGTTGTTCTATTTTTAGTAACACCAGATGGCGGCCATCTTGGAATGCCAAATTGCAATTAATCGAAACGGCTTCATGCAAGGAACATTCTGACACAAAATTGGTCCAATTCCATTCAAGGGTTCTTGAGTAATTGTCATTTTTATGTTTGTGCTATTTTTAGTAACGGCCCCCATGGTGGCCATCTTGGATAGTCAACTGGCACAAAATTGAAATAATTCCATTCAAGAACCATTTCTGACCAAATCTGGTCAGAATTGGTTGCATTTCCTTTACATATTGACATTTGAGCAAAATCGGCCTTGTAAACGCTAAGTAGGTCACTGTGACCTAATTCCACTATAGATTTTTTTTATTTTTACAATTTTCAATACCAAAGTCCCACTTATGTTCCATGCAAACTTTCAACCAAATATACCAAATGGTTCTGGAGAAGAAGTTGATTTTGTTGTTTTTGCTATTTTTAGTAATGGCGGCCATCTTGGATTCTTGACCTGACCCAATTTTACAATTTTGAAACCCTGCAGTCTGGGGATGCTCCATGTGAAATTTGAGATCCATGGGTTCAGTGGTTTTAGAGAAGAAATTGTTTGAAGTTGTTTAAATAGGTCATTTTTTGACATTGGCATTTGAGCAAAATTACACACGTAAACAGAAAGTAGGTCACTGTGACAAAACTCCGCTACAGATTTTTTTCATTTTTACAATTTTGAATACCAAGATTTCACTGATGTTCCATGCCAAAATTCAGACAAATATACCCAGTGGTTCTGGAGAAGAAGTTTATTTTGTTGTTTTTGCTATTTTTAGTAACGGCGGCCATCTTGGATTTTCAACCTGACCCAATTTTACAATTCTGAGACCCTGGAGTCAGGTCATGCTCCATGTGAAATTTGAGAACCATGGGACCAGTAGTTTTACAGAAGAAGATGTTTGAATATTTGTTTTTAGGTGTTGACGGACGACGCACGGACGCACGACGCACAACGCACGCCGGACGCATTGGTATGACAATAGCTCACTATGGCCCTTCGGGCCAGGTGAGCTAAAAAATTGGTCAAACTGCCTAAATCGAACCCCCCTTTCAGCTAATTTGAACCTCCTATCCAAAATTCCTGGATCCGCCCCTGATTACTTTCATTTTCTTTGCAAATTGAAAAGACTTTATGTTTTGATTAACTGGGGTATTGAGCAATTAAGTGAAATGCCTTGACATCATGCTAATACTGTACAAGTTAATTTTGAGACATGAAAAAAGGTATCTGTTTTCTAGAAAAAGAATATTAGTGCAAAAAAAAAGTATAAAAAAATCAAGAGCTTAACAAGCAACACAAAATAACACCTATTTGAGGTTTATAGCCAACTTAGAGCATTAACTATGTAGCTAATGAATTCAGAATACCAATAACTGGTAACCTCTTCCTTATAACAACAAGATTTTAAATATTACATACTATAAGCATACCAATATTCAGCTTAATGGTGAAGAAGTTTCAAAGTTGAACAATCCGAAGTCCAAAAAGAGGCAAATCTCAAGTCATATTTTTATGTAGTAAAGCTGAAAATTAATAGAGTAAATGTAGACCTCAACCTTAAGCAGTATGTATACCAAATATTGAGAGCCTAACTCAAATACTTTTTAGACTAAGGCACATAATTCTAAAAGTACAAGTCCAACGAGGAAAAAGGGGAAATATGGGTCCATAACTTTTCATGGACATTCCATATATGAAATTATAAAACCCTAGAGACAGCAGTTCTTGAGTC
This sequence comes from Ctena decussata, assembly GCA_963989385.1. NCBI lineage: Eukaryota > Metazoa > Mollusca > Bivalvia > Lucinida > Lucinidae > Ctena > Ctena decussata. Next base: position 59,685,848 of record OZ022511.1, read on the forward strand.
TCCAAATTGCAGAAATACTATCAGTATACCAAAATCAGCTTCCCAGGTGAAGTGATGCATAGTTGTAAACTAACAAAGTTGAGCAAGGGAAATAATTCAGAAAACTAGAAATGTTTTTCAGAGAAAAACTGATGTCCCCCCCACCAGCCCATTTCCCATTCCCTCTAATGAATGAGAAGCCTGTGCAAGTAAAATATCTAGGCAAGTTTGGAAAAAATCCATCCACTGGTTCCAAAGATATCTTACACAGATGACTATGTCCTTTAAAAATAGCCATCAGAGGAGATGGCAAATCCCCCGACCAAAGACCCCCATGGGCCTTGGTAAAAAGGGTGCACTTCAAAACACATTTAAGTAATATATTGTCATTCTTATAAGCTTCTGATTGACATTATCTGTTTAACAGATGCATGATTATCTAACACTCAGACTAAAATAGTATGCTTGACTGCTAAAAAGAAGTAATATCTCAAACAGCCGCCATATACATAAATATATAGCATATGATACATTAAACTTTCAAAATGTGTGAATAACTTCTAAACTACAAGCCCTACAAACCTAATTTTGAGCTCTCTAGTAAGTGAATTTGGACAAAGAATCCAATTCTGGAGAAAAAAATATTTTTTTTTGTGGGGTGGGGTGGGGGGGGGGGATGTGGAGGGGTCAGAGAGAGAGAGTTAGGAACACTGATAAGATATCACAGCATGTTCATCAATATTCTAAAAGGTATAAGGTTATTAAAATTGTGGAGCAGGCCAGGGTTATACAGATATGGAGCAGAGACTCAAACAGCAGCTCAAAATACCAAAGAGAAATAACTCACAAAGTATGAATGCAAGAGTTGTCATTCATGTATGAGACAAATCAACACGACCTGTTCTTCATATGTGTGAAGTATCATGAAAATATTTCAAAAGGTATTCAAGCTATGGAGCGGACACCTAACATCATCAAAGAGAAATAACTCTAAAAGTAAGAAAGCAAGAGTTGTCATTCTTGTTCGTGACACATCGTCATGACCTGTTCTACATATTTATGAAGTATCATATAAAAATTTCAAAAGGTATTCAAGTTATAGAGCGGACACAAAATCATACCTAAAACCATCAAGGGGAAATAACTGAAAAAGTAAGAAAGCAAGAGTTGTCATTCTTGTTTGCAACACATCATCATGACCTGTTCTACATATCTGTGAAGTATCATGAAAATATTTCAAAAGGTATATGAGTTATAGAGCGAACACGAAACCACACCTAATATGATTAAGGGGAAATAATTCAAACAGTAAGAAAGCAAAAGTTGTCATTCTTGTTTGCGACACATCGTCATGACCTGTTCTACATATCTGTGAAGTATCATGAAAATATTCTAAAAGGTATTCAAGTTATAGAGCGGACACGAAATCACACCTAAAACAATCAAGGGGAAATAACTTAAAAAGAAAGAAAGCAAGAGTTGTCACTCTTGTTCGCGACACATCGTCATGGTCTTTTCTACATATCTGTGAAGTATCATGAAAATATTCTAAAAGGTATTCAAGTTATAGAGCGGACACGAAATCACACCTAAAACAATCAAGGGGAAATAACTCAAAAAGTAAGAAAGCAAGAGTTGTCACTCTTGTTCGTGACACATCGTCATGGCATGTTCTACATATCTGTGAAGTATCATGAAATTATTCTAAAAGGTATTCAAGTTATAGAGCGGACATGAATCTGCCAAAAAATCACACGTCAAACCATCAAGGGGAAATAACTAAAAAAGTAAGAAAGCAAGAGTTGTCATTCTTGTTTGCGACACATCGTCATGACCTGTTCTACATATCTGTGAAGTATCATGAAAATATTCCAAAGGGTATTCAAGTTACAGAGCGGACACAAATCTTCCAAAAAACTCACCAAAGGGGAAATAACTCAAAGAGTACAATAGCAAGAGTTACCATTCTTGTACGTGACACATCGTCATGACCTGTTCTACATAACTGTGAAGTATCATGAAAATATTCCAAAGGGTATTCAAGATATAGAGCGGACAAGAAAATGTTTACGGACGGACTGACGGACGCCAGGCTCATCGCTATATCCCCCGAACCTTTCGGTCGGGGGATAAAAATGAGTCAAGGTTACCATATACTAAACATGTCTTAAACGCGTCACAACCATATATTCATGCAAGGCTGATGAATATATGTCAATTGGACCAAGACATAACTAATTTTTAAGAGAAAAAATAAGCATTCTTAAGTTAGCTTTTGACCTTGAAAATGGGGTCAAGGTATCAAAACACAGTAAACTCTTGAGATTGTCCCAAAGGTATATCTATGAAAGTAAAGTGGAAATCAAGCCAAAGGCTAATGAGTTATATCAACTTTAGTGAAATTTTCACATATCTAAGTCCTCCTGTGACCTTGAAAATGAGGTCAAGGTCACCTAAATCTGATCAGCTCTTATGCTAGTCCCAGTGATGTATCCATGCAAGTTTGGTGAAATTCCATCAATTGGTTCATTAGACATTATGGGTACAAGAAATTGCCATCTTAGTCCTCCAGTGACCTTGAAAATGAGGTCAATGTCACCAAAATCTAATCATCTCTTAAACTTGTCCAAATGATGTATCCATGCAAGTTTGGTGAAATTCCATCCATTGGTTCATAAGATATTGTGGTAATAGATAATTGTCATATCAGTCCTCCAGTGACCTTGAAAATGAGGTCAAGGTCATCAAAATCTAATCAGCTTTTTAACTTAACCCAATGATGTATCAATGCAAGTTTGGTGAAATTCCATCCATTGGTTCAAGAGATATTGTGGGTACAAGAAATTGTGATCTAAAAACAAGTGACCTTGAAAAGGAGGTCAAGGTCATCAAATTCTAATCAGCTCTTAAACTTGTCCAAATGATGCATCCATGCAAATTTGGTGAAATTCCATATATTGGTTCAGGAGATATCATGGGTACAAGAAACTGTCATCTAAGTTCTTCAGTGACCTTGAAAATGAGGTCAAGGTCACCAAAATCTAATCAGCTCTTGAATTTGTCCAAATAATATATCCATGCAAGTTTGGTGAAATTCCATCCATTGGTTCAAGAGATATCGCCCATACAAGAAATCGTCATCTAAGACCTCCAGTGACCTTGAAAATATATCCATGCAAGTTTGGTGAAATTCCATCCATTGGTTCAAGAGATATCGCCCATACAAGTAATCGTCATCTAAGTCCTCCAGTGACCTTGAAAATGAGGTCAAGGTCACCAAAATCTAATCAGCTTTTGAGTTTGTCCCAATAATATATCCATGAAAGTGATGTATTCATGCAAGTTTGGTGAAATTCCATCCATTGGTTCAGGAGACATCGTGGGTACAAGAAATTGTCATCTAAGGCCTCCAGTGACCTTGAAAATGAGGTCAAGGTCACCAAAATCTAATCAGCTCTTGAGTTTGTCCCAATAAAATATCCATGCAAGTTTGATGAAATTCCATTCATTGGTTCACGAGATATCCCACACACAAAAAATTGTTATCTAAGTCCTCCAGTGACCTTGAAAATGACGTCACGGTCACCAAAATCTAATCAGCTCTTGAGTTTGTCCCAATAATATATCCATGCAAATATGGTGAAATTCCATTCATTGGTTTAAGAGATATCACGCATACAAGAAATTGTTATTCAAGTCCTCCAGTGACCTTGAAAATGAGGTCAAGGTCACCAAAATCTAATCAGCTCTTAAGTACATCCAGTGAAATTCCATCCATTGGTTCAAGAGATATCGCGCATACAAGAATCTGTCACGCCGACGCAGACGCACCGGGATCCGCACTGAAAACAATATGTCCCCCTTCACCTGTGGTGGGGGGGACAAATATGTCCCCCCCCCCCCCTCACCTTTGGTGGGGGGACATAATAAGCCAGATTTGTCATTCTTGTTTTTGATATATCATCTTAACAATGTACACATTTTTATTAAGTTTTGTATAAGAAATAAATCAGCTCTAGCAGTAAATTGTGGAGTAATAATTCACTGTTTGGAGGTCAGTTGTAACGTAGATCATATCACGAGCGTGGAGCGCAAGTGATATATCAACTTACAACTGACCGACAAACAGTGAATTGTTACTCAACAATTCAATGCTAGAGCTGAACTATTTCGATTCTAACGCTCAAAAATGCTGAAAAAGTATTCTTTTCATTCAAACTCTCCCAACCTTCCTGCCAGCACGTTCATGCTCCCACCAATATTCTTAACTGTATCAAAGGTTAGAGTATGTACGTTTTTATGGCGATTTTAGTAAGAAAAAGAAAAGTTACACTGTCTAACGTCTAAAAACTTCACAAAATTACGTCAGTAATGCAAGTGACGTCAGCAATTAGACTCACACACTTCGAGACAGTGAACTGTTGCAGAATATGACACAGAAACTTTCCATTGCTTCTACAGGCACACTGTGTTAGAATTGAATATTGAAATCAGTCTGCTGGAGACTGGTCGGCATTCCAAGACAGCAATCACCATGTCCTTATGCACAAGAAATCCAACCCCATACTCCTGTTTGTCCTCTTCTCCACTGAAATAAACCTTGTGTCTGTCATCTGTTGACATCTCACCAAAGTTTTTCCAGCCCATCTCACACAGCCCCAGAATGTTCCAGTGATACCTGTCCATTGCATGAGGCAGCTCTTCAAGTTTCCCAGCTGCCCTCAGAGTCCTCACGTTCCAGGTGCCAATTGAGATGTTCTCCCTACCTTTAACCTTCTTGATCTGTGTTACACCAGTTGCATACTTGTCATCTACGTCCCAGTGTCCAACAGTAGGCTCAGTCATTGTTAACCCAGGCTGTGACAGATCCAGTATTAGGTTATTATTTATACAGTTGTCCACCATGGTGTTTCTAGAGCAGAGTTCAGCCTGACGGAGCACATCCCTCTCCAGGCTATATATGTTGACCACAGCCAAAATCCACGATTATTGTATGGCTTGCCTTGGTCATGAACACATGGCCATTGACTTCTTCTAGGAAGACTTCCGCCCAGTGATGTTGTGTTAACACCACCCCTTCTTGACCCATAGGATTGGGAGACTCATGAAGGTGCGAGCGTCTTATTTCCTCCCATCAAGTCGTTGACTTGCCCACTGCAAAAACAATTCTACAGGGCACAGTGAAAGGAACAATTAAGAAGAAGAGGTAGACAGAAAAAGAGGTGGGAAGACAATATTAAAGAGTGGACAAGGATGGATTTTGCCAGCTCAGCTAGGGCAGCTGAAAACAGAATAAGGTGAAAAGGGATTGTTTTGAAGTCATCTGTGGTGCCCCAACAACCTAGTAAGGTTATGGGATAGAATAGAATAGAATAGTTTGAATATTTAAAACAGTTACAGAATTATGAAGTGAAAGTAAAATCTATGCATAGGTAGATAATTTACAAAGTAAATAAGCCACAACTGCCATTCTTGCCTATGATATATGGTTTGACAATATACATGTTGCTATTTTCGTTAAAAAATTCAAATGGTTGAGTTTTAAATTGAAAGAGACCTACAGACAGACAGACAGACAGACAGACAGACAGACATATAGGGGCAATGACTGTAATTTAATTGCAGAGTAACCTCATCTTGACCAAAATACTTTGGGTATACCAAACATCAGCTTCCTAAGTCCAGCAGTTCAGAAGCTGGAAAATGGCAGATTTCAACAAGGATGATAATTCAGAAAGTAAGCAAGCAAGAGTTGCCATTCTTGCTCTTGGGACATTGCCTCAACAATATACATGTACACATTACCATTGCCTTTGTAAAAATGAAGAGCATGGTGTACCCATATATCTTTAGGGAAATGGTTACATCTTCAGGGGAAGCAATTCTGCCAGTTTCATTCCTGTCTCCCACTTTCATGCAATACATCATTGTCATTTTCATTTTTGCCTCAATTCTCAGTGGAAGCCTTTTAAGGGAAATATTTACTCCTCCATGAGCAAATTCTTTCCTTTAAAAGCAAACCCCATTTTGGATATTAGGCTTCGTCATTCAGAGAAGCAAATAAGAAGTCATAACTACTGAACCCCTGAAGGGACATTTCCTTTCCGATATTTATCAGAAGAGAAATTGAAACAAGAAAATTAGAACGGAAATCAAAACAACAAATATCTTGTTTAAACGACTTATTATATCGTTTAAACGACGTATTATGTCGTTTGAACGATATAAAACGTAATAGAAATTAAAACAAGAAAACCAGAGTGGAAATTATATCAAGAAAAACAGAAAAGAAATTGAAAAAAAAAAATATGTCGTATAAACGACTTGTTACCTTCTTTCCTTTTCGATATTTATAAGAATAGAAATTGAAACAAAAAAATAGAATGGAAAGAAAAACAATATATATCTCGTTTAAACGACTTATTATATTGTTTAAACGACATATCAAATTAGAACGGAAATAAAAACAACAAATATCTCGTTTGAACGACTTATTATATCGCTTAAAACTTATTATATCGTTTAAATGATATATTAAGTCTTTTAAAAGAGATACTTGTTTTATTGATTTCCGTTCTAATTTTCTTGTTTTGATTTCTTTTCCCGTATTTATCGGAATGGAATTAGATAATAAGTCGTTTAAACTATACATATATTTGTTTCAATTTCTTTTCTGTTTTTCTTGAGTTTATTTCATTTCTGGTTTTCTTGTTTTAATTTCCATTCCATTTTATATCCTTTAAATGACATATTATGTGGTTTAAACGATATAATAAGTCGTTTAAACGAGATATTTGTTGTTTCGATTTCCTTTCTAATTTTCTTGTTTCAATTTCTTTTCTGATAAATATTGGAAAGGAAATGTCCCTTCATGGGTTCCGAACATAATGGTTGTTCCCCTTTGTATAAATGGTAGAAAAACACAGAAACCCAGCATATTTAATTGCTTATAAGGCAGGGAATTTTTCTTTCCGAAACAGTCTCAAAAATCTAGAACCTTCTTACAATACCAATCTAGATTTTTGAGATTATTCTGGAAGAGAAACCCCCATTTAATTGGATGGTTTACATAATTATAGGGGTAATTTTTAATTGGGAAGTCCCCGTCTTATGATTAAATAAATTTGATACTCATATACCGGTACCTTCACAGCCCTTATATTTTAATATGTACATGTTTATTCTTCAGGGCCCAGTTTTTCAAAACTATCCACGTCATTTCTTAATGCTGCTATTTTTCCAAAAAAATCTGCAAAAGCTCCTCACAATTTTTCGACAAAAAATATTGCCACAATTGATTTTGTGAGTACTGTAAGACTTAACGAATTCTCGACTAATGACTTAGTTAAGCTAACAACATTTTGAACAACCGAGGCCAGGACGCAAATTTTGTTGATGTAAACAGGGAAGACTGATCAGACAGCCTGGACATGCCTACACATTAGACACTTTTTATCATGTTATGACCCTGCTTCGAATCAGGCAAGGATAAGCTATGAAAGGAGAAGGATGGACTCTGCCTTTCACTTGCTGTGCCCAAGACACAGTGAGACTCTTAACCCCCACTTCCCCTATGGCTACTTGGCTTTGGGAAAAAATTTTACCTTTTATGATCCATATTAACTACTCAAGAAAGGATGAAGTATTCAGGAAAATACGTAAAGTCACTGAACAACAATAACAACAGTTCACATCACAGTTTTTCATTTATTAGAACAAACTTCACACATTTAGGCTGCCAGGTAGGATGTCAATACCAAATATCACAATAATGCTTCTATTTCTAACCATGTGCATGTGCTTTTTCATATTTTGACCACGTGTCCAGAGCAGCCAAGATCTGACAATGTTTTTTTTATTCTCAGCAGACACGTGAGATCCCATAGTATAGGGTGTTCTCTGTTAGAGGTCAATGGAAGTTCCCCTCAAAAATGACCTTAAATATCTAAATCAGTGTTGAATCAATTCTGCTATAAAATGGTTTTTCCCCTTCCAAACAACCCCAAAAATCTGGATTGATGTTTTTGTTGCATTCTGAAAATCAAGATGTTTTCCTCCCATCCTTGGACAGATCCAAATTTCTGGGGTTGTTTTGGAAAGGGAAAAAACATCATACAATGGAATCAATTTATAGTGAACAATCAAATTTATTTCCAGAATTTCGACTTCTCTGGAGCTTTGTCAGTGAGACACATGCAGTTCTGGTAGGAAATACTGTAATTGTACAACTGTTCGCTAGGACAACAGATTGTGATTTTGCAATTTTAGACTCATTCACATGTAAGTTTGCAAACTGATCATGCTTTCCTATTATTCCTTTGTAAAATCACCATGTTTGTGGGTATTAAAGTTTACACATTTATATGGATCACGAAAATTGCAAGCAATTGTACACAGGGAACATTTGTACAAACTCAGTAATTGCTCTCTAAGATGCAGTGCTCAAGATAATAAGGAATAAAAGGAATAATTTATAGCTTATTTTCTATATTTGTCCATAAAAACATGTTGTGACCCCTCATTATGCTTCTAATAAGTCAGTCACAACATATGCTTTTGTTGAAAAAATAAGAAAGTTTTCTCAGAATATCCTCAAAACCCCACCTTATCTGGAGCTCTGACCACAGGCCCTTAAAGTTTAGACCATGAAACACTTCAAAATGTCAAAAATCAGAAAGACCATAATATGTCATTTATTATCGCACAGTGTTGTGTTAGACACTTTGGATGACAAGGCTCAAAAATGTTTCTAAGCTAGAACTTCAAGCTCCTGTGCTCTGACTAAGAGGTAGATCCCCACATTTTTAAAGAGGGAACAACATTTTGACTTCCTGTCTGCTTTCCACAAGGACATACCATAATGGACAGTGAAATGGTAACTTAAAATTTGTATATCTAAAATGAAAGTTTTCTTGAATGATATTTCTCACACAGTGTTTAATAATGTGTTACAAGAAGTTCAGAATGGATACACATTCAGTAGGAGCGACTCTGCCATTTTCGTTTTTGTTTCCTTCTGAATAGGGGTCAACTGTTATTCTTTCCTTTTAAAATAAGAGTAGACCCTATTTTAGGAAGACTTTACTGTGAAAGACTGACACAGTCAAAGCTAAGTTACCATACCATCTAAGACGTGAAGCCTTCTTGTTTTGACATTTTAAAAGTTATCAACACAGGAACGGCAAGTAGGAATCACTTATTAGTTGCTATGGTAATGAAGCTATGGCCTCACCCATATTTGCAAGAGCACAGCTCTTGATAAATAGTATTTGATGATAACTATTGCAAAAGTTTTCTTACTTCTCAAAATTAAATGTTGTGATGCCTCAATGAGGCAGTTCAGATGAGGGGTCATAACATATACACTGCTCAAAATATTTAAAGGAGCAGCTGATATTTTCCCATAGACATTACTATAACATATATCCAGTTCCACGGCCCATAAATTCGATCGCTAAAGGCCAAGAATTTCCCATTCCTTTGCAGCGGTTGTAAGAAATATCGAAGTTTAAGACAACAAGAATTTCAATACAACTGATGCCCAGATCATTTCCATGGAGCAAATTCTGCATTTTTCGATTTTTCTGAAAGTGAGGCATTTTTCTGGAAGTCTATAAAATCTCATAAACTTGAGTTCAAAGTGATCCTTTCAAACGGGTCACCTTGTAAGACATTCAGTTTCATAGGCAAAATGATTGTGTTGATTTTGGTTGTAATTTTCATGCTGTTATCCTGTTCTGAAAAAAATGCATTTTTTACCAAAATTTCATTTGTACAAAAAACAGTCCATGGATATGGGCAGGGCAAATATTGGATCAAAACTTGTGCTGTCAGTAACCTCTATCCTTTTTTAAGATATGGCAAAAAATGGAAATTCCGTGTCTTTGTCGAGCGAAAGTAAATGGCCCTCAAATTGGGGATGCGTTGCACTGTCGTGTATGGAAAAATATTTGGCGTTCCTTTAAATATTTTGAGCAGTGTATGAGCCACAACACAACAAAACCAACCATGGGCATGTGCACCTAGCGAAGACTTAGATAAGCCTGGGCATCTGCTCAGTCTAATCAGAGTCTTCCCTGCCTGCATGAGCCTTAGACCCTTAGCTACTCTTTCAGTGCTTAGGGAAGACTCTGATCAGACTGGGCAGATGCTCAGGCTGATCAGAGTCTGCACTTGGCACACAACCACTTTGTTGGTTTTGTCATGTTGCGGTTCATATTTTTATGCAGAATTAATGAAAACAAGACCTGTCACAGGAACAGGATAGCTCGTCTGACAGCGCCTTGCCCATCACATAAAAAACTTTAATGTAAAACTTTAGCATTTTCCTAATGCTGACGCCGCCGCTGACGCCGACAGTTGTGCAATAGCTCTTCCTGAACTTCGATCAGGCGAGCTAAAAATTATTCATAACAATCACCAGATACTCCTTCTTATCAACGAACAATGTTTGTCCTTGCAGATCTAATTAATAGTGAAATGGTAACATGAAATTCAGGGTCTGGTTGTTCAAAACTAACAAGGTCATTCATTAACGAGACATTATTTCATATGTTAATACCTAAAATATGCAAATATTTTTTGTTGAAAAAATGTGAGAAGATTTTGCAATGCAAAGGCTTTTCACATATTGTCAACAACACAAATTTGTGTATTTGGCTATAAAAGCCAACGAGTTGACCTTTTCATGAGCTTGTTAGGCTTACGTTGCTTTGAACAACTGGGCCCATACATGAACTCTTTATCAAACAAGTATTTTCATTTTCAAATTATTCATTTTTCCGTCTGTCTTTGTTAGACAGCTGCATATTTCAAATAGTATGCCCCCAGTTTTATCACCATCTTACAAGACACATGTATGCCCAAAACATTTCAAAACTTTTGCGTGGAGAGAAAAAAAAAGAACATTGATATATATGTGACAGTGTCTGACATTTTGAGCCTTATGGAGCTAAAATTCAGAAATTATGTTTTTAATGTTTTCATATTTCTTACTACTTCCAGAACAGATTTTGAGAAGCACAAAGAAATAGAGAAGCACAAAGAAATAGAGAAGCACAAAGAAATAGTGCTAAGGTTTACTGCAAAAGCAAACACAATTCACACCAACCAATTTTTTGGTTTTTCATTTCACCAACTGGATTCAATTTACATACTAGCTGGATAAACTTTTATAAGTCTTTTTCGTGGCATCGCTTTATAAAATCTAATAAGCGGACATTCTCAAAAGAGTGTAGATGAAGAAAATTAGATGCCGTTAGAAATGTTGAATCACTCTTTCAAAGTGATGTTTTGAAATTTATTAGTCTGTGCATGGAGATCCAATTTACTTTACATGCAAATTTTATGATGTCACTTTCATTTCACATTTTGTGCCGTCAACGTCGCATCTCCACAAGGCTCAAAATGTCAGGCACTGTCACATATGTTAACAGTGACAGCCACGAAAGCCTGCATATCTTGGTCAAGATTTTTGCTTCTCTCTGTATACACTGATTTTTAAGAAGGTGTACCATATTCATCCAAACTAGGACTGCCTCTGCATGTTGTGGTCCCTCTTTTGTTCTGGGACATCATCAGTGCCTATGCATGTTGTGGCCCCTCATTTGATTGAGCCCACCATCATAACTGATTCTCCATGTTGTGGCTCCTCTTCAGAACTGAGAAGGGTTAACAACACACTAGTACAGAGGCAAGACTGATGAGCGGCCAAAACACATAATACTGTATTCACTTTACAAATTTAAAAATCCTAAGTACGCTTTTTATCAAGATATCACACATCTTCTTGATTTTTCTTCAATGTCTTCCATATCTGCCTCCCTTTGGCCACCCTCGGTTCCCCGGGTCAGTTTTCGGAGCTCCTCAAGTGGCATATTCCAATCTTCAGGTGGAGTTCTACGATACTCCCAAATATTATTTGCTCTAGCACCTTTTAAACGTTCCTGTCTTCTTTTCTCTTCACTTTGTATAAGTTCTCTCTGAAAGAAACAAAAAAAAAAAAAAAAAAAAAAAAAGCTATATACCAGTACTACAGGCTTAAAGCATGTACAAAGACTGTCATGAGAAAATTCCACAAAAACTGTATACATAGCTCACCTACTTTATCCTTATTACTATAAAAATTCTAAATATTTGGAAACCTAAAACAATTACTTATTTTTATTAAAGGTGGCAGTCTTGGATTCTTGACCTGGCTGAATCATTCTACAACCCTGCAGTCTGGTCATGCTGCATATGTAATTTGAGAACCATTGGTGCAGTGGTTTCAGAGACAATGTCATTTGAATGGACTTAACAGCCAAGGCTGACACAAATGTGAACAGACAGACAGAAACCCACACATCTATATCCCACCTTCTTAAAGCAGCCTGCAGGAGTGACAAAAAGATGAAGAGATCAAAGAGCTAGTCATGCAGCTAGGCTCCAGTTTTCTTGTATTTTTTGTCTGAAAAGAGTTTATAATTTGAGCCACATCGTGTGATTTCCAACAGTGTGGCATTGGTCAGCCTTCTATGAGGAAGTGACCCTAGCCATACAGCCAACAGTACGGCCTCTGATTACCCTGTATAAATGAGAAGGATGGTCTGAATATCACATGACAAAATTGCCACATTGTTGGGGCTCATTTGAACAGCATCACATCTTCAGCAATGCGCAAACTGAGTATGCTCATACTAGATATTTCAGCCCTTAAAACTCTTAAAAAACAAAACCACATTGTAGTTAAATTTGCAAACAGTGTAGATCCAGCTGAGGCAGCTCATTATGAGCTGCCTCAGCTGGATCTACACTATTTGACCTCTAGTCTTCAAATGCTCCATGTTTTGTTTTGTTTTTAAATTTTACAGATGTTAATTTTGTTGTCTGCTTTTTGGGGACTTTAAGGGGAAACATAGCAAGTCTACCTTAAAGGAAAAAAAATGCTCTTGCTCTAAGAGAGCAAAGTCTTTTTCTGTATGGGCAGACCTCTGTCTAGACAAATACTGTTTTGACAAACTTGTCTCCCTTTTTCAAAATGGCAGCAAAACCATTGACAGTTAAGGTTACGGTATATCATATCAGTGTTTCCCCTAAAGCGGAATGGTGGGGTGCCGCGCCCTGCCCCTCTTTGGTCCCACCCTCCTGCCCCAAAATCATGTCATAAACGCCCTCCTGCCCGAAAAATATCAGTATCCATCTCTTTTTCCCGTGCTGTAGTGAATTAAGCTCTGTTTTGAGATAGACAGATTTTGAGCTTTAATAAGTAACAGCTTAGGTCAAAATCACTAGAACAAATCATACCCATCATCCGACGTGCAATTTTGGATGTGTATACCGAGGGTTAGGGTTGGTTGGTTGATTTGATGCTTAACGTCCACGGTAAAAAACTAAGGTCATGTCGGGACGGTCAGTTAACCTAACCACACTATTCCTGGGCAGGCTTTGACCTTCTAAGCGGTTAACCAGTACTAAGTGCACATACTTTCGCCAGTAACTGACAACTGCCCTTCTTGAATCAGCGGAAGGAGAAACGAAAGTATGTAGCCAGACCGGGATTCGAACCCAGGACCTCTGACTTACGAGTCAGGTGCCCTACCGATTGCGCTACCCGGCCCGGCCGAGGGTTAGGGAAAAGTGGAGAGGGAATGATGGCTGGAGAATGCCAGATTGTTTATTTATTTAGCAATTCAGCAACAGACTGGACTGCACTAACACAATGAATAGTGCTGTTGAATTACACTTATTAAACTTATAATAGAAGTGAGTGTTACTGCACTGAAATTTTATACTTCTGAGGGCAATTTATAGAGCTGCAACGATAAACCGGTATACCGGTATATTGCGGTACAGACCACAGCCGATATCATATCGCGATACAAAATGCAAATGGCGGTAATACCGGTTTTTAGTCGGGCAGCCCGCTCAGATTTGGGATGCTTCAATAAAGCATAACTAGCAAACAATCACCTCTCAAGCATGGCCGAAAAGCAATCGAAACACTGCTCGGCAAGCTCCGTGAATCAACCTCGGATGTATGACATGGGACTACATGTACTTACGTCACACGACTGTTGTTCGGAACAGAGACATAAACAAATATGGCCGCACTGTCGCACCGAGTAAAAAATAAAATGAAAAGAAACAAATGTACTTTCTGTCTCGGTATCAATAATTGACTATTTTGTTTTGACGACAGCAAAACATTAAATGAGTGTCTGTGCAATAGGTGAAAAGGCCGCAGGTTGAGAATTAACTATCGTTCGTAGACATAGAGTGCTACGTCTTCGGCGTATACTTATTCCTGCAAACAAAATGTTGCATTTTTGCAACATATTTCTCTGCCGACAATACATCCGAGGTCTGATTCAAGGAATCGACCGAGTGGTGCTCCGATTGGGTCGAAAAGGCAAAGAGTTCCTTAATATGCCAAATAAAAAGGGGAAGAATAGTTTACCTGTGGAAAACTGATTTCAAGTTTTCAATCTAGTACTTTCTTTTCAGTTTTAAGAAGAAAACTGCTTTCAATCTAGATGTTCTTTCTTTTCTACTTGTAGATTTTTAAAGTTGAAAAATAAACACAGCAGAGTAATCTCAGATTCCTTACGTATTATATGTTTACTTTTGAAGCAATATATTGTGATATTATTGCAATACACTTACCCTATATTGCAATATATCGCAATACGCTTCTGGCGTATCGTTGCAGCTCTAGCAATTTATAAGACGAAGAACAAACGCAGTGAGTGACATTGCCCCGCCAGATGCCCTTCTCCACGCTAAAAGTGCCCTTTTCTTCAGCAGCACCCTGCCCCTTTTTGAGTCTGGGGGAAACACTGTCATACGGATAAACCTTCATGCTTTTCCACCATTTTTACAAAGAGAAGCAACTTTTGTGACTTTCTCTTTGCTTCCCTGGATGACAAAACCCTTCCAAAAAGAAGTCTAGTCTTTAATAATGGAATAAGTTTACCTGTAATCCAAGACATACTAATTCTGTCCATTTAGGTTGACCCTCCCCCCACCCACCTTCAAAAAAAGGAGGCAAAAATGAAAATGGCTGAGTTGTTCCCCCTGAAAATGTATTCATACACTTTTTTTCAAGAAGTAGCCCATACCGTAATAATTCTTAAAATTGGGACACCTAAAATTAAATAATTACCGTAATTGTCCTGAAAATAGAACAGTTTGGTTTTACAATGCAGTAATGTGTCCAAAATAAGCAGATGGAATGGCAAACAGTGTAGAGCCTTATCAGACTGATCAGGGTCTGCACAGTTCCATCAGACCTTCTATTCGGTCCTGATATTTAGATCTTATGGTATTCACACGTACAGCAGCCTGATAATCTTTATGAAAGTTATATTTCACACAGTTGTCAAAGTCTATCTTCCATTGAGAACAATCAAACTTCTCGCCATAGACAAAATTCTGATGGAGCCTTCCCTCTTTACCTGCAAGTACAAATGAGACTGATTATGCAACATCATTAAGGAAAATAGAGATTAATTAAGTTATAAAATGGTTTTATTTTTTTCTCCAAGCAATCTTGTTAGACGGTTCTAGATCTTTAGGATTGTTTTGAAGAGCAAAAAAGCATTTTATAGCTGAATTACACAAGACTGATTTACATTTTTTTTGTAATTTTGGAAGGGTAGCTCCCACCTTATAAGCAAATAAATATGGTATATTTAAGGGGTTTTGGCACTTATTCTGGTTTAATTTTTTTCTAATCTCTCGCTAAAATCTTGTTCTGACTCCTCTTCCATTGTATACAGCCTTTCATTATGGCCCACCGTCACCCTGATAGGACTGAAATACTACTGAAAGGGATGTAAACCTCAATATCATCCACCCACCTTTGTGTTGTGTTATGTTATTGTTTAACGTCCATGGTAAACAACTATGGTCATGTCGGGATGGTCAGTTAACCAAACCACACTATTCAAGGGTAGGCTTAGACCTCCTAAGCGGTTAACCAGTACTAAAAGCACTTACTTTCACCAGTAACTGACAACTGCCCGTTTTGAATCAGCAGAAGGAGAAATGGAAGTAAGTGGCCAAACCGGGTATCGAACCCAGGACCTCTGGCTTATAAGTCAGGTGCCCTACCGACTGCGCTACGCTGCCCGGCCCCACCTTTGTGATTCCTCATTTTGAAGGAGCCTACAGAGCTCCAGATAAGAGGGGGTATTGAGGATAATTCAAAGATAATTTTTCTTATTTCTCAACGAAAACATATGTTGTGACCCCTCATTAGAACCGTCTCGACGAGACGGTTCTAATGATGGGTCACAAAATATGTTTTTGTGGAGAAATATGGCTAATTATCCCAAAATTATCTCTGTTACCCCTTCTTATGTGGAGCACTGCTATAAGCTCACCTTGTGAACCTTCTGCTCAGGTGAGGCCAAAAAAAAAATCTTTTGTTTCCGGTTACCCTACAGACCCTATGTCTTTTGGGCCTACTCAAACTTTTTATGGCCTGGTGGTATTTAAAGTCTATTTTGAAGGATTTTTATACATTCTGCATACAAAAAAGTTTATATATAAAAAAAGTTTGCCCACCTACCGACCCTAAAAATTTTGAAAAAGTAACCGGAAACAAGACATTTTTTTCTTTTGGCCTGAGCTAAAAATAATTTTAACTGAGAGACAAACCAGACACCCCTAAAGCAAGGAATGGGCTAATATACCATTACAACGATAACTCATTTCAGTCAGAGTACCTACATGGTCTTATCAGTATCTTCCTTGTGCTAAAAGGTCTTAACCCTTAAAGCGCCAAAAATGAAAAATTGTTGAATTTGCAAACAGTGTAGATCCAGATGAGGTGGCTCATCGTGAGCCACCTCATCTGGATCTACACTGTTTGCCATGTAGTCTTTGAATTCTCAATGTGATATACCTTTGACAAAAGATTTTTTTAAATTTCAGCAGACGTAATTTTGCCATCTGCTTTTTGGTGCATTAAGGGTTAAAAAGGAACAATTTGGTTTTACAAGGCAGTTATGTGTCCAAAAAAAGCAGATGGAATGCCAAAGAATGTAGAGTCTGACCAGACTGCTTCTGCAGCAGTCTGATCTGGGTCAGCACTGTTTCCTCTGACCTATCTGTCCCAATATTTAGAATTTTATGGTAGCACACATGTGAAGATCACAGTGAATTACCGTAATGTGCTTAAGTATTGGGACACCTACAAGAACTTTTCATCTGTTCCAAACGGAAAATTGATTATTTTAGGTGTCCCTAAATTTAGGCACAACACAGTATGCTGTCTGTATATTGTTTAATTTAAATTCCCTTTAAACATGATACTGCATACTTACTTTTGCAGTCATGGAGTTCTTCTTTGTATTCATAACAGTTCCTTATCTGTAATTGGAAAGAAAAACAAAAAAAATTTAATTTAGATAACTGCGTAAAGAGCTCAACAGTGGACTTTTATCTTAATTCAGTTCACATTCTATATTTAAAGATGTTTGGTGGCCCCTCATCAGAAATACCAAGGATACTCACAGATCTTTAATGAGGGGTCACAGAGTAATTAATACAGAAGTATGTCTAGATCAGCCATCTAATGATCTATGCTGCTGTTGCAAGGATCTCAAGGACTCCATATTTGGAGTACCTGACTCCTATTTTTTTCCAGCAACTCCTCCTTTTCTGGGGCCTTTATAGTAAAGTATTAGTCCTGATTTGAGCACTGTGCACCTAACTGTTTCAAAATGGCAGCAAAGACATAAGTAAACTTCGTAATAAGCGCACTTATAAAAGACTGTTTCAGCATTATTTTAAAAGTTATATTGGATCAAAATTAGACTTTTAAATGTTTACTGGTGATACGTCCAAGGACAATCATTCACCAGATACCATCACAGAAACGATGAGTGCAAAACGAGTCGGCTGAACAGTGAATAGTTTCTTTGGGCGAATCGTCTAGGGGGCGAAACCACCTAGAATTACTGCTCGGTTCAAGCACAATAAAACCTAAAGCAAAATATATTTTAGCCTATCTATCAAGAAGATTATTTCAGTAACTTACCATCCACACATCCACAGGCCTTGATTTGTCACCTGCGCTTGGATTCTTTTCTTTATTAGGATTGCTCATGTTCAAGGGCGCCGCCATTAAAGTCCCAATGCCATAGACGCTTGCAAATTGGTGACTTCGTCTCGGTCCGTAGAAACACCCTAACTCCCCCCCCCCCCCCCCCCCCAAACCATCCCAAAGCGCCAAAACCGGCTTCATACCACCCCAAACGAGCGTAGGATACAGATTAGTCGCCCCAACCAAGACACCAACATCTGAGGTGAATTGGCGAGTATGATCCAACCTAGTTTTCTTTTTCTCTCTCCCCCTCCCACACCCCCTTCATCTTTTGAATTTATGTGCCGCCCCCCCCCCCCCCCCACTCCTCCCCCCACCAAGATACCAATATCCCAGGTCAATTGGCGAGTGTTATTCAACCTATAGTTTGTTTATCAAGGGCGTAACTACCTATACGGCAAATACGCAAGTGCGTATTGAAATTTTGTCAAAATTGACAAAATTTCAAAACGCACCTGCATATTTGCATGCCGAATATTTATAAATCAGACACGATTTCAATACCAATTACCAAAGTGGCTGAAATACTAGCTTTCCTTTTAAGAAGTAGAGAATAAAACATGGTTGTGCGTATTACGAAATTGCCCCTAGCTACGCCCCTGTGTTTATCCTTTTTTTCTCTTTCTTTCCCCCCTCCCTCCCCCCCCCCCCCCACACACACTCATTCTTTGGATTAGTGTTCCACCGCATGGCATTTACAAACGTACATACTTACATATCATGGACAAACATTTGGTTGTGGTTTCGGGTTGTGGTTTTCTGGTGAATGATTGTCCTTGGACGTATCACCCGTAAACAATTTGATTCTCATTCAATTCTGATTCTGGGTGGTTTGGGGTGGTCTGGGGTGTTTCCACGGACCTGTTTCCATTGTTAATATCAATTTTGACGAGTGGCATAAATTTCAGGCTACATATTATTCAGTCCAGTTGTGAATCATTGATTTCAAAAGCATATTTAGAACAACTTAATAGTTCAAATGATAAAAGCGGATGGGTGCAGTTCATAAAAAAACTAGTAATGTGTGACTTGGGGTCCTCTCATGTGTGGAATAACCATTGTACCTTTAATTCTTCAAAGTTATTAAGTGCAATCAAAATTAAGAAAGATACATTTCCTTCTGGCAAAACGTATGGCAGGAGACGAAGATATGAAGAAACAGCAATTTTACATTTCAAATTTCAAATTTGAGCCATATCTTGATGATTTACATGATAAAAGTATAAGGAAATTTCTATGCACCTTTAGGATAGGTTCTCACAGTTTTAGGATAGAACGGGAAAGGTACTGTGGGGAAAAAGCAGAAGAAATGTTGTGCAATCATTGTAATGTTATTGAATATGATATTCATTTCTTGTGCCAATGTAATAGATATAATGTTTTAAGATCAACCGTGCTTGAAAGTATTAACGATACCGAGCTTACTGCAAGTACCGCTTTAGAGGAAACATTTATAAGCTTAATGACAAGTGATGATAAACGCATTGTTAAAGCTGTAGCCACGTATATGAGACGTTCTCAGTTAAGCTGGGCCATTCGAGGACAAAAATGGCCATATATACAACCATGCCAGAATTCAAGAAAAAAAACACGACCATAAAAGCTCATTATATCCGCTTCAAAGCCTTAAAATATTTTCAGATAATAGTTTAAGATTATGGAATACAACCATGTTTAGAGACATACCCTAACAATTAAAAATGGCGTATTTTATGACGTTATTTATATACGTTGAAGAACGATGTCGCATACGATTTCTTTGACATGCGTAGCATTGCACATTTACTAATCTACTGACATTTGATTATTTTGGCTGGTTTCAATTTAAAATGTTTTTCTTTGCTTTTTGGAAGAAAGGGGTTTTCTATGAAGCGCTGCTTAATCAAATGACGTCAACACTTTCAAAACGCGGTCTTATTGACGTTATGACGTAGGTTACGTGTGACATAGGTTACAGTACACACTTTTTAACGTCGTTGTACCATTTAATGTTTCAGTGCATGAAATCTAAGCACACCATCTTGTAGCTGTCACTAGGCAGGATTTTGCACATGAGTTTCAGAGCGATTGCTTTGCTCAGTTTTTTTTTAAAAAAAAAAGCCCGTGACGTAAGGCTACATTCTTACAGAAAAATGCTGGGGTAACGTATTTTGATGTCGAGTAAAATATACAAAAAGGAGCAAATTTGCACAAATCATATAAACTATTGAGGAACACATATTTTTTCGTGTGGTCTTGTAAGTTTTATGATGCTGGGCCATTTTAGTTAATACATGTATCATGAATTTACCACTGTGACGTAGGTTACATAAAATTTGCGACATTAGTTCCCAGCCTCATTTCTTAGCAAAAACTACCCTTTAGATATTGTTTAAGCGGGGAAATATGTAAGAAATCACCTGAATTTAATAATGGAACTCGATTTTTAGCAGTGATTTATCTTTTTTAGCCGTGCGGCGTTCATATCTATGCAACGGCAATATTGCGACATTTAAAAACGTCGCCTTTTATACAAGGGTATCATCATTCAAACCAGTGTTAAAATGTCTAACAAAACGCATTTATGTCTTGGTACTTTTATCTATTTCTTTAGACAGAGGGTTGCTGGTCAGAGGGTAAACAGGACCTTTATTTTGTAATTTAAAGAAAGGTAATACGAAGGAAGGACAAAAATAATAGCTAATGGCCCACCTTAACTGAGAACGTCTCATATACAAGATTGTCAAATTATATAGGCTAGTATTGTTAACTTTACCTGGTCTTTGAACTCCAAGCCAATTATCTGTCATTTTGTTCTTAAACGATAAGCAGTTGATCAGTGTGTGTGTGTGTGTGTGTGTGTGTGTGTGTGTGTGTGATGGGTATAATTGTGCAATAAGTAAATTTTATTATGTTCTATTCTATTCTAATTGCATACCGTGGGGAAAGTGGTGGGAGGCGAGGGAGGTAAAAAAAAGTATCTAAGAGAGTCCATGTTGTACAGTTACTTTATTCGACAGAAAATATCACTCAAAAAGTAAAAGGCTTGCTTTCTGTAAAACATAGACAAGGCATTTTTCAGCACTCTTTGGCCTCCTGTGACCTTGAAAATAGGATCAAAGTCACCAAAATACAGTCAGTACTTTTCCATCTCCCAGTAATATATCTGTGTGAGTTTAGTTAAAATCCATTTATCCCTTCAAGCTATAGAGTGCAGACAGGGATTTTTCAGCACTCTTTGACCACCTGTGACATTTAAAATAGGATCAGGGTCACCAATATCTACTCAGTTCTCCCCCCCCCCCCCTACCCAATGATGCAAGTTTTGTCAAAATCCATCCATCACTTAAGGAGATAGAGTGCAGACAAGAAGCTATACCGACAGGATCCACACCAAAAACATATCCCCACCACACACACACACACCATGGCGGGGAGACATAATAAAAATATTAAAAATAGTGGGCCCAAAATTAAACCTTATGGGACTAATTTAAAAAGAGGCTGCCAGCTGCTAGTATTTGGTCCCAATTTGATCCGCTATCGTCTGTCATTAAGACAGCTGCCTAATAGTGCCACTACAATGCGGCCAGTCTCCAAGCCCCCAGCGTTGCATGCAATAAATCGTGAGGAAGGCTGTCGAAGACCTTGGACAAGTCCATCAGAATGGCAGCAACATGCTGATGGCTGTCCGAGGCCATTCCCCAGTCTTCCAGCAAACATAGTCGTTTGACACTCAAACCTTTCCTAAAAACTGCCAGGAAAGGACTAAAAATATATCATAGTAATCTGCAAATTGATCATGCATTACCCTTTCATAAATTTTGGATGTGGTAGGCAGAATAGTTACTGGCCTATAATTTTCTTTGCTAAAGGAGTCATTTTTTATACAAGGGTAATACCTGACCATTCTTGAGATCTGAAGGGAACTTACAAATAGAGGTTGCATAGTTGACAAGACTGGAAACAGCATGACTTATAGAGGAAGCACAAGATTTCAAAAGTTTAGCCGAAATATTGTTTGCACCTGTTGCCTTTTTGGTGTTGAGCTGATGTATAATTTTGGAAATGTCGCTTGGAGAAACAGACTGAAAGGAAAACTGGTTTAAATCTGAAGATAAATTATTCTGAATATTTTTTTTTACTTGGATGGTCCGAAAATTCCTTGTCATACTGTTTGCCACCCTTGCCAATATCCTTTGCCACAATGACGAAGAAATACTACAGACTTCTGTCTGATCAGACACTATCGTTGTCTGAAAAAAGAATCGCGGTCCCACCATACCATCATTTTTAGACAGGAAGGGCTTGATGGTAGGCCAGAAATCTGTCGACTTTGGTCCTCCTACACATCGTTCATAAAAATAATATCTCATCAACTATTTTTTTTAGTTTAGTAACTGCAGGTCCTTGTTTTCTATAATTTTCCTAGTTACTGTTATATTTACATTTCACATTTTTTATATGTATTAAAAATCATATGCACGCCTAAGTTCTCCATTCGTGAAAGCTGGCTTTTTCGGCTTTATTGTTCTTTCTTTGAATGATGTTATGGTCTATAATTCAGAAGTAATGCCAGTAAATGTCAGCAACGTCGTCGAAAACATGAGCGACATGAAAGGGCACCTGACTAATGTCATCTTTCATATCTGGGTTAATTTCATCTGCCGATCTCTTTCTCATTCCTGCGGATGATTTGGATCCGTCTGCAGTGACTCTGCATTTTCCTGGTCTTGCATGACTGTACAACAGACAATAATCTGCGAAGAGTCGTATTGAAGTGGAAACTCTTGAGGGCAGTTAATCGATGTATACGAGGAACAGCAGCAGTCCAAGTACTGTACCCTGCGAAACTTCCGATGTGACAGCAGTAGCAGATGTCTTCCCATCAAGGACAAGTTGTTGATTCCTAACTGCACGGAAGCTTAGGATCCAGGGGCCGTATTCATAAAGCCACTTAAGTCGTTGCTATGCGGTTGCTAAGGCTAAATATCTGTAAAGGAGATTCCCTACAACTATGAAATTTGGTCTTGAGGAACAGTCTTACAAAGACTGTTCCTCCATACCAAATTTCATAGTTGTAGGAAATCTCCTTCAAAGAAATTTAGCCTTAGCAACAGCATAGCAACCACTTAAGTCGTTTTATGAATACAGCCTCAGGATTTATTCTTGTCTAACTTGCCGATTTTATATAATTTTTATCTTAACTTATCTTTAAGTCTATTTTCCGTGTTCATTCTGGAAAAAATCAACATTAAGACTCATGGATATCCAATAGCATCTCTTTTGATCAAAGCACATGTCTGGAAATTGTGAATGCCTGATAATCAAAAGCAGAAAGACTGGCCCAGAAGAAAGAAAATGTCGTCCAATATTCGAATTTTTAAAGGTTGGGCGGCATATGAGGTTAATCAGAGTGTCAGATTTTGTTTATGATTCTATTTTTGGGAATTTCAATTATTGCGTCTTTTCTCTCCTGTACCGAAATGGACGGATGACTTGCAATTTTACGTCCTTTTCAACAGTATTTCAGTCATATCAGGACCATGAGATGGTGATAATGAAAGGCTGTGTGCAATGAAACCCCGTTTATGGAGAGAAAGATTCTCGCCTCAAGCGGGACTCGAACCTTGATCCTCTAGATCAGCAGGCCAGCGCTTAACCCACATTCTTTAGACATCTTTTGCAGAATGCATAAATATATTCTGATAGTAAAAAGGATGAAAGGATTATCTGCTTTTGAACATTGTAGTCCAAATTCTTATATACAGCACAGCAATATTGTGGCCTATTATAACGTATATGTAATAGTTATACCATGGTATGTCCGCATGTTCGAGGAGATAATCCACGAGCTTTAGCGAGTGGATTATCTCCCGTACAGGCGGAGAAATCATGGTTTAACTATTTTATACCATCCTTATCAGTGTAGACCTAGCCCAAAGCGTAATATTTGGTGGTAATGTTAGCGTTTTCTGGTAAGGGTGGTATAAAGGCCGGATATGAGCATGTTTCGGCTAGTAGTGATACCTAATCGATACCTTTAGCATGTTGTGGAGCCAGTTAACGGCTGGAAATGAATGATAACAGCATGGAACGAACTCTAAAAAGATTTTATGTTTGTAGCTGTTTTTATACCAATAATTTCTTCCTTAAGCAAATTTGTTGCCACGTTGTTTACAGGAATAAAGCACAGTTTCTCTCTCAGTATGAAAAGGTTTGTATGCTTGTCACGTATGGCATTTTTTGTAATTAGGTTATGCAGAGCACAACTATCTGAGTCGCGGCCAAGTTCAGGAGCTGACTATAGTATCTGCTATAGTGTCAGTCGCGCCGACAGTAGCATTGCTTTGTGCACGTCATAGTATTTTAATGCTACATATCAGCGATAATGGTGAAATTGTTGTCGTTACTTATAAGGTTGTACTTAAAACCCCGCCTCACCCTAAACAAAACCGCCTGTATTTTTGTACTGTTTTACATTATTGATTGATTTTCAAAATCCATAAAAATAACAGACAGTGTATCTTGCACTGAGATCAATATATTATCCAGATTCATCTATGTTAAAATAATTTGTGCTCAGCTAAGTTTTAGTTGTAACTGAAAAAGTTTTAGTTGTAACTGAAAAAGTTTTTAAAGGTCGTCTCCGTAAAGGTTTTAATTGTAACTGAAAAAGTTTTTAAATGTCGTCTCCAGAGCTTCAGATAAGAGGGGGTATTGAAGATAATTCGAAGATAATTTTTCTTATTTCTCAATGAAAACATATGTTGTGACCCCTCATTAGAACCGTCTAGACGGTTCTAATGATGGGTCACAACATATGATTTTATATAAAAATAAGGAAAATTATCCCTATATTATCCCTGTTACCCCTTCTTATCTGGAGCACTGGAGACGACATTTAAAAACTTTTTCAGTTACAATTAAAACCTTTACGGAGACGACCTTTAAAAACTTTTTCAGTTACAACTAAAACATTTTTTCTCCGTAAATGTCCCAATACCTAGATTTTTCAGGTATTTCATTTTATTTTTTTCCAGTTGTTGCTTGAAAAGGGTATCAAAGACAACGGAGAATTAAATGAGCTGATTGACCAGGTAAATAACGGTAGTGATTGCTGAAAACAGAGACTTCCAGCTTGTTGTTGTTGTTTCTATTCTCGTAACTATGTTTCATGCAATTCACTGGTTTCATAGAAAGTAAAACCATACAAATTCAAAGAAAAGATGTTACATAACAAACAGTTCGATATTTCTTGTGCTGTGAAAAGAAGCAAGCTTTTACGTATATTTGTTAAAACCAACGTTAACATCTGTAGGCTTATTAAATGAGCTACTAATTAAATGTGGTGCTGAGGCCTTGATTAAGATCGATTAAGGCGTGTGTATACATCTCCGAGGGAGGTAACTCTGGCATGAAAATACGTATATTTTTTATTACAGGGATTTTCTTAAAGGAGAGAATTTGCTCTCTGGAGAGCAGGAGAGCATATATTCTTAAAGATCAGCCCCATTGAAGCCGAGTCACGACTATCATATCAAGAAGCATTGAATTTTTTTTTTTTGAAAGCATTGAATATAAGTCTAATACAGTAGCCCCCCTTGTAAAATGGCTGCAAAAATCACAGAGATGCATGTGTTTGTGAACGGCGGAAAAGAGCACAGACGCTAGGGCAGTCAGATCGGAGCCCAGCGGACACATGCCATCAAAATGACGTAATATTGACGTCAATGCGACGTCATTACGTCGCACCGATGTCAATACAATGTCATTACAAACGTCATGTGCCCGCTGGGAGTCTTCCCTGTTAGCATCAACAAACTATGGATCCTGAAAAATGCAGTCATATGCATTATTTAGCCTGATAGATAGACGTTACAATAATTTCGGCGTGCGATTGATGGTTAAATGATGTCACCAAATTTAATCATGTGACGTCTTGGCGTAAACGCAACTTCATGAGTTCGAAATTCGCTTTATATCTTTCTATTTAAACGATGCTAACGCATAGAAAACCAAATTAATTGCGTTTGATCATATTAGTCAGACTCGACCCGAAAGCATGCCGTGGCTGGTCATACCTCGTCATCCCTACGCGATTTCTGATCTAGACTTAAATATGAACGTCAGTGTACATTTTTATCTATGCACGTGGTATATCATCATTTAGGCCATTGTTCTTCAGCTCACCATGCTGAAGGAAATGATCAAGTTGAGCCTGCCCTGCAAATAGAATCTTGGGAAATATGTAAACAGTGAAGAGTCACATAGAGCTTGGCCATCCTCGAGGGGTTTTTTTTTTGTTGTTGTTTTTTTAGCTCGCCTGAACGAATGTTCAGGAAGAGCTATTGTTGTCACCACGGCGTCGGCGTCCGCGTCAGCGTCAGCGTCCGCGTCAGCGTCGGCGTCCGGATTGGATGTTTTGGTTAAAGTTTTTTTAAAGACCTATATCTCCCTAACCCATGGATGGATTCTTTTGATACTTGCACTGTAGTTAGATATTGGTCCAAAGTTTAACAAGGTACCACCCCCACCCCACTCCTTGACCTTGATGTCAAGGTCATGGACTTAGAAAATTGGGAGTTGTTTGGGACTGGATGTTTTGGTTAAAGTTTTCTAAAGCCCAGTATCTCCTTAACCCATGGATGGATTCCTTTGATACTTGCACTGTAGTTAGATATTTGCCCAATGTTTTCCAAGGTACCACCCCCACCCCCCTCAGTGACCTTGATGTCAAGATCATGGACTTAGAAAATTGTCTTTCGATTGATTGGATGTTTTGGTTAAAGTTTTTTAATGACACATATCTCCTGAACCCATAGATGAATTCTTTTTATATTTGCACTGTAGTTAGATATTAGTCCAAAGTTTTACAGAGTACTACCCCAGCCCTGCTCAGTGACCTTGATGTCAAGGTCAGGGACTTAGGAAATTTGGTCTTTATTAAAGTTTTCTAATTGCGTACTGATTCATAATGCTTGGCAGAGATTTAGTTTACACTTGAACTGATGTTAGACACTTTTTTGAGTTTTTACAAAACACTATATACTTACCCGACTGGATGACCTTGATGTCAAGGTCATGGACTTTGAGTTTTGTCTTAAAGATTTTGATTAGTTTTATATTAATGAAGACATAATTTCACAGTGCCACAATGGACTCAGTTGATACTAATACTTGGACTGATGTTAGATAACGGTTAAAGGCTTTGATACATCCTAGCCCTAGCCCTCCTCCCCCCCCTACCCCTTAGTTCTTTGACCTCAAGCTCATGGACTTTGAAATTTCATGTGGATTTTTTTTTTATTTTAAGACATTTCTGAGATAGCTTTTGTTTATAAATGTGTTGTCATTATGGACATGCTTGCCTGAAGTTTTATACATAGCAGTCCACACCACCATAGCGACTGTGTGATGGGCAAGCACCTATTCAGGCGAGCTATGCTGTCAGGCGACAGCTCTTGTTTTTCAGAATCGTCACCCACATTCTAGTGCGTACAAGCAGTGTCCCTAGCCGGGCTGCAGTCCTGAGCAGTCTGGCTAGACTTTAGAAGTGATAATCACTACCTGAGCCTCCTTTCGATCGAAGGAGGCTAGGGTAGTGATTATCATTTCTAGCCAGACTTTTACTGATCTGTCGAGCTGCATTTAGCAATGACAGCCAGCCATTTTTTTCTATTTAATCAGATTGAAAAAGAGCGCAAGAGACGGGAAAGACTGGGAGAAGACTATCTACACAGAAGATCTGTAGTTGAAGCAACATACAAAAGACTACATCCAGATATATTTTCACTCCAGGTACAAGTTCAGTAAGCACACTACGTTGAAAGAACGTCATATACTAGCTTGCGACCAGTGGTGGCTTTTTGCGTTCTTTCCACCCTGTTCGTATTCTGGCTTCATTCGATAAAACATATTTTCTTTATATTATTCTCTGACAGGATGCTAGTCTGGGAGCTGTAGCAAGTCTATGTTATCTCTGTTTCCAAATTAAAAGTGGGATTTGAGAGGCATGAGACTTAATTTAACAAAAATGAAAAAGAAAATGCAAATCAATGTTTCGGACTGCAGCCAGTCTACCCTGTTCCCGATAATAAATGTATAATTTAGTTAGTCTGTATTTTGACTAAATATACCAGAGGTAGCTTTCGTTATTATACCGATTTATTATCTTAAAAACACTGTTACATGTGCCTCTGACAGGTCCTTGAAATAGGTCACCAATAACCAGCAAAAACATGCACGTACTGTACCAGTGGCGGCCATCATAGTTGCCATGCGCTGAATGATGCATTTCCCAAAACCTTTATGTAAATTCAAACTTAAAATAATCAGTTGCTGTTCGAAGACTGTAGTCTTTTTCACATTTTTACAGTGTGGTGCATTTGATCCTATTATGTGAGGGTCAGTTGTCATAGTTCGCCGGAAAAGAAATGTCGTTGGTATGAGGGTATCTAGGGGAAGTTTTTTATTGTCTGACTCCCAGGCTGCGATTTTTGTCGATCTGTTTTGTAGGCATTCCTTTTTATTTTCTTAACAAATGTCCAAAATCTATTATGCAACAAACACGAAACAACACCTGCGAGAAGAATATGGCTGCCACTGGTACGCGGCCGCTACCGGTCTCCAGTCAGTACAGCAGCGTCAGTACAACGTCATGACGTTGCAAACAGTACGTCCACTGAATTTGTTTTCGTTACAAAAGGATGCTTTGCAATAATTTCAGTTGATAGGTCTTATGCCGAACTGACATTTTAACGCTGAACCGGATTAACGCTTTAAGAAATCCTATAGCATGTTTTCTACATTGTTGGCTCACAATATAGAAGGATATGGAGGACCCATGTACCAAGGAATTGGCCGAGTGATGTTCCGAAGTTGATTCACGGAATTGGCCGAGCGGTGTTCCGATTGGATTGACCCATGTACCAAGCCTAACAGAATCATCCGCTCAATCTTAACTTTGCCAAATGCCTTCCCGCGAGAAGAGGAATCTTATGACATTTACAAGCATGTTATGAAGCTCTAGCCCTGTTTTCTTCTTCCATAATGTCACACAGTATAAAGTACTTAGCTCTTTCAGTACCAAAAAGCAGACGACAAAATTTACGTCTGCAAAATTTAAAAATTTGCCTTGTCCAAGACTTTTTATATTGAGAATTCAAAAACTAGAGGGCAAACAGTGTAGATCTAGATGAGGCGGCTCATGATGAGCCGCCTCATCAGGATCTACACTGTTTGCAAATTTTGCTAATTGCGTCACTGGGGCTTAAAGAGTTAATGGTCTTTTTCTATCTTTCAAGTTTCACTATCAAGAGATGTACTGTTGGATATGGCAAACAGTGCAGACTCTGATACACTGATCAGACCGCCCCTGGGAGCAGTCTGATCTGGGACGGTACTGTTTGCTTAGGAATGTCTGTCTCATTACTCTAATATATTAGGTTTATTTCAGGAGACCTTTCTAGCTAAGGAGTTTCTCAACCTTGTACAATACTGCAAAGATGGCGATTCTGATTATGATGGAGCCATCGAGCTGGTGCAAGAAACTGATGGTGAGGCAGATTTTTACTCTCTCTCTCTCCCTCTGTGTGTGTGTGTATGTGTGTGTGTGTGTGTGTGTGTGTGTGTGTGTGTGTGTGTGTGTGTGTGTGTGTGCAGTTTTTAACCCAAGACCTTGTAGTAAGGGAGTTCTCGTCAGTATTCTGACATAATTTTGCACATAAAAATCTGTCATTTGAAATGTATGGTCGAGAACGGTTTTAATGTTAACGAACGTAACAGTTTGAGGCTTTTATCTAAGCCCCTATATCAGAGGCATATATGTGACAGTGCCTGAGATTTTGAGCCTTGTGGAGGTGCGACGTTGACGTCACGAAACGTGAAATGAAAGTGACGTCATAAAATTTGCACGTAAAGTTAATTGTATTTCCGCGCACTGACTACTAAATTTCAAAGCGTCTCCTGAAAAGAGTGTTTCAACATTTCTATCGGCGTGTTTAATTTTCTTCATCTACACTCTTTTAAGAATGTTTGCATTATAGATCTTTGCAAAAGAGATGTCGCGAACCAGAGTTATAAAGGTTTATCCAGCTGGATGTAAATTATATCCAATCATTGTAACGAAAACAAAAAATCGGGTGGGTTTGAATTTCGTTTGCTTATGCGGTAAACCTTGGCGCTATGTCTACGTGCTTCTCAAAATCTATTCTGGAAGCACTTATAAATATGAAAATGTTAAAAACAAAATTTCCGATTTTCGCTCCATAAGGCTCAAAATGCCAGACACTGTCACATATAAGAAAAGATCAAAGGGTAATTTTTGCGCAAAAGTCTAAAAATAACCGTGTTATTAATATGTGTTTAGGTCTGAAGGAACTTTAATGCATAAAAAGAGAGTCCTAGCAATTCCATTTTCCAACTATTTCACACATTATTAAGCTGAGAAGATAAAAAAGAAGTAGCCTGTGTCCAAATATTTATCAAAACACAGCAAAGTCTATGTTTTCACAGGGTTATCATAAAGTAAAGCTTGTGTCGACAGTTAAAAAGTTTTATGGGAGACACTGAGACACCATGACCTCACTAAATTCCGATTTGATGGCCTCAGCCGAAGCTTAGTTAAGCTTTCAAATACCAGACTTTCATTTCACTGACCTTTTCTACTGATACATAGTTATGGTGGGTGTATTATAATAAGCAGGTGATGCTTACTACTCGCGAGCACCTGATCACACCTCTATTTTGGGGTCCATGTCTGTGTATCTAGAATGTTCCGGAATTGCCAATGTTAAAATGACTTACGAGTTCGGACTTATGATTTGGGTACTTTGACCGCTTTCATTCAAGGTTGAACAATTTTACTTACACACCTGTCTTGGTCACAGTAAGGTAGTATTTATACTGTATCTGTTATGATGGTATACTTGGTTACCCAGTATTTAATGAATGCATCCAGTGTACATGCATCTTAAACATGGTCGGACGTTGGGAATAAGCAACTGTTTTCATCTGCTGTACCCTGCTTTTTGAGAAAGAGTTGGAACATAATTGCTAGGACGCACTTCTAAATGCAATAAAATACCTTCAGAGCTAAGTACATTTTGATATTGATGTTGTTGCGTTAGATTTCTGCGCAGGAAATGCCATTTGATCCTTCTTTATAAAACAGTTTTTTTTTTAAACAGCATGTCCCTCTATTTTGCATTCTAAACTGTTGAGAACAATGAAAATAAGAAGTCTGCTTACTTTTAGGGATATTTATCAGATTTTTATGAATTTATTCAGATTTTTGTATTTACCACAAATCACCAGCTTAAAACAGTCTGGAGTGCAAGTAGTTTAGAAGTGGTAATTTATGATTTATCAGTTTTTTTCATTAATTTATACTGATCGGAAATTCAGAGCCCTCTATGAGATTATCATGTCTATGATTTCAGCTGATCGAGTTTATTCTTTCCCAGTCTTTACCCCAACTTTTTGTGAAAAACTGCTTGAAGAGTTACAGAACTTCGAAGACAGTGATTGTCCTAAGGGAAGACCTAATACTATGAACAATTATGGAGTAAGAATCCCTTTACAGATAACCTTAATCCTGATAGAGTGAAACGTGCGATTGAAGTAGGTGCAACACGTTGAAACAACGTTGTATCAACATGGTTTGCTTGCTAGGGCTCCCTAAGAACCAGATTTGTGTCATCATAAGGCGTACTCTGTGCAGGTTCCATTTTCATGTAAACTGTCCTATCCGAGCTACTGGACAGAAACAGTCTATTTGGGAAAATCAGCGGTTTAGAGTTATTGCTACATATTATCTGGGTTTTTTTTGGGATCATTGAACTCATTCTTTGTCAGTTTGAGTGTGAAGGTTTGCTGAAGCCAGTGCTAGTGGGTATGGGCAGTGTTGCACTGTTGCATCACTGCACACGAACACACTCAGTTAAACTGAATCTGATTTTTTCCTTCTTTCATGTGCTCCTTTCTTCCAAGGGACTTTACTTTTTTCACTGCAGCTGGTGTTGTGCTGTGTGGCGACCACAGAAAAGTCTCCCTGTTCGTCATCATAGTGCAGATTATATATTTTCTGGTTCTGTGGGGTCATTGGGCTCATTCTGAGTCAGTTTTAAAATAGAATTCTGTTAAAGCTGGTGCTTGGGGCATGGGCAGTGTTGCAATATTAACTTTACTGCGCATGGGCAGACTCTGTCAAATCGATCCTGCTACTTTTGTTTCCTTGATGTGGTCCAGTTTCCTTCAGAACGTCTTAGCTCTACAGCAACATTTAAGGTACGTGGTTATACTTTCAGGTGGAGGAGGGGGTGGGGGATGGGGGAAGGGTGGCACCTCTGCCATTTAAATTAATGCCTCCATTCTCACTTGGAGAAAGGGCGTTGGAACAGGGGCGGCAGGGCGACAGCCGCCGTCCAAATCTTTATCGGCATTATATGAGTCTGCAAATCATGTGTTTATCATTTGATTCTTATATAGATTAAAAGAATATTCTTATTCTGTGTGTTTCAGATAAACCTAGATGAGTTAGGATTTGATGATTTCATAACAAACTTCCGAGAAAATTACCTTCAGCCAATATCACAGAAACTTTTCCTGGACTGGAGTGGTGGAAAGCTTGATTCTCATAAAGCATTCATAGTGAAATATAAAGTTGGGGATGACCTTGACCTCAGCTATCACTATGACAACGCAGAAGTGACATTGAATGTTGCCCTTTCACCAGAACATTCCTTTTCAGGAGGTGATTTATATTTTGGAGATATGCGTAATAAGCCATATAAAGACCAAGATTATAAATTGTATGCACATAAGCCTCGATTTGGAATAATGCATAGAGGGCAGCACATGCATGGAGCCATACCGATAAAAACGGGAGAAAGACTAAATTTGATCATATGGATGCGGGCATCTGCAATTAGAAACAGGCTCTGCCCAATGTGTGACAGGAAGCCACAGCTAGTGGAAACCGTAGGCAAAGGAGACGGATTTACGTTAGAAACTGAGACAGTTAATGTGTGCCAGTTGACTTAGAATATGAAACCAAGAAGGGACACTGCAAGAATTAAGGAACACAGTCAGCGCCGTTTCATATTAGAGTTTATCGTATGGCCGGTCTATCATGTAGTCAGGTAACGTGATTTCATAACTTTGAAATGATGACACGTTGGGCCATCTAGCTGCGGTGCATGACGTGACGTCACTATGGATACATCTCAAGGGCGTAGCTACCTATACGGCAAATACGCAAGTGCGTATTGAAATTTTGTCAAAATTGACAAAATTTCAAAACGCACCTGCATATTTGCATGCTGAATATTTATAAAATAGACAAGATTTCAATACCAATTGCTAAAGTGGCTGAAATACTAGCTTTACCTTCAAGAAGAAGAGAATAAAACATGGTTGTGCATATTATGAAATTGCCCCTAGTTACGCCCCTGCATCTATACAGTAAATGTGAGACAACTTTTTAGGAATACAGGGATCTAATAATTGGTTGTGAGATAAACAGAAGCTTATGATACCCTATTGTAAAGAACTTGCAGCTGTGTCAAATAAGTACAAAACAGCCCGTCGTTCTGGCACATGGCCATTTCGGATTTTCGGCTTCAGTTTACTTTTTCTGCTAGGCAGTTTGCCAAACTTGCGGACAAAGCCGATCCTTTGAACTGGTCCAGTCATAGTTGCAACGCCCGTTCTTAGATTAGATTAAACATGTTTTATTGCCTTTATATACAATGGGGTTGGGCTACAAGCTCTCGCAACATTAGTTACAACCCCCCCCCTACAGTATCAAACACAGCAAGACATGGCAAGAAACAAACATTAATATACAATTTCTAAACGTGAAATAATGGAATTATCAAAAGTATAAATAAACTTGTATCAACACAAACGGCACTGAGGAACATCGTCGTCCCAATGTCG
Source organism: Ctena decussata (assembly GCA_963989385.1). NCBI lineage: Eukaryota > Metazoa > Mollusca > Bivalvia > Lucinida > Lucinidae > Ctena > Ctena decussata. Next base: position 59,719,839 of record OZ022511.1, read on the forward strand.
ATGGAACTTTTTAAGGCACCGGCACTGAGACGACGATGCCGCCCGTTATGCATGCACCAAAAATGTATATGTCAAGAAGATAACCAACAAAGAAAACGAAGAAAGAGAGAAAGACAAAATGAAGTAAAGTGGGGAAAATGAAATAAAGAAGGAACTGCAGGAAAGAAGAAGCTGCAAACCGCCATCCTGTTCTCAAACCACTTACACCGTCGCGTATGGTTGGCTATTGAAACCTCTTTGTGTTTTTAATATACCTTTGGACAGCCTGAAAAAGAAGAAAGTTTTCTTCATTAGATAAATTAGGTTTGCCAAAAAGTAAATAAATTACACTTAAAGGGTGGAAAGATCTTGTTTCTCTAAACATAAGTATTCGTTGATTATTGAATCTTCTTTTGGCGACTGTTAAGCCAGAGGTCCTGGGTTCGATACCCGGTCTGGCCACTTGCATTTCTCTTTCCGCTGATTCAAGATTGGCAGTTGTCAGTTACTGGTGAAAGTAAGTGCACTTAGTACTGGTTAACCGCTTAGGAGGTCTAAGCCTGCCCAGGAATAGTGTGGTAAGGTTAACTGACCATCCCGACATGACCATAGCTGTTTACCGTGGACGTTAAACAATGACACAACAACAACAACAACAACGACTATTTTACTTTAGACCATTTGCCATTTTTATACCCCCGGCATACGAAGTATGTCGAGGGCTATATAGTTTTTGTCTTTCCGTCCGTTCGTCCGTCTGTTCGTCCGTCCGTCCATCCGTTCGTTCGTCCGTACGTAAGTTAACATTTGCGTTAAAGTTTTGTGTTAGGGTTTTTTCTTTTGCTTCTGTTATCCAGAGCTTGTTCATAGGTGCTTAGTGTTACTACAGGATGGATACTGATCAGTATGCATCACCTTGATGCTGCTGCTGGCCAAAGGTCAAGGTCACATACTTAGAAATTCTTATAACATTTGCGTTAAAGTTCTGCGTTCAGTTTTTTTCTTTTGCTTCTGTTATCCAGAGCTTGTTCATAGGTGCTTAGTGTTACTACAGGATGGATATTGATCAGTATGCATCACCTTGATGCTGCTGCTGGCCAAAGGTCAAGGTCACAGACTTAGAAATTCTTATAAAATTTGCGTTAAAGTTTTGCGTTAAGTTTTTTTCATTTGCTTCTGTTATCCAGAGCTTGTTCATAAGTGCTTAGTGCGACTACAGGACGGATACTGATCAGTGTGCATTACCTTGATGCTGCTGCTGGCCAAAGGTCAAGGTCACAGACTTAGATATTTATATAACAGTTGCATTAAAGTTTTGTGTTAAGTTTCTGCTTTTGCTCTGTTTTCATGAACGTCTTTACTCGAACTTGTTGATATGTGCTTATTGGTACTACAGGATGGATACTGATCAGTTTGCACCACCCGGATGCTTCTGCAGGCCTAAGGTCAAGGTCTCAGACTTAGAAATTTCTACAGCAGTTGTTTTAAAGTTTTGTTTCAAGATTTTGCTTTTGCTCTATCTTTTTGACAGCTTCTATTGAAATTTGTTCAGATGTGCTTAGTATTACTACAGGTTGGACACATATTAGTACCTAAGGGCAAGGTCACAGACTTAGAAATTTATATAACATTAGTGTTAAAGTTTGTATTAAGCTGTATCTGTTTGCTTATGTTTTTGATATACTTGAATGGAACCTTTTGATGTGCGACTAGATTTACTGCGAGGTTGAGACAGTTTTGTTGACATCATCTGGCTGCTGCTGCTGATTGTAGGTCAGGGTCACAGATTGTGTTAAAAAAGAACTTGAAGTTTGTATTGTTTTGATTATTGTGAAATCTTGAGATGTAGCCTAGTGATATGTGCCTACATGGGCATGCAAAGTTTATTTCCTATAGGTGGTGGCGCTGGCCGGGGGTATACGTGAGCCCCTGCTCACTTGCTCTAGTCATAATATTATGCAAATTGCTATTAAATTAACTTTATTGCTTGTGTTTGTTGTATGACTGTTGAAACATTAAAGAAGCATTATCTTACCTACTTCTTGGTAGTTTTCAACTTTCCAGTAGATCAGGAGCAGGACGACCAAATGGTCTGGTGGTAGCACAGACACTGATCAGCATAAACAATTAACTACCGTTTAGACCTAACACACTTCCCTGGTTTCGCCACAAGGGCGAGACCGAACGTTACAATATTAATTAAACTCTCCAAAGCTCGCTTCACAGATTTCAATAAGATTCTCTACGAATGCAATATTGCCGTAATATTAAGTTAACAGGTATAAGCGTCGACGCAACGTCGTGGTGTTGCATCGACGTTATACCATGTTAACGCCGATGACATGGCGTTGTTTAAATGCTGTCATGGGAATAAAATGTGTGTGTGTGTGTGTGTGTCATTAAAAGAGATCATAGATTTGATGGAAGAAAGAAGGTATGTTTTTTTTTTTCGAACGGAGCCTCATAATGGAACGTTGCTCAAAATTTGGTAACGCTTTGACAAACGTTACATGTGATTTAAATAGTTGAAAACGTGTGTCCTGAGTTAAGATCACGAAGTATTCCTGTTTAAAATTTAAGTTCAAAGTGTACAAGGAATGAATTGTCCAGTTTCCGGCGTAAAAAGCTAAAAATCTGGGCATTTTTAGGGTGGGGTTGGGGGGGGGGGGGGGGGCGTATGAGAGACTCAAAAACAGCTACCGGGAAATAAAAGTTATTTTGTACGACTATTTATTTTTACGTGTTTTAAAAAATGTAACAAAACATAAAGTCCTAAAGGGTCAACAGGTAGCATGGGCACTAATTTGATGTACAAGTACATGGGTGCGAGTAAATAAACTGGATTGGCAAACGTAACTGGTCAAGGGGTTTGGCTTTGTGTCCTGTTAAAGGATTAGAAGTTAGACTATACCAGCTGAACAAACAGCACCTGAATAGAATCACGAATATCTGTAGTGCAACAGGTAAACAGACTGCCTCTTGTCTGTTTTAACCTGTTACGTACTTAATCCAGGATTTACTTATTTATCCAGCCGGGTCGTTCTGGTCTGTGATCACTAGACTTTTGAGGGAGGCTAAAAAGCAAATGAGGAACTTAAAGTATAATAGATGGGCGGACAACTTGCGATTTTGCGTCCCTTTTTATCAGTAGTTCAGTCATATCAGGGCGTTGGTTTGGTGATGATAATGAAGTCCGTGTGCAATGGAACCCCGTTTACAATTTAAAAGATTCCCGCCTGAAGAGGGTCTTGAATCCGAGACCGCAAGATCAGCAGGCCAGCGCTTAACCTACTGAGCTACCGGGGCTCCCAAATGAAGTACTGAAAGCTGCGTCTAATCAGCCATCGTACAGAGGGCGACGACCTGCGCATCCGCGCTTCCTTTTTCAGCAATTTCGCCGTTCTCATAAAAACGTAAAATCTCTATAATGACACACGGATAGACTGAGCACACTGCAGAACCAGATCTGACTGCTCCCAGGAGCAGTCTAATTAGGGTCTACACTTTTGCATTGAAAACCCAGACTGTTCAATCTTTTAGAACAATTACTGGTTATTATGTAGGTGTTCCAATATGCAGGAAAAGATATCTACCGAAATAAATGCTCTTATACTGGATACCAAATTGTTGATTACTCCGGAAAAGCTTTTTTTTAATGGATAGATGGATGACTGGATGGATAGGTATTCTAAGGAAATCCTTTTCCAAAATACATGTATTGTTTTAGATCTGATGTTCTTTTTTCTGTTGAAACGTCACAAAAAGAAAAATAAAATGAATGAATAAATAGAAACTTTCTGTTTCTGTCAGAGTTTTCCATTCGTAGTTTTCTTTGGTCTGTCTTATATTCGCTGTGTGGAGCGGGGTAGTTTAGTGGTTTATATGAGCCGCGACACGAGAAAACCAACAATGTGGTCGTGCGTCCAGCCGTGACAGACTCAGATCAGCCTGGGCATCCGCCCAGTCTGATCAGAGTCTTCGCTGTCCGCATGGAGGTAGCTTAGACCCTTAGCTACCATTTAAGCACTTAGCAAAGACTCCGATCACACTAGGCAAATCCCCAGGCTGATCTGAGTCTGTGCTGTACGCACAACCACTTTGTTGGTTTTCTCGTGTCGCGGCTCATATATATATAAGGTGCTATACTACCAATGCAGGGGTCGCAGGTTCGATCTCCGCAATTCCAGTCTTTGTATGTGTTGGCGGGACGTTAACGTTCCGGAGTTCACTCACTCTTGCTGTCTCTGAGAAAAACTTTGATGTCGTCTCATAGGTCGTATTAAATAACAACAAGTTATTGGCCTTGCAACATACCCTTGCTCCCCTAGACCCTTGCTCTGATGTGCCCCGTAGTAGCGATGTTACACCACTGTGTGTTATACTGACTTAGATTTTTTTATCTGACCACTGTATCTGACACGGTCGTCCGTGTCGGCCGAAGAGAGACTTAGTAGTAATATTACTACTACTGCACCACCAAGAACAGTAGGAAGTCAGTGACTGCCGAAACCTAGTACACAGCCTTTCATTATCACCCTACCATCGTCCTGATCTGACTGAAATACTGTCGAAAAGGACGTAAAAACACAAGACATCTATCCATCCATCTATTCCGCGTTTATGCTATTGACAATAAATAAAATAATTAATCTAACTCTTTCATATTTTTTGGTTACATGTACACATACGAGAATGCTCTTTTTTAATGCGATCTTCTTATTCTTCTTTTTAATTCTTCTTCTTTTTTTCTTGATTTGTTTTTGTTGCATTTCATACTCATTTGTTTTTGTTACTCCTTAGACACCAACATTGAATCAACATTGACTAAACGTTGATTCAACGTCATGACGTTGAATCAACGTTGATTCAATGTTGATTCAACACTGCGTGCCTGCTGGGTAAAGTCTCTGCTTTGCTTCTTTCCTGGACTACCAGTCCAGGGGTCGCAAGATCGATCCCTCGCTTCTCCGGTCTTTCGGATGAGACTTTAAACCGAGGTCCCGTCTCCATATGACCTCGTTGTTGGTGGGACGTTAAACTCACTCACACGTCTTTCCTTATTTCGTGACTTTTTGATCAACCCTCAGACACCATAGCCAATACACAAGTCAATCAATACACAAATGTTATTGTAACTGAATACACATCATACGAGGCCCACGTGTTACCGGCATGTTGCATCACCGTGTCATCATGTAGATACAAACAACAATTGGGGAATATTGGTAGTGAGCAAGGCTTGCATCATAGCGCAGCTTGGCATTCTACAAACAACACGTGAGAACATTTTAGGTAAGTAATGAATTCTTTTTTATATTTTTCGGATAATAATATTTGTGTATTTGTGCTGACGATTACGTGGTGATAAAAATAGAAAATGGAAATTACGTGGTTTTATACTCCCACGCAAGCGCAGTTACAAGTTGTCTCTGTCTCTGTCTCTCTCTCTGTCTCTGTCTCACACACACACACGCACACTCGTAATCGCGGATCCACTAAGGTAGCGGCTTACTGGCTTAATTGGGTTCGAATCCCGCTCGAAGCGGAATTTTTTCAAAGTTCTGTAAGCGACTGAAATGCTGTTGCACGGATCATAAACAGATAAATCCTGTTTCTTGGTCTGTCAAAATCTGAACACGAATCAGATTACCTGTCCCACCTTGGCGAGGGGAAGCGGAGCGGAGACAATTAATTTTTAATTTATAGGAGTAGTATGGCGTCGGATCCTTTCAGTTTTAATGTACGGCGTCGCATTCAGGTACCTTTCCAGATGAAATAGATAACCCCTGCTAAATAGCAACCCGAGCCCCAACCAGGGGCGTAGCTACCTGTACGCAAATATTCAGGTGCGTATTGAAATTGACAAAATTTCAGCACGCATCTGCGCATTTCTAAGTAACGTACGTGGCCCTAAAGTCGTCAGGGTCCTAAGGTCGTCATCATTCTTTTTGGGTCATTCTTTTCCATCTGTGTCGCAGAAATGTCCAGAAGCGGACGAAATTCAGAAGATAAATATCTTAACTTTGTTATGCAGTTAACATTTAAAGCTGTTTTTAAACGTTCTTCCAACTAACGAAGAGAAAACAAGGTAACCCATTTTTACTTAAAATTCCAAGTCTGTCGACGGAGCAAGCTGGTTTTGATATCGATCTGGCGAACCAAGATTGTCACGCTAGATTCAAGTTTCAGATGTATGTTTGCATTCGCTTAAACACATTATACATTAAATCATCAACATTTTCTTACCTTTGGCGGTCAGAGAGGAAATTAAACGAAACAGACATCAAAGAACAGTGATGACGACTTTAGGTCATACCTGACGACTCTAGGGCACATGGGCAACAAGGCAACAAAAAATACTTTCTCCTCTTCTTATATGCTCTTCTTTCACTCCAGTTTGACAAGCATATATTGTGATTATTTCAGTATAAATTAACAATTTTATGTCAGTTTGTCTTCATATAAGCAAATGAAACAAAAATGACCTAAATTTAAAGGCAGAGAATGTAGCAACATTGTCTATAAAAACAGACACAGTTTCAGTTGTGCCGGATTTGGTGTGAAAAAGGGAAATTACCCATTAGTAAATGTTCCAAAAATACAGCATTAACCCGTTTACTGTCACTGTTTAACCTCATATAGAAATACGAAAACACATTTTCTCTTTGTGCATCTCAAGTATTTAGATAATGAAAACGGAAAAGTAAAATAAAACAAAATAAATTTCGATGCCATGAGACCTCAAATAATTCAATTGGCCAGCCACATCCCAATAATTTTGTATTCCATTTCCGTCGACAACAATGTTATCTATCAAATGATTAAGAACTTTTGACAAGAAGGTATCAAAAAAAACAAAAGAAGACGTGTTCAGTCTTATCGGGATCTTCAATGATCATATTTTTGACATCTTAACACATATACCTATATACCACCATTGCTACAGGAAAACAATCTGACCAGAACCCGGACCAGACTCTGTGTTTGCATAGGTCAATGTGGTGTTTAAAGCAACATTATTATAAGATTCTTTCTGTTTGATGATCATTTAACGGCAAAATTAATAAGTATTTGTTAATTTGTTTCTTGACATGAGCTTTTTCTGTAAAAACGTACAAAAAAGACAATACGACCCTTTGACGACACTAGGGCCGCGCTGATGACGACTCAAGGTCCCATAGGTCCTAAGGTCGTCAGACCGACCCTTCCTCTGTAAACTGTCTGTTTTTCGGTGTTTCCCGCATTAAACTGACCAGTTTCTTTATTGAACACCCCTTCTAAATGGCTTGTCTTGTCGGCACCATAACGCAACTATAAATAGCTGTCACCATATGTATGAGGCATTCGTTTAAATGCACTGAGGTGACGACCTTAGGGCCACGTACGTTACTAACTGCCAACAGACACGAAAATTTGAAATATCATAGGGGCTATAGCCTAGATTTCCCCTCAACAAGTATAAAACATCACTGTGCGTATCATGTAAATGCCCCTAGGTACGCCCTTGCCAGCCCCTCCTAAACAGCAGCCCCAGCCCCGTCCAAGCGCGGGTCCACGAAATTCGTATTAATTCTTTTCTTCCCGGCATAATCATTAAACAGGAGCAAGCCCGAACTCAAGCTCACAGGACACACTATTTTCAGACATCATTACCAGATAACAGGAGGTGACCCCTCCCTCACCGCCCGGGTGTTTGGTGTTCGTTTGGCTGGTCCGCAGAGCCATAATTTGCAGTATGAAGCCACAAGGTAGTCATTGGCGTATCCTGTCCATCCCAGTTGAACATATATACATTCAGTGCTAGGCAAGATACCGTCATTAACACTGAAAATAAAGTCATTATTATTATTCTTATACTTTTATTACAAATTATGAGTAGTCTTTTAATAACACATTCCATACCAATATGTACGGACTGCTATTGACCGTATCATGGCTAAAGAGCATCGGTAATGTACAAACACCATTTATATGGCACGAATGTGTAAATAAAGATATTCCGACGCTTGAGCGATTTTGATAAGGCCAATTTCTTATATGTAACATTACATCATCTTTCGTCATTATCTTCCTGGTTACGTACAAAGAGTCTAGACAGCTTATTTGTTCGCATCTGCACAAGGTAAGTCTATATAGTATTTAGATTCGTGTAACGTTATTTGTTTCAAAGCTGGGTCTAGGATATTCTGTAAGCAGTCGGTAAATGGTATTGGTAAATATGCTTTTGCAGGTGCATGCGAAAAAACTATAAATTTAATTGTGAGGTAAGCTTTGAGGGACCACAGAACATAAAACATTACGGCATCTCATCCTCATAAAAGAACCTCTAGGTGCAAATTCTTTCCTATAAAAGTAGACCCCTTTGTTGAAAGGTTTCTGTCCAAGGAAGTAATCAGGAAGTCAGGGAAGTTGTTTCCCTTTGTAAAAATGTGGAAATGTGGCGGTGTACCCATAGACCGCTTAAAGCCCCCTTCCACTACGACAGTCATTTATTTTGTGGAGAAATCAGAGAAAAAATGATCCGGGACAAAACAAAACCAACAAAATGGCATGTGCGCTATGCAAAGACTCAGATCAGCCTGGGCATCCGCCCAGTCTGATCAGAGTCTTCGCTGAGCGCTTAAAGGAAAGCTAATGGTCTAAGCTTTCTCCATGCCGACAGTGGAGACTTGATCATACGGGGCGGATGCCAAGGCTGATCTGAGTATTGCTGGGCGCACATGCCACTTTGTTAGTTTTGTCGTGTCATGGCTCAAATATTCCAGGATTACCCTTTGTATTGAGTTCTGAATATTGAGGTTTAATCTCATCTTTTTTAGCAATCAAAATGTGCGGCATATGGGCAATATTCGGCAGCGATGGAGACATCTCCTTTCAGTGTAACGCGGCCCACAAGATCACTCATCGTGGACCAGACGCTTTCAGAATAGAAAACATCAACCATTTTCCCAGTTCTTGCCTAGCCTTTCACCGATTGGCTATTGTTGATGACCTCTATGGTATGCAGCCAATGAGAACGTTCCAGCACCCTTATATCTACCTCATCTACAATGGAGAAATTTACAACTTCAAAGAGGTACCTTTAAAATTATATTACCTTAGTATCACATCGATGTTTTAACACCCAGTTTAAAACAACCCCAAAACAAACCAGCTGTCCCGAGGGAAGTCGAGAGATGAAATGATATTGAAATAGAAAATGCTTTGTCTGTTATCTGTTACCTTCTTCTTTTTTTTTTTTTTTTTTTTTTTTTTGAAAGAATAGTTTCTTGCTTACAATGATTGTTGCCCAATATATCACTGGTTGGAGGTCAGCGAAGCGCGAGAGCTATATTCACTGACGACTGACTGACAACCAGTGATATATTGGCAACAAATCACTTGCAAGCAAGAATCTATTTCGATTCTAACACGCAAGAACGACAAAAACGCAAGTGTTTCCTGCAGATTTTTCTGGTTTTCCGCCATGATTTCATGAAGAAATCCCGCCAACAACTCAGACTGTAACAGAGGCGTTTACATGTATTTCGTAAGTTTTTGATGCGACAAAACGACGTTACTTCGTCTATCCTCATGGAAATGAAAACTGACGTCACCAAAGGAATGAAAATGACGTTTGAACGGCGCTAAACAACGACACGCCAGTCCGCCCAGTGATTTGTCACGCATTATATCACTAGATTTTAGCATTGGCTAAATAGGCGACTAGTGTTAGAATTTACTTTGATCACTATTATGAAGATGTCATTCTGGACATAATGATGAATAAGCAATCAAACTGAGCCTGCTATTTTCGTTTCTCTGGTAGATAGTTGCTTCCGGACGATCTAACTTCACAGACCTGGTTTATAATTATACACCGTAGCATAGATAAAGATTCGAACGGTTTCCCGATGTACAGACCAGCCTTGGCATTTTCAGCGCCAGTTGCGAAAAGTTTCGCCTTTTTTCCTGAAGCCTTTATGGTATGTATGACCCAAAACTGGGTCATGTCGAGCGTCGAAAAGAAATTACGTCGAATGTTTTGACATAACAGTTTTTATTTTGGTTTCAGCTTCAAAAGAAATACGACTTTAAATACGACACGCGTTGTGACGGAGAAGCCATTATTCATCTTTATGCCATGGGTGGTATTGAGTTTGCCGCAAAACAGCTCGACGGGGTCTTTGCTTTCTGTCTCATGGATACCGCCAACAGGAAGGTGTATCTGGGCAGGGATACCTTTGGGGTCCGACCTGCTTTTAGAGTGAGAACAGAGGACGGATTTCTAGCCTTGTGTTCAGAGGCAAAAGGTATTTTATCTACTAACGTTCAGATATCATCGACGTTGTTTGAACTGTACTATACTTATAAATGAGCCGCGACACGACAAAACCAACAATGTGGTTGTGCGCCCAGCGCAGACTCAGATCAGTCTGGGCATCCGCCCAGTCTGATCAGAGTCTTCGCTGTCCGCATGGAGGTAGCTTAGACCCTAAACTACTCTTTAAGAGCTTAATGAAGAGTCTGATTGGATTGGGCGGATGCTCAGACGGATCTGAGTCGGCGCAGGGCGCACAGCCACATTGTCGGTTTTGTCGTGTCGCGGCTCAAATGTTCTTGCGTGATTGGAATTGCTGAAATTAGTTGCTGAGCTATACCTTGCACCTGCTGTCAAGGAATATTTGCTTTAATAGCAATGTAGTGCTGATCGAGAGTGGGGCATGTTCAATTCTTTTCAAGGTTAAACGCATCTCTCTCTCTCTCTCTTCCGACTGTTCTCTGTCTCCTTTCCGACTGTTTTACAGCACACTCAAATTACCACTGCTGCAGCTCTGTGTCTGTCTGGCCTATTTAGTCATACTAAATGTTACGTATTCAAGACCAAACATATTTTATCGGACAGAACTGAAGTGATAGTAGATGTGTATCTTTTGGCTGTAATTGCTGTAGCTCGTCAAATTTGACCTAACTAAAATTTGACAAGTATCTCGCTACGCCAAGGTGATCACGTCTCCTAACATCACAAACTAAGGTTTGGAAGAGATGGACTGTTAGCGGAAGTTGACGGAAGTTGACCTTTGACCCTTTTATAGCAACCAACCAACGAGTTGTTTGCCGCCGAAGGCGAAAGGCGGCAAACAACGAGTGTTGGTTGCTTTACGATAATAGAAAGCGTGTTTCTGTTCTATTCTATTCTCTCCCGTACCACTAAGGCTTCGAATTTTTTGTGTCACTGAATTTCCGGTCGGCGTTTTTCTTTCTATGGAGAAATGAGACGCTGGCATTTTTATTGGACGAAAATAAATTCCTGAACTTCCGCCGCCACTTCCCTGGGAACACGCGTTTCTGTTCCAAAAACAAATCCTGTGATGGCCGTCAGAATTCGGCTAGAAGGCCGTACAGCTCGAAGAAAAACAACCCTTATTATTGGTGACACCAATTGGTGCAAAACAGCTTATGACTTCCACTAGGACTATCGGTTTTCCCCAATTCATATGCGAACTGGCCAGGTCGTATTACTTCGCAATGTCAGTGCCGTAAACAATGGATAGTTCTATGCAAAAAAAGATGATATGAAATGTATTAATGCATGTTGATTTGAAATGTATTAATGCATGTTGATTCAAAATTTATGGAAAGAATATGTTTAAAATTTCCCAACGAATAGCGGGAAAGGATTTGAACATTAAGTGCAAAAAGACTTTTATTTTCTTTGTAGGTCTTACCACTCTTTCATATAATGGGTCAGTTAAGGCCGGTATGTCGGTAGTAGAGCCTTTTGCTCCTGGTCATATAGAGACATACAAACTTGATACGGAGGGGAGAGCTTTCTTAGAAGGAGAAGCCAAAAGATATCATAAAATAGGAGAAGAACCAGCATATACAACGTTTGAAGTCAAATTAGGTAAAGCCAGAGTTATTTACCATTAGCACAATCAATTTTTATACCACGGGAGTGGATGTGTTGGGGTTTAGACCCTTTTTATATGTATCTGAATATGTATTTCTTATATCGAGCCAAGTGTTAAGCATTCTTTAGGATCTCCCGGTAAAAAACCGCCGGATCATGTGGCACAATTTTAAATGTGCGGAGGTCTATTGAAACTTTGGTCAGTTTGCCAAATTCTTTAAACGCATCACTGTTTTTGCGTATAGGTAGATACTCCTAGCATACAGATAAGGGTAAAACGTGATGTTGAGTTCCAACCTTTTCCCTGTTTGGTCTATCAAATCAATTGCTATCGTTACAAAATAACATTGAGTCCATTAAGTTGAGACAGTGAACCAATTACGGTATTTGTTATGTGTTCGTACATATGCAAATAAAACGACAATTAGGTACTCGTATATGTATTAGACTTAAACCCATGACCCTACTATAAAGAGGTGCTGACATTGTACCATGGTAAGTACCTAATTGTCGTTTCATTTGCATATGTGCGGAACACATAACAAATACTGTAAACGAAATGGTTATCATGGATATCTTTAAAAGGTTAGTTGGAGGAATGGATTACTTTGGATTTTATATCATTTTTTAACAATATTTGTCATATCAGGTCCAGTGCTCCAGATAAGAAGGGGTAACAGAGATAATTCAGGGATAATTATCCATATTTCTCCAGAAAAACATATTTTGTGACCCAGCATTAGAATCGTCTCGTTGAGACGATTCTAATGAGGGGTCACAACATATGTTTTCGTTAAAAAATAAGAAAAATTATCTTTGATTTATCCTCAATACCCCCTCTTATCTGGAGCTCTGCAGGTCGATGAGAGAGTGATGAGGAAAGGCTGTGTGTAATGGAACTCAGTTTTTAAAATGTTTTATCAAATTTTAATGAGTGAATGAAGGATTTAGTTAAACAACTGGTTTGTATTTGAAGATAACTTTGTTAAAGCTAGGGTTTTAAAATGATCTTACAGTTCACTTTGAGGTAGCATGCTGCTGAGAAGTATGAAACCTTTTCGACAATTAGTTATCTGTTTAACATAAGCTCAAGACTTCACTGCAGCATATGAAGGTTATAAGTTAAATGCCTTGTTTCTTTGTATTTTCAGGTAAAGATGTTAAACAGAATGTGCGTGATTTATTGACAATGGGTGTAAAGAAAAGACTAATGGCTGACCGGAGAATAGGCTGTTTATTGTCCGGAGGTCTTGATTCAAGTTTGACCACGGCACTACTAGTTAAACTAAGTAAAGAATTGGGAATTACATACCCTATACAGACATTCAGTACTGGTATGGAGGGCAGCACGGATTTAATTGCAGCTAAAAAGGTATTTTATACTTCCTTAAATCTGTGTTCAGGTATACGAGGATGTACATCTGTTAATCTACCTGCAATGCGTTCCCTATACGTGCATGCACCGTAGTATAACTTAAACATTAATTATTGGATTTCAATGAAAATCATATAACTTATTTGGAATTCATACTGCCTGTCTTCAAAATAATTATGGATATCAAATTGTAAATTAACAGTATAACTGCATTCAAAAAGTATATGATCAATACACGTACAATTTTAAACTACAACAAAGATGAAGTTTTTGCAAAAGCTAACATACACTCTTCGTATTACATTTATTCGTCACATTACAGGTTGCAGAATACTTGGGCACAGAGCATCATGAGGTTGTGTTTACACCGGAAGAGGGTATAGAAGCTTTAGAAAATGTTATTTATCACCTAGAGAGTTATGATATAACAACTGTTAGGGCTTCAGTTGGTGAGTTACTTTCATCGCTTGAAATAACAAAATCACTTCATTTTGCGTAAAAAAACATATTTTGGACCGTCATAAGAATAGAACTTATTAAAGGTAGGTTCCTGGACTAGCGATATCAATTATGTCCACAAAATAATTTCGTCTTTTTCTGAGCAATATTGAATTCTCTTATTTTTTTGAATTTGTTGCCACTGAGAAACTCGTCAGATGTTGAAGAAAATAGTCGTTTTCCCTTTTGGTTTATTTTCTTTCGTTGGAATTCCAGTTCTAAAAATAACTATGTTTATCATGTCTATAAGTGCGCGATTTCTGATGCCATTCTCCAAAGGTCAATTTTCCCTTGCCGTCAGCTCTCCTAGAGGTCCTGGCATGGCGGATGGGTTAAATCTATCCCAACATGCAATGCAGCATGACGTCAGCTGCGTTATCTATTTTTGGCGCGAACTAAAAATAGCGCTAACTGGTGTGCGAAGCAGAGTTAGGAAATCCCTTGCAAAACAACTTTTCTAATATTTTTTTGATTTACACCTTTTAGTGAAACTTATTCATTCCCTTTTTATAAGTGCTTTCCAACAACTTGGATGGAAGATCATCAAAATTGTGATGCAGTCCAAAGTACAGGAACCTACCTTTAAGTGGTGAAAACATATTTTTTGCAGAGGTGCAGGAAGAAATAATATCCCAGGTCTTACCACCTTCCAACACTTCCTTCCAACCCCTTTTCCAAAACACGCATATGCAAGTTTTGCTGTTCATACCCTCTAGTCTGAATTTTCTCTCCTGAATTTGCTGTATCAACAGGGATATCCATACATAAAAGCACTTACAGCGCTAGAAACGAAAATAGTTGATATATCCACTCTTACTGAGCCGCATCATCTGGGTCTATACTGTTTGCCCAAAATGTTTGGAACTCTCAAATTGATATATGGATAAAACACTTTTTGAAACTTTGCAGACGTAAATTTTGTCGGCTGTTTTCTTTTCTTTTTATACGCCCGTTTTGAAAAAACGGACGTTTTATGTCGTGGCGTTGTCCGTCCGTCCATCTGTCCTTAAACATTCTTGTGCGCGCCATAACTCAGTAACCATTTGGGATATCTTCATGAAATTTGGTAGGCATATGTATTAGGTTGGGGGAACGTGTCGCGTACAAGAATGATTGCTCCCCCTTCCTTAGTTTCCAAGTTATGCCCCTTTGATTAATTTTTTCCCTGCAAGTCTTGTGCGCGCCATATCTAGATAACCGTTCGGGATATCTTCATGAAACTTCATAGCAATGTGTATGAAGTCCCAGCGGTGTGTCGCATTCAACAATGGCTGCTCTCCCTTTCTTCATTTTAGAGTTAATCCCTTTCATTAATTCTTATGGGTTATTTTTGTGTAATACTTATCTTGTACAATATATTGTCAAGGGAAAAAAGTAGAACCAAAAATGGTATATCTAGTATATTTAGGTTATCTCCCTTGTTCCTTTTACTTTGGAAGCTGATTTTTGGTATGCTAACAGTATTTCAAATATATTTTAAATATTTAAATAATGCTGCAGTCATTATACCCTCGCTTTGAAAAAGTGGGGGGGGGGGGGGGGGTAAACTGATTTACATCTGTCCTTCCGTCCGACCTTCCGACCCCTTTCAATCAAATTTTGCATCAAAGATTTCTTCACAACCATACAAACTAGACCGGTCATATTTGGCATATAGGTTGATGACAACATGTTGTATTGTGGGATTGAGAACCAGCCCTCTCCTGCTTATTCTTTCCTGTATTTGTCCGATTTTCTTTCTTTCCATACTTTGAATAATGAAAATTTTCGTCAAAGGTTTCTCCACAACCATGCAAGCTAGAGTAGTCATATTTGGTATGCAGGTTGATGAGGACATGTTGTATCGTGGGATTGAGAACCAGCCTTCTCCTGCTTATTCTTCCATGTATTTGTCCAATATTCTTTCTTTCCATACATGAATAATGAAATATTTCATCAAAGATTTCTCCACAACCATGCAAGCTAGAGTAGTCATGTTTGGTATGCAGGTAAATGATGACTTACTGTATTCTGGGATTGAGAATCAGCCTTCTCCTCTTTTTCTTCCCTGAATTTGTCCGATTTTCTTTCTCTCTTTACTTTGAATAATGCATTTTTTCACAAAAGATTTCTATGCACCTGTAAGTTAGAGTAGGGGTATTTTGTATGCAGGTTGATGATAAGTTGTTGTATTGTTTGATTGAGAACCAGTCTTCTCCTGCTTATTCTTCCCTATATTTTTCCAATTTTCTTTCTCTCCTGACTTTAAATGTTATTTTTTGTAACAGATTTCACAGCAACCATTCATATTTGGTATACATGGCAACAATGATTTCTCTCCCTCTCTATGGTTTTAGTTACGAAAGTAACACCATTTGATTTAAGCAATTAAGTGGGGGTAAAGTCGGATTCGCTGACAGTTCTAGTTAATTATAGAGTGGTTGCCCCTGTTTATCTGCCTGTCTATCATTTTGTAAACAATCTTGTTCATTCTGTAACTCCTTTAGGACATTGAAACGGGCGTATTATGCGCCGCTTGCGAAGCCCTTGTTTTTTCTTTTTTTGACGCTTTGAGGCTTAAGCTGGTATAAACACACTTACATCACTGCTTTTATTTCAGGCATGTATCTAGTGAGTAAATATATAAAAGAAAAGACAGACTCGACTGTGATATTGTCGGGAGAAGGTTCTGACGAGATATGTGAGGGCTACATCTACTTTCACAAGGCGCCGACTGCCGAGGCTGGTTCAGAAGAGAGTCTTAGATTGTGTAACGATTTATACAGATATGATGTATTGAGATCTGACAGAACAACGGCTGCATGGGGGTGAGTGTCTGTAGCTTGTGTCAGCAGTGGTGTTATCTCGTTTAATGTCTTTGCTGTTTGCAGTTTGCAATGAAAATTTGATGTTCAAGAATTCTGTTAATCGAGAATTCAGTATTGAAATCTATATTGTATTCCCTAATGCATGATTACAGCCGATAGTTAGGTTAATGTGTTAGCATATTTTGAGAAGATCTGGCTTTCTTGCACACTGGATAAGGATACCCGCTTGTTTCCCTGTACCCACAAATCTTATCTCACCCATGTTATCTCACCCAGGACCGTTTAAAACTCACGAGCATTCAATGAATTGGTTGAATTGGAGGTGACGTATCTGCGTCTCAAGTAACGTTGGCTTTTAGATGATGACGTCACGTCACGAAGATGGCAAAAATGACGTCAGTTTATATACGCCATACGTTGACGTAAAGAACCGAATGGCGGTCGTTGAAAGCGGCGCCTCCTTTCAAAAGCAAATAGAAACTTCTCACGCACTAGAGTTACGCATTTTAACCAGTTCTAAAGCTAAAACAAAGCGTGATGTGCAAGAAAAAGTATCTGTCATGAGTATGAGGTGTGGATAGAGAAATCCCTCACTCGAGATCACTGCTTGGCATCGTGATGCCGAACAGGGACCCTCGTGACAGATTTCTCTATCCACAGCATACCCATGAAAGATACTTATAATCTCGACTTGACTGTATCGTCACAAATGTCATTATTAATTCGTCAATTTAGATAATCGCCAGTTTTCTCAATAACACTTATCCGCGAGTGGATGAATTCCTAATACGAATTTGACTGTCCGCCAGTTTTCTCACTATAAATGTTTATTCGCCAGTTGAGGAATGGCTATTCCACCAGTCTCAGCAGTAGAATTACAAAGGTTAACATAAGGAGGAAATTTTACAAATGTTGTATTAGCATTTGAATCAGATAGCAAAATATCCCATGTATAGTTTTGCACATCCGTACAAAACTTTTGTTCTTGAGTAAATATTGTTCTTGATCATTAATGGTGACGTACAGTACATTGCTGATTTTTTTTCAGCTTGGAAGTTAGAGTTCCTTTCCTAGACCACCGATTCAGTAGTTATTATCTCAGCTTGCCAGGCAAAGCCAAACAACCACAACATGGAATAGAGAAACATTTACTCAGGTCAGCATTCTCAGACCAAGACCTACTACCAGAAGAAATTTTATGGCGACCAAAAGAAGCATTCAGTGATGGCGTATCATCAGTGAAGAAATCTTGGCATGAAGTTTTGCAGACCCATATTGATGAACAGGTAGGTTGATACCGTACCATCTCTTATCATATGACTTACTTAAACAGTGTCATAACATCAATGCATAAATTTATGTGATCACATCTTGCAAATCTCTTTGGTAACCCCGAGATGCATGCTGCTGCTGTTCGTGCGAGTGTTATATTTTCTGTTTAAGACATTGTCAGTTTTGTGCGAAGAAAAGTGGTCATATGATGAAGAGAATCTCACACTCATAGCCATTGCATACACAGTGTAGGACAGGGGCGGAACTAGGGGCAATTTCATAATACGCACAACCATGTTTTATTCTCTACTTCTTGAAAGGAAAGCAAGTATTTCAGCCACTTTGGTAATTGGTATTGAAATCTTGTCTAATTTATAAATTTTTAGCATGCAAATATGCAGGTGCGTTTTGAAATTTTATCAATTTTGACAAAATTTCAATACGCACTTGCGTATTTGCCGTATAGGTAGCTACGCCCTTGCTCGTAGCCATTGCATACACAGTGTAGGAAACTGGCTGAGAAATGCTGTGTATATGACCTTCTTCCATTTCATTATCCCCTAATATTGTCAGGCCCGTACTTATTTAATCTACAGAGTGCCGTTTTATGCATTGCTGTTCATTTTGAATGAGTTCTGGTTAGACCGCGTGAGTAAATAGTAAATAGTTTACATACATACCTTATTCAGACTGAAACACATCTGATCTATCAAGATCTGTTCTAACAACTTTACAAGAATGATGTTTTTTTCTAAATGTCTGTCAGTCCTTATCAGATCCTTTTGCTGATTTTGAATAATTCACTGTTTCTTTTCGTTTTAATCCAGAGCATGGATTTCAGTACAGCATTGGATGTTGCATGTAATGATTAAAATGTCAAAACGCAGACCACAAAATTTACGTCTGCAAGATTACAAAATGTTTCTTCTAAGCTATATCGCACTGAGATGTCAAAGAAAAGCGAGCAGACAGTGTAATGTCTCAGATGAAGCAGCGCAATTTAAGCCGCTTCAACTGAAGTTATGCTGTTGGCTGAGATTTTTCATTTATGGCACTCGAAGTATTAATATTTTCTTCCTCTATTTCCAGATAAACGATATAGAAGCCGAAGAAGCTGCCTCTAAATTTACCTTCAACCCTCCCAAGTCAAAAGAAGCCCTGTATTATAGGAAAATATTCGAGAAATATTATCCAGGCCAAGGTCATTTAATACCTTACTACTGGATGCCAAGGTGGACTGAAACCGCGGATCCTTCAGCAAGAACATTGAAACATTACAAACAGTAGACTTTCGTTGTGAATATTATCATGAAAATGTGTTTAACACTATTGCACTAGAGTTTTGGCTGTTCTGAATGCAACAGGGAAAATATGAATATAGAAATATATACATGGTCTGACATGACATTTGAAGCATACATATCTGTTCCTGCCTTCTGAATATTATTCATGACTACAGTTCTTAGCAGACCACATCTTGACCACAACTCTTAGCAGGACCATCTCTGGAATATGAAGATATCCAGAAAAGAATCTCGGTTGTTTGATATTTTCCCGGTTCTTGTTAAAGCATTAAATAATCGTATGATTATATTTAGTAGGTGTGTTATGATTATAATCTAATTTTATCTTCTTTATGCAAATAAAGAACATGTGTTAATGGCATTGCTCTTTGTTATGTTTGGTTGTTCAAGTTTAGAGATCTTTGATATATGTGCTTCTTTCTTCTAATGTGGTTTGAACTGGTTTCACTCTTATGATGAGGTCAGCAGGATAAGATGGAATTTTGAGGATAATTCGAGAATGACTGCTTTTATTTCATTTTAGGGAGCTGCCAGAATAATTTTGGGGGAAAGGGAAGCAGCTTAATTATTGTAAGAGATTTGAGGGCCAAAAGCAAAACAATTATAGGGAGCAAGGTAAAATATTTTTAAGGAGCTGGGGAGATTAAGGTATTGTTTTCAGGGAGCCACAGAGCACTAACTCCACCGAGCCCCCTGTGGTTAGCAGCTTCAAACCCTCCAAACAATCCGTGCAAGTAGTCTGAGGTAAACAAATGAATATAGAAAAAAACATTTGTTCATTTCATTAAATCTATTTTGCTTTTTCTGATGAAATGTATAAAAAGTACATGCATATGATCAATCAAAGGAAAATACACTAAACAGATTATAGAAAGTACACTGAAAGTACATTTTTGTAAACTAAATAGATATAGAAAGTACACTGAAAGTACATTTTTGTAAACTAAATAGATTTTAAATAGATTATAGAAAGTATGCTAAATAGATCACAGATGTGAACATAACATGAGCCGCGACACGAGAAAACCATTAATGTGGTTGCGGGGGCCCAGCGCAGACTCAGATCAGCCTGGGCATCCGCCCAGTCTGATCAGAGTTTTCGCTGTCCGCATGGAGGTGGCTTAGACCCTAGGCTACCCTTTGAGCACTTAGCAAAGAGTCTGATCAAACTGGGTAGATGCCCAGACTGATCTGGGCTGGACGGACAACCACCTTGTAGGTTTTCTTGTGTCGCGGCTCACATCATAAAAGTAACAAGAATTCTGGTGAACACTGTGTCTCGTCTGTCAGAGACATGACAAAGCACCCGATATACAACAAACAAAGCTAAACCTGCATGACTACACTAGACGCCAAACAAGAGGGCCATGAGGCCATGAATCGCTCACCTGAACAACTGGCAAGGTGGCTTATACTTATCATGTCTGAAATTGTCAAAATATGAGTTTTGGGTCAAAAGTCAAAGAATGACCATGACCACTTGTACTCATAAATCTTCATGTACTCGTTAGACAACCATATGTACCATTTTTAGGCCAAAATCTCCAAAACTTTCCATGAAATCTTATGTTCAAGCATTTTCCCATATTTGACCATGCCGCAAAAAAGGTCAAGGTAAACCCAAGGTCACCATTTGAACAGTCTTGGTGGTACTCTAGTACTCCATGCTATTTACCACGTTTCAGGGCCATAGGTGTATTGGTTCTGGGGAAGAAAAATATTAAAGATTTATCCCGTAAGCGGTAATGGCGGCCAAGTTGGTCATGTGACCTGGACCGTTTGAACAAATTTTCATTCAATCAACCCCTGGAGGCTCTATATGAAATGTGTTCACAATTGGCCCTTTGGCTTTTGAGGTAATGGTTAAAAATGTCAAAATATGAGCAATCTGGATCAAAGGTAAAAAAATGAACTTGACCTCTAAGTCTTGTGCTCATAATTCTTCATGAACTCATTAAGACAACTGTATATACCAATTTTTTAGGTCAAAATCTTCAAACTTTCCATGAAATCTTATGTTCTATCATTTTCCCATATTTGACCTTGCTGCAAAAGGTCAAGGTCAACACAAGGTCATAATTTGAACAATCTCGATAGTACTCAAGTACCCAATGCTACTTACAAAGTCTCAAGGCCATCCGTCAATTGGTTGTCACCCGACGTAGGCGGAGGGGGACTATAGAAATGACCCTCGTCCGTCCGTGTGTCAGTCCGTCCGTCCGTCCATCCGTCCGTCCGTCCGAAATCTTGTCCCCGCAACTCCTCCTACGTCTTTCATCGGATTGATTTGAAATTTTACAGATTGTATTCTTATGATATGAAGATGTGCATGTGGTTTTTGATTTTAGTTTCGGCCATTTTTGATGGAGTTACGGCCCTTGCTGACTCAGACCTTGTCCCTGCAACTCCTGCCACATCTTTTATCAGATCAACTTGAAATTGTGCAGAATGTTTCATCATGATCTGAAGATGTGCATGTGATTTTGGAATTTCAATTGCCCTATATTTTACAAAGTTATGGCCCTTTGTCGTTTTTGCCATTTTCTGTCCATCTCAAATCTTGTCCCCGCAACTCCTCCTACATCTTTCATCGGATTGATTTGAAATTTTACAGATTGTATTCTTATGATATGAAGATGTGCATGTGGTTTTTGATTTTTGTTTCGGCCATTTTTGATGGAGTTACGGCCCTTGCTGACTCAGACCTTGTCCCCGCAACTCCTGCCACATCTTTTATCAGATCAACTTGAAATTGTGCAGAATGTTTCATCATGATCTGAAGATGTGCATGTGATTTTGGAATTTCAATTGCCCTATATTTTACAAAGTTATGGCCCTTTGTCGTTTTTGCCATTTTCTGTCCATCTGAAATCTTGTCCCCGCAACTCCTCCTACATCTTTCATCGGATTGATTTGAAATTTTACAGATTGTATTCTTATGATATGAAGATGTGCATGTGGTTTTTGATTTTTGTTTCGGCCATTTTTGATGGAGTTACGGCCCTTGCTGTCTCAGACCTTGTCCCCGCAACTCCTGCCACATCTTTTATCAGATCAACTTGAAATTGTGCAGAATGTTTCATCATGATCTGAAGATGTGCATGTGATTTTGGAATTTCAATTGCCCTATATTTTACAAAGTTATGGCCCTTTGTCGTTTTTGCCATTTTCTGTCCATCCGAAATCTTGTCCCCGCAACTCCTCCTACATCTTTCATTGGATTGATTTGAAATTTTACAGATTGTATTCTTATGATATGAAGATGTGCATGTGGTTTTTGATTTTTGTTTCGGCCATTTTTGATGGAGTTACGGCCCTTGCTGACTCAGACCTTGTCCCCGCAACTCCTGCCACATCTTTTATCAGATCAACTTGAAATTGTGCAGAATGTTTCATCATGATCTGAAGATGTGCATGTGATTTTGGAATTTCAATTGCCCAATATTTTACAAAGTTATGGCCCTTTGTCGTTTTTGGCAATTTTCCAACTTTTGAACCGTTTGACCGAGAGAGCTGAAATTTAGTATGCTATTAGCATTTGGTAAATTGAGTATTCTGATTATTGTTAGGATATGCTAAATTTATTAGTGACAGAGTTATTCCCCTTTCATAGATAATAGACATTCACTTAAAGGTAAAAGGATAACTCAAGAACTATTCATATTAATGGGCTGAATCTTCATAAATGCAATGTTCATTTTTCATCAGATTCATATTAGGAGGATTATGGCCCTTGTTATTTTGTTATTGGGTATATGGTCTTGATGTTTAGGCATTCTGTAAGGGCCTAAAGTTTCAGTAACCTGATTTTACACACATACGCCCAGTCCTGAACTTAAGTATTTTGTAACCTCATAGAGGCCCAGTAATTGGGTATATGTCTTTGCTTATGCTTCCATTATTATTTCCTTACCAGATTCTGTTGTACACATATTTTCTGGTTACTCTGAAACGGAATAAAGGGCTGCAGTTTGTGACACATTTCAAACGTCGGGTGACACTTGGCCGATGGCCTTTTATTCTGGAGAAGAAGATTTTTAAAGGTATTTACCATATATGGGCATGGCGGCCATGTTGGTCATGTGTCCAGGACCGTTAGAAAATATTTTCATTCCATCAACCCCTTGAGGCTCTTTATGAAATTTGGTTTCAATTGGCACAGTGGTTTTAGAGCAGATTGTTTGAAATTGTCAAAATTTGAGATTTCTGGGTCAAAGGTCAAAGAATGACCTTGACCTCTTGTACTCAAATGTCTTCATGTACTCATTAAGATGATTCTATGTACTAATTTTTAGGCCAAAATCTTCAAAACTTTCCATGAAATCTCATGTTCTAGCATTTTCCCATATTTGACCTTGCCGTAAAAAAGGTCAAGGTCAACCCAGGGTCATAATTTGAACAATCTTGATAGTACTTGAGTACCCAATGCTACATACCGAGTTTCAAGGGCATCGGTCTACTGGTTCTGGAGAAGAAGATTTTTAAAGGTTTTTACCATATATGGGCATGGTGGTCATGTGACCTGGACGGTATGCATAAATTTTCATTCCCTCAACCCCTGGAGGATCTATATGAAATTTGGTTACAATTGGCCTTGTGGTTTTTGAGGAGATTGTTTGATATTGTCAAAATACGAGAGTTCTGGGTCAAAGGTCAAAGAATGACCTTGACCTCTTGTACTCATAAATCTTCATGTAGTCATTAAGATGACTGTATGTACCAATTTCTAGGCCAAAATCTTCAACAGTTTCCAAAATATCTTATGTTGCAGCATTTTGTCATATAAAAGCATGAGTAAGCAAATTTGACCTTACCGTAAAAAAGGTCAAGGTCAACCCAAGGTCATAATTTGAACAATCTTGGTAGTACTCGTGTACCCGATGCTACATACCAAGTTTCAAGACCATCGACCTATTGGTTCTGGAGAAGAAGATTTTTTCAGGTTTTTACCATATATGGGCATGGCGGCCATGTTGGTCACGTGACCAGGACCGTTTGAACAACTTTTTGTTCCTAAGGTCCCAGGAGGCTCTATATGAAATTTGGTTACAATCGGCCTAGCGGTTTCAGAGGAGAAGTCGTTTGAAATTGTGGACGGACGGACGACGAACGGACGCCGGAGCCTTACCATCCTATAAGCTCCCCCGGAGCCTCTGGCTCAGGTGAGCTAAAAAGTAAAACTTTTTTGTACCTTTTTTCTGCTAGGCAAGACACAAATGAACAGAAATATTCATTGCTTTAATGCTGTTAAACTTATTACTGAAATGTAAAGAAATCACTGTCCATGTAACTGTAAACAGTCAAAACTATTGAATTTGTAACTGAACTTTTAAAATTGTAAACTTCAGTTACGTGTCTACGGCAAGACCGCGAAAGTCGAATTCATCTGTGTGTAGTTACACAAGTCTTGTGCTAAAGATTTAGCTCGTCTGACACTTAGACTAGTCATTTAAATAGAAATAAAAGCCTGTATTAAGCATAAATCTGAAAATATAACAGAATACATATATGTATTAAATATCAACTTTTGTAAACTGCAAAAAGCTAATTTGTGCAAAATAGTATCTAGCATGCTATAAGCGTTTTTGACAGGGAGGCTCTAGAAGCTTCTTTCATTCAAGAGTGGACTCCGTTTTGGAAGAGCCAGATCCTCGGTGGTGCATGGATATAACTCCCCTTTTTCCATTTTACAAAAAAGTGCAACTTCAATGACTCCAGGGCAAAGCAAACAGGAAGTCACTGAAATTGTTCTCTTTTGTAAAATGACCTCCAGGGAAGCAAACAGGATGTCACTGAAATTGTTCTTTTTTGTAAAATGACCTCCAGGGAAATAAACAGGAAGTCACTGAAATTGTTCTCTTTTGTAAAATGACCTCCAGGGAAGCAAACAGGTTCTCACTGAAATTGTTCTCTTTTGTAAAATGACCTCCAGGGAAATAAACAGGAAGTCACTGAAATTGTTCTCTATTGTAAAATGACCTCCAGGGAAGCAAACAGGTTCTCACTGAAATTGTTCTCTTTTGTAAAATGACCTCCAGGGAAATAAACAGGAAGTCACTGAAGTTGTTCTCTATTGTAAAATGACCTCCAGGGAAGCAAACAGGTTCTCACTGAAATTGTTCTCTTTTGTAAAATGACCTCCAGGGAAATAAACAGGAAGTCACTGAAATTGTTCTCTATTGTAAAATGACCTCCAGGGAAGCAAACAGGATGTCACTGAAGTTGTTCTCTTTTGTAAAATAACCTCCAGGGAAGCAAACAGGATGTCACTGAAGTTGTTCTCTTTTGTTAAATGACCTCCAGGGCAGCAAACAGGATGTCACTGAAGTTGTTCTCTTTTGTAAAATAACCTCCAGGGAAGCAAACAGGATGTCACTGAAGTTGTTCTCTTTTGTTTAATGACCTCCAGGGAAGCAAACAGGATGTCACTGAAGTTATTCTCTTTTGTAAAATGACCTCCAGGGAAGCAAACAGGATGTCACTGAAGTTGTTCTCTTTTGTAAAATGACCTCCAGGGAAGCAAACTGGATGTCACTGAAGTTGTCCTCTTTTGTAAAATGAACTCTAGGGAGGCAAACTGGATGTCACTGAAACTGTAATCATTTGTAAAATGGGAAAAAAAAGAGGAGATATATCCTTGCACCTTGAACAGTAGGACACAATGTAAATGAAGTGACAACAATCAGCGGTAAAATGACTGATCAAGTTTAAAACAATGTACATGTACCTGCATTGTATAATGATAAACATATGGAAAATGTTATTTGACAAATACAGAAATAAAAGCTTTGATTTAAGTAATAATGGTGTTTGTTGAGTGATGATTTATAATAATCAGCGGTACAAAGTCACTGAATACACTGAAAAAAGTGTGCATCCGATATTTAATACTTGTCATTATAATGCTTGTTGCGAAAATGTCATGTAGAAATTTTGATAGACGAATGGACTGTGTATATTGAGCCATCCTTGTCTGATAAAAAAGATAAAGCACGGCTTCTGTTAGAGTGCGATTTTGATAATTACTCTTCATATTACTCTGTAAAATGTAAGCAGTGATCCCTCATTAAAACCCCAAAATTATCAAAAGCCCTTCATCTGGTGCCAGCACACGTTCGTATCTGATTGTATCAGGGATCACATATGATAAATTGAGAAATGGTACATGGCAAAACAGATTAAAAATCTGTAAAATTGATTTATTTACGAATATCAAGATGTCATGGCGGCAAGCATGAAACTAGTTTTTTTTTGTTTGTAATAAACAAGAAGAAAGACAGAACAAGGGCTTCGCAAGCGGCGCATAATACGCCCGTTTTAATGTCATAAAGGAATTATAGAATGAACATGATTGTTTACAAAAGGACAGACAGGCAGACAAATAGGGAATATCACACTTTAATTAATGACGGCAACATTATTTAAATATTTAACACATCAAATACTATTAGTATACCAAAAATCAGCTTCCAAGGTGAAGTGGCTCCTAAGTTGAGTAATGCCAAAGTCAAACAAGGGCTGTAATTCATAAACTAAATAAACTAGATATACCATTCTTGGTTCTAATACAATCCCTTGACAATATACACATCTCCATAAATTTGTGTTAAAATATTCTAAACGGTTAAAGAGTTACAGAGTAAACAGGAAATTTATGCATGGGCAAATAATCCAGTAAGCAAGCCAGAGTCATGGTTCTTGCTCAGGATTCATTGCCCCATTATTACACACACTCCTACAAAGTTTCATTCTAATATTTCAAAGGGTAAAGGAGATATGGAGTGAATGGAAATGCCTAAAAATAATGATCAAAGGGAGGTTACTCCAAAATTAAGAAAGGGGGAGCAACCATTCTTATATGTGACACATCATCTTGTGATCACACACATTGCTATAAAGTTTCATCATGATATTCCAAACAGATACCGAGTTAATGTATGCACAACATAAGTATACACAAAAAAAGCCGAAAAGAACTAACAAAAGGGATGTAACTCAGAAACTAAGAAAGGGAGAGCAATAATTGTTGTACGCCATACATCGTTGGGACTTCATACACATTGCTATGAAGTTTCATGAAGATATTCCAAACAGTTATCTAGTTATGGCGCGCAGAAGACCTGCAGGGAAAAAAACAATCAAAGGGGCATAACTTGGAATCTAAGGAAAGGGGAGCAACAATTCTTGTATGCGATACATTCCCCTTACCTACTACATATGCCTACAAAATTTCATGAAGATATCCCTAATGGTTAATGAGTTATGGCACACACAAGAATGTTTATGGAGGGAGGAAAGGGAGTTTACTCCAAAATTAAGAAAGGGGGAGCAACCATTCTTATATGCGACATATTATCTTGTGATCATGCACATTGCTATAAAGTTTCATCGTGATATTCCAAACAGTTACTGAGTTAATGTATGCACAACATAAGTATTCACAAAAATAGCCGAAAAGAACTAACAAAAGGGATGCAACTCAGAAACTAAGAAAGGGAGAGCAACCATTGTTGTACGCGACACATCCTTGGGACTTCATACACATCGCTATGAAGTTTCATGAAGATATCCCAAACGGTTATCTAGTTCTGGCGCGCACAAGACCTGTAGGGTAAAAAACAATCAAAAGGGCATAACTTTGAAACCAAGGAAGGGGGAGCAACCATTCTTGTACGCGACACGTTCCCCCTACCTAATACATTTGCCTACAAAATTTCATGAAGATATCCCAAACGGTTACTGAGTTATGGCTCGCACAAGAATGTTTACGGACGGACATACGGACAGACGGACGGACGGACAGACAGCACCATGACATAATACGTCCGTTTTTTCAAAACGGGCGTATAAAAAGGAGAAATACCAAATGACTTAACTTGACCTGAACTTCAAACAAAATGGGGTATTGAGGATAAGTCAGCGATAAATTTTCATATTCCTCACCAAAATCTAAGTTGCGTCTATCAATACCTTAATGACAGCCACACCATATTTTAGGTAGTACGGAGAAATGATCTCAGAATTACCTGCGATACCCACCAGTATCTGAATCTCTTATGAAGCCCCATTCATAGGCAATAAATAGCTATATACATATATTTTGGCAATTGCATGGCTATAAACAAATAAAGGAACAGTATAGGTTGGAACTGGCATGATTAGTTGTCAGTCCTCGACAATTTCCATGACAGATGTCTTAATATATTTCATATCATTTCAATACTCAAATAATGCTGGAGCCCTACACATCCCAAACGGCAATACATTTTTACGCGGCCTATACTGGCAAAATTTCTCAAACAAAAATATCACAACAAAATATGATAAACATTTTACATATAAATAAACTTCATCATTTACACAAATTTTCTTTGACATTTTTTTCTCAATACATAAAGGCAAATAGTCCATTCTCTATATATGGGCTAATTTTTCAGCACCAAATCTCATATTCACCTGTACAACAGTTAAGCACCACAACATTTGATGTAAATTTGTCAATGCTGTGGAATGTAGAGAAAAATGAAATTAGGGAGTTTTATGAACAGAAAGAAAAGCAGTCTATAAAAATTTGAAAATGATATTTTTGTCATCCGTTATATACATGTATTTAAGTCTCATTAGAATCTTCTCGCATATATTCATGTACATAATTGATTGTACGTCGGACAGGCAAATCAAACTCATGACACGATTTCATACAGTCTGTTACTATTTATGGCATATGTAGGTTTTACAGCATCGATGAAAAATATGAACTAATACGGAAGTAGTGCTTAACGTTTGTTGGGCTGTACAAATTAAACTGTCTTACGAAGATAACTCGGACAAGCTGTAATTAAAACCCCACACACTACCAAACAAAAAATGAATTTAAATTAGGATGATGATTATTTGTTTAATTCTTCTGGTGAAATAGAAATAGTCAAATATATAATTGTTGCTTGCATTCAAATAAGTAATAGCCACTTTAACACCGGGCATGTAAAATAACTCTGTATTGATGATATTCTCAAGTACCTTCAAATGCACAGATTTATTGAACAAAAAGCAAATGAATAAGTTGAAAATATATGCTGAAGTTACTTTTCTTAAGCATTTTACTTTCTATTACTTTAGAATGAGTAAGTAAATGCTAAAATAAGTACTTGCAAGCACTGTTTACTTAACAACATTGCAATGAATGGGTTATTCAGATTTGTTGTTTGGTGTTGGGCGATGCAGGGTTTTAATCATTTGGCACATGTTCTCATTTCTTTGGCAGATATTTTTCCTCGGCTTCAACTAATTCATCATCGTTGGTTAACCGGAAAACTTCTTTAACTGACACTATCTGTAAAATATTGAAACAGTATACAGGTAATGCATAAAACGATATGTCAGGCTATAACCACTAAGCTGTTAAAATAGATGTCGACGACACTCTTCTCGTATTGTATATATTATGGTGTCATCGAATCTCAACAGATCCAGCAAGAGCGACGCGACATTCCATCCTCATGCTCGCGGACTTAAACGTTGACGTATTTAAGCCTAAAATGTAGCAAGATCTAGAAAACGTTTGAGGCAAAATTGAATTCTCTTTCTCAGTTAATAGGTTCTAAAAGAACTGGTAATTGTGAGCAATGAAAGCATTCATAAAAAGACATCGCATCCGAATTAGCTACAGAAGTCTGGCGCCTGAACACAAACGTCTATGGTAGGGAGCATAAAAGTTACGTAACTACGGTTCCATTGACTTTGGAATCCGATTTGTCACTGTTAGGCGTTGTTCCTTTGGCCTTTCCTGGTACCTTCAACATTTCTGCGATACAAACAGGATCTTTCAGTGATGTCTTGAACTCATAAAAGCTTAACATCCAGACCAAGGATCTAACAGCTTTTCACAGAAAAAATAACATTATGCGATATCGCCATAAAAAGCAGCCTAATATGCAAGACAGTCTACATGAAAGATATATATATATGACCCCGTAATAAAACAATAACAGCGAAGCCTATAACAGCAAAGCCTAAGTCAAAACATAAAAAACATACAATTACCAATAGCTTTATATCACGGATACTGACAAAATATTACAAACCTTTGGCTCTACGTTTATTAATGACTGGTCTTTGTAAATCTGAGCTGAAGTCTCTTGAATGGCCTTGACCGAAGCTCGCATATTATGGTTGGCCCAAATTACTAAAGAGATTCCTAGATCTCGGAAGACTTGTGTTGGTGTCTTATAATATTTTGTAGGCACTATTATCACTGGCCCCTGTAAAAAAAAACGGCGGTAATTTAAAAACCCTTTAATTTTACTGAGATCACATTCACAGTGTCGCCAGTTTATACTTTCTAGTTATGTAAATGTCACCTATCATATCGCTTTAAATTCCTGTTTGCAATGGTATGCATATCATATCTTAGCAGCTACACGATGGTTTGCATATCATATATTTGCAGCTACACAATGGTATGCATTTCATATCTTTGCAGCTACACAATGGTATGCATGTCATATCTTTGCAGCCACACAATGGTATACATTTCATATCTTTGCAGCTACACAATGGTATGCATATCATATCTTTGCAGCTACATAATAGTATGCATATCATATCTTTGCAGTAAAAAATGGTATGCATATCATATCGTTGCACCTGGACAATGGTATGCATATCATATCTTTGCAGCTAAACAATGGTATGCATATCATATCTTTGCAGCTTCACAACGTTATGCATACCATATCTTAGCAGCTACACAATGGTATGCATATCAGATCTTTGCATCTACACAATGGTATGCATGTCATATCTTTGCAGCTACACAATGGTATGCATATCATATTTTTGCAGCTACACAATGGTACGCATGTCTTATCTTTAAAGCTACACAATGGTATGCATGTCATATCTTTGCAGCTACATAATGGTATGCATATCATATCTTTGCAGCTAAACAATGATATGCATACCATATCTTTGCAGCTACACAATGATGTGCATGTCATAACAATGCAGCTACACATTGGTGTGCATGTCATATCTTTGCAGCTACACAAGTGTATGCATACCATATCTTTGTAGCTACACAATGGTATGCATATCATATCTTTGAAGCTACTCATTGGTAGGCAACTCATATCTTTGCAGCTACACAAGTGTATGCATACCATATCTTTGTAGCTACACAATGGTATGCATATCATATCTTTGTAGCTACACAATGGTATGCATATCATATCTTTGAAGCTACTCATTGGTAGGCAGCTCATATCTTTGCAGCTACACAATGGTATGCATATCATATCTTTGCAGCTACACAATTGTATGCATGTCGTATCTTTGCAGCTACACAATGGTATGCAAATCATAACTTTGCAGCTACGCAATGGTATGCATATCATATCTTTGCAGCTACACAATTGTATGCATGTCATAGCTTTGCAACTACACAATAGTATGCATATCATATCTTTGTAGCTACACAATGGTATGCATATCATATCTTTGAAGCTACACAATTGTATGCATGTCATAGCTTTGCAGCTTCACAATGGTACGCAAATCATAACTTTGCAGCTTCGCAATGGTATGCATATCATATCGTTGCAGCTACACAATTGTATGCATGCCATAGCTTTGCAGCTACACAATAGTATGCATATCATATCTTTGCAGCTACACAGCGGTATGCATATTATATCTTTGCAGCTGCACAATGGTATGCATATCATATCTTTGCAGCTACACAGTGGTATGCATACCATATCTTTGCAGCTACACAATGGTATGCTTACCATATCTTTGCAGCTATACATGAAACCACCAATAAATTACCATAGCAGTTAAAGGATAATGTCTGGCTTCTTTAATCACTTAAAGCAAAGCGCCAAAAACTGAAACTTTTTGCACTTGCAAACAGCGTAGATACAGATCAGGCGGCTCATGATGAGCCGCCGCATCTTGCTTTACACCGTTTGCCCTCTAAGATTTAAATTCTCCATATGATAAAGCGTGGCCAAATGATATTCAATATAATGATAGAAAAACCAAACATTTTAGAAAAGGCAAAAGTAAATTTTTTCTCTCTTTTTCGTTTTGCGCTTTCATGTTTAGGGATGTTGAAAAGCAAGTCTGAATCTCCTAGAGCTTAATGTATTGAAAGGTAGACGGTATTGACGGAAGAAGGTGCACCAGGGACAAAATGTAGTTCAAAGATAGGACAGCTTCCGATGCATAACAAGAGCAAATTAAAATAATTTACCTGATTTTTCCATACTTTCATAAAGGCTTCTATATCTTTTGGATCGGATCTTTTACTGTGCATAAGAATAGCATCTGCTCCTGAAAACACCGAAAAGTATAACATAGAATCCATCTAAACTCTTATGCATTTTATTGAAAAACAAGTTAAAGAAAACAAGTTAAAGTAATTGTTTTGTTTGGTTAGACAAATAACTACTCATTCACTTCCAAAAAATCTTTGTACAAATTCTGATGTGTTCATATATTTTCTACAAATGTAGTACAAACTAACTATTTTTAAAATACTATAAAATACTTGTAGATATAATTTGTGTGTGTGTGTGTTTAAAAAACACGGACACTACATTAATATTTAAGGTGCTGTTGTTCCGGAGCGGTCAATATGGCTCCGGGGTAAAAACTTTATATCAGAAGTTGCTATATGTGTTCACTGGGTTCTGACAAAATCTGAAACTTTTATAGTGACTTCAATTTCCGGATTTGTCGTGCTGATGATTTACTGTACATGACGAAGGTACAAACCTTTGCTATACACATACATGTAACATAGTTTAGCTAGACTGAATATTACTAGTCAGTCAACAAGAATATTTTTCTCTAAAATATCCATCGATTCCAAAATAAGATAAACGTTTCGATCATTTTTGTCCAGAAGCCAGTAAAACGTGTCTCGAATACTCAAGCTTATATGGGGTGTTAGTCCTGCTATCTTGAATTGCAGTGCAACGATTTCATTAAGAACCTGATATTTTTTCAGCAAACAAACCTGCATTCCGATAGGCTTCTGCTCTCTTCAATGCCTCATCAAGATCCCAACCAGCAATGAAGGCCTCAACTCTGGCTACAATACAAAAGTCAGGGTCACGCTGACTGTCTTTGCAGGCCTTTAATCAGAGGAAAGAAAATATCGCTTTTAATTCTAAATTCGTCATATGAACATGAAATTCATACACATGTGAGCTGCGATATGATGAAACCAACAAAATGGCATGTGTGCCCAGCGAAGACTCACTCAGATCAGACTGGGCATCCACCCAGTCTGGTCAGAATCTTAGCTGTGCGCTAAAAGGGTAGCTAAGGGTGTAAGCTACCTTCTTGCAGACGGCGAAATCTCTAATCAGACTTGGCGGATGCCCAAGCTGATCTGAGTCTTCGCTGGGCGCACATGCCACTTTGTTGGCTTTGAATGTCGCAGCTCATGTCATTGTGCCTGTGTTCCCTGCTTTAGTTCTTTCAATACCCTGATCAGAAACAAAAACTTTATTTACACTATTCAAACTTCCAGATAAGAGTCGTTGGTGTGGTTCTAATGAGAGGCCGAAGAGTATTTTTTAGAGAAATGATGAATTTTATTACAAGACTACCACGTCCGTAAAGAGGCTAAAATAAAGGAATCTTGCGTTTCTAGAAATCCACTTATTCGTTTAAGCACAAAGGACTGTACCTTTTGGGGAAAGTATAGCAGAAGATAAATTTCTGATTTAACTCTTCTTTGCGAAATTGTTATCTCTTACTTCTAATCCGAGCAAATATTTAAATCAAACATTCGTTTAAACATTAAAAATGGATTTGTTATGTTCAAGATGTAACCATTCAAAGCTTAGCTAGATAAGAGTTAGACATAAAGAACTCACTTTGATTTTCAAAGCAAATTCGTCGATATCAGCTAAGGGTTGAGCTCGCCCTTCATGCAGAGAATTAGTCTTTGGAAAAACTTTATCCTCTATACAAGCACCTGAGCGTGAAATAAAATGAAATATTACCTCTCTGTCAAGCTACTTAAAACTCGATTTTTACAAGTATTTAAATACTGGAAACATTACAAAAGCTTTGTATTCTTTTTCTTGCTTTTTTATGCCCCCAACTTCGCAGAAGTTGAGGGGGCATATTGGTTTGGGCCTGTCCGTCCGTCTGTCCGTCCGTCTGTCCGTCTGTCCGTCAGTCCGTCCGTAACGCTTTTTGGCAGCTGGGAAACTCAAGAACTGCTAATGCTAGGATCTTGAAATTGTATATGTGGCACGTACATGAAAAATAAGCGGACCCGTATTTTTTCTTTATTCCGTCATGTATTTCCAGAGTTATGCCCCTTTTGCGACTTAGTCTATGGAACCTTGTGAACAAAATATCTCGAGAACCCCTGATGCTAGGATCATGATTTTTTGCAGGATGACATTGGCCAAGGTGTAGATGACCTGATTAACTTTTGAAAAAAAAATCGTGATTTTTTGACAGAGTTATGCCCCTTTTTAGACTTAGTGCATTGTAAGCCTATGGAACCTTGTGAACAAAATATCTCGAGAATCCCTGATGCTAGGATCATGATCTTTTGCAGGATGACATTGCCCAAGGCGTAGATGACCTGATTACTTTTTGAAAAAAAATCGTGAATTTTTGACCGAGTTATGCCCCTTTTTAGACTTAGTGCATGGTAAGCCTATGGAACCTTGTGAACAAAATATAATGAGAACCCCTGATGCTAAGATCATGATTTTTTGCAGGCAGACATTGCCTAAGGCGTAGATGACCTGATTAACTTTTGAAAAAAAATCGTGAATCTTTAACTGAGTTATGCCCCTTTTTCGACTCAGTGCATTGTAAGCCTATGGAACCTTGTGAACAAAATATCTCGAGAATCCCTGATGCTAGGATCATGATCTTTTGCAGGATGACATTGCCCAAGGCGTAGATGACCTGATTACTTTTTGAAAAAAAATCGTGAATTTTTGACCGAGTTATGCCCCTTTTTAGACTTAGTGCATTGTAAGCCTATGGAACCTTGTGAACAAAATATCTTCAGAACCCCTGAAGCTAGGATCATGTTTTTTGCAGGCAGACATTGCCCAAGGCGTAGATGACCTGATTAACTTTTGAAAAAACATTGGTTAATTTTTGACTGAGTTATGCCCCTTTTTCGGACATAGGCATTTTGTATAGGAATGAGCTTGTGAACAAAATATCTGAAGAATCGCATAAGCTAAGATCCTTATATTTGGCGTGCAGGTTTGGACTAAGGTGTAGATGACCTGATTAACTTTTGAGCCTATTTCATAAATTTTTGGTAAAATTTGTCCCATATTTAGAAATAGGCATTTTGAATACAAAGAAGCTACATGTACATGTGCATATGAATAATTAGGTGAACAAAATATCTGAAGAACCGCTGCTATTTTCCTTATATATGCCATACAGTTACAGGCTAAGATGTAGATGAACGGATACATCTTCTTTAGTGGCAAGCATAAGGTTGGGGGCATAGTGTTTCATAAACACATTTTCTAGTTTTTCTTTTCTTTTTTGCAAGCACGCATCAAACTTTGTAAGCAATATTTTCACCTTTCAGAAAGAATACTTCCTCAATTTTGGGTCATGTCGGAAAGTGAAAAAAAGTTCAGCCATCTGTTTTGTAAATGAATGACTGGAATGAATGGCTGATTTGGAATGTTTAACCTTAGATGGTAGCGTGTACAGTTTTTCCTTGCTTGCCTCAATATTTTATCTGAAGTAGTATCGTCCAAGCCTGTCAAAGACTACACAATTAATATAAACAGCAAACTGGTCCTTCATAGGTCTCTCGAAGCTCCTTAACAATATACATTATAACATATTGAGCCGCGACACAACAAAACCAACATAGTGCCTGTGCGCCCAACGCAGACTCCAATAAGCCTGGGCATTCGCCCAGTCTGATCAGAGTCTTCGCTGTCCGCATGGAGCTAGCTTAGACTCTTAACTACCCTTTCAGTGCAAAGCGCAGACTCTGATCAGACTGGGCGGGTGTCCATACTTATCTGAGTCTACGCTGGGCGCACGATCACTTTGTTCTGTCATGTCGCGGCTCAATAATATTCGTTATCTATTTCTAGAGAATACTTGAAACGTTAAACGAAGTACCTGTAAACCATCATGCATACAAATTCTCATTGTGTTACCTGCTATCCCTCTGTCTTCTAGTTTTCTCACCAATCTTCTTGCATTGTTGAAGTTGCCATAGCCCGTATCAGCATCTAATAATATAGGTATATCCGAAGCATCACTCATGAATTCTAATACTTCCAACACCTGTATAGATAAATCATAACAGTCGAAAATTTATAACAGTTAATCTGAATCCCACCATTGTCATTTTCCTTATATGCAAGTCGCTTCACCTGCTTTAGTCTTTACCATGGATGATATTTTGCAAGCAATCTGTATATAAACTCTTTCACTTAAGTCAGCAAAGAAGCAGATTATTAACGACCAAATTAA
The DNA here is from genome assembly GCA_963989385.1 of Ctena decussata. Taxonomy (NCBI): domain Eukaryota; kingdom Metazoa; phylum Mollusca; class Bivalvia; order Lucinida; family Lucinidae; genus Ctena; species Ctena decussata. Next base: position 59,756,472 of record OZ022511.1, read on the forward strand.
AAAAGAATCCGTTGGATTATAACAGTATATAACAGTATATTTTACCCTTACTGTTCACAACAAAGCCTAACAGATAAACTTCAGATCCAAACAAACACCAACCGTATTCAGAATTGTAGAGAAAGTTTGCATGGGTAATGTTCTCGGCCTACTTTGCAAATTAAGACCTTTATGGAGATAGAACTTCAAACGCCAGCTGTCTACACAACGTAAGTGGATAAACAGCCTGTACATGACATTCTGAGTCAACGACACATTATTTGGGCTATCTGAAACTCAAGCCCAAAGGCAAAGGCATTGATCTGAATGGCTGTGCTGAATACTGCCAGTCTAATGGAACTTAGTACTGCATTTAAAAGCGACACTGTGAGCAATGGTGGCGTTAGCAATGCCAGGCTGTACTCAAAGGCTTTTTTGTCAGACCACTGTTCCACTTAAGCCTAGGAACCTACTATAATTTTTAACCGCGAGTCGTGAAATAAAAAAACGGTCATTTTCAGCCCAAAATAACCATACCTGTGTCCATGAAGCCTCGTTACTGTCGCGGACTCCTAATTGCGCCGATACAGATAAACCACTGCCCCAGATGCCTTTGAAACCTGAAAAAGATGGATATAAAGGTGTGTCATAATCACAACTCCATTCAAGTAGATAACCTGGAAACAGTTTTTTGTTGTTGTTGTTGTTATTGTTGTTTTTAATTATCTTTAATTTATTGTACCGACACCTCACGGACCGAACATTCCTCTCTAGACAATATTTTATTATTAATATTTACTGCGAAAACCAACGGTTTTAAAATCGTAAGACAAATACTGAATGAGAGTGAAAGAAACCATGAAAAGCTTTGTGAATAACTGATGAAATAATTGTGAAGCTTTAAAGGTATTCGACTATAGGCATATTTGTGAAACTACAAATCTGTAATAAGCCCATCTGGAATGGCCATGTGGGATACCTCGTTCCCTATCTCTGACCATTAATTTTCTTTTACGATGACATCTCATGTAATATAACATGATGTTTTGTTGATGTTTCAAACCGACTCCATGTTGATGCTTCAAGCAAATCCGATGTGATGTTTCAAACCGACTCCAGTGATCTGTTAATTGATTGCCCAATACAATTAAGAAATTTCAGTACGCTTTTCTCTGGTTTCGTCGCCAGATATTGTAAGGGTCACTGAAGAGGCTTTATTAGCCGAAATTACGTAGTCTGGCCCAAGTTCCTTCTTCTGCATGCATTGTCTGCTCTTGAAGGAACTCTTTAAGATTTTCATTTCAGATAGAAGTCTAGCATATCGGTCCCAATAACTGAAAAAATACAGTGCAGTTCAAAATTACCCGCTTCTTGAACTATCCTGGCACAAATGCCATTGTGAGCTTCCATTATAAATTCTAGGTCTGGAGAATTCAGCATCTGTTTTAACTTGGTCGTTTTCTGGAAGAAAGGTTGTAACTGGATAAATTACAATAAATTGAAAACAAGTGTCTAAATGAACTTTTTGCGATAACTGAAATGATAAGTTTAAGCAAGTCCTTGTACTGTTATTTATTTTTGATTTATAAGTTTTAGGAAACCTCTCGTTTAGTTCGGAACTTAAATATTGTTTAAACCAAAGCGAAAACGAAACTATGCACAGACCTCGCTGACCTGACATTTGAATGCCACCATTCCAAAACTGACATTTGAATACCGTTTAATACCACATATCTTAACTGACTGACAGACATTGTGTATGTTATTTTCGCTATCTGCGTTACCTTTGGAGACATATGATGCCTAACTTAGAAAAAAGATGGTTTTCCGTAGAAGGCTTAGATGAGAAAAAATGCCGGATGTCATTATACTACTTATTATTATTATTATTATTATTATTATTTTGTTGTTGTTTTCACAAGTCCAAGCAGGGCCAAAGTTCCGCATTTATCATACCGAAACGTAAGACTATTAATCATGAATCAGTGCTACACATGTGAAATAAAGCTGCACTATAATATTCATCAGCTCAATGGAAAAAAGCAACAAGCAGTGCATACAGCATGTGCATATAATTCTCCCATGTGCAACGATGTTCGTTGCTCAGCAAATCACACTTTTATACTCAATATATTCATAAAACGTTTTTGATTTATCGACAGCATTTATGCAAATATTATATTACAAATTAACGTCAAACAGAGGCTTATAACTACTCATGGGGCTAACAGCTTCCTAGTATAAACCATACAACATGAAGTATGTGAGTCCAATCTAAAATACTTTACAGACATTGGCTTTTGACTTGAGATCTTATCAGTAATCTTATCTCACCCTCTGTAGAGACGCTGTTATAATGACTTTGTCTCAGCCGCATATCATTAAAATGTTTATACTAATAATAAATACACATGCTAGCTGCCAGTCAACCTTTAGCACTATGTAATTATCATAAAAATTTGGACAGACATGTTACAGGAGACTGTCAATACACAGATCAGGCTCATGCAGATTTCTTATTCATATTTTATCACTTTATAGTCATATTTATTAGAAATCGACTGTCGTTCTACAAAAAGTTATGCCAAACAGATAATACAATTCATTACAATATCTCTAAAATATGAACTGGTATTAATATTTAGTAGAGTCATATCTAAATCTGATGTTTTAAGTGATGGTTGAAATTGCAACGACCTGCAAACAAACACATTAATGTCAATCACTGCTGGGATCAGTCAGCCAATGATCCAAGCTGATTATGGCACTCTCATCTTCAATGTCGTTTTCAGGCTCATAGCCCCGTGAGTAATTCATAAGCCTCTGCGTCAAAGTAATTCAACATTTGACATCAGCTATGAAAAGCAAAAATAAGTTTCATAAAGCAATATTAAGCGTTTTAGAGTACTTTCTGTTCTTGCTGATGGGCATCAGTCGGGTCCTAAAACAATTCAAAAGTCATAAGCCACAGACGCCTAAACGTCATGAACAGCGACGTCAATGCATTTTCTACAAAGCCATTGATTTAATGTATACATTGGTATACAGTACAGATACCATCGCATGAGAGAGATATGATGGTGTACTTGGCAAGTAAAAAAAGTGACAGTTCAATCCCTCGTGCGCAAGTAATTAGATTTTTCACGTCCAACATAATATAGATTTTCTAGTTCATTTGTAGAAAACAAGTCATTTCAAAATTGTAAAACGTAAATTAACTTAACAACAAATATTAAGTGACAATATGCGTTTTTATTGCTGTTGAGTACATGTATATACTTAAAGAAATTATACGACTTATCCTTTAGTACTAACATTAACTACAGCTCTGTAAGCATAACAAAAATCAAATAATATTGAATCAACGTTGATTCAACGTCACCAAAAATACCTGTTAGGGTATTTTATCTAGAGACTTACCTTTTGTCCAGACTGGCCTGACATCAGCCGGAATAATGGCGCTAACATTGGATTGCATGGTGCTGAAACATAGAAAACAGGGTTCGAGGTTATAAAACTTGAGAATAATCTCAAACTCAAAATAAAGCATGTGCTCGGAAGCAGCCAATCAGTGTGCTTTATTTTGAGTTTGAGAATGTACCCAAATTTTATAACCTCGGGGCCAGTTTATGGCGAATGAGTACGCTTTCTAGGGAAGCCATTCCACCATTTCATTTTTGCCTCCCTTTTTACGGGACTGAACTCGTAGAGAGAAACAAGAGGCCCACGGGCCACAAAGCTCACCAGATCTCTAGCTCAAAATTGCTATCAAATTTGTATGGGCTCAAAATTGCTGACACATTTGTACAGGCTAATACAAAAGTCTCAGTCTGACAGTGAGTCTGTTGAGTTGATATAATAAAATACATGCATGTAACTATTTTCCATATTTTGATTGCAGTAAATGCCATTTTTTAATTTTCCTCATCGTAAGTCAATGCAACTCTAATTTGCCATAGCAACCAAAGGAAAGAAGCCTACGGATACTACAGATGAAATCTGGGCCTTATCGGCCCAGTGGCTTCATAGTAGATAATTTTTTAAGTATTTTTTTTATTTTTTTTTTTTTGCATTTTGGTTTCCATGGCAACCAATAAAAGGAGCAGTGGGCCAAAAAAACATACAGCTGATAGAAAACTTCTCAAAGAACATCTCTATAAAAGTTTTGTCAACATAACTGCAATGGCTTGGCAGTAAATGCCATTTTTCAATTTTCCCCATTATAAGTCAATGCAACTCTAAGTTGCCAAAGCAACCAAACTAAAGAGCCGATTTTCATAAAAACACAAAATATCAATCCCCTAGCCTAAGGATACTACAGATGAAATCTGGGCCTTATCAGCCCAGTGGCTTCATAGGAGATAATTTTTTAAGTATTTTGTTTCCATTTTTTTGCATTTTGGTTTCCATGGCAACCAATAAAAGGAGCAGTTGGTCAAAAAACATACAGCTGATAAAAGACTTCTCAAGGGACATTTCTATAAATGTTTTGTGAACATAGCTGCAATGGCTTGGCAGTAAATGCCATTTTTCAATTTTCCCCATTATAAGTCAATGCAACTCTAAGTTGCCATAGCAACAAAACTAAAGAGCCGATTTTCATAAAAAACACAAACTTCCAATACCCTAGCCTAAGGATACTACAGATGAAATCTGGGCCTTATCAGCCCAGTGGCTTCAGAGGAGATAATTTGTAAGTATTTTTTTTCCATTTTGGTTTCCATGGCAACCAATAAAAGGAGCAGTGGGCCAAAAAACATATAGCTGATAGAAGACTTCTCAAGGAACATTTCTATATAAGTTTTTTCAACATATCTGCAATGGCTTGGCAGTAAATGCCATTTTTCAATTTTCCCCATTATAAGTCTATGGGAAGTCTAAGTTGCCATGGCAACCAAACTAAGAGGCAGATTTTCATAAAAAACACAAACTTTCAATCCCCCAGCCCAAGGATGCTACAGATAAAATTTGGGCCCAATCGGCCAAGTGGCTTCAGAGGAGATGTCGTTTAAAAGTGTTGACGGACAGACGACATACGACAGACGACGACGACGACGGACAACTGCCTATACTATAAGCTCCCCCGGAGCCTTCGGCTCTGGTGAGCTAAAAAGTTGCTTCACAGTAGATCCCATTTTGAAAAAGGATGCAAACAGGAAAGAACAAACGTTGTTTACCTGTGTGAAAAAAGGTGATACAAGAAATGTTACAGTATGTAAGAAATGCCCCGCGAAGGCCCCTTAAACTAACCTTTGATCCCAGGTTGTGACCTTGACCATAGGCATACAACCTGGCTCTTGCACACAACATAGCTTCTCATTGTGACATACGATGCATCTCATTTTCATGATTTAATCACTTTGATTCGTCTGTTTTTGAGTAATTCAGAAGAAGCAACTTGACCTTTGACTTTGACCTTGACCTTGGGTGTTAGAACATATATCTTGTGTCTGGCATACCTTCACATTACGCCTTTATCAGTCTGTGAAGTTTAATGAAGTTTGCTTTAGTAATTTTCTGAGTAACTGTCCAGGCGTATTTTGACCTCTGACCCCAGATTAAGACATTGACCTTGAACTTTGGAATTCTAATATTGTGTGTAACATGCCTTCTATTGTGGTTTACATTTCTTAGCAGTTTGATGAAATTCCCTTTAGTGGGTTTTAAGTACTTGCAGAGACAGGATTTGAACTCTGACACTTGACTATTACCTTGACCTTGGATGAGGGAACCGAATTCTTGTGCATGACACAACTTTTGATTATGCTTTATCTTCCTATGAAGTTTCATTAAATTTGCTTCAGTATTTCTAAGTTATCGCTGAGACACAGTTCTGAGACGCAATTTGACCTCTTACCCTAAAATGACCTTGACCTTGGGAATAGGGACCTAAGTCTTGAGCGCGACAAACCTTCTCGTTGTGCTTTGTTTCGTCAAATTTGCTTCAGTAGTTTTAAAGTTATCGCTGAGACACGATTTGTAACGGACTGACCGACTGTCGGACAGACAGACGGACGGATAGTGCAATTTTAATATGCCACCAGAAGTTCCTTTGGGGCATAAAAGACGTGAAGCTGTTTGATACTTTGTATTGAAAAAGTGCCGATATGACTTAATGTTGAGAAAAAAGGCCTGTATAATGAATAAGCAACATGACACGGAACCACAGCGGAGCAATCTTATCATCTGCTCTTCATGTCTTGACTCTTTCCGATTTTGCCAGCAGACTTTAGACATAGCCGTATAGTAATATTAACCTGCAGAAGATACTGGGTTCGAATCCGGATTGGTCCAGCCGGCGACTGCAAAACTCTCTCTCTGTCAACCCAGCAGTAAATGGGTACCCTTTTTGACTCGGGAAAGGATGAGGCAGCGAAAGCATAGCGATGGGCTCCGCCCTTCATAGGCTGTACCCATGATACAGCGGGCCTCTAATCCGCCCCTTCAAGGCTTCAAAGGAAACCGTTTTACCTTGTTTACAGTAACTGGTTAAAATATCCAGATATTTTAGTAACTTTTTCCTCATTTTAAGAATTTTGGGCCAACCCCCAAAATAAAACACTCTATGAATAGTCTGTTGCTGAAATAAAATATTCGAATTTTTATCATGTGAAAAATTGGTCACGTCACGGATATGTACCAAGGTATGGCGTACTTTTATATACCATTAAAATTAAGAGGAAAATGTAAAGTAAGCATTTTGTGCGTTATTTACACTCGCTGTAACCAGATAGTGCGTACGCTTGTGGTGTATAAGTGTATGTGAGGAAAGCTGCTTTCACCAACCCATTAATGCCCAGCGACAAATAAAACGACATGTGCAAACAGTGCAGGCCAAGATCAGACGCCGCAGAACGCGGCGTCTGATCAGGATCTACACTGTTTGCATTAATTTTTACAGGAAGGTCTATGAGAATGATAAAAATATAATAAATTATACATGACAGACAAGTCCAGTACGCTTAAATGCGTTAAAAGACCTTTACCCGATGCGCAAATGACCCACAACAGTATTTGGTGATAATCTGGGGTATATAAAAGGTAAAAACAAAAGGTTTCCCATACTTTAGTAGTCTAGTGGCCATAGGGATAGTGGGGTTAGATGCCCACTGTATCTTAGGCACACTATGAAAGGCGATGCCCTCAAGTTCCTCTCCTTTCGCTGCTCTATCCTTTCCCTAGTTCGAAAAAGGTATCAGTTTATTGCTAGGTTGACACAGTTTTCCAGTCGCAGGCTGGCCTAACCCGCGACCTTCTGCATAATAACCGCGACAACGGCACCTCTCTGGGATAATTTCTGTTGAATCTCGTAAAATATACTTGAACTGCTTGGACGTGGCGGTCCAGATGAGGGATCGTAATATACATGCTTTCAAGAATAAGTCCACAACTATCATCAAATAACTCTGTAGCACCGGATAGGCAATAATTCGAATATAGCCACTGGGTTCGCTGTATTCGGATGAAGCCTATGAATACAGCCGTTTCCAAGCCTGTATTATTATTGCGTTGAAGAATAGCTGTATTCGGAGCATGGCAGGTTTTTCTCCGCACGAAGCGACCCCATGCTTGATAAAGCTAGAATACAGACATAGTAAAAGTTTCAGTGCCAAAGGCATGTTGAATGTTATTTGGGACTTGTTCGTCCGTCTGATGGTTCTATTGTCCGCCTCTGAGACTGAAATAATAACTTTGAGTCCACCCGAGTGATATTAAATATATGTATCGTCACGGTGCTGCAATGCATATGCAAATCACATAAACAAAACTGTGGCACAGAGCTTGTTCATAACTCTCCAATTCGAAGAGAAGATGGTTTCGTAGCCGTATACGGACCTAGAAACCCCTTTTATCTAGACAGCACTTAGTAGGCTAATCGCTAAGGAGGTTTAAACCGGCCCAAGAATATTGTGGCTAGGTTAACTGACCGTCCTGACATGACCTTAGCTTTTAACCGTCGTGGACGTAAAGAAACAAAACAACAACAACAACTGATTCGACCAGGAGCCTTCGTTTAGCGTATGTGCACTTAGACCTTTCCTCCCTTTTGCGGTTAAGTTAATCCGCAAAATAAGGACAAAACGATTTACATTCAAATTAATTCATGACATAACTATGACAAAATTTGAAAATTTTCATAATTAGGATGAAAGTAAGACAAGCTTAATTAAAATGCATGCCACACAAAGTAGGTAAGATTCTTCTGTGAATCACACTCCTCTTTTGAACACAAAGTCTGAAAGGAGACCCATTGGAAGCAAGGAACACATTAGAGGAAGGAAATAGCACTCTTGGTTTAATTATGTCGGCTCATAAGCGGTAACGCAATGTTACACCTAGAACCGGCTTCAGTGAAACTATATTTTCAACAGGACTAAAAATGAGCCCATTTATCCCATATGAGCCAAAAATATACCGTATACAAGATAATTTTTGCGGTGTTCCATTTTTTGCGGTATTTCGCGGTCACTGAGAAACCGCGATTATTGAAATCGCGAAATAATTTCCTGTTTCTTACAAAGTATCTTCTGTAGACACAGTTTCCATATTTTTTTCTGTTTGCTTCGGTAATTGCTGGTACTTTTCACTTGAGACAGTTCTTTCATTAACCTGCGGCGGTCCTGCCGCAGGTTAATGAAATAACTGACTCAAGCGAAAAAGAAATAGTTTTGCTTTCCGCGCATGATGCTAACCGCGAAAATTTTTGGTAATGTTTTTGACTCTTAACCGCTAAAATTTGAACCCGCCAAAAATTTGAACCCGCGAAATTACCGCGTATACGGTATGATCTGCGCTTTGAAGAGAATCCTCTGGAAGGAAGGAACACGTCAGAGGACTCGGTTTAATCAACGAGTCTTTTTTTATGTTCGAACATGTTTGAGGCATATTCGAACAGTACGTGCCCAGACCCGCCCGCGCATGTGCAAATTGACCACGGCAGGATGGAAGTTCGCTCTTTAAAGTCAGCACAAGCTAGGTACTCCTTAGACATGTGTATGTTTGATTTGCTAAGCATATTGGTGAATGGCTAAATATGTGGAAGAAAGGCATCGTTCTCAAAATACAATATTTACACTTGCCACTGACTTCCCATAGGTTAACACATTAGAGCAACTGGCGTCATACACCGATGAAGGACAATTGACCATGTGACGTTGTCGTTAAGCGACGTCGTAAGTAAACAAACGTAATGCATGAAGTAACGTAAATTACAATAGGTCTTAAAACTGCTGGTGACCAAGGGAGGTGTATAAAAGGGACGGTCCGGACAAGTAACTCCAAGAAAGCTACTTATACCATGGAGAACATTAACAGATCCGATCCTTACCCGTCATGATACGACCCATGGAAGTCTTTTCTCAAGAAAAACGACTTGGCATGAATAAGAGGTATGCATCTCAACCCGGATTGACATAAAAATCGTTTCAATGGATGGATGCGGATGGATGGGCGGACGGATGTCGGTCCGAGTCGGACGGACGGACGTACAGGATGGATGAAACTGAGTTTTACGTCCCTTTCCACTGTATTTCAGTCATATCGAGATAATGAAATGGTGTGTGCAATGGAGCTCTGTTTACGGTGTGATCTATTCCGCCGCAGGCGGGATTCGGACCCGATACCCTTACTGGTAGTGACTAGATCTGTTTATTTTGATTATAGCTAGGCTGCAAATACTAGCCTGCCAAATATTCAACCATCAGGCCATTTTATAGCGTGATATTATCAGCATAGACAGTTAACCCTTAATGCGCCAAAAAGCAGACGACAAAATTTACGTCTGCAGAATTTCAAAAAATGTCTGGCGTCCAAGCGATATCATATTGAGAATTCGAACACTAGAGGGCAAACAGTGTTAATTCAGATCAGATGAGGTGGCTCATCATGAGCCACCTCACCTGGATCTACACTGTTTGCAAATTTAACTATTTTAAATTTTGGCGCTTTAAGGGTTAATACCGTCTGCGCCGTGTGGAACCTTGTCTTAAGGCAAAACGAACTACGTACACGCGCAGTCAGGTCAGAATCTGCACAGTTATTCCGTTCATTCGGCTAGGTTTTGTATGCGACAACAACAAAAAAGAATTCATCATGGCCTGACAAGGGTATAGACTAGGCTCAGCATGCCCTTTCGCGTACGGATCACGACAGATTTTCTCAAGACATCAGACCAACACTAAAGTTTTAATGAAATTTACTGTTATCAATTTCTCGCATTTCGCTACGAGCACCTTACTGAATATATTACGTTAACACCTAGCATAGTGATCAAGAAACCATTCTTCCAATTAAACACTAACATTTTAATTTTAGCCTCCCTTAGTCAATAGGCGTCTATACTTAAAGAATGAATTTGCTCCTCTAGGAGCACATTCATTTCTTTAAGTGTAGATCCCACTCTGGAAGGGCTTAGTTTTCGAGGAAAGCAAACGGGACGCCACATAAAAGCTTCCCCCAACCCCACCTCTCCCCCAGAAAAAAAGCCGCATATGATGTATATATATGATCTTGGTCATGGTACTCTTCCCAACTTTGCCTTTTCTTTCCTACCCTAGCCCCATGTCTTCACAACATTATTATAAAGTACATACTAGTTTCAAAATTTTGCATCAAGATGCAGGGTGTTGTAACGTTAATCAATTCAGAATTTATAATTTCGACATTCAGACAAATAAATGAAATTCAGCGCATAAATTTACTATTTCAACTTAAAATGTATGTCCGTCTGTCATTTTAGACAACTGACCCAGACGGAGCATTTTTTCTTCTTTTCACATAATAATTTCATTTCTTAAGAGGAATGGGTACATTTTCAGGTAAAACATTTCAGCTATTTTCATATTTGACCTCTTTTTTGTATGAGGTCAACTCTTAAAGAAAAGAATTTGCTCCTATGAGCAAATTCTTTCCTCCATGAGTAGACCTCTTTTTGTCAGGGCTTTGTCCTCCAGAGAAGCAAACAGGAGGTCAGGCAAAGTGTTCCGTTGTAAAAATACTGGAAAACATGAAAATGTACTTAAACACCTTCGTTATTATCAGGTCCTGTGCATTACTTGCTGAATGACCCTCTTATAAATAGAGCTTGGTGTCCCGTCGATGCGATTCAAATGAGACCTTACAACATATGTCGACACTGGTATGTTGTATTTCTACAGAGTTGCCACTTATCCTCCACTTCAAAATTCCTTGACTTTCCCTGATTTTTCCCTGACATTTTAAATTACTGTAGACTGGCTCCCGTCATTTTCATTTTATTTTTGACAGAATTCTTATTCAAAAGTTGATTTTACTCATTGCTTTAACACTGCTAACCGTATCAATTGAAAATTGGGGCTGCTCGTAAGAGATTGTTTCCTTTACGAGTAGTCCAAACTTTAGGGAGCAAATTCTTTCCCCTTATACAGAATAAATATATTTTCTGAAGACTGCCTCTATTCTTCAAATTCCATGAGTATTCCCATACTTGTAAAGTCATTTCCAAATACGAAATCTCCTGATCTTTCCCTGGCCTGAAAAAAAATCATTTTCGTGAATTTTCCCTGACCGTGGCAGCCCTTACATGGAAAAAGGAGCCCCGGAATTATAAGAGGGTCATTCAGAAACTAATGCTTTTCGAGAACTTTGTTTCCCCTTGTACTGATTTTCCTATCAGTGTTCTAGTTTTAAGGAGATTTTGGTGGGTGATTGTTACCTGAGCATATGGTTGATGGCATAATAAGAAAAAAAAAGCTCTACGATTAATATATTCTTATATACTGAAAGGATTTAAAAACTTCCACCTTTTATTGCTGGCTGCTGATCTGTTCACTCATGACAGTGTTGAATATTTAACGACAAAATGCTTGAAACTTATCAAATTTTAAGATTACGCAGTTTATTCGTTTCATTTACTTAAATGACGTCAGTAAAGGAGCGATACGTCACTGAAATGAATAAGGCGATGCCGGCGTTATCTTGTGTAACACTGTTTTCGACCATTTCTTACTGTCTTAATATTGTGACGTCATCCACGTTGATTTGCAAGTATCATTGCGGATGATTCTGTCGCGCAAAGCCTATTACGGAGACGGCGTCAACGTTAGTTAACGTCATGACTTCTGTTTTTTAATCTCGGTTAGGTGTTTTTCTGACGGTCTTTTGAGTTTCCTGTAAAGATTGCACGTCGTCTTAAATTGTAAATTGCCGTAATTAACGCATAAAATTGTACCGCGACGTCACTTTTTGAAATTACAGCATTTATCTGCCCCAAAACTCTGCACCTGTTTGCGATATTTAGGCGCGGTAGGCAAAATAAAGCCACAGACCGAGTTCAAACTATTAAAATTCAATTTGATATTCTAAGAGAAATGTTTCATCAGAAAACTGTATACATGGAGCTATTCATCCTTATGTAAACGGTAATAAGAACACGAGGAGCACGTGCTTTGTCCTGACCGATTCGGTTGAACGATTTCAGATTCGGTATATTGATGTTATCAGGTATAAGAGAATATATATGTTGTAAAAGTTTGGTAGACATAGCTTCATTCATTTTTGAGATATTCAAAATTAATGGGTGGAAGTTTTTAAATCCTTTCAGTATATATAGAGCGTAACAATAACTTATTTCAACTAGATTACAGTACATTCGAGATCGTTCTGCTGCATAAAATAAAGACTTTTTTAGCATTTGAGCCGCCACCTGCGAAAAGTGTATTTAACCCTTAAGCAGACTACAATATTGTAAAAAACATATTTTGTCCAAGATAAATCATATTGATTCAACCAGACTACAGTACATTCTAGATCGTTCTGCTGCATAATAAAGATTTTTTTTAATTTGAGCCGCCACCTGCGAAAAGTGTATTTAACCCTTAAGCAGACTACAAAATTTTACAAACATATTTTGTCCAAAATAAATCATATTGATTCAATTAGAGTACAGTACATTCTAGATCGTTCTGCTGTATAATAAAGTTTTTTTAGCATTTGAGCCGACACCTGCGAAAAAAAGTATTAAACCCATAACCGGACTACAAAATGGTAAAACATATTTTGTCCAAGATAAGTCATATTTATTCAACTAGACTATACAGTAATTCTAGATCGTTCTGCTGAATAATAAAGGTTTTTTAGGGAGGGCGGGGGGGGGGCATTTGAGCCGCAAGCTGCAAAAAGAGTATTTAACCATTAAACAGACGACCAGATTAAAAAAAATGTCCAAGATAAATCATATTGCGAATTCAAAGATTAGATTCAGTGATCGATTTGTTGCTTTACGTCCACGGAAAACAGCTAAGGTCATGTCGGGACGGTCATTTAACCTAACCACACTATTCCTGGAGCAGGCTTAGACCTCCTAAGCGGTTAACCAGTACTAAGTGTACATACTTTCGCCAGTAACTGATAACTGCTCTTCTTGTCAAAGATGACAGGGCTTCTAGTGTAGATGAAGATGAGGCACCTCATCTGGATGTTATCACTGCGCTGCTACCATTTATGGCATTTAAAGGGCGAAGGCGCGTGACTCCAACTGTGCAGTCTAGCGAAGGCCACCGTTTTGTGCATGGCACTTTATGAGATGCGAAGAGCAAAAACTCAGACCAGACTGCGCGGACGCGCAGGCTGATCTGAGTCTTTGCTTTTCGCATACGCATTTACCATATTTTCTCGAGAAAAGGGCCTTCATATTGTCTAGTAAGGGTAGTAGTTGACTGACCTTAGTTTTTATTACAATGCTTAGTTATAGTGTAAGATAAATCAGGTATCCTGATAAGCTACATGATAGTGTCATGGTCCGACGGAGCGCACTATGGAAGATGAAAGTGATATAAGCGCACAATGAAACACGAAAGTGATACTATAGCTCTTCTACAAATTTTAAGAACAGGTCTGATGCGGTACCGCCAAGTCTACTTTTTGCTTAGGTTGACTGCCCATTATAGCACAATTTAAACCTATTCTGCTACAGCTGACTGCTTATGTCTGATATAATACCTTATCGTAGCAGCTTTTATATTGACAGAAGCCATCTCTGCAGCAGATGCCATTGTGAACCTAAATGAAGTTGATTTTACCAGAAGCTTCACTGATTTGACTATCATTAATTTGGCACAAAGGTGCTGGCAGAATGGGAAATACTATTGCTGTCCCTGAACAGTCTGGTCTTGGTCTACAGTGTTTGCCCAGACATTTCTGTCCCAATATTTAGTGAGGTGGTGTAAGTTTTACAGATCATTTTAAAACTTTCTTTGCTTGTAAGACCACATTCACACCTGTATTTTTATATCACTTTGAGTAAAAATCCAAGTATATGCATGTACAGGGTAAACAGTAAAATGAATCAGATGAAGAGGGAAAGACATCAGAATCCAATTATGTCTATGCAAAGAGATATATTGATAAGCATCAGTTCTGCAAAGCCTATACTGCCTATACTGGCGAAAGCCAGTCAACAAGTTCTTATAAATAGTTTGAAAACTGTTTCTCAAGACCTTCAGTATTGCATATGTCCTTTATTCAAGGTCTTCTGAATAGCTGTCTTTAGGTCCAGTTTCCACAAATATCTAGTTTTAGTTAAGAAACCAGTTCAAATATTTCAACAGTAGAGTATTAGCATTGGAATCATGAAGTTCAGAATATGGCCTTCTTAAGGAGTCATAGGATGCATGGCTTCTAAGCATGTATTTACGCGCCATTAGCCAGGTAAGAGATTTTGAACAGTGCATTGATTGCACATGCATAGTATGCTAAATCAGACAGGTGTGACATCCCTTATTCAGTGAATAAACCCTACCACCACTGAACTAGAAAGTGTAAACAGTTTTTAAAATTCGTAGAAGACCTATACCACTGACACCAACTGAAAATAAAATCTTTAGAAAGGTAAAAGTTTCCCACAGCCGTGTGGCCGTAGGGGCAATGGGAGGTTAGAGGCACAATTTGCGTCTTGGGGATTTGACAGGCGGAGTTATTTGTGTACCCATGTACTAAGGTCTAGCTACAGCCTACGGTTTCAATCGAAACTCCTCGGCCGCCTGATTCTCGTAATTGACCGAGCGGTCTTCCGACTGACTTCGTGTTGTTTCTGTATACATGTATTCCTAAAGCAAAGGCTCTAATCAGCCTGTGCGGTTGCAGAGTCAGATCTGTTCTTTTGCTCTTCGCATATGCGTTAAACACCCTTTTAGTGTGTGGCAGCTCATATGCAAATTCAAACCTGCGGGTTTCCCGGCCGGTGTCTCAAACACAGATTGGTTCTGAGACGCGAAAAGCTCCCTTTTCGCAAGGACTGTCTTTAACTGTCATCATTGACAGACAACCTGATACGCGAAAAGCGTCCTTTTCACACGAAATAGCTCAAACTGTCATCCCTGACAGGGTGTTTAGTCAGATGAAAATGACCTTTAAACATTGTCTTGACCAGAGCGTATTTGCGAACCGATACATTATCTATACACAGAGATAAGATTAATAACAATTGTTATTATTCACGATGGTATCATCATTGCCGCTCAGCCCCACGATCTCCATCCCCATCGGACTGTCGAGTTACATAGAGAATCAACGCTAGGCCATTTGCCAAAAAGTAGCAACTTATAGTAGAATAAAGGACTTATTAGTTGTGTAGACCGGCAAATTACTCTGTAAAAATCCGTAGATTTTACGGTAGAATAACTGAAACCAGCTGCCGGTCCATTTCCCGTTATCTTTACGGGCGCCCGTAAAAATTGCAGGAACCATCACGCACAGTACTATAGGATAGATTAAAGCTAGGGTAGTTCTAGTAATATAGCCCTTCAACACTATTTAACTATATTCGAGTGCGGCCTGTTAACTTAACACTACCATATTGTGATTTCCGAAAATGGACTGGCAGCTGGTTGCCAGTTATTCTACCGTAAAATCTACGGATTTTTTTTTCAGTGTAGGACACCAATTGTTGTATTGTGTGTGTGGTTGGGGAGGAGAACGGGAGAGATTTACACAACGTATGTTGTATGTACTCATAATTTTAGGGATTGAATCTTTCTATCTTATTTCCCTTTTTTTTTCTTATGGTGGGGTACGGGGGGAGGAGGGCAGGGGAGGGGAGGGCAGGGGAGGGGAGGGCAGGGCAGGGCAGGGGCGGGGTCCAAGATAACCTAAACCAGAAGGAAAACAATCAGAATGGAACTCAAACTTATATCACAATAATTTTAAACCAATTTTTTTTTTCTACAAGCGGAAGATAATGAACGAGGAAAGTATTTGTGAGATTGAATTGATCTTTATTCAGGAAAGAAACAAGGATGTTGAATTTTTAGCATAGTCGAAAAGTACTGCATCGAAAAGGTATCTTAAGACATGTATGCCAACAGCCTAGATTTAGAGCAGACTTTCCACAGTGATCATAATCTTCTCTGTTGCCATAAAGAAGCTATGGTTCCTGATGAATCTGTATAAAAAACGGCGAAAACTTAGAACAGACTGCGTATGCGCAGTCTGGTCTGAGTCTTCGCTGTTCGCATATGCTATCTGGCCGCTTTACTCGTGACAAGACCAAGATCAGACCATACGTTAAGTGGGCGTTTCCCCCAAGCACGTGTCCGGGTTTTCTAGCTAGCTAACTTGCATACGTGTATTCAGAGTATGCATGAAAGCAATTACACGTTCTCATGGTAACATATAAAATTGTGAATAATTTCTGAAATCATATCCATATATTTAATAAACTCATTTTACACACGCTATATATTGGAATGTGCATTCAGAAACATGATACTAACCTAAAATCTCAATTTTGCATGATGAAATATAGCTACTTACTTTTCTGTTTGAAAGCAGGCGAATTATTAATTCCACTAAAAATTCGTCTGCAGCAATTGGTAGTGATAGCTGCCATGTCGTCTCTAAAAATACGATCAGGCGGTCTCCACTGACTCAGATATAATGATTTTCCATACACTACGCTACATAGTGCGAGTCGCAACCTAGCTAAACGTAACTTAGTGCATTAGGACGCGTTGTAACTCACCCAGATGATAGCTTAATCTGCTAGCAGGCTGCACAGAGCTTTGACCGTTTGAAAGTCTCTACATAACACGAAGAAGGGAACCCTGTTCGCACAACATGGATGCGCAGTTTGTTCTGGATATTACTATTATATGTCCTGAGATTCTTTTTCAAAAGCTATAGCTTTATTCTGTAGATACTCGAATTCTCCAAAAGAGGGTCGTTTAATCACTTTAATAACATGAAAAGGCCAACTAGTAAATGGGGGTTCTCGCAATGTAGTCTAGAGGGTTTACTATACTTTATAAATAGTTGCGTGGGTACGCCTCTGGAAAAGGTATATATGAGCCGCGACGTGACAAAACCAGCAATGTGATTGTGCGCCCAGCAAAGACTCAGATTAGCCTGTTTGATCAGACTCTTCATTAAGTGCTCAAAGGGTAGCTAAGGGTCTAAGCTATCTCCATGCGGACAGCGAAGACTCTGATCAGACTGGGCGGATGCCAAGGCTGATCTGAGTCTGCGCTGGGCGCACAGCCACTTTGTTGGTTTTGTTGTGTCGCGGCTCAGTTCTTATCCTCAGTTTGGCTTTATTATGAACGTTGCACTCGCGTTAAAAGTCAAGCGTATTAAAATGACAAGGGTCATATACAGTATGTTTAGTCTAGACAGAACTTCAATATTCCCATTAAAAGCAAATGCGTTACGATTAATTCTGTGCTGAATATCAACATTTTTAAGTTGTTCTAGCTGATTAACGGCCGATTTCACGTCGAACTTAATACACGAATTAGCATTCGGTACACTAAAATTTCACATGCATTGCATCTTACGGTTAAATAAACCACGGACTTGTTAATCCGAGGTATAATTTTGACGTGAAATCGGGCCTTAAAATTGGTAATTTGTGCGGTTTGACACAATATCGTTCGAACAAATCATGGATATCAAAGAAATTCACTTAAATTGTCTTTGTTCTTCGTTAGCGCATACAGTGTTAACGAAGTTGACCTTGATATTTCAGGGAGTCAGGGGTGTAGCAAGAGGCAATAACATTATACGCACAACCAGGTTTTATTCTCCTTAACAGGAAGTCCAGGGGTTTAGTCCTTTGGAATGTTTCATATTGGCATGCCAGTCGGCATTTGGTATTGAAATCTTGCCTAATTTACAACATTTCAGAATGCAAATACGCAGGTGCGTGTTGAAATTTTGTCAAATTGACAAAATTTCAATACGCACCTGCGTATTTGCGTATGGAGCTACGCCCTTGGCTGTTGTATATGAAGCAAAAATAGAGCTGTTACCGTATTAATTCGGTTATAAGACGGGGTTTGCCCTTTCTAAATTACCAAAATTATGTAAACCAGTCTTGAGAAATCCGGCTATAAATTGGCTTTTTTCTCTCTCAAACATGTTTAAGACTAGGTCCCCTTTTAAAAGGGTTTCGCCGCCCAGGGAAGCAGACAGGAAGTCACAAAAGAGGTCTCCCTTAAGTTTGAAAAAAGGGGTGCAAATGCACAGCGAGGTTTCCATACATCTGAAAACGTTTCGCCGAAAATTAACGGAATTATGCGATGATAGCCGAAAATTAGGGGAATTATACGAGATTCGTCGAAAACTGTAAATGGTAGGTGTCAGTGTAGCAGCTCAATTATGGTAACTCAATATGGTCCATAATCAAACCTAGTGTCATTTAGTAAGCGAGCTAGTTCTTGGTTAAACGGCTTATAGAATGTGTAAAGAATATATCTGGTTTCCTCCAATATGGAACTGTTCTGATAAGCCAAGTGCTTGTTAGAATTGGCGGCAACTGGGCTCTGTAATCGTCTCTCAAAGGAACTCTTCGTGGCATTTTCTGCAAAAATAATAAACAACAAGACTTAGTATGTTTTCTTTAGCTTGAAAGCCGCAGAGCTTTGAAGCACCCTCAAATTAACGACGACGTTGACGTCGACACGAAGGCGCTCCAACATTGTCCACTGAGACTGTGACCGAAATCATTTAGTTAGAGACTTAGGCATCACTGCAGTGTCACGTTACCCCAATTACAATTACTAACGCTCTACCGATACATGTACCTTTTTTTTTTCTCGGTGCAGCCGAGTATAATTTCACTTTTGTTCCACATTTCACAAGATTTCATTGGTCAAGTAACGCGTATGTCAAAATTTAGCCAATAATATCAAAGGTCAATGAATATTTAATCTTCGTTTCTTTCCGTTGTACTGCACTGCGTGAATACTAGCACTCTGTCAGATGTTAATTCAGAATGTTTCTCTTCTTTGTAAATTAACAATGGAAATTTTATCGAAAATAGACGCAGAAATTCAAAACTTTCTTTCTTTTTTCAGTGTAGATCTACTTTCGATTTCTGCTTTCGGTTTAATACACACAAACAAACATTGCATCCTGTTGCTAACTGTTTTGGAATCAGGTCAATCTCAAGATTGACCGCGGTCCATTTTGGAATTACAAATTGGACAGCTCAATCTTGAGGTAGGTCATTGTCGCTACCCAGTGTCAAAACTACGGTTGCAGTCTGCAGAACAGTTTGACTCATAATATTACGATACACACTTCTATTTAATCTAAGCCGATTATCTTTAGCCGATTATCTTTTTAAAGATATTTCTTGTTTAAAGATTAAAGTTTTCTTTTAAAGCGGGCGAGGGATTTAGGGCAGTGCAAAAATGAAAACTGTATGTAGGAGCAGATGAATGGTAAAAAAACAAACCATATATGTTTTAAAACAAGAGTTCCAAGTCCATTTATGATACAAGTGACTTAACTCATCAGCTTCTCATACAAATAGGATCTGACTAATAATCCCTTATAGGGTGAATTGGTGCTGACATTAACAGGGTCCAACATTAAGTCAGCAATTGGCAATGTTCTCATCAAGACCTTCGATAGTATACGTAGGATCAAACATGGCTAAAGTTGGTAGATGACTCTAAATGCCACCTTCTGAGGGTGGGCCAAAACAGAGAGGATCTCGGAAATGTCTCCAGCATTATACTTGACATTGATGTATTTGACCCTATGGCTACATAGGGTCAAGTCAGGTAAATCTGGACAGTGACATTGTTTCCTTAACATGTCAGTTGTTAGGAATTAAAACAAAAATAACTGGGCAAACAGTGTAACTCCTGATGAGACGGCTCATAATGAGCCGTCTCATCTGGATTTTCACTGTTTGCAGTGGTATGTCCGAATTTACCCGCTATCCGAAGTTACCCGACTCTACCCTATAGGGCGTGAAAGGGTGCGTGGGAGGAAGCTGGAGCAACACTTGGGTAAATTACTGGCAGGGATATAATTACAATATTGAAAGAAAACTAAACCCATTAAATGCAGGGAAAATGGCGCAGGATTCGTCATGAAGCGAAAACCTATCTTTAATAAAAAAAATAAAAAATACATAAAATTTTTAAAATCTTAGTTTTGAGTCAAAACTAAGATATAAACATTTTATGTATTTTTTTTTTTTTTTTTTTTTTTTTTTGAAGAGTAGCTCAATTATATTTGGGATTTTTTTTTTAAAAAAAAAATGTACTCTATTTCCTCTATCCTATATATCTATATTTTCACAGTTATCGCTTAAAAAAACTAAGTGCACTATAGCATCACATGAAAGAGGATTCAAAAGTTGGCCTGAAAACCAAAGAAAGGGGATGGTCTATTAAAGGTAGGTTCCTGTACTTTGGAATGCATCATAATTTTGATGATCTTTCATCCAAGTTGTTGGAAAGCACTTATAAAAGGGAATGAATAAGTTTCACTAAAAAGTGTAAATCAAAAAAATATTAGAAAAGTTGTTTTGCAAGGGATTTCCTAACTCTGCTTCGCACACCAGTTAGCGCTATTTTTAGTTCGCGCCAAAAATAGATAATGCAGCTGAGGTCATGCTGCATTGCATTTTGGGATAGTTTTAACCCATCCACCATGCCAGGACCTCTAGGAGAGCTCACGACAAGGGAAAATTGACCTTTGGAGAATCGCATCAGAAATCGCGCACTTATAGACATAATAAACATAGTTATTTTTAGATCTGGAATTCCAACGAAAGAAAATAAGCCAAAAGGGAAAACGACTATTTTCTTCAACATCTGACGAGTTTCTCAGTAGCAACAAATTCAGAAAAATAAGAGAATTCAATACTGTTCAGAAAAAGACGGAATTATTTTGTGGACATAATTGTTATCGCTAGTACAGGAACCTACCTTTAACTCAAAGAGTATGGAAAAAAAGAGACTGCAAAAATGTTAAAATACATGTAATGTGTTATAAATGCTTATCAGTACTTGTATAAAAAAAAAGTTGTGTGTGTGTGTTTGTGTGTGTGCGTCTTATTTTATCAAGAGAAGATAACTTCATGTCACAGTATGTTTGTGTGGATGGCTACATACGTTTACGCGTCTTTTCAACGTTGCTTCAACATCCTCAAATGACGTAACGGCAACGCTGACACCACCTCGTCTCGATGGTACGTCGTGGCGGCGTTAAAAAGACATTTTCTTTGTGTGATATGAAAGAACTTACTCAAAGTAAGAAAATGGTAGAGCTTTCGCACTGTTTCTTCCTTATGTTCCGAGTAGTCTTCAAGACGTATAATGAATATTTGTTCCCTTGGAAACACTCTAAGCCATTCTTGTAAATGGATAAAATAAATTCCGATCCAGAGACGTACCTAAAAAGGAAATGACATAATACAAGGCTGGTTTGACATGCGCAGCCCACATTTTATATCTTATGAGGTGTCACTTGAATCAAGAGGAAGAGCTACGAGTGTCGCACGTAAATATGGGATGTTACTTCTTCTGCTTTTGCCATGAAAAAACATGCGCCTGATACGTGTACCTCATTTGCATCGCTTTAATCTAAAACACACATGTATGGTGAGATCCCTCGCTAGTACAGACTTCTGACCCTTGAAAGGCATTAAAAGCAGAAGACAAAATTTACATTAACATAATTGATTGATTGATTGATTTGATGCTTAACGTCCAGGTCATGTCGGGACGGTCAGTTAACCTAACCACACTATTCCTGGGCAGGCTTAGAGCTCCTAAGCGGTTACCAAGTACTAAGTGCACATACTTTCGCCAGTAACTGTCAACTGCCCTTCTTGAATCAGCGGAAGGAGACACGAAAGTATGTGGCCAGACCGGGTTTCGAACCTAGGGCCTCTGACTTATGAGTCAGGCGCCCTACCGATTGCGCTACGCGGCCCGGCTCAACATAATTAAAAACAATAATAATAATAATAATTAAAAAAATATTCGTCAAAGTCACATGCATACTGAGACTTCGAAAACTAGAGGGCAAACTGTGCTGATCAGTTGTCAGCCGCCTCATCTAGATATGCGCTGTTTGCAAATATTTCTACTGTTACCATTTTGGGTGCTTTAAATATTATTCTAACACAGTGGGCCTATAGAAGCAATGGAAAGTTTCTGTGTTTTATTCTGCAACAATTCACTGTTTCGGAGCGCGTGAGTATAACTGCTGACGTCAATGGCAATACTGACGTAATTTTGTGACGTTTGAGACCTTAGACGGTGTAAAGTCTCTTTTTCTTTAAGTCGCCATAAAAACGTACTACTTTTTCAGCAATTTTGAGTGTTAGAATCGAAATAGTTCAGCTCTAGCATTGAATTGTTGAGTAATAATTCACTGTTTTTCGGTCAGTTGTAGGTAGATATATCACTCGCGCTCCGCGCTCGTGATATGATCTACTTTACAACTGACCTCCAAACAGTGAATTATTACTCAGCAATTCACTGCTAGAGCTGATCTATTTCTTAAATGAATTTATCACCAAGATCCAATTGTGTCTGCAGATCTTGAAATATTGGACATTGTTTAGAAATATTCGACAACTTTAAAGCCATTATTCACTGAGCTAGACTATGCGAAAATTTTAACAGTATTTGGCATTTTTAACGTCACTGTTCAATGAGGTTGATCTTTTTGGGATACCTTTAAAATATTTCTACACCTTTTAAAGCCATTGGTCTTAAAGCTATTGCGGTAGGCTATTCGGTAACTCTTAAACTATTCGGCACCCTTTTAAAAGCTGTTTCAGTGACTTTGTGTGCTGTCGCATAGTCTAAGACAGCCAATGGGTACACGTACGTTTTCACGAGATAATCTTTGCCAAATACATTATGCCTCACTTCAAAATGGGGGTCAACTTTTAAAGAAATAATTTGCTCCCCTAGGAGCAAATTATTTCTCTTAAAAGAGGAGACCCCATTTGAAAGAGTTTCCTTGTCCAAGAGAGCAAACTCGAAGTCACAAAAGATGGTCTTGTCTGTAAAATGGCGAAAAATGCAATTTGAAGCCAAACGCTGTATGAATGTCTCTATGTAAATACGTATGCCACATACGTACCCTCAGACTGATTACCGTCTCTGTACTGTGCACACAGCTTCGAATGGAGTATTTCTTGAAACACTCGCTCATTTCTCGCACCGAGAGGATAACGTCATGGTGGAAGTCACCAGCGGTCTTTTCCTCTCCTCCGTGGAAGTAATTGTAATCCGAGTAAAGTCTGCAAAAATAATTTATCACCTGTAACTTGGTTGGTTGCTTGTGGTTTAACGGCCTTTTGAGGCAGTATTTCAGTCTATATCGGGTCGTCTCCCAGAGAGCGGAAGATAGAAGAGAAATGATAGACGAGAGTCCTTGCCCTACTATGTTCGAAATCAGTGGTACGTCCCGGCACTGGAAGTTAAACACAGCACCATCGCCCAGTTTGATCAGACTCTTCGTTAAGTGCTCAACGGGTAGCTAAATGTCTAAACTACCTCCATGCGGACAGCGAAGACTCTGATCAGACTGGGCGGATGCCCAGGCTGATCTGAGTCTTCCCTGGGCGCACAACCACATTGTTGGTTTTGTCGTGTCGCGGCTCAATTGGATGCAACTGCACTATTTTCGATTTTGGCACTTTAAGGATTAAACGGCTCTTACCTTGTGATAGGGTTTCGTAGAATAGCTACAATCTTTGTTTTGTTGTTTAAATGATAAATATAATCAGCATTTGTAAGGGTGGGCTCCAGAGGAAGATGGTTTCCTTCTAAATACTTCCAGTGTAAGTTGTCCCATATGGTTGAGGCACTGCAATCACCTACAGAAAAAGGATATCTGTCAATAATGTGACCATAAAAACATTCGAAAATCATCATTTTAAAGAGACAAGAAATTGTACTTCTGACAATATTTGGAAAGATATGTAGCCAATTTATTCTTTCTCCCAACATATGCAGTTCTTTCTTTCCAATTTGTGATGGCTCGGCCAGACAGAGAAAAGCATTCTCCCATTGCAAGGGATAGACCTTACTCTTGATTACTGTACAATGTTTATTTAAATGATTTTGGATTTCGAGTTTCAAAATTAGAGCATATTACGCCACTCACTAAGGTCTATATAATTATTCCCTTTCAGGGGCGTAACTAGGGGCAATTTCATAATACGCACAACCATGTTTTATTCTCTACTTCTTGAAGGGAAAAGCTAGTATTTCAGCCACTTTGGTAATTGGTATTGAAATCTTGTCTAATTTATAAATTTTCAGCATGCAAATATGCAGGTGCGTTTTGAAATTTTGTCAATTTTGACAAAATTTCAATACGCACTTGCGTATTTGCCGTATAGGTAGCTACGCCCTTGCCTTTTGCTCATTAGACTGGGGAATCCCACATGTCTATGACCATATTCGATTGTGCTCATACTTTCACTGGACAATCTCATGAGAGGTAATGATGGCTCGTTATGATTTTTCGTACCGTATATAAGATAATTTTTGCGGTGTTCCATTTTTCGCGGTATTTCGCGGTCACTGAGAAACCGCGAATATTGAAATCGCGAAATAATTTCCTGTTTCGTACAAAGTATCTTCTTTAGACACAGTTTCCATATTTTTTTCTGTTTGCTTCGGTTATTGCTGGTACCTTTCACTTGAGACCGTTCTTTCATTAACCTGCGGCGGTCCTGCCGCAGGTTAATGAACGAACTGACTCAAGCGAAAAAGAAATAGGTTTGCTTTTCGCGCATGTTGCTAATCGCGAAAATTAAAAATCGCGAAAAATTTTGTTAATGTTTTTGCCCTTAACCGCGAACATTTGAACCCGCGAAAATTACCGCGTTTACGGTATTGGACACATCGATTTATGGATAACAGCCACTTGAAAGAATACTTGTCAATTCACCCCACTGCGCCCAGATATCCGCGAAAATGCGACAGATCGGCACAGTAAGTGTCGACTGTTGGCGAAACTGTTTACCAGAGGGTGCAAAATTCGACACGGTCATGAACGTCATTGCTACATAAATAGGGTGCTGCAATTGCCATGTTGGAACGGTAGTACCACACTTCGGACTGCCAACCAGAAAGAAAAATATCTGCTGACTTCCTCGGCAGGTGTTAAAACCTTCGCTTTTCAGGCTCGGGTCTTCAACACCGCCCTTGGGGCTCCGCAGATGTTAATACAATGTTTAATCCTTATAATGAAAGGTAAAGATTCGCCTTTTGTCGATGGCATGTGCCTGCTGGAAAAAACAGGTGATAACTTCATCCTCATTTACAAACAAGGCGTATGCCTCCACATTTTTCTGCAATTTTGGCAAAAAGAAACGATCTCTGTGATCCTCTACAGCATTTGCTGTCCCGAATGACCACAGGGTATAATCGATTCCGCTAATTTTCGCTTCCTGCAGAGACTTTTCATCATATTTGGCTTCCGCCGAGACTGTCCGCGAACTCTTGCTTCCTGCCGAGACTTCTGTACATGATAAATGGCTTCCTGCAGAGCCTGTCCGCGTGATTCTGCTTCCTGCCGAGAGCCTCGGCAGGAAGCAGAGTCACGCGGACAGTCTCGACAGGAAGCCATTTTTCGAGGACAGTAGTCCCTGCAGGAAGCAAGAGTTCGCGGACAGTCTCGGCGGAAGCCAAATATGATGTACAGTCTCTGCAGGAAGCGAAAATTGGCGGAATCGATTATACCCTGTGATGACGTAGCCTTTTCAAAACAGACCTACGCTTAAAAGAAAAATATGCTCCAAGAGCAACAAATTCTGCCTTATTGACTTAATCCACAATTAGACTGGAGTCAGAAAATGACAAAGTTGCTTCCCTGAAGGTATACCCTTAACTTTAACTTACCTAAAACGACGTTCTGTGTGACTTCTATCATTCCAGTGCCCCGGCGTTGTAAAATATAATCTGAAATATTCCGTTCACCTATTTTCGGAACCAGCTTCAACAAATCAGAGAGAGGTCTGGCCATGTTTTCAGTGTATTTATCGAACCCATACGGTACTATAGTATTGAATCTTCGTCTAGTCAACCAGTGGGGCTCCTTCATGAAAGCCCTGAAGTCTGGATGAGCCTTCAGCATTCTGAACAGGTCAGTGGTACCACATTTTGAACAACCAATCAGATAGAAAAACGGAAGGCATCGCAGCTGGTATTGGGCATTTAACCAACACGGCGTTTTAAAATCCGGAAGTAAAGGAAACGGACCCTGAAACAAACAAAAAAAGTGTTTGGCCCGGAAGTAAAGGAAACGGACCCTGAAACAAACAAAAAAAGTGTTTGGTTTTATTACAGAAAATCGAATATCAGTAGTCATTTACCAAAACAAAATGTTGTTAAATTTACTAAGGACAAGCGGACACACACCGTCGTATCAAGCGCGAATGACCAGTACGGCTTCTCTCTGGTATGGCTTGCATGAAAAATAAATACCGATGTAATACAAAATCAGCTTATTTCCAAGGGGCACACAATGGAAGCCTGGCTTTGATTGCTTTCAAGTTTCTATCTCTTATGCATTAGTGTCTCTTTAAACAGCTGACGAATTGATGGCAATAATGATCCTGTCTGGACAGGGACAAGTGTTTGACTGACTAATGGTATAGGTTCTGAACAAACTCTATGGAAAACCAGTCATAATTAGTCTTTTACTGTTTGAAAGACTGTATCTACGAAAACAGGCGGAATTGAAGGCCAACTTTTCACAGTCATAACACAGAAACATCAGGGCCCAGTTGTTCAAAACTAACGATGTCGTTAGTTAACGTGACGTTAAAATTTCAAACTTTAACATCTCAAATATGCCAATATTTTTGTTGTAAAAATGTGAGAAGCTTTTGCATTGCAAAAGCTTCTCACATATTTTCAACAAAAAATATCAGTGTATTTGGCTATAAAGTCACAAAACACTTAACAAGTTGACCTCTTAACGAGCTCGTTAGGCTAACGATGCTTTGAACAACTGGGCCCAGACTATTAATTCATAGAAGCACACTTGTCTTTCACTGCTACATAATTTATTATGTGCATTTTATAAAGGTGAAATACGGCTATATTGCATTAGATCTATAGAAAAAGCTAGGGTGATACAAAAATTCTTTTGAGTAGTAGGTATGAATCAACGCTGACCCAAAGTTCTAACTCTGGGTCAGACAAGCATTTTTTATTACTTTTGTCTTTTCCATTACACCCCTCATGGTAAAGATGACACCCTTTGAAGACCCGTGCAGCTCATACGGCATCCATGCTGCTCGTGCTTTAATTGATTGACATGTGACCTCAACTTTTGCTGCGTGCGCAAAACGTTGATAGGACGCCATTCCCATCATGCACCAAGTTGCACAGGATGGTTGGTTGTTTGGTTGTTTTGGGTTCAACGGCCCTTGGAGACAGTATTTCAGTCTATATCGGGCCGTCTCCCAGAGAGAGGGAGAAAGAAAAGAGAAATGATAGATGAGAGAAAAAAATTCCAAACAACCCCCGCCCGCTCCTATTGCAAGCATAGTAGGCCTTTGCCCTACTTTTATCCAAATAAGTAGGACACCCCGACACCGGAAGTTATAACCAGTATCATCGCCCGATCATCACCCCCATAAAAAGGTGCGGAGTCATGCATTATATTCACGCATAGGAGCAAAAACATGGAGAGGGTTCCATGCCTACGTGTGCCGCTCAAAACATCAGTGGGGCAAGGTTGGTACCAGGCTACAAAAATAAAGTGCCGCCCAGCAATCTGCATAATCAGGTAAGGCACTGGTCGACCGAAAGGTCTCTCCGGTATAAAAGGCATAAAAAATAAGTACTGCAAACCAGTTTTTTATCACGGCTAATTATCGCTTTTTAATGAAGATCTCAATTTCGCGGCGATAGTTCTTTGCGAGATTCTTTCTCGTCTCAGTTGGTCACACTGCAGAATTAAAATTTCGCTGCGATTTAGTTTGCGGAAATTTTTTCCTCACGAAAATAACTAGTTCGCAAATTTTATTTTATTGACAGTGCCTTTGAAGTCCTTGTGTATTTTTGGCATGTCGAAAGATGTCATATAAGCGACTTTTAGCGGGTTTTATGACTTTCTCTGCCAAGTTAAAAGACAAATGGAATTCTGT
Organism: Ctena decussata; assembly: GCA_963989385.1. Classification (NCBI taxonomy): domain Eukaryota; kingdom Metazoa; phylum Mollusca; class Bivalvia; order Lucinida; family Lucinidae; genus Ctena; species Ctena decussata. Next base: position 59,784,856 of record OZ022511.1, read on the forward strand.
GGCAATGTGTGTTATACACGTGAAAAGAAACGTACCTGTTTCAGCAAGTTTATGTCTGCAGATGACGCCCACTTTATATTTCGAACACCCATTTGCATAGACGTTTTCTTAGATGAACGGTAAAGAAAACTCTGTTCTTCCTCCGTCAGGGTAATCTTGTAAGTTTTTGCGGGGATCAGTTTGCCATATTCTTTAAAAGAACTTTTGAACCGCTCTCTGTCAGAGATATTTATGCCAGCTATCCGGATATAATCATCAGTGCTTATTATGGCTGATCTCAGGACGTAGGGATCGTCTTGAAAATAATTCTGGTATACGAAAATGACTTGTGGCGAATATCCTTGCAGAACGAACAATGTCGTAACCAGTGTAACTGAAAACAGGAAAATTCCTCTCGCAACAAAATGATTCTTCAGCCTGTAAAAAATGAAGAAAGTGGTAAATGTCAGTTCACACCTACGATATTAATCTCAACATTCAGACAATTAATCCAGCGAGAAAATGTAGTCGAAATGACGTCGAACTTTCTCAGACAGGTGGTCATTCAGCTACCCCAACTCAAAATACCACCCACACAACAGGTGAACGAAGGCACCGATATGGACAACAAAAAGAATTAGTAGTAGTAGTATTTCAATTCTCATATCGACGATGCCCCCGCACCTCAGCGGAACGAATCCATAGCCGCAGTAACGGGGCGCCGAGCGTCCGTCCACAAAAAGAAGAAACAGTAAGGAACCATAATAACAAAAGTACTGACTTGGAACGGTCTGTTTTAGATTAATGGTTGGGGAAGGGTTGGGGGGAGGGGTCTCTGAAACTAGTTTTACGGGAGTCCAACCCTCGCCCTTCTGCAATGGTACTAAACATTTAGTTCGCTGTTCGGTCTGCGTGACGGTTTCCTAGTAGCCAGTCAAAGAATAACAACGGAAAACAACACCATCAACAACAACTACAACAAAAAAACGGATGAAAACTATGATGAACCAAAGTTAGTCCTCGACAGATCCATGCCCGGGCTGCCAATCCAAACACATTTCCAAACAATTCCTACCCACTTTCAACGGCTATGAACTCTTAACACTACTGATCTTGCAGACTGACCATGATCTGCGGCGCCCGACAATATTCATGATACTTCTAATTCATCCTCGACAGGTAGATACCCTCGCCGAAACTCAAAGATAGAACAGTCCCTCTCAGAAAATGATCCAGGAACTTGTATTAACTGAGCCACATCATCACTACCTACAATGTGTTATTGCGGTATTCTGTATGCGTATGCTAACGTTATGGTTTTTGCCGGTTTTACAAAGAATTGTGGGAAAGCGTCATTAGAAACCGTGCAAACAAATTATAAAACTGGAGTAAAATTTGATAAATAAGGTATATATGCCTTTATTCATAGGAAAATTTGCCTGTAATAAGTTTTACCATAACAATGCATATATTCCGGGCCGATGAGTGCTTTATTTTTCCTTAAATCAGGCTTTATAGAAAAGAAAGTGAAAGTAGACATTTTATCATATATTTGTAGAATATAATCCATAGTCGGGTTCTTAAACATAATAATGCTCTCCGCCACCCTTAAATCTCTTGCGGAAAGTCACTTTTGTGCCGTAATTTGCCTTTTTCACCATTTCTTGTTATAGTATTCGGCGGTAGATGTTATGATTTCTTTCGGCTAAGATATAGCAGTCTACGGTTAAATTGTCAACTATGATAAAGTATTCTACAGTTCTTGGCGGTGGTATTCATTCTCACCCTCTTGCAAATATTATGAATTTTATTAGTCAGATTTCAAGAAATTTTAAGATAAGTGAAGAAAATGTATACAAACTTCTTTGCTGGCCTAAGGTGGGGCATTTAATGGGCATGACTCTCTCCTTCCTATCTTAATTGTAATAGTCATGACTAAATACATTTAATTCATCCCTTTAAGTATAAAAAAGATGTTTCTCCATATTTCCAGAAGAATATTTCATTGCTGCCACTGTTTCAATGACAAATCAACCTTTGAAGATATCATAAATCATAAAGCTGTAATCATAGTGCACGGCAATAAACCACTCAGGCCCACATTCACAAACACAACTCAAACTCATACTCGGCTCATACTCCAGTAAGGTCATTTGAAGGGACGCTCGAGTAAGCCTTGAATGCGTGAAGCTCAATTAAAATCTTAAAGAGTTCCTTCAAGACCAGAGAATACATTCAGAAGGAGGAACGTGGGCCAGACTACGTAGTTTCGGCTAATAAAGCCTCTTCAGTGACCCTGACAATATCTGGTGACGAAACCAGAGAAAAGCAAACTGTACTTTCTTAATCTTAATTGGACAGTCGACTCAAAGACTGATTAGTATCAAAAATGGTCCAAATAATATATAAAATGATGGTTTAGAATATGAGTATAACCCAATCTAAAATTTCGGATTTCTCAGAATATATGTATATCCTCTGATCCAAAGGGTCGAAAATGAAATATAATCTGCACTATGGATGACGTGCGGGGAGACGTTTTACGGCCGCCACACTACACAACACCAGCTGGAGTGAGGTAAAATCTAAATCTTAAAGAGTTCTGAAGTTCCTTCAAGACCAGAGAATACATTCAGAAGAGGAAACGTGGACCAGACTACGTAGTTCGGCTAATAAAGCCTCTTCAGTGACCCTGACAATATCTGATGACGAAACCAGAGAAAAGCAAACTGTAATTTCTTAATCTTAATTGGACAGTCGACTCAAAGACTGATTAGTATCAAAAAGGGTCCAAATAATATATGAAATGATGGTTTAGAACATGAATATAAACCAATCTAAAATTTCGGATTTCTCAGAATATATCCTCTGATCCAAAAGGTCGAAAATGAAATATAATCTGCACTATGGATGGTGTACGGGCAGACGTTTTACGGCCGCCAAACGGCACAATACCAGCTGCAGTGAGGTAAAATTAAAATCTCAAAGAGTTCCTTCAAGACCAGAGAATACATTCAGAAGACGGAAAGTGGGCCAGACTACGTAGTTTCGGCTAATAAAGCCTCTTCAGTGTCATTATACAGTTTTGGTATTCACTTTGTCTTCGTGGAGGAGACTCCAGCTACACCCCAGTTAGACTCGCATCATGTAACGGACAGTGTGGACCCAGACCGGACCTCCTAAAGTATATAAGCTGTAATGACTCTAAATTTTGAGACATGGTTGACTTAACAGTGTAGAATTAAATCATACTAACTGTAAAATTCGTTGAAGTTTAAATATACCGCGGGAACTACGCTTTTCTGCTTGACGTCTGAGCGTCCGTCCGGTTTACCTCGCTGTGTCTGAAGAAGCGTTCATGGTGTAGCCTGTTAAACATGGGTCATGGATTCGATACCGTCCTTCTCCAGTATTTTGGCTGAAACATTAATCGATTTTCCTATTCTCGTTCAGTGTTTTTTCACTATTTTGGGAATTGTGCCGGTGCCCACAGAATTGGGACAAATCTCTTTGTATTTTCCTTAAATTTGAAATTACAGAACACCTATATTGGCTCAAGTGGTGGGAAAGGGGGCATGAAATTGAATATATAATATTTAAATTCAATTATAGCTATATATCTGCCAGTTCTGCAAGCAAGCAAGTAAATGTGTGCGTGTAGGTCCCTAGAAAAATTCTTCCTCCAACTGGGAATTTTTCAACTTGCAGTTGGGGAAAAAGATACTAATTTGAATTGGGACTGGTGCCTTTTATGGGAACCACTTATTTAGAGAATAGAAATCACTGTCGTATCACTGTATTTATTGTTGTTTAACTCTACCTCCTGGTAGTTTCTGCGAGCGCCCCACCCCCCCTCACCCCCGCCTTATTGTTGTTTAACTCTACCTCCTGGTAGTTTCTGCGAGCGCCCCCCCCCCCTCCAAAAAAAAAAAACAAAAAAAAAAACGACCCCTTCTCGCCTTCACACGTCGTATGCGCTTTCATCACTTGTTTCGTGAACAGCTTTTATACCACGGATTTTATCCAAACTAGGCATATACTAGTATAGTGACACGGGGACGACGTTGTTGCATGCAATGAACAGCTTCGATGATACTAAAATTAATTGTTATGGGTGTGTTTCTATATCATTGTAGCCCCTCCATCCCCCATCCCCACCCCCAATAGACGATGTATGCTATGGGATCCGTCCGTCCGTTCGTTCATCCGTCTGTCTGTCCGACTGTCCATAAGTCTTTGATTCCGTCCGTTTTTAATTGCTTAATTTTCAGTAACCACAAGTGAATTTTTCTTATGTTAGGTGTACCAAACTTGGATACAATTGACTTTGATACTGAGAGGACTGGAGATTAAAATAGCCATTTTAAGACAGTAATATTTTGTAATAAAATGTTTGTTATTATTATAATAATTATTATTAATATTATTATTTATTAATTATTTTCTTGCGTGTGTTTGAAACTAATGATATGTAGCAGTACTTGATTCAAGATCAGCTAGGGTTATGTAGCCAAGGTCAATGTAGAACATTTATGTTGAGCACCCTCTTTTAATATTGTATAAAAATGAAAATTAAAATAAAATCAAAAAAAAAAAATTGTTGAAGCTTAGTACTTTCAAAGACCACCCCTTCCCCTAATCACACCACTACCACCTATATCCATAGGGAAGAATTCTCGTTATAGTTACGGGATTTTTTCGATAATATCCAAGAGGGTCGGAGATAAGCTATCACCTATGCACGGTTCTCAGTTAAACAGGAAAATGTACAGAAGCTCAAAAATAAATTATATTTTCTTATTTAATAATATTTTCCGACATAAATTTATAACGTCTAGCTCAAAAGAGCATTTCAAGCTCTTTAAGGGACGAGTCATTTATTGCCAGTGGGGGGGCCGGGTACATTTAGGGGGGGTCAGAATTTTTTTTGGTGATGTACTGGGGGGTCGGAAATAAAAAAAGCCATGGAGCAGGGGGGATCATATATTTTATTCAGCATATTGGGGGGGTCAGAACTCTTCCATCAGTCTTCTTTTTTTAAAAAATCTCTCAGCTTCTGGGGGGCTTTGCCCCCCAGACCCCCCATTACTTATATTCTTGTAAACTTAAACTCAAGCTTAGAGACATTTATAGAAATGACACAAAAAAAATTTGGCACTTCATATCCAAAAAAGATATATTTCATAAATTTGCTAGTAAGGCAGTATGCAATTGTCTATAAAAATCATGTCGGGCAGATGATTTTGTTCTGGATTAAATTTAATGCATGCATTTGTGATATCAGCTCTTCAGTTGCCTTATCATGAGCAAAGTTATTGTGGCTTCTGGGGGCTGCGCCCCCAGACCCCCCTCCATAACTATTATTAACAGTTTTATTCTTCTTCTCTGGTATTTTTTACCGATTTATTTGCCTTATAATGGCGGTTGATATAGTAGTTTATAGAATAAGGATAGGGTTGCACTATTACTGTCACACGAAATTGAAAGGAATTGATCGTCTGGACACCTTTGACTATTATATGTGGCTACGAGTTTTACTTTATTTGTCAGGCGATGTTGAAGTGAATCCGGGGCCAATAAATGACTCGTCTGATACTCAAAATTCAAGTAGTATATTTTCTGATAGTATGTCGAATGAATCTGAAATCGTTAAGGACAACTTTTCTATAGTTCACTATAATGTACAAAGTGCACTTCAAAAACTAGACATACTTGAATCTGAGCTTTCTAATTTTGACGTTTTATCTTTCTCAGAGACTTGGTTTAACAAAGATATAAACAGTTCAGATATAACTTTAACTAATTATAGACCACCTTTTCGAAATGATCGTGAATATGATGCTCATGGTGGAGTTGCTGTGTACGTTAAGGATGATATTCCCTGTTTGCGCAGGACTGAGCTTGAAATTTTAAACGTGGAACCTGTTTGGCTTGAAATACGACTTAAATATAAACGATTATTAACTGGCACATTTTATAGACCTCCAAATTCTGATCAGTCTGTCCTGAGCAACATTGAACGATCTATCGATCTAGCAATAGATACTGGAATATCCGATATTATTATTTTGGGTGACTTTAATCTTAATATGTTTAAACCAGCTTCAAGCAGGTCTATTTCGAATATATGTCAGCAGTACAATTTAAAGCAAATAATTACTGAGCCCACGCACTTCACAGAAACTTCTTCATCTCTTATTGATCTTGCTCTTGTTTCAAGCCCCGAAAGTATTTTATTAAGTGGTGTTGGTGACCCCTTTCTTGGCCAAGAAATTAGATACCATTGTCCGATATTTGTAGTTTTTAAATATAATAAAAACCAAGCAGTTTCATTCAAAAGACGGGTTTGGATATATCAAGAGGGTGATTATGAATCATTAAAACGTAAGATTTTAAATACTGACTGGGATGCTCTCCATAACGATGATATTGACATTTATGCAGGTAACGTAACTAATCATATTTCAAATTTAACAAATGATTGCATACCTAACAAAATAGTTAAAATCAGACAATCGGATCCTCCATGGATGCATAATGAGCTAAGGAAACTTATGAGGCAAAGAAAACGAGCATATGACAAGGCTAAAAGATCAAACAATCAGCAACATTGGCAAAAATATAAACGCTTACGAAACGAAACAACTAGCAAGATAAGATCATCTAAAAGAGAACATTTCGAGAAAATGGCAAACAAACTAAACAATAATATCTTATCTAGTAGAGACTGGTGGAAAATTTTAAAATCATTTATTTCAACTTCAAAAAGTTCAGACATTCCTCCGATGAAAGATAATAATGATGAAATTTATACTGAAGATAAAGATAAAGCAAAATTATTAAACAATTATTTTAAAACTCAATCCTCTCTCGATGACGACGGTAAGAATCCACCACAGGTAAATAAAACTAATATAAATAATATTTCTACGATTGTAACAAACCCGGACGAAGTACAGTCTGTATTAGAAACACTCAAAATTGGCAAGGCTTCGGGACCTGATTACATAAATAATTACGTGCTTAAATTGTGTGCAGCTGAACTTTCCGAACCACATTGTTTAACCATTCTTTAAATCAGTCTAAGGTTCCAAAAATTTGGAAGGAAGCTAACGTTACTCCAGTTTTTAAAAAGGACGATCCATCCGATTATAAAAACTATCGACCTATTTCCCTGTTGAGTACCGTTGGTAAAGTTCTAGAGAGAATTATTCATAAGCATATATACAATTTCTTTATAGCAAATAATGTCATTTCATCACTTCAGTCTGGGTTTGTCACGGGAGATTCCACTGTTAATCAACTCATTGATATTTATAATACTTTTTGCAGAGCTCTTGACAACGGGTTGGAAGTACGAGCTATATTTTGCGATATTAGCAAAGCCTCTGACCGCGTTTGGCATAAGGGTCTATTGATCAAGCTCGAATCTGTAGGTATATCAGGCGGTCTTTTAAGGTGGTTTTGCAATTACTTGGATAGCAGGAAACAAAGGGTTGTTCTGCCAGGTGCCTCATCAGACTGGGTAACAATCAATGCTGGAGTACCCCAGGGTTCAATTCTCGGGCCGTTATTGTTTTTAGTTTATATAAATGATATAGTTGTTGACATTAATTCTTATATACGTCTGTTTGCAGACGACACCACTTTGTATATAATTGTAGATACACCCGCACAGGCAGCTTTTACGTTAAATCAAGATTTAGTAAAAATATCTGCATGGGCTGATAAATGGTTAGTAAGTTTCAATCCTAACAAAACTGAATCTTTATTATTAAGTCGTAAAGTAAACAGACAAATACACCCAATGATCACTATGAATAATCAAATCATAACGGAAGTTGATAATCATAAACACCTTGGAGTTGTACTTCAAAGTAACTGCACGTGACATGAACATCTAAATATGATAATCTCTAAAGCATGGCAGCGTATTAATGTTTTGCGTAAATTAAAATTTTTGCTAGATAGAAAATCTTTACAGTGTATTTACTTTTCCTTTATCAGACCAGTTCTAGAATACGCTGACGTTGTCTGGGACAACTGCACTAAATATGAAGAAAATGAACTAGAAAAAATACAATTAGAGGCAGCGCGTATCGTAACTGGAACAACAAAATTAGTTTCCATAGATAATTTATATATAGAAACTGGATGGGAAACTCTCAAATCTAGACGAAAACAACACAAGTTGATTTTATTTTACAAAATGGTAAATAATCTTACACCAAATTATCTCTCTTTTCTTCTACCTCTTCAAGTTGGAAATGTATCAAGGTACAATTTAAGAAATCAGGACAAGTATCAAACTATTGACTGTAAATCCCAATTGTATTATAATTCATTTTTGCCGTCGTCAGTACGTGATTGGAATTCACTTGAAGATTCTATATGTTCATCCCAATCAGTAAATTGTTTTAAAAGAAGTATACGAGTCACTCGTGATATTCCCAAATACTATTTTTCTGGTGATCGGAAAGGTCAGATTTTACATACACGATTAAGAACTGGTTGTAGTTCTTTAAATTACCACCTATTTCGTAAGAATATAATAAATGACGAATTTTGCGTGTGTGGTAATAGAGAGGACACCAACCATTTCCTATTCGTTTGTCCTAGATTCCAGATGCAAAGACAAATTATGATCAACAAACTTCTCAGTATATGTAATGTATCCTTGCATGTTTTACTATACGGGGATAACAACTTGAATTTTCAACAAAATGTCAAAATATTTCAAATAGTGCAAGATTTCATTATTAGAACGAAACGTTTTTCTTAAGTTACAGTGTAAAAACTAAATCTGTTGTAAAGTGTCTAAGGTGTCCAGGACGTGCCGGTTGATATAGATATGCTGTTACTCATCATAGTGATACCGTGTTCTCTCTCTCTCTCTCTCTCTCTCTCTCTCTCTCTCTCTCTCTTGGATTTCCTTCATTATACATCATATGAGTACACTAACTCATAAGATGTGTTCACAATATTTACTATAACATTGAATTGCATTTGAGGTTTATGTTTTTCAAAGTTAACTGAACGCAAAATAACTGACTTGCATTTGGGAAACAGATTTTAAAAAAGTCAATGACTTTTTTCTGTATCCCATTCATTGTACTGTGTGTTATTTATATGTACCTATGTAATTGTTGTATATGTACAGTATTGTGAAATAAATATTGTTTAAACTAAACTAACAGTTTTATTGAACATTCAACAACAGATTTCGGGATGGCCATATGCAGGAAGAAAAGTGCAAAATATCAAAATATGCTGACAAAATTTAAAGACCATTAACCTGCATGATTTATTAACCTGTCAAAGTAAGAAAATGTTCTTTGTGTTTCATACAGGTTGGATTAAGGTCAGTCTGACTTAAAAAAAAGGTAATACAGTATGTGGGTGAAGGGTAGCTGGGGTGTTGGGATGGTGGGGGGGTCATTAACTTTTTTGTCACCTATCTGGGGGGGGGGGGGGGGGGGGTCGGAAAAAAAATTCTGGTGAGACTGGGGGGGTCGGAAAATTTTTTGGGACTCCAATGAAAATGTACCCCCCCCCCCCATTTCATTGGAGTCCCAAAAAATTTTCCGACCCCCCCAGTCTCACCAGAATTTTTTTTCCGACCCCCCCCCCCCCCCCCCCCCCCCACATAATAATAAATGACTCGTCCCTAATCTGGTATAATAATTATAAAAATGCGTCAATGAGAAGTTTCTTCCATCACAGCCCATAGTTTTTTTTCTACAAACCATAAGTTTCTTAACACAATTTATTCAAATTACGCGAATCTTCGTTTTTGGACCCAAATTACATATATAAATTTACATTTGCGAATCTATTGCATTTTTTACATACATAGCTAAAGGGAAATTTCTTTCCTGAACGCCTAATTTTGCTAACTATTGATTCGAAGCTTGGTCGAAAATTTTCTCTCTATTGACCATTAAGACACTGGAATTTGTGGCCAAGGGCTAAAGTTTACAGGTAGTATAGAGTTATCGATTTGACACCGTAACGAGTTTTCTTCCAGATGGCAAAAGGAGTTTAGTGTAAACAATATTTTATTCAAATTACTGTACATATACAAAACAATACAAATTCACAATAAGACAACCTATTTTACAGTAGCTTGAAAGGGATTCAGAAGAAAGTCTTGCGACTTGTATAATCTGTATCCCATTGTTACTGTAAATAAAGTTCTATATAATAAGTGATTTGAAATACATTATTTCCACTATTAAATTTGAAACTGGTTTAACAAACATTAGTATGAAAATCGAAGAATCTTCGAGGAATTTCAAATCTATCACAAATATCGATATTTTCGAAAAGAAGACTCTTCATACTAGAAAATTTACGAATTTCAGAATATATTCAACAAGATTGCTAGGTTTTATTACTGGTCTCTCAGGGCTCCACGGGGAATGGAATGTGAGTTTCAATCAGATATTCTGCATTACCATTAAAGATAAATAAACAACAATAATATCACGGCTTTAGTCGCCAAGAAATAAAAAAAATGTTTTAATACAGTATTAAAATTTATCAACATTATTATTATTGTTATTAGGCCAAAATTTGACATCTCTTTTTATGTTTCATATATGTATACAATCATAATTTATACCTTATGCAATTTCGAATCGTTTAGATTTGATCAGAAACTCTTGTACAGCAACGAAAATTTGTTTATTTTCAATATGAGTCAAGTGTTCACTACCGTAAAGAAGAATGTTAGCAGTAGGCTGGCAAATAGGAGTAATTTTGTCAAAGAGATCCTGTCTTAGATTATCAAAGCGATGGCAGTTAAATAGAAAATGATTGGTATCCTCGACTGCTCGGCAGACACATAACGGACTTTCTATTATATTTTTGGAAAAAAGATGATGATTTAGGGAACTACAGTTTGTTCTTAGTCGAACATGATAAATCTGCCCAACTCTATTTCCATCAAAATAGTATGAAGGTATTTTCATGATCTCTGCATTTAACTCATGTTTAAAGGTATCTATGCTTTGTAATTCACGTGTTGCTTCTGAGAGTTGATTCCATTCCCTTATCGCAGACGGAAGAAAAGAATTAAAATACAGCTGAGAACTTGCATGCACAGTAAGGAAATGCGAAGAGTTTCGTAACTGATAATCAGTAGTACTTCCAATAGTTGGTGGTACTAATGAAGACAAATAATCAGGGGACATATGATGCTGCATTTTATAAAACAAAAGAAGTTTATGTTTTTTCCTACGTGTTAAGAGGGTTTCCCAGCCAGTCTCCTGAGTGAGAGAATTAATTGAAACTAATTTAGTGGCACCAGTAACAATACGGGCAGCTTCGTTTTGAATTTTTTCAAGCTCGTTTACTTCATATTGGGTACAATTATTCCAAACAACATCAGCATACTCAAGAATGGGACGAATGAAAGTGAAATATATTATTTGAAGGGATTTTCTATCGAGTTTAAATTTTAATTTTCTCATGACATTTATGCGGGTCCATGCTTTTGATTTAATATATTCTAAATGGTCATGCCATGTACAATCACTAGATAAAACTACACCTAAATGCTTATGTGAATTTACTTCCTGAATAGGTTGTTGATCCATTACCACATTAGGATGATAAGGTTTGTTACGTTTCCTTGAAAAAATGATAGATTCGGATTTTGACGGATTGAATGTGACGAGCCATTTGGCGGCCCATTGATGTATTTTAGATAAATCGGCATTTAATTGGTTTGCAGCCTGTAATGGGTTGTCAACTATAATATAGAGGGTAGTATCATCCGCAAAGAGTCGAATTGAAGAGTTTATGTTTTCAAAAATATCGTTTATATACAGAAGAAATAACAGAGGACCTAGGATAGAACCTTGGGGAACACCGGCTTCAACGGAAGACCAATTAGAACTTGCACCAGGAATAACTACTCTTTGCTTCCTGTTGTATAAATAATCTGTAAACCATTGAAGAAGAGACCCAGAAACACCAACAGAATATAACTTAAAAAGAAGACCTTTGTGCCAAACCCTGTCAAAGGCCTTGCTAATATCACAAAAAATCGCACGAACTTCTTTACCATCGTCCAGGGCTCGGCAAAAAGTGTTATATGTATCAACTAACTGATTTACGGTAGAATCTCCTGTGATAAAACCAGACTGAAGAGTAGTGATTACCTGGTGTTCGTGTAAGAAATTAAAAACATATTTATGAATAATTTTTTCAAGAACTTTTCCTATAGTATTAAGAAGAGATATGGGTCTATAGTTGGATACATCCGAGGGGTCATTCTTTTTGAAAACAGGAGTAACATTGGCTTGTTTCCAGAGACTTGGAACTTTGCCTTTCGAGAGAGAAAAGTTAAACAAATCAGAGAGGGGAGCTGACAAAGGTTGAGCAAGTTCTTTTAACAATCGGTTACCAATACAATCTGGGCCAGCGGCCTTACCTGTTTTAAGAGTTTTTAATATGTCTTCAACTTCATAAGCAGAGATGGAGATGGACTCAAGTTTATGAGAAGGTATCTGATTTACTAAGGGTACAGAGGCATTACTTTCATCCAAAATGGTTTGGCCAGTAAAACACTGATTTAGAATATTTGCTTTATCTTCATCGTTGGTATAAATTATGTCATCTTTGCAGAGTGGAAGAAAAGTTGATGGCTGTTCAGGTGTAATAAATGACTTTAACGTATTCCACCAGTCTTTTTGATTGAGATCATTAGATTTTAATTTTTCACGAAGCTTTTCCAGCTGGCGTTTTTTTGGATTTTCGAATTTCAAATGTAACTTTATTTCGAATATTTTTGTAATTCTCAAAATCAGTGATATTTTTTGAACATTTATATTTGTCATAGTGTCGTTTGCGTTTGCGCATCAATCGTTTTATATTAGTAGTAAGCCAAGCAGGATCTGATTTACGTATTTTAATATATTTATTTGGTATATGCTTCTTTGCAAGTTTAGTAATACATTCCGTTATATTATTTGCATATTCATCAATATCATTATTTTTAGTTGAAATCCAATCAGTATCATTTAAGTCACGCGAAAGGGACTGATAGTCTCCCCGAGTTTGGGGTTGGGGTACATTCTTTTCAATCTGTCCAACAGTCTGCTGTCCGCATTTTAGGATTTTACTTATACCGCATTTGTCGGATCTCAATGACATTTTAACATATATTTATGATAACTGGACACAAGTCAGCCTGAAAAAGGGGACCCGAAGAGGTGTTTGAAGGAATTACGTTTCTTTGTAGTTCTAGTTTCCGCTAAAAATGTGTAAATAGAGTCAGAGTTTCCTTTTTTAAAAGTTATATTCTCGCTCAACATTGTTAAGATATCAGTCAAGTTAGAAATTCGGCTGGTTTTTGACAAGTTTGGGGTTGTTGTTTGTTTGTTTGTTTGGGGTTTAACGGCTATTTGAGACAGTGTTTCAGTCTTTATCGAGCGGTCAGTCAGAGAGAGGAAGAAGGAACGATAGGACAGACGAGAGTAAAATGAAATCTGACCCCCATTCCGCACCTGCTGCAAGGCACAGCAATTATTATCCAGATTTATAGTACGATCCTCGGATACCCAAATCTTTAGCATGAGATACCCCATAACGTGCATGGCCTACAATGGGCATCATGCTATAAGTGAGAAAGAATGCAGTTTGTCCGCCTGTACGGTCCGTCGATAATACACTCGCTAAAGCTCGTGGTTTATGTCTCCGTACAGGAAGACGAACCATGCTCTAGCTTACACCAGTAAGACTCGCCTACACAAAACGTAGCCCTACCCGACCACGTGTGAATGAGTATGTGTGGGGAGGGCTCTCTCTTCTCTTTCTTTCTCTCTCTCTCTCTCTCTGAGACGTCTGAATATAGACTTAATATTTTTAAACGCAATTATAGCTGAAAGGAAATACAAATCACATGACGTAAGCCAAAACTCTGTCTGTGAAACGCAGCACCATAAAATATGAATTTGTCACACACAAACACACACACAAAAAAAGGAAAAAAATGTATAACATAGAAGCCATCTGGCCTATAACAGCAGATTTTGGTAGTCGTGCTTCTTCGCATTGTCATATCATAGCCATGAAATCGCTGAAATATTTTTCAAAATTAACTCGAGCCGCCGTCGAGGGAGCTTCGCCGTTCCTCGACCAAACCTTACTTATTGGAGTTTACTCCAGCTGCACTTATGTCTGTGTATACGACTTGACCTTACCTTGAGACAATCGTTGAATTTGAGTGTAGTTTGCAAATAGGGACCTCCGTATTAAAAAACAAGTTAATATTTCATAAGCATGCACCGAAAAAGTGTAAGATTAGCCAATCTTTCTATGATGTTTTACAATCCTCCAACTTATATTGAAGTTGTGATCACTAATGGTCTTATTATATTCTCGGAGATCTTGGGTTCTTATTTCGATCAGGACAGGTGGTTCTTAAAGCATTTGCTAAAATCGCCTTGCACACATAGGTTTACCATCTCTATTTTACTATTTTGCTTTTCATGTCACAATATCCACCGTAGGAAACATAAACGTCCACCGTAGAATACGTTAGCATAACATTCGAAAACCAATACACAAGGTTTGGATTAGCCGTAGAAAACTATAAAACCTTTTTTCTAAAATTCACATGTTTTCATACATTCGTGCATGCTGCAGTAAATATCGGTGTACATTTACAATTTAGTGCAATATTCCTCTATATGGACAAATACAGGAGTAAATAGAGCCAGTAAAAACCGACTTATGATGACTGGGATTCTCGCTAAGCCTGTTTCGCTAAAACTGCCAGAAAAACGAAAAAAATTACGTGAAAGGGATAACAGGATGAGTTTGAGTTCTTCGGCATAGCATAAAAGGCTAGATTTGCATTAAAATATGAAAATTAATATTTATTTTGTTAAAATCGTCTGCTAAATGGCCGTTAACATTAAAAATCTTCATCAAAAGCCGTAGAAAATCGTAACGTTAACAGTAGCATGCAGAATCCTGAAATAACACATTGTAGGTATTGGTCATGTATATTCAGATCATCCATCTCTTTTATACAGGGTAATCAGAGATCTCACTGTTGACTCTATTATAGCTCGAGTCACTTCCATAGCTGGCTGATGTGAAAAGCGAAGGCTCTGATCAGACTGCACATATGTGCAGTTTGATCAGAGCCTTTGCTTGTCACCAGTGTCACATTGTTGGAAATCACATGTTGTGGCTCAATTATATGGAATTGCCTGAATCAAGCTTGTTTGCCATGCATTTATATAAGACACAAAACAGCTGCAAGCATAAGTTCGAAATAACTGATGTGTCTTAACATTCAAGATACCGGTTAACTTCTAAAATTGGGACACCTCGATAATTACCATACTTGACCTAAACCTGGAACTGTTTGTATTTACAGTATAGTAATGCTTCCAAACATGCAGAAAGAAGACCCTTATCAGAGCAGTCTGATCTGGGTCTGCACTGTTTGCTCAGACCTGTATATCTCAGTACTTAAATTTTACGGTGTTGGCCGGTTTGCTGATTGTGCATTGCATGGAATAAGTTTTACCTGCTTTCTGAGAAGTAGCCCATCATCAGATCATAGAAATATCGGAACTGTTCCTGGTTTCTTCAGACTGGAGTTTCATTGATTAATCCTATACGTTTTTCATACTGTCACTTGATTCGTCACTTTTTAACATGTTGGGGAAGAAGGAAAGTATTTCACATCATGTACACAAAATTGCACGGATTCAGCTATACACCTGCGCACTGGATCGTATATGTACGCTGAAACGTTATTTTTATCAAACACATTGTGTCCTATGGTAAGCGGACCGCCTGGCTTAGTAGACTGGGGGAGTGAGTGAACTTGGGTTTAACTACCACCACCAACGAGGTCATATGGAGACGGGACTTTGGTTTAAAGTCTCATCCGAAAGACCGGAGAAGCGGGGATCGACCTTGCGACCTCTGGATTGGTAGTCCGGAGTGTAGTACACTACAGCCGCTCCTAGTAGACTGAGTGTACGCCTTTCACTCAATGAGTCGTGGGTTGACTCTCATGGGCGACCCCTGATCGATCAGTTTCTTTCATGCAATAGAACAAGAAATCCGCACCCAGCGTGTCCTGGCCCCGAGGTTATAAAACTTTTTTCATGCTCAACTCAGCTGAGCATGAAATTTTCTCTGCTGATAAATATGAAAATGCCAACTAATATTGGCATTTTCATATTCATAAGCAGAGAAAATTTCAGCTAAACTGAGCATGAAAACAACTGTACTTATCAGTAATTTGCTATTTGTTAGCAGGTAAAATTTCATGCTCAGCTGAGTTGAGCATGAAAAAGTTTTATAACCTTGGGGCCTGAGCTGGCAAAAGTGGCATCAGGGTGGTGGTCGGTCATTGCAGTGTTGCTGAACGTTGGCGGTGGTGTCCGTCATACCAAACCGGCAAAACTGTGCATGTATACGCAAAACACAACACACACCAGGGTGGATGTGCCTGTTGTGGTTTCGTGAACCCAGGGAATGTGGCCTTGAGAAACAAGCACGACTGCACGAAATAAAAGACTCGAAATGTGTTGTATGGTTATGGGCCATCCCAGCAGGCACAATACCTCAAATCAACATTGATTCAAGGTTGTGTGCCCAGTGTGCCTTTAGAACTATTTTCATGTCTATTTAGCCAAGAATTGCCTTTAGAACCACTTTTATAACTCTATTTAGCCAAACATACAATTCAAATGAACATGTGTTCAGCGGACGAGGAGCGCCAGTAGCTCAGTAAGTTAAGCGCTGGCCGGCTGACCTAGCGATCCGGATTCGATCCCCGCTGGAAATCTTTTCGGCCGTTAACGAGGTTCCATTGCAGCCTTTCATTATCATCCTCTAATTGACCTGTTATACCTTAAGTTGAAAATGACGTAAAATCGCAATCTCTCACCAATTTCAGCGGATGGCTGCCTTAAACGAAATTTCTCATTCCCTTGGCTCAAGTTTGCGAGTCACGCAGTACAGTGATAATATGTTACATACCGCAAAGTACCTGCTTGATGTCAGTGGTTCTATTCATGTCCTCAAGCCCCGTATACACTATCATTTTTTCTTGTACAACTTTAATGTACAATAAAAAATGACCAAGAAAAAGTGACAATGATGAGGTGCATACACGATACAATAAGAGGACATTTTTATTGTCCAATGAAGTTGAACAAGAAAAAAATGATAGCGTATGTGGCCCTTTAGTCATGTGTTTTTGTTTACAATGCTGCTGCTACAAAGTCTCTTACTTCTGATTGGCTATTTGATGGCAAGTTTGATGTTATCATTGAAAATTAGGATGGGTTTCTATTCATCAGTTTTTCTTGTACAATACGAAAAATGATCATTTTTGCTGCATACATGATCAAATAAAATGACATTTTTGTTGTCCAGTAAAGTTGCACAAGAAAAATTGATAGTGTATACAGCCCTTCAGCCGTCATAATTTGCTCCTGCAAGCACATACTGTTGAAACTTAGTAGTATCAACAATGTTCCAACGTTACGTGCATGCCTGATGCTGGCCCGAGGACAAGAAAGCCAAACTCACCCCTAGTTAAGTATGTACATAAAAAGGCTGTAACGGAACGAAAAAGAGCTGCTACGAAACGAAAAAAAGTCATAGTTACCAAACGACCTGATGACCAGGTCGTTCGGTAACTATGACTTTTTTTTCCGTTTCGTACCAGTTCTTTTCGTTTCGTAACATCCTTGAGAACATGGTTAACCAGGTGTGAAAGTACAACATAATGACTGTGCTCATTGTCTTATTTTCATTTATTCATTAATTTATTTTCGCTTGACTTGTGACATATTTGCTGTGAAGCTGTTGTGGGTATCTGTATTAATTGTCTTTTTCGAGTTGCTTCCCTTGGATCACACAGCTGAAATATTTGGGTGTTGTGGGAAATGTGCCGGCTGAAAACACTAAGTTTTACCTCCCTTTCAACAGTATTAGGACGATGGTAGGATGATGATGAAACGCTGCGGACAATGGAACCCCGTTTACGGTTGGAAGGAGTTCCGCCTCCTGCAGGATTTGAAGCTGAGTGGGCAAGCGCTTAACCCTCTGAGCTACCGGGACCCTGGCAAAATATTACACACAACATAGTCCAGTTTTGTATTTTGATTAAGCACAAGACAAAGGTATTTTATCAATCATTTGCACGCCAAATGAAAAGAATGTCAGCGTTCCAATTCTTATTGAAAAGATAAAACTAAAGTTACACACAGCAAAATTCAATACGCCTCCAGTGATAAGATAATTTATACTAAAATGCTATATTATTTAATTTTAGATCCGGAAAGTATATGCACATGTATATGTAAAAGTGAACCTGATAACCATTATTACAAAGCAACAAGATAATTGATAACATATGTTACCATTGTTACAGAAAAAAGTAACACATTTAAGTTGAATGGATAAACTTTCAGGTAGACAACTCTGCCATCTTCATTTTTGTGTCCCTTCTCAATGGAAGTCAACTCCTTTGGGAAAGAAGTGGCTGCCCTTGGCAATGCAAATTTCTGCCTTTACACGTAGAACCATTTTGAGTGGGGGGTTTGTTTTACAGTAAAGCCAGTTCTACACCCTGAGAATTGTCTCTTTGAAAAAAAATGGCAGTCTATCTATACACCTTAAAGCAAAATTGGATGTCCGTTTTGAAGACAGGCATACAAAAAACTATAATACAAACAAAGTGTGAATACTAAATGGTTCCGGTAACTGAATTAAGAGGGGAAAAACACATGCGAAGCTGATTTCGGCATTTGAAGCTCATCTCATGTCTGTATGCTCGCGGACAAGGATGTAACAAATCATAGGTATCTGGATTTATGATACGTATTGTGGTGGGTATATCATTCTCTGAACATTTTATATTTTCGCTGTTACCTGCACTTACACTAGAACCTTAAACCTAAAAGCCCATAAAAAGCAGACGACAATTTTTACGTCTGCAAAATTTCATAACAATATTTCGTCAATGCTATATCATATTGAGATTTAAAAGACTAGAGAGCAAACAGTGTAGTCCCAGATGAGGCGGCTCATTTTGAGCCGCCTCATCTGGATCTACACTGTTTGCAAATTCAGCTATTTTAAGGGATACTTTTTCGCTGTTATTTGCACTTTTGCTAGATCTTTAACCCAATATCGAGCCTATTGTATCAGTGGTATCGGGCCAGCTGTCGCAGATGTCAGCGCCTGGTCAAACTTCGTCCCTGAACAAATATGATCAAATACTGTGTTTTACCCAAAATATCGGGACACACTGCGTTCAAGTGTGTTGATCCTGATTATTGGGACGCATTTACAAATTACTAACTTAGGGGAGGAGGGTAGATCCACAACACTCCAGGACAAGGCTGGGAAACTGTCTAGCAGAAGAACAAGAGATTCTCAGTAGATGGACAGGATATTGCTCGGAGCAATACAACCACGAGAGTTATGGTGACAATACAGTTCTGGACTGCACTCAGCACCCAGAAGCGATCTTTCAGGAGGAAGTTGAGATTGCAGTAGCAAAGCAGGCACACAATGTTGATCAGGATTGAATCAACGTTGATTCAACGTCATGACGTTGAATCAACGTTGATTCAACATTGTGTGTCCAGTGGGTGCTGCGCTGAAACCGGGAAGATCTTCCGGAATTGATTATATACCAATTATATACCAGCAGGACTTGTCAAAGCAGATGGGTTGACCATGATTGATGTTTTGACAAGATCTGTAATAAAATCTGAAGAAAAGGAGAATGGTCGATCCCATGGACTCAGTCGCTGATTACTGCACTCCCTTAAAAGGGCAGCCTGCAGCTATGCCGAACTACAGAATAATCAGCCTCATCAGTCGTCCGAGTGAAGTCATGCTAAGAGTCATCCTGAAAAGGCTCAAACCCCAAGCTGAAGAGAATATCGCTGGACAGCAAGCTTGGTTCAGAGCCGGCAGAAGCACAAGAGAACAGATCTAAAGTACATTTAACATCAGCAGAATTCCTGCCATGTCTTCATAGATTTCAAAAAAGCATTTGACAGCGTATGGCATGCAGCCTTATGAGCCAACCTGCGGAAGTACAATAGCCATGAAAATCTAGTTCGCGTCACTGAGCGAACATTTGGTCACCACTTTCAGTGCTAGGAAAAATGTTTCTGTAAGATTTATAATTATTCATAGTAGTAATTCAATTCTCATATCGACGTTGCCCCCGCACCTCAGCGGAACGAATCCATAGCCGCAGTAGTAGTAGTATTTCAATTCTCATATCGACGTTGCCCCCGCACCTCAGCGGAACGAATCCATAGCCGCAGTAACGGGGCGCCGAGCGTCCGTCCATATATAGCCGCAGTAATGACCAGGAAAGGCTTTTATATGATTGCGGAGGGATCTCATGCCATGCTGGTAATATAACAGGCCATCAAGTACTACATGTATATATATGTTCTGTAGTATGATTAGACATTTAGCCATAGATAGACTCTTCACGCTTATTGTGCTTTATCTTATTTCATCACTAGCGAAAAAGTTCTTGAAAAAAATCTGAAACCTTATTTGAACATAAATGTCATTTCTGCGACAAATTTATCAAATATAACAGCCGAACATGTGAAAAGGTGCAGACTATCAACGCGAACCGTTGATTGCAAGCATTTTCGCCGCAGTTTGATCAAGCGTTTCACTTTTCGCCTCATAAAATTTGTTTTTTAGCATAATATGACGAACAGTATTACTCGGATCAGATTGCGCGGATGCATCCGCGCATTCTGATCAGAATGATCACTGGTCACATATTCAAACTGAACTATTTTCCGACAGCGGCTGCACATCCTTGCGTATTGATTCTTGGCGACAAATGTTACAAACCGCAACGGAAGTATCATCCCCCGAGGACAATCAGAGAAAAAGCGACAATCCTTATAATTGTGCTAACTGGATTTATTACCACCTGGTGCTAGGCAAAACAATGACAGTATTATTGTGAGTCACTTTCATTTCGTCACTTGGTTTTAGCTGTTATTTTCATTGTTATGGCATTTTCTTTGTTTTAAGGAATAGGTCTGATTCGTTCTGAAAAGAAATTGGATTATTTTAAAAGTGTTGTGCTTTAATGAGACATGATATACAGGGAACACTAGTGAGTAATTTTAATTTCCACGCTTCCAGCTGATTTAATTTGATACTGTATTTCCATTTTTTTTAAAGAAACCATTGTTTCAGTCATTGAGACTTCGCCCCGGTCTACTGTAAGAGCATACATCGAAACGACTGGTACTGTTGTAATAAAGGACAAGAAATTCTATTTTTGATGAAACAACTACATGTAGGCCTATGTACGGAAAAAAATCATCTTATTAGAAGGATTAAGTTGCCTCACCCTTCAGTATCAAAAGCTTTGAGAATATTCATGAAGAGTAACTCTGCCAGTTTCATATCCTTTCCCCGTGGGATTTAACTCTTTAAGCACCAAAAATGCCTTGTCCAAGAAATTTCATATCGAGAATTCAAAGACTAGAGGGCAAACAGTGTAGATCCACATGAGGCGGCTCATTATGAGCCGCCTCATCCGGATCTACACTGTTTGCAAATTATGCTATTTTCGTCACTGGTTCTAAAGAGTTAACACTATTAGGGAAAATGCTCCTATAAGAGTTAATTCTTTCCTATGAGAGCACGTTCTTTCCTGTTAGAGAAGATCCTATTTTGGAAGAGAAAACTCATCTAAGTAAGCTATATTGAAGATAACAAAAGTTGTTTCCCTTTGTTAGAATATTTTGCTTTGACCGGTGATTACTTAAACACAGAGCTGGCGTAGAAGCTAACTGGCAAGTTTTGGAACGGCCAATCAGCAAATCGGTATGTATGGGGCATAAACTATCAAATTAATGCATTTGACAAAATACCTGTAAATCAGTGCTTTTATTTATTTATTTATTTATTTATTTATTTATTTATTTTAGATGAAGTCTTTCAGAACTGCAACGATTGAGTCGTTTTCGCTATTCGTCTCTCTTTGTCTGTCTTTTGTTGTTTGTTCTACATATAATCAAGATTTGGCAGCGCTGCAGGAACGTCTAAAAGGTAAGGAATCAGTTTGAGTGGTGTTGCGTAATTGAGAACTTTAGACCATGCGAGTATAATAAGCATGACAAGTATTCAAATAAGCCCGCGCATCCGCACAAACTGACCAGTCTTCGCTTTAAATTTCCCATGATCCCTAAGTTCTTCATGCGGACAGATAAGACTCTGGTCTGATTGTGTTAAAATGCAAGCTTATCTGAGCCATTCTTCTTTCCCACGTCATCGTGACCACTTTCAAAGCCATTTTCGGCTTTAGCCATATAACCTTCTATTGACCTACATTTTAAGTATTTCATTGGCCAATATAAATACACTCGGAATTTTGATGCAAGTAGCTTACTTACTCTTTCTCTTTCTACTTTCAGTCTCATTTGACTGTTAGCCTATAAGCCGTGTCTTGATGAATCTAGATACTTCGGTCAAAATCGCTTTTTGCCAAAGAGCATTTCGCCCGTTATGACGCTGACGTAAAATATGAAACCAACAAAATAACTTGACACAGAAATCGAAGACGAAAATAATTAATTGTTGCTGGCTTAGTTGCCGTTGTTGTGTTGGAACTGCGACACTTTTAAGGTTACATGTGGGGCGGTCAGCCATCCAATCCTCATTGTTATGTGCAACACAGACAGACCCCAATCAAAATTCAACAGCGTTTCCGAAATCAAAACCCCATTACCAACAACCAACCATATAAAAATGCGCATCCGTATCATCTGATCAGCATGTTTGATATCTTACATGTACCTTACTCATACATATTACAATACACACTTCTGTTTAATCTAAACCGATTATCTTTTTTAAGATATTTCTTGTTTTAAATACAAGCCCTGTTTCACAGTTTGTATGACATAACATTTGAGTTACCTTCTTTAAAGGGGTGTGGCACGTGCGTCACATGCGTGTAGTAAAAGGCATGGAAGGTAGTTTTCTGACCTTTTTCGACATAAGGCTTTGTGGGGCCCAGGTTGACCTTTTATTTTGTATGTTTTGGGCATTATATCCATATTTGTGCCCGATTCAGGTCTTGATCTTATTATATGCCAAATAAGTTTGGCATATAATAAGATCAAGACCTGAATCGGGCATATATATGGATATAATGCCCAAAACATACAAAATAAAAGGAAACTTCTCGTGCTCATTATTTATTCAAAATTATATTTCAACTGCTTATCACACAGAAGAGTACGAGGGCCATTCGATGGAAGAGCACCCACACCATCTTGGGCCACCGATGGGAATCCCAAACCGAAAATGTGATGACGGAGAGGTGAGTATATTTCCATTATCTGATTTTATCCATCAAATTCAAGTTTATCAATTATTTTTCTTTTAGTTAATCGTTCACATTAATAGAATTGCCTAATGTTCTTATTTTCTAACACGCATCAGGTTTGCAATTTGTCAAATACAGCATTTACATGAAACAGTAATGCACACATCAAACTTATAAAATATCCACAAAGAAAGGAGCATGTATAGCATTTTCATGGAAAAGTGATGCACACATCAGGTTTACAATATTTCAACAAAAAAGCAGCATATATACAGTATCTACCTGAAATGGTGATGCACACCTAAGAGTTTACATTATGTCAATAACAAAAGGAGCATGTAAAGCAATTACATAGAAAAGATATGAACGTACCACGCTTATAATATGTCAACAACTGAAGAAGTATATATAATATAAACATGGAATAGTGATGAAGGCATAAGATCTACAATACAACAGAAAAAGAGTTTATAAATATTATAACATGAAATATTGAGACACGCATCATGTTTTCAGTATGTGAACATCAACTGGAGCATATGAAGTGTGATACGCGCATCAGGTTTGTAAATATCAAAAAGGAGCATAAAAAACATATATCTGGAAGAGTGAAGTACGCACCAGGTTTACAATGTGTCAACAAGAGAAGCATGTATGGCATTTACATGGATAGTGATGCACCTATCATTTTTTGTTTGTTTGTTTTATAAAATCCACAAAAAGGAGCATTTTTATCAGATACATCGATTAGTGACTAACGCATCAGGTTGGTTTATAATATGTCACCAAAAAGGAACATACATAACATAACATTGAACAATGCTCACATCAGGCTTACGATATGTCAAGGGCAAAACCTGCATATATAACATGAACTTGGAATAGAGGTGCGCACATTAAGTTTACAAAGTGTCAATAATAAAATGAATATATAAAACATATACATGGAATAGTGATGCATGCATCAGGTAGCAATATGTCAACAACAGAAGCAGCGTGTATATATCATTTACATGGAAAATTGTTTTGCACACCAAGTTTACAATATGTCAGCAACAAAAGAAAAAATATAACATAAACATGGAATACTGATGCATGAATCAGGTTTACAAAATGTCGTATATAACATTAACTCTAATGCACACATCATATTCACAACATATTAACAATAAAAGCACAGCAGGCACTGCATGATACCCCGCCACTGCTGTGCATCCTAACTTATTTTTTGAGATATATAATAGATAAAGAGCCACAGAACTGAGATAGACAGAGATATGATGTCCTTACTGTAAATAAATATTAATATAAACCACCCAACAACGTAGAGCATTCTGACCAGTGTAGATTTAGATCAGGCTGTAAAGCATTTCTTTGAGCTGAGAGACTCTGTTTCCTATTCTATGGTGTTAAACATATCAGTGAAGTTTCATTCAGATATTCCATATAGTATAGGAACTACAAGTCAAAAAACATTTTTCAGATCTATCAAGGTGGAATACTCATTAACTGGAAAGGTAAGAGTGATGGTTCTTTGTCACAATATGTAACCTTTGATGTGAAACATACCTATGAAGTTTCGTTCAGATATTCCATATAGTAAAGGAACTACAGATAAAAAAACGTTTTTCAGATCAATCAAGGGCGGATAACTCACAAACCGGAAAGATCAGAGTGACAGTTCCTAGTCACTATATGAAGCCTTTGATGTGAAACATATCTGTGAAGTTTTATTCAGATATTTCATATAGAAAGGGAACTACAGGTCAAAAACCATTTTTCAGACCTATCAAGGGCAGATAACTCATGAACTGGAAAGGTAAGAGTGATGGTTCTTTGTCACAGTATGTAACCTTTGATGTGAAACATATCTGTAAAGTTTCATTTAAATATTCCACATAGTAAAGGAACTACGGGTAAAAAACATTTTTTAATTCAATCAAGGGCGGATAACTCACAAACGGGAAAGGTAAGAGTGACGGTTCTTAGTCACAATATGTTACCTTTGATGTGAAACATATCTGTGAAGTTATATTCAGATATTCCATATAGTAAAGGAACAATAGGTCAAAAACCTTTTTTCAGACCTATCAAGGGCGGATAACTCACAAACTGGGAAGGTCAGAGTGACGGTCCTTAGTCACAATATGTAACCTTTGATGTGCAACATATCTGTGAAGTTTCATTCAGATATCATGAACAGTAAAGGAATAACAGGCCAGAAACCATTTTTCCAATACGAAAAAGGGCAGTAACTCCGTTAAAAATGGACGGATTTTGCCCATTAACAATCCCATACCACTCATCGCCGATAACAATATGTATGCAAAATTTGAAAAAATTCCGTGAATAAATACTCAAGTTATCGATCGGAAATGGTGAGCACGGACGGACGGACGGACGGACGGACGGACACCAAAAGGTATAACATAATACCCCGCCACTAAAGTGTGGCGGGGTATAAAAATGGAGCATTGGTAACATTTACGTGGAACAGTAATTTTCGCATCAGGTACTTAATATGTCAACAACTAATACAGCATATACAATATTTACATGGAATAGTGATGCACATATCAGGTTTACAAAATATCAGCAAAACGGAGTACATATAACATAAACGTGGAATAGTGATGCCTACATAATGTTTACAGTATGTCAACTACAAGAGGACCCTATATAATGTAAACGTAAAAAAGTGGTGCTTGCATCAGGTTTTCAGTGTGTCTACAGCAAATTGAGAACATACAGTGTTTATATGTGATGGTTATGCACGCACCAGATTACAATATGTTTATAACAAAAGCATTATGTACATGCAATAGCGATGCATGCGTCACTTTACAATATGCCTAAAAAGAGCATTCATTTCATTTACACTGAATAGTGATGCATGCATCAGATTCACAAAATATCAGCAAAAAGAGCATATAAAATACAGACGTGAAATATTGATGCTCGCATCGGGTAACCAATATATCAACTAAATGCAGCATATATATTCTAGACATGAAATGGTATCCACACGTCAAGTGCACAATCTGCCAACAGCAGAAGCAGATATATCACATTAAAAAGTAATAGT
This sequence comes from Ctena decussata, assembly GCA_963989385.1. Classification (NCBI taxonomy): domain Eukaryota; kingdom Metazoa; phylum Mollusca; class Bivalvia; order Lucinida; family Lucinidae; genus Ctena; species Ctena decussata. The sequence continues at coordinate 59,811,306 of OZ022511.1, forward strand.
GATGCACGCATCGAGATACAATATGATACAAAGAAGTATACATGCACGCATAATGTTTACAATAAGTCAATTACAAAATGAGCATATATAACATTTCCTTTGAACAATGATGCACGCATCATAATTAAAATATGACAAGTGCGAAATGAGTATTTATAATATATAAAAATGGAAAAGTGGTGCACGTATTAGGTTTATAATATGTCAACAACAAAAGGATAATTTATAACATATGAATAGACTAGTAAGGCACACATCAGAAATTGGGTATGTCTACAACAAAAGAAACATGTATAACATATACATGGAATAGTGATGTACACGTCAGGTCTGCAATATGTCAACACCAAAAGAAACATTCATAACAGAACATATGCATGGAATAGTAAGTCACGCATGAGGAATTTTATATGTCTACAATAAAAGAGACATGCATTGTAAATTACCTATACATGGAATAGAGATGCATCGGATTTACAATATGTCAACAACGAAAGGAGCATTTATAAAATATGCATGGAATAGCTAGGCACGCATTAGGACTTTTACCTGTCTGCAACAAAAGAAACATATATAAATTGCACGTGGATGCACGCATCAGGTTTACAATATGTCAGCAACTAAAGGAGAATTTATAAGATATGCATGGAATAGTAAGGTACAAATGAGGAATTTAATATGTCTACAACAACAACAAAAAAACAAACATATTATAAATTATACATGGAATAGGAATGCAAACATCAGGTTTACAAAAGTCAACAAACAAGGATCATATATAGCATAAATGTAAAAGTGATGCACGTATTAGGTTTACAATATGTCAACAACAAAAAAAGCATACATGAAATACTGATTCGCACATCAGGCATACAAAATGTTAACAACAAAGGGGACGTATATTGCATATACGGAATACTCATGCACACAACTGCGTGCACAGATTTAGGCTATATCTTACTCATTTGTCGCACTTCTATTGGAGTATTTTCCGACCAATTTGTCTTGTTTTTCTTTCAGCACGGTATTGAAACAGACTGGAACCCTTTAAGCCAAGAAGAATATACTTGCGATTCACCAGATAAAATTCAAGTAAGGACATGTCACAAAAACAAGACCACCTACGTCACTAAAACAACATCATATCAGCATTGATGAATCATCTGATGGTGCATCTACGTTAATTAACCACTGTTTAAGAAATAGATTCTGGCATACAGTGGTTTGTTGCTCAATTTATCACTGGTCGGAGGTCAGTCGTGAAGTGGATATATCACGAGCCCGAAGCGCGAGTGATTGTGCGAGTGATTATTCACTTACGACTAACCGACAACCAGTGAAATATTCGGCAACAAATTAGTTGTTAGCAATGATCTTTTTCGATTCTAAAACGCAAGAAACGAAGAAAGCACATGTGTTTCCTTCAGATTTTTCCAGTGGTCTTCCATGACTACATGAAGAAATCCCGCCAACAAGTTTGACTGTAAAAGAGGCGTTAACATGCATTTCTAAGTTTTTGATGCGAGAAAACGACGTTAGACGGTCAATCCTTATGGAAAACAAAACGAATCGAAATGAGGTCCGAATGGCACTTCATTTAAGAATTGAAAGGCGGAGTTTCAGCCTATGTTAATTTTACATAGGAATCTGCCCACGCTTAGATTTTTTTTATTCTATGTATATGTGTTGCCTAAGGACTAACAGTGTTGCTTATGGGTTATTTACCTCAGTTCACATGCTCAGAAAAGCACAGGATTGACTTGAGGAACTTCTACCCTGAAAATGACGGTCCCCTTAAAATATCGTTCCTAGAACTATCAAACTTTCAGATTTTGCAATTTCATTTATAAACTTAAATCAGTGAATTAATGTGAAACATTTTAGAAATATGTATATTCATGTGTCATGAAACGGTATATGTGTCAAAAAGTATTTTGTTTGGTATAACCCCTCAAAATCAGCTAAAAACACATCTATATCAAAATTTAATTATCAGTTAAAGTATGATCCAGTTGTTGTCAAGATTTTATACTAACCATAAATCATGCTGAATACCTCTAAGATGTGTAAAAGAAAATTAAAGAAATTCTGAGCCCGGTAAACTTTACTTCAGGACTGCAGAATGTAGGCTAACAGGCACCACAATGCATTAGAAAAGCATTATCTTGTTGAAATGTATTTTCTTGATTCCCCATGTTACGTAAAAGTGAACTATACCATCTCTGTATTATCCCAATTCAGATTAAAAAGCATATCGATGAAACTGTCGCCTTGTCCAAACCCATTAACACAAGAAAGTTTTCAGATCAAATCTTTTGGTGGGCTTTTTTTTTTTTTTTTTTCAAAATAATAACCCGATCATTATTTTACCTAGACTGACAACATATCTTATGTGGAGCCCAGGAAAACTTTTTTAGAGCCCTAGCAGTTTAAACTGACTCTTTTTAGGCACTGGTTTCCTCATGGATTAGGCTCAGCTTTAGATTTATTTGATCTAATTCAGATTCTCTTCATCACCCATTGTCTTACATCTGTACAACGTACGGATGCATATGGATTAACATAACCCCGATGCCGTGAGGTCGACTTCCAGTTTTCTGAATACCTGCAGTCAGGTTGCAGGCCCAGGATTAACAATACCGAAATAGACACTTGCAATAATACTGATGATAGTCAAGAAGTAAGTAAATTATCAGTCGGAAATAAGTTGCATCTTTTCACATCTGAAAACTTATTTTACGTTGCTGTTTCTACACATAAGTAATCTGTTTGCTGTCAATATGTTGATGATGGGTTGAGTAGTCTTCCCAAGCTTGCTATTAAGTGTCAGCTTATCTTCCATCATAAACTGCTGTGCCCAGATGATTTGCCTCTTTCCTTGTTTTTTGCTTGATTCTTTAGTGCACGGACACTAGATGCAGTCAGGTGTTGGAGTCTTGCCTTACGCCTGTTCAATGCACAAGTACAAGCCAAAGATGTAAACAAATTAAATTCAAGGCACTAACACTTGATGCAGTCAATAGTTGAAATAAAAATAATGGATCACCCTTCCTATGATATAGGCAATGTAAAGATACAAGCCAATACACACGCACTTGATGCAGGCAGCAGTTAGAAACAACAGGTGAAATGTCCTGCCTTACATCTAGAGACAGCTACAGATACTAACCTAAAGTTATCTTCAAAACAAATAACCCAGGGCACTGATGCATGAAAAAATAGGGTAAACATTGAAATTAATTTTACCTGGTCACCTTTTATTTATCGTTCTATACAGATGACAGATAATATGCTGACTGTTTTGGGCGATAACACTTGTTTGCAGAAGTGTGAGGAGGGGAGAGAGGGCGGGGGCATATTTGGGGATTATCCTTGGCTTCCAAATCTTAGCCAGTGAAGAAAATAATTGCATACAGAATGGGTATTAATGTAGGACCTCGTTAATGATTTATGTCACAGATAAACAAGTGCTGCAGTGAAAGATCCTACCTTTACTATGAAACTGATGTTCTCCAAAAACCTGACCTATCCCCAGATTTCAGTTTCAAAAACTATTTTACCGGTTTCAAAATCTTTTAAAACTTTTTATGAACAGAGGGGATATATATACCCTAATTCTGAATAAAAATTATAGCTTGACAAATACAGTAACATATCTAAACATTAAAATTACTTTCATGTTTGATTATTTATAGTCGGTCTATTGACAGATTTTTCAAATTCGGTTGACCATAAAAAACATCTGTATAAGTCAACATATAAGTTTATGGAATCAGAATAATTCTCAGGGTACCTGCAATTAATTTCAGTAGGCAACAAATGCATTTAAATTATATTGTTAATTTGACCGGTTCTAACTTAGCCCTACCCATCGTGTCTGATAAGGGGTTCTGCAAGGTGCGACCCTAAGCCCTGCAGTTCTTGACTTAAATTGATTAACCCATTTTATTAATTGGTTTACCCCAGGTAATCAAAATATTAAGTATGAAGGAAATCTAAGCGTGGGCCATTTTGAAACACCCCCTTTGATTTTTCAGCGTTCATCGTGTGATGAAGCCAGTGGGCGGAGCTGAAATTCCATGAAGCGCGAAGCGCTTCTTGAAGAATTTTAGCGACGACCACTGGCTTCTTCACACGATGAACGCTGAAAAATCAAATTTTACTTCTTATATTTACACTTTATTTTAGACCCTTCCTGTGCTGTTTTCGTGGTAATTTAATGTTAAATATGCAAATTATGCGTGGAAGAAAAGACAGAAACGACGTATTCGGCCATTACGTTAAACAGCCGTCGCCATAACGTGACGTCAGTCGAACGTTACGTGGACCAATCAAGACGTTTGTTTACCTTAGACGTAGCTTGACGACGACGTCACATGATCAACTGTCCTTCATCGGTGTATGAAGCCAGTTGCTCTATACGGTTCATCTATGGGAAGTCAGTGGCAAGTGTAAATATAACGTCATGCTAGTCCGCTCAGTGATCTGTCACGCAATATATCACTAGGTTTTACCTTTGGCTATACTGGCGCCCAGCGTTAGAACTTATCTTTATCACGCAGTCCCATTCCCATTGCGGGAACCTAATGGAAATTAAAATGTCAAGTTTCCGCAACTGGATTTCCAAACTTTAACAGACTTTTACTCTAATATGTATGTGAAGTATATTAGTACAAAACTTCAGCTCTGTCGTAGAAGAAAAACTTGTGGGCTTATCACGAAACTGAAAGTGGCCAAACCGATTTTAGGTTTGGTCATCTACAGTTTTATAACTCTGTCAGTTCATTTACTGCAAAACTAGTATTGTTCGGCCATTTCCCCAACAGTATAACTTTTATACATACGGATTGCATAGCATTGTCATATTTTGAATAACTGTTAACCGAAGTTAGTTTTTAATTTCTAGGTGGGAACAGTTGTAAATGTTCCAGGTGGGTACAGAACTGCGCCATTACTCACAGGGTATAATCAGTTCCGCCAATTTTCGCTTCCTGCAGAGACTGTCCGTCATATTTGGCTTCCGCCGAGACTGTCCGCGAACTCTTGCTTCCTGCAGAGACTACTGTCCTCGAGAAATGGCTTCCTGCCGAGACTGTCCGCGTGATTCTGCTTCCTGCCGAGAGCCTCGGCAGGAAGCAGAATCACACGGACAGTCTCTGCAGGAAGCCATTTATCATGTACAGAAGTCTCTGCAGGAAGCAAGAGTTCGCGGACAGTCTCGGCGGAAGCCAAATATGATGTACAGTCTCTGCAGGAAGCGAAAATAAGCGGAATCGATTATACCCTGTGTTACTAGGCGTGGTTTTATGCTCGCCGAAGACATTGAAATCTCATAACATATACTACACCTAAGCAGCTCAAATCAAGACAGTGGGTCGAGCAGCCGTATCTCTGAAAGGTGTTACATTCTTTTTACTTGAAGGATTTATTTCATTTGTATCCGTAACAAAAATGGTACAATAGAGGCGAAATGTACATAGGATTTTTACACTCACAAATGGTTCTAGAACTGCACTGTGAATTGCAGTATGGTTAACGTTAGGGCAGCGTTAGAATAACGCAAAGTCTGCAAATCAAATACATGTGAACAGTTACTGCAGTTTTCCCGCATTAGACAGCTTTTCCGGGATATATCAACGAGCTATCATATACAAAAAGCAACTGCGTATGTGTGCTCAGAGCTGTACGTGCAATAAATGCTGTAAACACTACAAAGGTAGTGCGAATGCTTTTTATGCCAGATTGAAAATTAACAAATGCATTGTTTTCATTCATTTCAGACCACTGCAGCCCCTTTACGGATAGACGAACCAGATTACAATGGCCCTGTAAGTTTACGCATTAAAATGAGTAGGTTGGCCTTTGCCTTATATCCAAGAAGATAGAGTTAGATAGAGCATAGATCGTAAGCTTGAACAGAGAGACAATCCACGAGTTTTAGCGAGTTGATTATCAACCGTACAGGCAGACGAATTATGTTCATTTCATTTATAGCACGATTGCACGTTACTGGGTATCTCATGCTAAAGATTTCGGTTCTGGGCATTGTGCTATAACTAGCTGTAAATGTTCGGTGCATGAAACCTTTGGAGAAAACGTTATGTTTGTGTCCGTCGACTACTGGTATGAAAAATTTATGGACTCAACATCGGGAATCCCTTTCATCAAATACGCAAAATTCTCAGCCTGTACAGATTTGAATAAATGTGGCATTCTTTTCAAGAGGTTGGCGCCTTTTATTCATCATTGATGTTCTTACATTTGATCAACATAATTTTAAGGATTATAATAATTTATAAATCAATACAATATTTTTTAATATCTCTGTGCAACATTATTTTGCTTTTTACTTTGTCAAATTATGCAAGCCATTTTGAATTTTTGCAATGCATGCCTACCCTTCTAGTTAGGTCCCCAAAGTTGAAACGACGACGAATCGATAGCACTGCAGTCAAGACATTGTATTGACGTCTATACAACGTTGTTTTGACCTTATTTATGCCTCTTGGGTTAAGGTGTCTGTGTACATGTTCTTTTTCACTCGTTTTTTTTAAAATGCGGAACAGCTTTTGTGACTTCCAGTTTGCTTCCCTGGAGTACGAAGCCCTTCCAAAATGGGACTACTCAAAGAATTTTCTCCTACAGGAGCTAAATCTTTCTTACAAGAGCTGACCCCAATTTAAATACATGCGAATTGAAAATTATACTGACAGCAATTTTTCTGTCAACTTCCAGGTTTATCATATTTGCTTGAACAAAGAAATAAAGTATGGAACTCCTTTACCCTTAAGGTAAGTTCGGAACCCAGCATGAAATATTTCTTATTCTTTTAATTGATAATTTCAGCACTGACCTTGGTTATAAGCATCCCTGCAGGCATACAACGTTGACTCAACGTTAATTCAACGTCTCGACGTTGAATCAACGTAGATTCGATGTTTGTTAGACGTTGTGCTTTCAATGGAATTTGAAAATAGCTTAAAGAGATTATCGAATTTTATCATATGACGTCGCATCTGAGAGTGTAATAAAGCCATTAAAAACGATAATCCGCTAGTGGATCAAATATGCAAATTACGTCGTAACGTTATGCACTGACGTCCATAAAAACGTCACGTTTTCTAATGGCGAAATCGTGACGTTTTAATGCAAAATTTGCCAATAAAATGCATTTTAGTGTCATATGATAAATAGAATCTTGCATTTGTGCTCCTGTATTATTGAATTTATTAAACTCGTTGGGAAAACCCGATAAGATGCTCGGCAAAGCCTTGCATCTTATCTTTTTCCCCAACTCGTTTAATAAATTCAATAATACATGAGCACTCATGTAAGATCCTCTATTTATTTCACTCATGAACATCAAAAGTGGTATTTTCACTCGTGGCTTCGCCACTCGTGAAAATACTGCTTTTGGTGTTCATTCGGTGAAATAAATATTGATCTTACACTGAAAAAGTCAAATATCCTCTATATCAGATACTTTGGAGGCAAGAGACACAGCAAAGATTATCAAGGTGACTATGTACACGATCATGTTTTGCTGTTTGTGCCATTTATGAAAGAAACAACTTTTGTTACATCCTGACCTTCCCAAAACAACGGCGTCTAAGGTTAAAGGAAATTTCCAGGAGCGAATCATTCCCTTTAAGAGTTGAGCCCCATTAAGTTGGTACACAAACAAAACACAGAAGAAAAATAACAGAACTGCTTCCAACTCATTTACCTTAATCAAAAAAATTGGTACTTAGATAAGGTAGCAAAAGGAAAGAGATTGGATATGCTTTTCAAATGCTTTGCCCAAGACACAATGGACCTGTAACCCCACTCCACCGACCCCCATCCCTCCCTCAGCCCCCCCCCCCCCCCCCCCCGCCCCTCAGCCAACACACACATATACCACTACGGCCACCAAACTCCCTTGCCTTTTACTTAGAATTCCTGTTTCAGTGGTAACCATCGACCTCTGTGGCCTAAATATGGAGAATACATTTACTTACCACCGCAAAGATGGGTACATTCTATAGAGGTAACTTTAACCTACATGTCATAATCTTTGGACTTTTATCTCTGAGATCAGGGGCCGTATTCATAAAATGACTTGAGTGGTTGCTCTGCTGTTGCTAAGGGTGAATTTCTATGAAAGAGATTCCCTACAACTAGGCAATTTGCACTGGAGGAACAGTCTTGTTTAGACTGTTCCTCCAGAGCAAATTTCATAGTTGTAGGAAATCTCCTTCATAGAAATTGAGCCTTAGCAACAGCATAGCAACGACTTAAGTCCTTTTATGAATACGGCCCCTGATGAGTTTTCAATGCATTTGTGTCAGGTGGACTCTTCTGTCCTTATAAACTGGATGAGTCCATTTGTCAGTGAAGGGGTGTCTTGCTTTATTTTTATCATTTTTGTTTTATTTTGAGAAGAAATACCCTTTTGTCTCATGTAAATGGTGTAGATCCTGATCAGACGCTGCAAATACTGTTTCCCAATGTCCCTTTTATGGGACACTCTAGGCATAAATGTGTTAAGTAAAATTCGACAAAGTTATGTGAGACTGTAACAATTCTTCCCTGTTACTCTAAACAGATTTTTAAATCTTCTAGGCAATTTGTTTAAAGGTAAACAGTGTTGATCCGGAGCAAAAGAGTCTTGAATCTGGTCAGCAATGTTTCTAAACTCAGTCTCAGATGGTCAAGGCTAATACAGATACTTTGGGAAATTTACAGTCTAATTATTTCAGAGTAAGGGAAGTATTTATTATATACATGTACTGCTGCCTTGTATAATTACTGTCCCTTGACAAGTCAATGTAATGATTGTACTACAGCTCAGTGCAATTTTTGTCTCATGTATATTTGTTGAACAGCTAAACAATAAATTATAAAAAAATGTAAAATTGGCTTGAGTTCTTAAAATGTAAAACTGCATGGACTACTGGAAAACAATCTCAAACAGAGCTCTAGATAAGAGGGAGTATTTGACGATAATTAAGGATAATTTTTCTTATTTCTCATTCAAACCATATGTTGTGACCCCTCATCTGAACCGTCTCGACGAGGCGGTTCAGATGATGGGTAACAACATATGTTTTTATGCAGAATTAACAAAAATTATCCCTTATTATCACCAAATACTCCCTCTTATCAAGAGCTCTGTCAAAGAAAAAAAATAAAAAAAAGACTGTCTGCACAAGAAGTAGTTTCAGAGAGGAGTAGGATCTCCTTATGATTACATAAAAAGACAGTGACAGTTGGCGATTATTATGACTAATTTCTTTAATAGGCACACAAAGTTGAAACAATATTGCATAAAAACCAGTGCTGAACCCTATAAACAGCCGTGCATTTAACTGGTGAATAGCCATGTATTAACAAGGCAAATGCATGGCTTTGTGGCTTTTCATATGTAAGATTCAGAGAAATACTCCATCAATACAGAAACAGCCATCAAGTTTGCAGTTGTAGGCATCAATATAAGACTTGTACACAGGAGTTATATAATTTTCATATTGTAAAAATGGAAGTGCAGATGACATCAAGTGAAAACTGTAGTGAGCATAATTTCGACATGTGAACTGCTGCTAAAGGTCTTTAAAAATATCACAATAGCTGACCATGACCTGAAATGAGGATTTTGATAGAAATACATTGTGTGTGTAGGTATCGACTAGGTAATGGCGATGAGGCTAAACAATAGTGCCTAAACATTTTCCTTATATTTGTAGCATTAAATTGTGGTTGAATCTATGCAATAACAGCAATCATACATTGCTTTTCATTGCATTAATATTTGTCAGGTCCCAAAGTGGCTGTTGAAGACCTCAGCCTTCAGCCTCGGTTTTCAACAGCTCCCTCTGGACCTGCCAAGCATTAATGCATGAAAAACCATGTTTGAGCCTTATACTGATTCTTTGTTGTGTGCCAAGTTGGTTCTTTCCACTCTTTCAGCATGGAGCAGTTGCATTGCTATTTCATCCCTGTATGAGAGACACAAAAGATGTTGAGGAGCTGAAACAGATTGTACGAGGTTGTTTAAGGAAACATGTTATAACCCCTTATAAGCAGCTACCAGATACACATGTAAGTACTTAAGACTATACTGCTTTTGCTACAAAACGCAAAGTCTATATGCCAATAAGCATGGTATAAAAGTTATACCATGGCTTGTATGCCTGTACCAGGAGATAATCCATAAGCTTAAGGGATTATCTCCGCAAACAGATTTCCAAACCAAGGTGCATTGTATAATAGTTAAAATCATATATTTTTCCTGTGGCTCATTTTTTAACATTTTGCATCTTAAGATAAATGGACACACATTCAAGGAAAGCAACCCAATCACTTTCATTTTTCTCTTTCTTGAGGAGAAATTCTTTCCTATAAGAGTAGATCTCAAGATCTCATTTTGAAATAGCTTTGTAATCCAGGGAAGCAAACAAAAGTTGCAAAAGTTGTTCCCCTTTCTAAAAAAAAATCTAAACCACTTGCGTGCTATGTAAGAGTGGGAATCTACACAACTTTTAATATATGATCCTTTTCACATGCTTTCACTAAGAATGAAAAATAAAATCTTCAGCATTTCTCTTCCTTTGCGTCTGGCACTTTAATTGAGGTACATATTCTTCTGCCATTTTTTTGAAAGAATGACAAATTTTGTGACCTGGACAACAAAGCAATTCTAGGGGAGCAAAGTCTTTAATTCCTTCAGAAGTTGTTCCCCCCATTTAGAAGGGAGAAAAAAGACAATGGAAGGTTGTTTCCCCTAAAAGTCTACCCGTTTACCTTAAAGGTAGGTTCCTGGACTAGCGATAACAATTCTGTTTTCAAAATAATTTTGTCTTTTTCTCTGTAGTATTAAATACTCTTATATTTTCTGAATATGTTGCAAATGAGAAAACTGTCGGTTTTGTTGAAAATTGTCGTTTTACACTCACGCCTACCAATCGCTCTCATGCGAAACCACGGTTCAGAACGCCAATCCATGAGAGGAGTTCCCGGTTTTGCAGGAGAGGAGCCAAAATCGTAAACAAATTTGACATCGGCACAAGGTTTGAGGTATTTATTTTCTCTAAAAACTATTTATGCAAAATATAAGAATGCTATTTTGTCACATATAGATTGTTTCTTCGGCATATGAAAGGATTAGGCACATGGTCATGCATTATTCCAGATATGCATTTAGTACGGCGGAGCATGTGTTCAAGGTCAGTCTCGGCGATATATACATGTAGGGAAAAGTCGCATTCTCTTGCTTGATTTTTAGTCTCTGACCTTGGCAGTCGCAAAGAAGTGAACAGAACTACTGTATGAGTGAATCCAAACGTTGGAAGTAAGTTTCCCGTGATGGACAGTTTAGAATTTAGAAAATATACGCAAAAACTTGGCATCGTCAGCCCGGTTCCGCATGAGATAATAGAAAATATAAGGAATTTTTATCAAACACAAAAACAGCTTCTGAACAATAATTGGATCAAAACTAACATGAACTCTGTGATATATCATTATTTTATACATTGCAGATGACTTTCTGGCTGTTTTAATCCCCGTTTATCTGTTGATGAGGCATGCAAGAGGGTTTGAAAGAGGGTTTGCAAAAGGCCTTAAAAGACAAACGGGGAATAAAAACAGCCAGAAAGTCATCTGCAATGTATAAAATAATGATTTATCACAGAGTTCATATTAGTTTTGATCCAATTATTGTTCAGAAGCTGTTTTTGTGTTTGATAAAAATTCCTTATATTTTCTATTATCTCATGCGGAACCGGGCTGACGATGCCAAGTTTTTGCGTATATATTCTAAATTCTAAACTGTCCATCACGGAAAGCTTACTTCCAACGTTTGGATTCACTCATACAGTAGTTCTGTTCACTTCTTTGCGACTGACAAGGTCAGAGACTCAAAATCAAGCAAGAAAATGCGACTTTTCTCTACATGTATATATCGCCGAGACTGACCTTGAACACATGCTCCGCCGTACTAAATGTATATCTGGAAAAATGCAAGACCATGTGCCTAATCCTTTCATGTGCCGAAGAAACAATCTATATGTGACAAAATAGCATTCTTATATTTTGCATAAATAGTTTTTAGAGAAAATAAATACCTCAAACCTTGTGCCGATGTCAATTTGTTTACAATTTTGGCTCCTCTCCTGCAAAACCGGGAACTCCTCTCATGGATTGGCGTTCTGAACCGTGGTTTCGCATGAGAGCGATTGGTAGGCGTGACACTCGCTAGTTTTCTTTGCTTGAACAATGTGTTCGAATTCCAGTTCTAAAAATAACTTTGTCATTTGTCTATATGTGCGTGATTCCTGATGTTTCTCCACATGGCATTGTTTTTCTCTTGTCGTGAGCTCTTCTGGAGGTTCTGACATGGTGGATGGGTTATCACTATCCCAAAAACGCAGTGCAGCGTGAGATCAGCCACGTAATCTATTTTTGGCGCGAACTAAAAATAGTGTTAACTGGTGTGCGAAGCAGAGTTAGGGAATCCCTTGCGAAACGACTTATCTGTAACTTTCCGATGTACACTTTTTAGTGAAACTTATTAACTTCCTTGTTATAACTGCTTTCCGACACGTTAGAAAAATAATCATCAAAATTATGATGCTGACCAAACTACAGGAACCAACCTTTAAGCAATCTTTATCTTTTGGTCATAAAAACATTACCATGCATATTTTTTCTCTTCTAGCCCCTTGCCATAATAACATATCGCCATGGGTTGTTACTGAGTCATTTTGATATAACAGATGCTACACAATACAGTGAAGTGGTGGATTTCATACAGGTTTGTTCCCATGGGATCAAATTCAATGTCGATACAATGATACAGAGACAGCACCTTTACTTATTTTTGTTTCAAAGCCTCAGCCTGTCAAAGTGTGTTTCAGGTTGCAACCCAAGATGCACTGTTTCTAAGGGAGATAATTTGGACAAAACAACCTTTGAACTCATTTTGAGTCAGTTTGAAAATAGAGTTCCGCTAAGGCAGATGTAGAGGGCGTCGGTAGCGTGCTGATCACTGCACATGAAGAGACTCAGTTAAACCGAGTCTTTGTTTCTCTGGTACATTCTTTGCCTCCAGAGGAACTTTCAGAATTTATTTTGTCTTAACTGCAGCCGGTACTGTGTCATGTGGCGGCTGAAAAAAAAACTTCCCGTACATCATGGTAGTGCAGATTATATATTTTGTGGTCCTTTGAGATCACTGAACTCCTTCTGAGTCAGTTTGAAAATAGAGTTCTGCTGAAGCCAGTGCTAAGGGGCGTGAGCAATGTTGAAACATTACATTTCTGCACCTGGACTCACTTAAACCGAGTCTGCTATTTTCACTTATGCATTTCTTGCTTCCAGAAGATCTTCCCCCAGAACTTATATGTAATACTATATTCTCCCTTGAAATCTTTAAATATTGCATTCGCGTCCGTATCTGCGTTGAGTTGACATTTTAGATAAAATGTCATAATTTTCAAACAAGATCTTGATAAAATTGAATGTTTTTGAAACAAAAACATAGGCAATTTGTAAATATTTTGAGTTGTTAAGCAAATAAAAATCTTATGATATGTCAGCGTCATGGTTCATAATACAAAGTAGCGTGCTTACCTGATGTTTGCTTTATCTTTGGGCTACTTACAGTAGAACTTCAATGGCTCGAACCCTGATGGCTCGTTCACCCTGCCTGGCTAGAACTCTTTTCTTGGTCCCTAGAGGTCACTTTATATGGAAACTAACCCTGGATGGCTAGAACTACCCTTGGCTGGAACTAATTTTCATGGTCCCAAGCCTGTTCGAGCCACTGAAGTTCTACTGTACTTACCTATGAAAGGTATGCCAGACGTTTGAAACACTTGGACTAGGCTATGTCGGTTAATTTTTAAAGGCTATAGAATTAACTTCAGATCTGAATTACAATTACTGTACAAGACCAGGCCACGCAGCTGTGCTGAAGTATTCTAGTCACTTAATTACACATTTTAATGGTGTCTGCTCGATATGAAATATGTGCCTAGAGAAACTAGCTAGTAAGGTTACAGTAAAGAGCTGAAAGCATATCTTTTGTTGTTGTTGTTCTTGTGTTGTTGCTTTACGTCCATGGTAAACAGCTATGGTATTGTCAGGATGGTCAATGAACGTAACCACACTTTTCCTGGGCAGGCTTAGACCTCCTTAGCAGTTAACCAGTACTTAGTGCAGATACTTTTGCCAGTAACTGACAACGGCCCTGAAAATGCTTGCGGTACCTTATATGAGCTGCGACACGACAAAACCAACAAAGTGGCATGTGTGCCACTGACAGACTCAGATCAGCCTGGGCATCCGCCCAGTCTGATCAGAGTCTTTGCTGTGCACTTAAAGGGTAGCTAAGAGTCTAAGCTAACTCTGTGCAGACCCCAAAGACTCTGAACAGACTATGGGGATGCCCAGGCTGATTAGAGTCTTCGCTGGGCATACATACCACTTTGTTGGCTTTGTCACATTGCGACTCCTATATATTTTGATGGTCAGGATTTCCCACCAACTCCTGGACCATCAAAGTCTTCACTATTTACTCCAAATAAACTCTCAGGATGCATAAATTGTTATTGTTGTGAAGAGTAAAGGAGCTAAGCAGACTGCTCGCATGTGTACACTGATCTGAGTCCTTGCTATTCACATGTTCATTTAGGCCCTTTTCTCCAGTCCTGCCTTATTTGCTTTTTCCCTCTTTACAGCTCCATGCTCAAAAGGCACCAGAACGACGTGTGTGGAAGGATGGCCAGTATTCTGTGGGACTACTGTACAGTGCTCAGTTGGTTTCTGACAAAAAAGACTCGCAAATATGTCCTAATTCTTTCCGACGATAAAGACTAACGAACATCCCAGCAGGCATACAACACTGAAACACCACTGAATCAATGTTGATTCAACGTCATGACATTGAATCAACATTGATTCAATATTGTTTCAATGCTGTGTGCCCACTGCAATTTTCTGTCCGACAATCAAGACTCACAGTGTTATATTTTCTGATAATGAAAATTCCCAAATTTATCTTTTTAACAATAAAAATTGTATTTTTTCCTGTCCGAAAATAAAAGATACAATATAAATATGACCTTCCTCTGTGCGTGTTACTTACATAATATGTAAAGCAAGGACCCCTGTGTTTATTCAAACATTCAAACAGAGATCCCTATGCGTTATCAAGTCCGTCTGTAATAAACACCTACTTGCCAGGTTCACACTCAAGAATACATATGTGAATCTGAGGACACTTATTTTACGAGGTCCATTCAGTCTATTTACTGGGTTCTGGGGTCCCTCCCAGTACTGGGATATATTACTCCTAATGGATCACACTTTCTGATAGTGAGGCAAAGTCAAGACGAGGTAGCAAATTTCACCTCGCTTTAATTTTGGACCTAGGATGCAAGAGTGTTAACCTTCTTCTGACCTCGAAAGTTAGGAAATCAGGTGTGCACAGTTTATCCTCACTTTCAAGGGAGACAACTTTCACAAAAATACTTAATGTAGTATTTGCTTCCATGGTTTGTTAATCCCTTCTTCAATGGGGTTAATCTTAAAGGAAAAAAATTGTTATCTTCTACAGCCTCTATGAGAAAGGAGACATATATTTCCACATCAGAGTACTTGCCAGACCTACGTTCCTCCTTGCCATATATGTGGCGATGATGAATAAGTATGAATTTGGAATCACCCTTCCTGAGTAATGTCAGTAAGATGAGCTTATTCTCTTGACCCAGCTCATCTCAATATGATTAACAACAGTCACAAAATTCCATCCTAGGAGAAGTCTGAAGA
This sequence comes from Ctena decussata, assembly GCA_963989385.1. NCBI lineage: Eukaryota > Metazoa > Mollusca > Bivalvia > Lucinida > Lucinidae > Ctena > Ctena decussata. The sequence goes on from OZ022511.1 coordinate 59,827,116, forward strand.
CCTCATAATGGATGATATCACAGATTAGCAAATGACTCTAGGATCACTGCAGCTGAACTATTTCCACTCATCTGGTCTTGTGAGTTGGTGATCACACTTTCAGTCAATTTCATTCAATCACCATTTTGCTGACAGCTATCCATCAAATCCACTATCACAGTTATCAATGTCTGGGTCTTCTTCAAATTCCTGGAAGAAAGAAAATATGAGCCACGACACGAGAAAACCAACAAAAAGGCATGTAGCGACGACAGTCATCAGTTTGGGCATCCGCCCAGTCTGATCAGAGTCTTTGCTGTCCCCATGGAGCCACCACAGACCCTTAGCTACCCATTAAGCAGATGCTTGGGCTGATCTGAGTCTTTGCTGGATGCACATGCCACTTTGTTGACTTTGTTGTGTCATGGCTCATATATGGTCTGTGGCCAAAAGCAATGTATACCGTATACATGCCCCCAACTGCAAAGAAGTTGAGGGGGCAAATTGGTGTGTGCCTGACTGTTAATACATCCATTCATACCTATGTAGCATTTTCGGGGTGGTCTATTACTCAGGTACTGTATCTCTTGGGTTCTTGATATTTGATACATGGGTAGCAGATTTTTGTATTTTTGCTTGTCCATCCAGGAATAGCATGCAAATTCTCTCCTTAACAATGTCGGATATGATTAAATACTGCTGTTCACCTCTACTTCAAAATAGTCCTTTAAATACTGTTGCAAATCTTGTTTTCATTCTGTATGATGTTAGAATTAGAAGTTTTTTTCCTTATCCATAAATTACTGCTGATAAACACACGCTATTGGGCACATGTGAATATTAGTTCACTCTGGCTTTGCCATCATGAATTAATATTTCGCCATCTGCTGTGTAATAACGTGTTAATCAGCGATAATACACTGGTCAGAAAAATTATTTTAATACCTACCCTTAACTCTCTGGGTTCCTGATCTTCACCATATTGTAAGCATGTGTCAATCTGTAATAATATGTCATTTACACTGTCTTCATCTGTCTGATCTAGAGGCAAGAACTTCACCAAACTATAGTCATCTATCTGTAAAAAATTATACCTTCAAATGACCTTGACCCTGTATTTTAGCATCATACAATTATTTCATGGTAAAACCATGTCAACATTTCAGGCTCAAAGTATAATTGCAAACTTGCACACAGAGTATAAAGAAAACTTAAAATTATATGCAAATATTTCACACTACCAAGAAGGGCTAGACATTACCATTTAGTTTTGTAAACTGCCAAATTGCAAATTTACTGTATTTAGTCATTTACCACATTTCTTCAGTTTTAAGATGGGTTTTTAGTTCACCTGAGCTGAAGGCTCAGAGGTGAGCTTATAGGATGGGAGTCGAGCCGTCGTCCGTGGGTGTGTGGGTGCGTCAACACTTTCAAACATAAATATCTCAGAGACCAGTGGGCCGATCGCAATCAAATTTTATCTGAAGCATCATTTGGGTGGGGGAAAGGCTGCATTATGTTTTGGTGCCGATCAGCTCAGACCTCTGGTTTCCATGGCAACAGATAGCCCCCATAGGGTTATAATGGGGAAAACGGGGTCATCACGTTTTCTCGACTGTTTTCGATTAGATCCTTATTATACTTGCAGGTAATGATGACATACACAAGAGCTTGGATGAGTTCGAAATTTAGTTGGATCCGAGCACAGACTACGGAGTTAGCTGCCCTTGAGCGTTTGAAAAAAATCCCACAGGGTTATAATGGGGAAAATGGCGTCATCACGTTTTCTCAACTGTTTTTGCTTAGATCCTTATCATACTTGCAGGAAATGATGACATACATAAGAGCTTGGATGAGTTCGAAATTTGGCCGGATTGGAGCACAGACTACTGAGTTAGCTGCCCTTGAGCGTTTGAAAAAAATCCCATAGTGTTATAATGGAGAAAACGTCATCACATATTTTTAGAAAAACTTTGTCATCGCTCTATTGCCTACATTTCTCAACAGATTTTAAAATAACTTCACACAAATGTAGGGCATGACAATATCTCGAGCAAGTTCGACTTTCAGGATGCTGCGCCCAAGGTCAAGGTCACTGTGGCTAGTTTTAGAAAAACTTTGTCAGCGCTCTAGCACCTACATTTCTCAATAGATTTTAAAATAACTTCACACAAATGTAGGGCATGACAATATCTCGAGCAATTTGACTTTCAGGGTGCTGCGCCTAAGGTCAAGGTCACTGTGGCTATTTTTAGAAAATCTTTGTCATCACTCTAGCGCCTACATTTTTCTACCGATTTTAAATCAAATTCACACAAATGTAGGGCATGACAATATCTTGAACAAGTTTGACTTTCAGGGTACTGCGCCCAAGGTCAAGGTCACTGTGGCTATTTTTAGAAAAACTTTGTCATCGCTCTAGCGCCTACATTTCTCAATAGATTTTAAAATAACTTCACACAAATGTAGGGCATGATGATATCTCGAGCAAGTTCGACTTTCAGGGTGCTGCACCCAAGGTCAAGGTCACTGTGGCTAATTTTAGAAAAACTTTGTCATGGCTCTAGCACCTACATTTCTCCATGGATTTTGAAATAACTTCACACAAATGTAGGGCATGACAATATCTCGAGCAAGTTCGACTTTCAGGGTGCTGCGCCCAAGGTCAAGGTCACTGTGGCTATTTTTAGAAAAACTTTGTCATCGCTCTAGCGCCTACATTTCTCAATAGATTTTAAAATAACTTCACACAAATGTAGGGCATGATGATATCTCGAGCAAGTTCGACTTTCAGGGTGCTGCACCCAAGGTCAAGGTCACTGTGGCTAATTTTAGAAAAACTTTGTCATGGCTCTAGCACCTACATTTCTCCATGGATTTTGAAATAACTTCACACAAATGTAGGGTATGACAATATCTCGAGCAAGTTCGACTTTCAGGGTGCTGCGCCCAAGGTCAAGGTCACTGTGGCTTTTTTTTTAGAAAAACTTTGTCATCGCTCTAGCACCTACATTTCTCCATGGATTTTGAATAACTTCACACAAATGTAGGGCATGACAATATCTTGAGCAAGTTTGACTCAGGGTGCTGCACCCAAGGTCAAGGTCACTGTGGCTATTTTTAGAAAAACTTTGTCAGCGCTCTAGCACCAACATTTCTCAATGGATTTTAAAATAAATTCACACAAATGTAGGGTATGACAATATCTCGAGCAAGTTCGACTTTCAGGGTGCTGTGCCCAAGGTCAAGGTCACTGTGGCTATTTTTAAAAAATCTTTGTCATCGCCCTAGCACCTACATTTCTCCATGGATTTTGAAATAACTTGACACAAATGTAGGGTATGACAATATCTCGAGCAAGTTCGACTTTCAGGATGCTGTGCCCAAGGTCAAGGTCACTGTGGCTATTTTAGAAAAACTTTGTCATCGCTCTAGCACCTACATTTCTCAACGGATTTTAAAGTAAATTCACACAAATGTAGGGCATGACAATTTCTCGAGCAAGTTTGACTTTCAGGGTGCTGCAATCAAGGTTTTTGATTAGATCCTTATCATACTTGCAGGTAATGATGACATACATAAGAGCTTGGATGAGTTCGAAATTTGGCCGGATTCGAGCATAGAGTACGGAGATAGCTGCCCTTGAGCCTTTGAAAAAATCCCATAGTCTTATAATGGAGAAAACAACGTCATCACATTTTCATTCTTCATCGGATCCTCTTCATACTTGCAGGAAATGAGGATATGCATAAAAGCTTGGATTAGTTAGCATTACGGCTAGATCTCACCACTGACTATGGAGGACCTGCCCTGAGCATCCAAAAAATCAATGTTGCCACTTTTTCTTGGTTTCTACTGATCCGATCCTTTTCAAACTTGCAGGTAATGAGGAAATGCATAATATCTTAAACAAGTTCAAATTTTGGCCAGATCAGGCCAACCACTACGAAGTTAGGTGCCCTTGACAGCTCTGTCTATTGTGCTCTTGATCGGATACTTTTTAAACTTGCATATATTAAATGAGGACATACATAATGTTTTGGATGAGTTTAATTTTCAGCCTGATTGGACCACTGACTGTGGAGTAGCTGCCCTTGAGCATCTTAAATATCCCTATAGGTTTACAATGTCTCTCAGGTGAGCATTGTTGCCCTTTGGGCTACTTGTTTCTCATCCAAAACAATCTCAAAGATCTAGAAACATCTTGTAAGACAGAGCTAGATCACTGGGATTAAAAGAGATTTCGATGATCATTTTGGAGGGAGTAAACCAGTCTTGAAGTGCAACAAATATTGTATCAATTCACAAGTCTTCTGGAGCAATTGAGCAAATATTTATTGTGACTTACAGGCATATGCTTACCATTTTAGCTATAGATGAGTTAAGTTTCTTGAACTTTTTACTAAATTTGCTATCTTCAAATTCTTCAAAAAGCAAATTCTGTAAATCTGGTTCTAGATACCTATGAACATAAAACAAAGCTACAGTACAAAATGTAAGCACCAAATCAAGCAGAGCTGACCCTGAGTCATGTTTGCCATTCAGAGTCTTTCTTCGAGCCACACAACCAAAGAAGTGGCATGTGCACTCAGTAACGACTGAGAACAGCCTGGGCATCCACTCAGTCTGATCAGAGTCTTCCCTGTCCACACAGAGGTAGCTTAAGACCCATAGCTACCTTAGATACCCTTACAGCACACAGTGAAAACTCTTGAGCAGACGGGGTGGATGCCCAGGCTGATCTGAGTCATCGCTGGGTGCACATGCCACATTGTTAGTTTTGTCATGTCGCAACTCATTTCTGTTTGCTATTCAGCTCACACTATTTGTCATGCACTATCCCAATGTGCTTAAATATTAAAAGAGGTGCTGTGGTTATAGAGAAGCCCTTATGGTGCAGAAGGTCTTGGGTTGGAATTCCGCCTTGGGTCAACCAGTGACTAGAAAACTCTCTCTCTGTCGACCAAGCAGTAAATGGATACCTTTTTCGAATCAGGGAAGGATACGGTAGCAAAAGCAAAGGAATCGGCTCTGCATTTCATATGCTGTGCCCATGATACAGTGTGGCTCTAACCCCCACCCCTCTATGGCCACTAGGCTATGGGATATCTTTACCCTACCTAACCTAATGTCTTAAATATTAAGACACCTAAAAACCATTAATTTTAACCTTTACATGTATCTATCCTACCCTAATGCACTTAAGTATTGAAACACCTAAAACCTTTTATTTTTCCATTTGGGACAATACAATACCAGTGTGTATTTTTTCAAATTTTAGGATCTATGCAGTCCCAATACTTGTGTAAATTATGGTACACTATAAAGGTTGCATTCTGCGGAAATTTCGTACCTTTCAAGATCTTTCTTATCTCGTTTACTAAGGAGATCTAACTTTGTCATCACATTAACATGGGGCGTTTCAAGATTCACCATTGTGGACAATGCTGTTAATACTCCTGACACAAATTTGGACGCCTCTATCAAGAACTGTGAGTCTATGAGAAACACACCACAAACCCGGAAATTCCAATTTTGTAATGTGTCTACTAACTGTTTCATGACTGGTATGTGGGTGTATAGCTCAATCTGACCTGAAAATTATGCAAATTATGAACAAATTTTACCCAGGGCAAAAAACTACTTTTCTTCAACGTAGTACCATATCTGTTTGAATGGCAAAAGAGTGGGTATAAAGATTTTTGAAAGTCTGAGTGGGGATATCGAAGATTTGCCAGAATATGAAACTCAAAATAATTGTTTGTCTGACCCGCTTCATATATTGCAGCCATTATTAAGTCACTTATTTGTTTGTGTAGCATGAAACGAAATTAGAAAGGAAGAAAAAGTATATAAAAGACTTTTAAATGTTCAAGATTTCAAGTGCTGGAAGGCTGGGGTTCTCTTTAAAGCTCCAGAAACATGAAACTATAATTACTGCTTCTCTTGGAGAGCAAGTGATTCAAAAGTGAACAAAGTGTAAGAATTGCAGTGTCTCTCTCCTTCAGAGTGGAAAGGTGATCCCCATAATGCCAATGTATCTCAACAGGAGCCTATAATTTTGTCTCACGTGAGAGAAGTTAAAACTCCTGATGTCAATACCTACCTGGACAATCAAAGAGTATGTAATCATCCTCAATGTCATCTAGTTGTTCCTGCAGCCAATCAAAATTCTGTGACAAATACCTGTAAAAATATAGGAACCATCCCAATTATGGTCATCTCATTTTATGAAAGAATTTTAATCCTGTTACAGTCAAACACTGTAAAAATACTTAGTATTGGGACAGCCAGGTCTGAGCAAACAGTGCAGACCCAGATCAGACTGCTCCAAAAGGAGCAGTCTGATCAGAGCCTATTTGCCAACCTTTTGCATCTTTTGGACAGGGGCTCCTATGTTTCTTGCAAATTTATTAAAATTACCATTTGGGACTCCTTCCTTTTCTACAACAGCCCTCTTGGATTCCTACTTAGGAATGTCAAGCAAGATCCCTGAGTTATATCAGGACCATGGGTGAATATGAAGGACTCTGTACAATGAAGCACCATTTAGGTTCTGACAGAATCTAGCCTCCAGCAGCATGGCCCTGTGCCCTAAAGTTGCAGACATTTCCACCAATTTTGAGAGCAAACATTTACCAAACCCTTACCAGTCTGATGATCAAAATGCAAAATGATTTTGCATTTTGGTCATCAGACTGGTATGTGGTGGGATCATTTTGCATTTTGATCATCATACTGGTATGTGTTGTGATCATTCTGAAACATCATCCTGGTGTGTGATGGATCATTCTGCATTTTGATCATCATACTGCCATGTGGTGGGATCATTTTGCATTTTGATCATCATCCTGGTATGTGGTGTCGATTTGCAGTTCGATCACCTGACTGGTATATGGTGGGATCATTTTGCATTTTGATCATCATCCTGGTATGTGGTGTCGATTTGCAGTTCGATCACCTGACTGGTATATGGTGGGATCATTTTGCATTTTGATCATCAGACTGGTATTTGGTGGGTTAAATGACAGGGCTGGTAGAGACTGAATCTGTTTACATTTGAATATATAAGAAACTTACTCCATACAGAACACAAGCCCTCCGTTAGGGCCAAACTTCAGTGATTCATCCTCCATGGCATCATCAACCTGAATCAGCTCACGAACATCTGTAATGACAGTATTGTAATATCATAAATATTAACAATAACCCGTCTGAGCAAACAGCAGCCCCAAAGCATGCTAAATAAAAGGCCATCGGCCAAGTGTCACCCGACGTTTGAAATGTGTCACAAACTGCAGCCCTTTATTCAGTTTCAGAGTAACTATATGGCCAAAAACAGAAAATATGTGTATTACAGAACCTGGTCAGCAAATAATAACTGAAGCACAATTACTGGGCCTCTATGAAGTTATAAAATACTTAAGTTTAGAAAGGGGCATTTATGTGTAAAACCAGAAAATATGTGTATAACAGAACCTGGTAAGCAAATAATGACTGAAGCATAAGCAGAGACATATACCCCAATTACTGGGCCTCTATGAGGTTATAAAATACTTAAGTTCAGAACTGGGCGTATATGTGTAAAATCAGGCTACTGAAACTTTAGGCCCTTACAGAATGCCCAAAACATAAGACTGTATACCCAATAACAAAATAACAAGGGCCATAATCCTCCTAATATGAATCTGATGAAAAAGAACAATGCATTTATGAAAATTCAGCCCATTAATATGAATAGTTCTTGAGTTATCCCTTTATCTTTAAGTGAATGTCTATTATCTATGGAAGGGGAATAACTCTGTCATTAATCAATTCAGCATATCCTAACAATAGTCAGAATACTCAATTTACCAAATGCTAATAGCATACCAAATTTCAGCTCTCTCGGTCAAACGGTTCAAAAGTTGGAAAAATACCAAAAACGACAAAGGGCCATAACTTTGTAAAATATAGGACAATTGAAATTCCAAAATCACATGCATATCTTCAGATCATGATGAAACATTCTGCACAATTTCAAGTCAATCTGATAAAAGATGTGGCAGGAGTTGCGGGGACAAGGTCTGAGTCAGCAAGGGCCGTAACTCCATCAAAAATGGGCGAAACAAAAATAAAAAACCACATGCACATCTTCATATCATAAGAATACAATCTGTAAAATTTCAAATCAATCTGATGAAAGACCTAGGAGGAGTTGCGGGGACAAGATTTCGGACGGACGGACGGACGGAAGGACGGAAAGACGGACGGACGGACGGACGGACGGACTGACACACGGACGGACGAGGGTCATTTCTATAGTCCCCCTCCGCCTACGTCGGGTGACAACAAGCAGTCTTAATCTGGCTGCACAATTTGCCATTCTGCAGCACTTTTTTCATTTTTTACTCATCCAGTGCTCCAGTTAAGAAGGAGTAAAAGGGATACTGATAGTTTGGGATAATTTTCTTTACTTCCCCAGTTTGCATGAAAACATATACTGTAAACCCCAGAGTTGTCTTGCTGAGACAGTTCTTATGAGTGGTAACAACATATGGTTTCATTTACAAATAAGAAAAATTATATCCTAATTATCCTCAATACCCCTCCTTATTTGGAGCTCTGCTCATCCTAGGACAAGATAAAATTCAACCACAAGTCTGAAGTATTTAAGATTTGTGGCCCGAGGTCCATGTAAATGACGAGGCAAAGCAGAGGTTGTTAACATCAATCAAGGGCAGCAACAAACACTTAACACTAAACCGTAAGAGGTTAAGAGTTTTTCCTACACTCTTTACATTGGTTTTCCATCCATTAACTCAGTTAATTTGTTTAATTCCCATGTAGTTCCTGTACAGTGGAGATAAGGTCACAAACATGTACATTTCAATGTCAATCAAATGTCTAAGTGACAAATTTGCATGTTTTTTGTTGTTGTTTTTATGAAAAATTTACATGCAAACAGTCTTTTTTATTTTATTTTATTTTTTTTTCCAGCTGTCTTACTTGATACAAAGAACAATTTGCAAGAGAAAAACAGGACCACTGTCAAGGCATTACCTCTTGACCAGACATGGTTTAACAAATTGGTCCTTGGAACATACATTTCCACATGGACAATCTTGGGATTAACAGATTCAGCATGTACTAATATAGCTTGAATTTTCAATTCCACCAACAGCAAAACAATATGGATGAGTACTCATACAACTTAATTTGAACCAGCTGATTCCACTATCCAGCTTAACCCTTTCTTTACTAGTGGAATTGTCCATCTTTATCATTTGGATGAGTCCATTTCTAGTTTTAGGGGTTTCTGGTGGACGTTTTTCATTTTTATGGTATTTTTCATAGAAATTCCTGTAGGCAAACCGTGTAGACCCTGATCAAACATTGCATTCTGTGGCATCTGAGTTGGGTCTGCTCTGTTCACATATATATGTCCACAAAACGGGTTTCCCATCTTAAAGGGTTATTGTATCAAACATTGCTTGGGGACTGACAAACAGTAATCCTGATAAGACTATGCCTAGAAGCAGTATAATATGTGAAGAGCAGCCTGGTCTTGATCCAAATTGATTGTTTACTTGTGTACACCTTCCAATTTTTCACCATTTTCAAAAGGAAAGACAAGTTCTGTGACTTCCTGTTTGCTTCCCTAGATGATTAAGCCCTTCAAAATTGTAGTCTGTTCTTAAAGGAAAGAATTTGCTCTTAGGGGAGCTAATTCTTTTCTTTAAAGAATTAACCCCCGCTGAGAGCAGAGGAAAAAATAGCCATCAGAGGAGATGGCAAATCCCCCGACCACAGGCCCCCTGCGCCTTGGTAAACAGGGTGCACTTCAAAACGCATATAAATAGTATACTGTCATTCTTTTATGCTCCTTATTGACATTATCTGCTTAACAGATGCATGATTATCTAACACTCAGACCAAAACAGTATGCCAGATTGCTAAAAAGAGGTAAAATCTGAAATAGCAACCATGTAGACAATGTATTGCAAATGATACATTCAACATTTCAAAATGTGTGAATAACTTTTAAAGTACAAGCCCTACAAATCTAATTTTGAGCTCTCTAGTAAGTGAATTTGGACAAAGAATCCAAATCTGTAAAAAAAAAAAAAATCTTTTTTTTTGCGGGGTGGGGGGGGGGGGGGGGGGGGGGGGACTCAGAAAAGTATGAAAGCAAGAGGAGTTGTTATTCTTGTATGAGACAAACTGTCATGATCGGATCTCCATATCTGTGAAGTATCATAAAAATATTTCAAAGGGTATTCAAGTTATGGAGCAGACACTAAATCACACCTAAAACCATCAAGGGGAAATAACTCAAAAAGTTAGAAAGCAAGAGTTGTCATTCTTGTTCGCAACATATCAACATTACCTGTTCTACATAACTATGAAGTAATATGAAAATATTCCAAAGGGTATTCAAGTTATGGCGCGGACAAAAAATCACACCTAAAACCATCAAGGGGAAATAACCCAAAAAGTAAGAAAGCAAGAGTTGTCATTCTTGTTCGCGACACATCGTCACGACCTGTTCTACATATCTGTGAAGTATCATGAAAATATTTCAAAAGGTATTCTAGTTATGGAGCGGACACGAAATCACACCTCAAAACATCAAGGGGAAATAACTCAAAAAGTAAGAAAGCAAGAGTTGTCATTCTTGTTCGCGACACATCGCCATGACCTGCTCTACATATATGTGAAGTTTCATGAACATATTTCAAAGGGTATTCAAGTTATGGAGCGGACACGAAATCACACCTAAAACCATCAAGGGGAAGTAACTCAAAAAGTAAGAAAGCAAGAGTTGTCATTCTTGTTCGCGACACATCGTCATGACCTGCTCTACATATCTGTTCAGTATCATGATAATATTCCAAAGGGTATTCAAGTTACAGAGGGGACACGAATCTGCCAAAAATTCACCAAAGGGGAGATAACTAAAAAATTACAAAAGCAAGTGTTACCATTCTTGCACGCGACACATCGCCATGACCTGTTCTACATAACTGTGAAGTATCATGAAAATATTAAAAAGGATAGGGTACAGTTTATTTATGATTCACCTAAACAGACTTGTCTTCTGGAAGTTCCTTAAATTTAAGATCATTATGGTATGACAAAATTCTTTCTTTCTGCACAACTTACCAACCAAGACAGGATAATCAAAGTGCTCTGCTGCAGGGTCAAGGTTGACAACATGTACTGTCCGTCTGAGTGTCTCACAGTGCTTCACCATGTTACTGCAGTATGTTGACTGAAAATATATATCAAAGCTGTGATTTGAGGATGAAAATTCAATGGGCATTTTTTTTTTCTATTCTAATTTGGGGATAAAATTAACTTTTATGGATTTCTTTCTCTTTTTTCTGTTGAGAAAAATGAGGGAGGGAATAAAATGAAAGCATTCATTGTTTTCTTTTTCTTTTTCTTCCTTCTTGATTTAGGGGTGAAAATTTACATACCATTCAGCTCTCTCTCATAAATAGCGAGTCTCCATATTTTGGGAGGCTGTCCCACTTTCCCTCCCGAATTAACCAACAAGAGCTGTCGCCTGACAGCATAGCTCGCCTGAATAGGTGCCTACCCATTGCACAGTCGCTATAGTGATGTGGCTTGCATTGCATAAAACTTCAGGCAAGCTCCTGAACAGAGTCTGGGATGCCATAACAAATTGGGATGCCATAACAAATACCTGGCGAAGTCTGGTAGCTCCTGAACAGAGTCTAGGATGCCGTAACAGATACATGGGGGAGTCTGGTAGTCCTGACCAGAGTTTGGGATGCCATAACATATACCTGGCAGAGTCTGGTAGCTCCTGAACAGAGTTTGAGATGCCATAACAAATACCTGGCAGTCTGGTAGCTCATGGACATAGTCTGGGATCCCATGACAGATACCTGGCAGAGCCTGGTAGCTCCTAAACAGAGCCTGGGCTGCCATAACAGATATATGGTGGAGTCTGGTGGCTCCTGAACAGATTCCCTGATGCCATAGCAGATACCTACCTAGCGGAGTCTGGTAGCTGCTGAACAGAGTCTCGGATGCCATAACAGATACCTGGCGGAGTCTGATAGCTCATGTACAGAGTCTGGGATTCCATGACAGATACCTGGCGGAGGCTGGTAGCTCCTAAACAGAGTCTGGGCTGTCAAAACAGATACCTGGCGGAGCCTGGTACCTCCTGAAAGGAGTCTGGGATGCCATAACAGATACCTGGCGGACTCTGGTAGCTCCTGAACAGAGTCTGGGATGCAATAACAGATACCTGGGGGAGTCTGGTAGCTCCTGAACAGAGTCTGGGATGCCATAAAAGATACATGATGGAGACTGGTGGCTCCTAAACAGAGTCCCTGATGCTATAATAGATACCTACCTGGCAGAGTCTGGTAGCTCCTGAACAGAATCTGGGATGCCATAACAGATACCGGGCAGAACCTGGTAGCTCCTGAACAGGGTCTGTGATGCCATAACACGGCTGAGTCTGGAAGCTCCTGAACAGAGTCTGGGATGCGGTAACAGATACCTGGTAGAGCCTGGTAGCTCCTGAACAGAGTCTGGGATGCGGTAACAAATACCTGGCGGAGCATCGTAGCTCCTGATCAGAATCTGGGATGACATAACAGATACATGGCGGAGCCTGGTAGCTCCTGAAGAGTCTGGGATGCGGTAACAAATATCTGGCGGAGCCTGGTAGCTCCTGAACAGAGTCTGGGATGCGGTAACAAATACCCGGCGGAGCCTCTTAGCTCCTGATCAGAATCTGGGATGACATAACAGATACATGGCGGAGCCTGGTAGCTCCTGAAGAGTCTGGGATGCGGTAACAAATATCTGGCGGAGCCTGGTAGCTCCTGAACAGAGTCTGGGATGCGGTAACAAATACCCGGCGGAGCCTCTTAGCTCCTGATCAGAATCTGGGATGACATAACAGATACATGGCGGAGCCTGGTAGCTCCTGAAGGGTCTGGGATGCGGTAACAGATACCTGGCAGAGCCTGGTAGCTCCTGAACAGAGTCTAGGATGCGGTAACAAATACCTTGCGGAGCCTGGTAGCTCCTGAACAGAGTCTGGGATGCGGTAACAAATACCTGGCGGAGCATCATAGTTCCTGAACAGAATCTGGGATGACATAACAGATACATGGCGGAGCCTGGTAGCTCCTGAAGAGTCTGGGATGCGGTAACAAATATCTGGCGGAGCCTGGTAGCTCCTGAACAGATTCTGGGATGCGGTAACAAATACCCGGCGGAGCCTCTTAGCTCCTGAACAGAATCTGGGATGACATAACAGATACATGGCGGAGCCTGGTAGCTCCTGAAGAGTCTGGGATGCGGTAACAGATACCTGGTGGAGCCTGGTAGCTCCTGAACAGAGTCTAGGATGCAGTAACAGATACCTGGCGGAGCCTGGTAGCTCCTGAACAGAGTCAGGGATGCGGTAACAGATACCTGGCAGATGCCATAACAGATATGGTGGAGCCTGGTTGCTCCTGAACAGAGTCTGTGATGACATAACAGATACCTGGCGGAGCCTCATGGCTCCTAAACAGAGACTGGGATGCCATAGAGGATACCTGGTGGATCCTAAACAGAGTGGGATGCCATCACTTCTGCTTGGTGGATTCCGAACAGAATCTTGGATACTTTAAGTATTATTTGTCCAATCAATGAAGTTTTCCTAAAGGATGTTTTAAATCAATTGCAGGAAAAGAAAAGTTACTGAAGCAATGCAAACACAGCTTTATGGTCCGAGAAGTGTGATTCAAGGACCCCACATGTAACCTGAAGCTGCATCACATTAGTGTAAACATGGTCAATGAGACTGTTGTTGTCTGTAGTTGGCTGACTAATCTGTTGTTTGAGACCTATAGTTTTCAAAATTGCATGGCTAGAGTTGGCTAGCAGATCAACATTGAAATCTCCAGCAAGGACAACTGGCACACCAACAGTAGACTGATACAGCTGTTCAGCTTCTTCTAAAAACTTCTTCAGCTCTGTCCATTTAGCTTTTGGTGATGCATACACTGCTGCTATTCTGATTTGTGGTACATCTTGAAACTCTGTCTGTATGACAAAGGTAACCATTTCTATGACAGTTCCAGCTGATGTTTTCTTGACCTTGTGGCCAATTGCTGACCTGTCTATTTCTAATTTAGTATAAACAATCATGCCAAATGGTGAGCGAGATGTTCCTGAACACTGGCCATCAAATCTAAATGAGTAGAATCCTGGAATAGAATAGTCACCAGTGACATCAGATGGCTTGAGCTTTGTTTCAACAAATATCATCACATCAGAACAGCTGTAGTTCTCATCTGGTAATATGTCCCTGAAGTGTTTATGAAGAGATCTTACGTTGTGACAGAGCAACTTCAGGCAGGGTTTCTTGGCAGTATGGTAGGTTAATAATGGTGACTTTAACAACATTTCTGTTCCCAAACGTTCCATTTCTTCTTTCACAGCTTTACTTGTTGCAACTGACTTTTCATTTAACTCTCTGATATAGAGATTGTCAACTGAAGTCACACGACTTAAAGCTACATAGTGGGAATGTTCTACCTGTAAAATCAACCACAGCAGCCTCCATGGTATCACCTTGGCATCTGTGGCAAGTCTTTGCTGCAGCACATCTTAGAGGAATCTGTTCTCTCATTACCATCACAGACTGGTATCGTCCAACTGGAAACTGACGTTTCACCTTGAATATTGGGGTCCAGTTTTTGTGGATGGCTGAAGTATATAATTTCTTATTTTCCTCTCTACACTTCCTTCCAACAGATTGATCTTCAAACTTAACCCACAGATAACTGATTTTGCCAGTTGCAGTTACTGAGCCTACTGATTCGAGGACACAACCGGCCCCATTGGCCAAACCATCTTCAACATCTATGTTGCACGATATCTCATTTCTCAGTCCCAGTGCTGACTTGTATTGTGAACTTAACCCCATTGTTTTGCTTGCATCTTGAGGAACTGATCTTTTCACTTTCTCCTTCACATCTTTGGATACGTCCCCTAAAACAACATCCATTGCTTTAATGCATATTTTATTGGTACTGGTTTCATATACCAAACCGTTGTGGCTGTCAACCATCCTGTTGGATATAAAGATGTGCGGTACCTTGAGCGGATAGTCTGGATGTAATACGTCTTTGTTGATAACTCTAGTCTTGAGCATTTGTATGTCTTTCTCTGTGTGTCTGCTTTCTCTCAAGCGATTGAGTAACTGAGCAAACTCAGCTGAATCTTTCTGTCTCATGATAGTTGTTAACTGGAATATTTGAAAATTTTCTGTCCAAAGGTTTGTTGCAAGCGGTCCATAGTCTTGAGTCAGATTTTCAAACACCCAACCATCAAACACAGGCTTCAGCTGAAATAAATTCCCTACTGCAATAACAGAAATTCCACCAAACAGCTTTGATGAACCAGATATCTGCTGAAGTCTGTGATGAATGAAAGACAGCATTCTGTTACCTACCATGGATATTTCATCTATTATCAGGAGTTTGACATCTTGAAACTGACAATGAAGAGTGTTCAGTTTATCACTTGTCAATGGTTTGTAAGTTAGTTTTTGGCTGACAGGAATTTTGAACAGACTGTGCAGAGTGTTTCCTTTGATCAAGTAAGCTGCTATACCTGTTGGTGCTGCTAGGAGAACCTTGATGCTGTCTGGATTGCAGGTGATACTTTTGTTGTAGTATCTCAACAAAGATTGATAGATAGCCTTTACCACTACAGTTTTACCCACTCCTGCACCCCCTGTCAGAAATAAATATAGAGGACTGGCATTAACTTTTAAATGATACAGTACATGGTGGAAAATTTCTCTTTGTTGTTTGTTCAATGATCTGACCATAGATAAATAATCTTCCTCTGGCATGACATTTACCATGACTTCAGTCCTGTCACTCTCGGACTCAGCTGGTCCTCCTGGAATTTCATTGAAAGATGAGACTTCAGTATCTGGAGGGGCAAAGACTGGAAATATATCACCTTCTGTAATTCCTTCTTCTTCATCATCTCTCTCCACTTGCTGGGCATTGGGGGCTAATCTATCCCATTCATCTTCCATGCTATCTTCAGTTCTCTTTTCAAGATCTTTAACTGCTTCATCTAGCTCATACCAGTTGTGGTTGTATTCTTTCATCTTTTCTTCTATATCGGTTATGTCAACCAATTGTTGGAATCTTTCCTGGTATGTTTCACAGTCTCCTAATATCATTTCTTCTTTTCGCCAAGGATAAAATAACATCAAGACTTCTCTGAAGTAGTTTTCTGAATCCATTTCATATTGGTATCTAACATAGCGGATCACTATGGGCCTCTTTCTCTTTCTTAGTACTGTACCATCTTCACACTTGTACTGTTTGGTTACATAACAGCTATCATCGGCTAGACTAATATCATCACTTTCTTCTCCTGTATTTACTGGTCTGCTGTTGTATACTACTCTGTAAATAGAACAGAAGTCAGCAAGGCACAGATCATGAAGTTTTCTTGGTCTCTGTGCATATCTCTGTATTATGCTTGTTGTCTCTACATCAGTAGACTCGTCCGGCAGATTTTGGATTAATTTCAGACTTTTTAGCATTATAACTCTCTCATTTTCTGGAGATGTGTTAATGAACATAACATCACGTGAAGCTTTTTTCAAAGGCAGCTGCAAAATAAAGTACACTGCTTCTTGTGCGGATACTTCAACATGTGTCAAGAATTTGTGACCAATAGTCCTGACTTGTTTTCTTATGTCCTGATTTCCTTCTTTAGCTTCTTTTGTAGCATTGAAGAGCAAGTTGCTCATGCCTCTTTGAGCTTTTGCTATGTATGTCACTATGTACATAGCACAGGCATACGGATCAGTAACATACTGTATATCCATATTTGCCCTCCAACACTGCAAAAGACATTTGTTGTAACTATTGATTCTAATTTCATCCACTTGTCTCTGTAAGAAGATTTTTAGACTTTTTAAGGAGGATCTGACTGCCAATGTATATTCTTCCATTCTCAAGTTAATTTCCTTCAAGAAATCATGAAAATCTATGTTTTTACCATTTTTCAAATCATCAAGTACTTTCTTGATCTTTTCCCAGTTCTTTTCATGCATTTTTTTCTCCTCTTCTGAAGTTTCTGGACCCAAGGGCTCAAGAATGCATGTTTCTGGCATTGGTGGCATTGGAAAATTAAACCTACATTCATTTTTATTTTTTCGTTGACATGTCCTGGAATGAGAATGTTGCTGTAGAGGGACAACATCATCCACAGACTCTTCTTTCCTGCAGGTTACATACTTATCTACAAATGCAATGACCCTGGCTTCAGCATCTTCGCTCTCATCAAGAGCTGGTGAATCTTCAACCCAGACAAGCATGTGGATATGAGGAGAGCCCCTCATCTGAAATTCTACCTTATAGAAATAATCTGAAACTTTTCCTATTATATTGGCTGGGCTCTGAAGAACATCACTGATTAATTTTTTGACTTGATGCTCAAAATGTCTAGCACATGTGACCGGGTCACTCTTGATCAGTTCTGACTTCTGGAACCAGGTGAGCTCTGATGCTTCTTGATCAGAAAGTGTTTTCATATGTAGAGACTTGTATAAAATCTGCAGAAGGTGAATCCACCTAGTTTCTGCTGAAGAAAATGACATGAACCATGTGGGAATCCCTAACTTGCGTATCATAGCAAAAATGTCCTTTTTTGTCTGTTCCCAGTATGGTGGAGACCCTCGGAGATCCTTAAAAATTCTAAAGCCTTCATTCAAACGACACAGTTTTTCAACATTTTCCATTGATTTTAGATGGCCAGCAGTCACATCTTGTTTTCCTTGGGCTTTCCTAATACAGATATTGGCTTTATCAAGAATGTGCTTTGTCTGTAGCTTCTTAAATTTGAAAAACAAATTGGGAATGTGACTGGCCATCCTTCTATCTGACCTTCGCAATTCTGATTTGCAAATATCAGCATAGCTTACCTTGACTGGTCTCTCCATGTTGTCAGGGCGGGCTCTTCCACTAAATAATGTAGGAAAAGCCAGTTCTTCTGCATTATGATCCATGAAAATGCTGACTGGAGTATTTCCTTCAGCAGGAGCAAACGAAAATATGCGACAAGCCTCATCAGTCAGATCCTGGGGGACAAGAAGAGTATCCAATATGCCCACTGGTTGCTCTTGAGCTGCAGTTTCATCCCAAGGATCTGGTTCATCAGTTGATTCATCTGGCCTGTCATCATCAGTTGTTTCCACAATACCATTTGTTTGATTCCAGTCATCATTCACAACAACACCTTCCTCCTGATATAACCTGCAATTTGCTATTAACCAATTAATTGCAGTTATGACTTTTTGCGGGCGTATGTTTTTAAAAGCAACATGATGCCCAAAACTCTGTTTTCTTTTCAGCTTAACTGGAATGCACTCACTGTCATTCATATTTCTAGGAAGTTTCAAAACTGTATTAGTAACATTGGCAGGAACATTGACAACATTTCCATTAAGGCTAAGCTGGCCACCACGAGGAAGCTGATGCAGACACATAAATGGGATGCGTGTTGCTACCAGTCTTTCTTCCATATCTGTCAAATCCAGTTCCGGAGGTTTCAATGGAAAATCCATAATGTTGGCTATGGCACAACTTGGATTTTTTTTACTCCTAATGGCACTTAAACATGTATGACATATCCACTCCTTGTTATCCACACTTGTTGTACCTGTGAACAGCATTTCTTTCAGTTTTTCTTCAATATTAATTGATTTCGGCACTAGCCTTACACTTTCTCGATACATCATTTGACTGCAACATGTGCACACATATAAGGGCCCACTCTGAACAGCTATGTGAAAGTTTTTTATAATCTGGGGAACAGAGATTATTTTTCTCTCCTTTTTTTTCTTATTTTCTGATGCTTTGTAAGATTTACTTTCTCTTGTCAATTGTTTATGTTCTTTTGCTTGATACCTACTTGCAACAGTTTTCTTCCTCATATTTTCCAAGTTTCTGATTTCGATGTATTTCCTTATTTTGTTTTTACGTTCTTTATCTCTTTGATGACCAACAGTATTCAGCCTTTTCTTCCTATTTTCCATGTTTCTAAGTTCTACATCCTTGCGGGCTTCGTGTTTACGCCCTCTATTCCTGACATGACCATCTGGATTCAGCCTTTTCTTTCTATTTTCAATGTTTCTAAGTTCTACATCCTTTCGGGCTTCATGTTTACGCCCTCTATTCCTGACATGACCATCTGGATTCAGCCTTTTCTTTCTATTTTCCATGTTTCTAAGTTCAACATCCTTTCGGGCTTCATGTTTACGCCCTCTATCCCTGACATGACCATCTGGATTCAGCCTTTTCTTTCTATTTTCCACGTTTCTAAGTTCAACTTCCGTTCGAACTTCACGTTTACGCTCTCTGTTCCTGACATGACCATCTGGATTCAGCCTTTTCTTTCTATTTTCCATGTTTCTAAGTTCAACATCCTTTCGGGCTTCATGTTTACGCCCTCTATCGCTGATATGACCATCTGGATTCAGCCTTTTCTTTCTATTTTCCATGTTTCTAAGTTCAACATCCTTTCGGGCTTCATGTTTACGCCCTCTATCCCTGATATGACCATCTGGATTCAGCCTTTTCTTTCTATTTTCCACGTTTCTAAGTTCAACTTCCGTTCGAACTTCACGTTTACGCTCTCTGTTCCTGACATGACCATCTGGATTCTGTCTCTTTTTCATGTTTTCCTTTTGTTTTACTTTCTCAGTTCTTCTCTTTTCTCTTTTATGTTCTGCCTCTTTTCTTCGACTTTCAGAATTTTGCCTTTTTCTCAAATTTTCCATTTCTCTTATATTTGGTAATTCCCTTTTCTTCTGTTTTCGTTCTCTGTCATTTTGGCTTTGTTTATTACTCTGTCCACTAGTTACAATTTCCACTTCTTCAACATTTGTTTTCCTTTTTTTTATATTTTCATTTATAAAGTCATAACCATTTGGCTGCTTCCTTTTATTGTTCCTGCTGTCCGTTTCTGTCATTGTATTACTGGAATGTGTAGTTGGAAATGCAACTATTTGTCTTGATTGTATACAATCTCTTAAATGAGATCTCATCTTCAACTTGTCAAATGTTTGCCAACTGGGAGACATCCCTAAGCAGTAGCAGAATGCATAAGCAACCGCAAATGCCCCACATGCTGCATCTGCTCCCTGCTGGGTCACTGGTATGAAATCTACTCTACTTAAAAGCTCACTGCCATACAGAAGCCTAAGCTGAGGTACGATTTGTGTATAATGTTCAATTCTGCGAAGGGAATCATACACCAAGATTCGCCCTATCTGCGGGTTATACACCGATGTAACCCAATGATTACCTATATTATGTATATTGATTGATAGTTCACTGTCTGGAACTGGCGGGCTAGCTTCTGTTGGGTTTGAAAGAAACCATGTCATTTCAGCGGGTGTAATATACCCATGGTAGTCTGAACCAGTATACTGTCTGATCATGTCCAGTGCCACACAAATAACATCATCAGGGATAAAATTACCACATCCTCCCACCATATCAGCTACTATAGACATGTCTCTTACAGGTTCAGAAGTCATTCTAAACTTTTTATTCAAAGCTTTGTTAGTTTCCTCATATTCAGTCTTTATAGCTTTGGAACATGCATGGGACAAAAAGTTCTTATACGTAGTAAAGATGGTACTACAGCTATCACAATAAGTACATTTATGATTTACTAAAGTTTTTCTTGTCTTATATGACCGCTGACATCTTTCACAAATTAGAGTTTCCATGTTATTTTGAGATGAGCTTTGTCTTACCTGAGCAGCACATATATTTACTTTAGTAACAGTGTGTTCCTCTTCATCTTTATTTGTAACCACGAAGACTGCTTTAGTACATTTGTGTTGCTGGAACTTCTGATAAGAACTGAAGATTTTGTCACAGGCACAGCAGAAAGAACATCTGTGGTTCAAGAGAGTTTTTGCGGTTTTAAACCATTTTTTACATGCGGAGCATTGCTCCATACCATTACCATTATATATATGGGCCCCTTTGTTTCCTAACAGGATGTTCAGTACCAGTGCAGTTGAACCTGAAACAAATGAAAGAGTTTCAAATCAATCATTATCTCAAAGAAAAGGCTTTAACAATAAAATCAAAAGCTTTAAATTTAAGTGACATTAAAGCTTAAGTTAGTTTCAGGTTTTACAGTTAATATTGCTACAGACCATAAATAATTGTTTCATACACTGGTCATAAGTTGTGAAAACCAAGGATGAAAATAAGGATCATACATGTTTCATCATGGATTAATTTAAAGAAATATCTGGCAACAAGCATTTGAACAATTCTAAAAGACCAGCAAAAGTTAATATAGGTAATGAACATGAATGATTGCTTTTCCATATTAAACTGTGCAAGCCTAATGTGAAATCATGTTATTATATAATAAGAAACAGTCAAAGTTGATCATGTTTGTCAAAACAATTTCACTGTAATGCAGACAGTTTTACTATAAATAACAGGAAACTTGAGAGAAATCAATTAAGTGTCAACAAGGCTCATAGCTACATGTATTTAAAGTATGCCAGTTTAATATTTTCATACAAAAGTAGCAAGAAAGTGTAACAGGGCAAGTCACTTGTTTTGTGGGTGTATCTCGGATGGGGTTGGGAGGAATTTAGCTAATAAAGATATTCCTTCACACCCACTGAGGCACACATATACACAAAGTTAAAACTTCTGAAGGCACCTGATAAGGCAGATTTTAAAGATAAATTCTGTGAATCAACTTTTATTTTTAAGTAAAATCATGCAGAGAACCCTAATTCAAAGTGCCTCAGTAAGACAGTTCAAGTGAGCGGTAACAGCAGTAACTGTTGCATTTAATGACTCCATAATTATCATCCAAACCCAGCACTATCTGGAGCTTTAGCATCAAGAAATTATCAACTTACCATTGTCAAGTGCTGTGCAGTTCCATGCTGGTCTTGAACAACGATTACTACTTTCAGCTGTATACACTATGCTAGTTGACTGACAGAGATAGAAATGGACCACTTTTCTTTTTCTCATAGAACGTTGGGCCATCATTGGTATCACTGTAACGAAATATCAATTAACTGATGTAATATAGTACATGTACATGTAAAATTCATGCAGTGACATATAACAAATTTAATATATTAGCAGTGATTTTGTTGGTTGATTTTATGCTAAACGTCCACGGTAAACAGCTACGGTCATGTCGGGACGGTCAGTTAACCTAACCACACTATTCCTGGGCAGGCTTAGACCTCCTAAGCGGTTAACCAGTACTAAGTGCACATATTTTCGCCAGTAACTGACAACTGCCCTTCTTGAATCAGCGGAAGGAGAAACGAAAGTATGTGGCCAGACCGGGTTTCGAACCCAGGACCTCTGACTTATGAGTCAGGTGCCCTACCAATTGCGCTACGTGGCCCGGCATATTAGCAGTGAAAACTAAAGTAAGTGATTTCTGTTACTGACATTAAAATTATAATATACAAAACTATATGAAAATAACTTTCTCCTAGTTTAAAATATAAAATAACTTCCAGACAAATGCATTAAATTGTTCAGTAAACGACTGTTTTAAAATAATTATAGTATATGCATTAAACATTTTTCTTTCATGTTGTCATCCTGTGAACGTACTGAAATTGGGTACACCTCCATGTTTTCTGCCATTTTTACGATGGAGAACAACTTTCATGACCTGTTTGCTTCTATGGAGAACAAAGTCTTTCCAAAATGGAATCTACTCTTAAAGGAAAAGATCTGCTCCTAGAGAAGCAAATTCTCCCCCACTGATAAGGGAATGAAAAACAAAAATGGCACAGTTGCTTCCCTTAAAAGACCTATTCAACTTAAATCTTTAAATACAGTAGCTGATTTAAAATAATGTATATTATACCATGCGTAGCTTGTTAGATTTAGTCAAACATGATCCCTTTATCCACAAGGCCAGTGAAGAAAATTTCTACAAAATGTCTACAAAGTGGTGCAGAAACGCCATTTTTAGATATAGAAACAAAACATTATTCTACTGATGGGACATGGGTTTCATGTGTTTATTTTCTTGCTTCATGTCTTTTTAAAATAAATTTTAATAACGTTGAATAATTATGTTTTATGAAATAGTTCATAATTAGCAAAACAAAATGCATTCTGATCTTATTTTTCATTGTTTCTTTTCCTTTCTGAAATAACATCCAGAGTACATGTACAATGAATTTAACTTTTCATGTTTCTTCTTTATATGCATTATCTTTTTCAAAATGTCTAAACATCTGCTATGTGGCAATTTTGAAAACGTTATAGAACAATGTGCTGATACGTGTAGTTTCTTCTTGGCATGACAAGCTTGTATTGACCTGAAAGAAATCCATCACCAGGTATTAATTATATCATGCAAACAAAGAACAGAAATCCTGAGGCTCTAAAGTCTTCAGCAAAGACTGCCCATTTCAAACCTCTCTCATCTGAACAGCCTTTTACCTGAAAATTGAGTCAAGATGAAATGTAACAGAAGCATTAGTAAAGAACAATAAACTGAACTGGTTCATAATAAAGTAGTTCAACAGGGCTTATTCTATATGTATCATAGATGTATGCAGATAGTGACTAAAAATTTATCTTTTTATTGCAAATGGACAATTATAGTTTTTTACCCTCGATTTATTTGCTTGTTTGATAATCCACAATTTAGTATTGTGACAAGTCTTCAGAAATTTAACCATTACTGAAATTGTGTTCTGGCTTCTTACATCTCTGATTTCCGATAACTCCTCATAGGGTATAAAGATATGTTGCATAAAATAGTTGACTGAATGAATTATCCTGTAAGAGCAGTCTGATTGTGGTAAGCAACACCTGTTCCAAAATTTAACAAAATGTCCTGCCTGTAATTACGTTCAATAGGGTTTCAAATTACTTAGCAATTATGACTGGAATCAGCTTTAAGGTAGAATATTACATACAGGTACCAGAATAAACCCTGCTGTAAGACTTAGTGTGTGCAACTGATAATTTGGCATAGAGGGTAAGAAAATACAAAAGCAGACTAAAAATTAACTGTGAAGGCAGAAATATTTGTTTGGATTTACAAACACACAGTGGAGAAATAATTTGGTTGCAATTTTAGATTTGATAAAATAGAAGAATTATTATTATAAATTTTATTCTAAGTTTAGAATGCAAGTATTTCAGTGATATGCAGACTATATATGCCAAAATACTGAGTTACACACTTGCCATGTATACTTATCTACGCTTGATTAGCTTACTCACCATACACCTGATGATGGACAAGGTTTCTGATGAAAGCTGTCTGACAGAAAAACACTGTATTTACAAAAGAGGCACTGTAAAGCAACATAATGTAATATCATTACTATGATGACTGTAAATAATGGGAGAGGCTTAAATAAACATGTACCCTGCTGGAACGATGTCAAAATGATGTTGGACTGACACTAATGCGACATCTTCACATCGCATTGATATCAGTGAGACTTCATTATGATGGCATGTGCCTGTTGGGTATACTCTGCCCAGAAGGCTTATTATATTAGAGAAGTCTAACAGACTCTGAAATGTTTGCCAAGAAGTCAGAAGTGCAATTTGGCAAACCTTTAGATCAGTATCAAACATCAGTCATCAACTTAATCCATCATGGCATCGTAAAACTGTCATTAAAAAACTTTGAACAAAAACATTGCTGTAAATTTTATAACCATTTGCCTTAACTTCAAAGTCATCAAGTCAAGCAAGATGAAATTTTAAAGTCCATGAGCTTGAGGGTAGGAGGAGGCAGGATGTATCAGAATCCTAAACCAATATCTAACATCAATTCAAGTATTAGTATTAACTGACTCCATTGTGGATATAAACTTTAACCAAAATCTTTAAAACAAAATTCTAAGTCAATGACCTTGACCTCAAGGTCATCCAGTAGGGTAAGTATATAGTGTTTTGTAAAAACTAAAAAAAGTTTCTAACATCAGTTTAAGTGTAAACTAAATCTATGCCAAGCATTATAAATCAGTATGCAATTAAAAAACTAAAAAAAAGACCAAAATTTCCTAAGTCCATGACCTTGACATCAAGGTCACTGAGCAGGGCTGAGGTAGTACTCTGTAAAACTTTAGACTAATATCTAACTACAGTGCAAATATCAAAAGAATCAACCTATCGGTTCAGGAGATATGGGTCTTTAAAAAACTTAAACCAAACCATCCAATCAACAAAAGACAAATTTCTAAGTCCACAACCTTGACAACAAGGTCACTGAGTGGGGTGGGGGTGGTACCTTGAAAAACTTTGGACCAATATCTAACTTCAGTGCATGTATCAAAAGAATCCATCCATGGGGTACAGAGATATTGGGCTTTAAAAAACTTTAACCAAAACATCCAGTCCAAAAAAACTCAAATTTTCTAAGTCCATGACCTTGACATCAAGGTCACTGAGTGGGGTGGGGATGCTACCTACATAAACTTTGGACCAATATCTAACTACAGTGCAAGTATTAAAAGAATCCATCCATGGGTTAAGGAGTTATAGGTTTTTAAAAAACTTTAACCAAAACATCCAATCCGGACGCCGACGCTGACGCGGACGCGGACGCTGACGCGGACGCTGACGCGGACGCCGACGCCGTGGTGACAACAATAGCTCTTCCTGAACTTTCGTTCAGGCGAGCTAAAAATGGCCAATTATCCCTATTTTAAGTGCATCTCCTTATTTTTGTTTGAGTTTTAAGATTTTTCCACTTAAGTAGTATAAAATTTCCAAACATCTCCCTCATGGACATTTTCATGACTATCAGAGTGTGTGCAGCCTTGCTCATACCTGCCAAGTTTTAAGTTCAAAGAGTGAGCTGCGTGGGCACCCTCGATTTTTGCATATATTTTGGCGACGGAACATGCAGGAAAATGATCTCCAGGAGAAGTCTAGAGAGTGAATATTTCTCTCCAAAACAGATAAAAAAAAAATAACAAAAGAGAGAGAAAAAAATACTACTGGTCAGCCCTAACCTTATCATTTACTTTCTACAACAATTAATCTATTAATACCTGCCTGTAAATCTATATTTAGTGGTTACCCCAGGAATGAAAAAGGGCAAGGTAAAATATCTAAAAAAAAAAAAGAGTGGGGGGGGGGGGGAGCACTTAAATATGTGGATCTAATAAAAAAAAAAACTTTTTTTTTGTATGTGAGATTCCATGTAGTGTTGCCTTGCTTTATTTTAATTTTCTTTTTACATCATTTACATGTATTTATTTTCTTCGTACAAATGAGGTTTGTTTTAGCATACTCAAGGTACTATAAAAATTGAAAACTGTAAAAGTAATTCAAAGTTTAAAACAATGTTTTGCTATAAAAACAGCATGTAAGAACACAGGTGTAGCAACCATACAAGAAGTTGCCTTTTTGATTCAAGTGTGTTACGCATAAGGCGCAAGGCCCCTTTTATGCAGACACTCATATGTGACTACCGGTGTTGTTTGTCTTCACGGGCAGCATCTTTGCGTAACAACCCATCTTTGGCAAGGCATTTTCTATACAATAACTCCTCACCAACAGTCTGGTATTTCTACATCTACATCTATAAATTAAGTAGATGGCTTCAGACAGAAGTGTATTAAATTGAGAGTATTGACACATTTGTTCCTTCGCAATTGACGTCAACTATTTCCACGGGACAGTGAGCCTTTTAATGATTGCCAGTCCAGACATTATCTATTTACAGGCGAAGACTTTGATCATGTAATTTATTGTTTTTTAGGTTTCTCAAAGCATGAACTTCTTTGAATTCATGAGTTTTGGCTCTTTTTTCAAAATAAGACTGTGAGGTCAGGAGAATCATGTTTAAATCGTGGAACTTGGCAGGTATGTGAGGTGCACCTTCGAAAACTGAAGATGCAGTCTAAGATTATTGTTACAGTGAAGTCTCATCTGACCGGTCAAAGTAAATACCACTAAGAACTAAGACGCACTAAGAACTACTAAGAGACACTAAGAACTACATGTACTAAGAAGCACTAAGAGGCACTAAGAACTACTAAGAAACTATAAGAGGCACCGAGAGTTACCAAGAAGCACAGAACTACACTTTTTGAACAAAAATAAACGAAAAGTATCTTTATGGGCGTTTCCGGAAAGTAAATATAGTTGTGTTTCTTGCCGTGAACGCGCAGACAGATATACATGTAATTATTAAATTAATATTATTTCTCATTCTTGAGAATGCAAGAGAATAGAAAGAGAGGGGGAGAATGGCCTGTAAAGGAGACATGGCAATGAATTAGAAAGCTAGAAATGTGTCCACTGTATACGGATGCACCCGCCTAGTGCCTTGAGTAAGGTAGCGCCTTGATTAAGGTACTGACACTTGTAGGATAACTAGGTTTATAGAGCACAGGGTATAATCGATTCCGCCAATTTTCACTTCCTGCAGAGACTGTCCGTCATATTTGGCTTCCGCCGAGACTGTCCGCGAACTTTTGCTTCCTGCAGAGACTACTGTCCTCGCAAAATCGCTTCCTGCCGAGACTGTCCACGTGATTCTGCTTCCTGCCGAGAGCCTCAGCAGGAAGCAGAATCACGTGGACAGTCTCTGCAGGAAGCCATTTATCATGTACAGAAGTCTCGGCAGGAAGCAAGAGTTCGCGGACAGTCTAGGCGGAAGCCAAATATGATGTTCAGTCTCTGCAGGAAGCGAAAATTAGCAGAATCGATTATACCCTGTGTAGAGGCAGACTTGAATAACATAAAAGGCCATAGGCCAAGCGTCACCCGAAGTTTGAAATGTGACACAAACTGCAGCCCTTTATACAGTTCAAGAGTGATTTTATGGCCAAAGAAGAAAGTCAGTGGACCGTGATATACGAAAAACGATTATTATAAAGCATTTTCAAAAGTGCCTTAGTGTACATCCATACAACTATAAGGCCCTATTCTAGATCCTCACACCCGAGTCCATGCTTTGCTGTCTAGTGCCTCTTCGTGTTTTTTGGTAGTTCTTGGTGCCTCTTAGTAGTTCTTAGTGCCCCTTAGTGCTTCTTAGTAGTATTTACCCTGACCCCATCTGACTGATCATTCTGTTCTTACAATGAAATGTATGGTCGCGAAAACTAGTGACATTGCACAAATTTGACATAACAGTTGACCAGTTTAGTCGAGGCTCGATTATTACTTTTCCACTTCCTGCCGGTCCCATCACTAGTTGTGCGTATCTGGGCATGGTGTTTCACACTGTTTGAAATGCAGCTGAAAATGAAGGTAAACTGTTGTTGTTTTGGCACGTTTTATTCGGGTACGTGTACTCACCGGATCGGACCGGATTGGACTGAATCACCGGATCGGACCGGATCGGACCCGAATTTTACCATTTATAACTGTTTTATCATACTTTTTATGACTGTTTATGTTTATATTTTGTAGAAGATAGTGTGCCCAACGGATATATTGTAGTAATATTTGGGTTTAAAGGGGGTCTGCATTGCATTTAGCATGATGTATCCAGCACATATTATCTCTGCTCAGTGACCTATATGTATTTATAGGTCACTGCTCTGCTCTAAACCACCTCTATAACGTGTACCCACACTCTATGTTTCGAACAAAAAAAAAATCGGATTATTTCATCTGGCCTTTTCATTTTTTAGCCATTTCAATCACATTATATTGTATATGCATGTTCACGTATCTGTCTCAGTGAAATTTTCACGATATTACAAGCCGGGCCGGGTAGCGCAATCGGTAGGGTACCTGACTCGTAAGTCAGAGGTCCTGGGTTCGAATCCCGGTCTGGCCACATACTTTCGTTTCTCCTTCCGCTGATTCAAGAAGGGTAGTTGTCAGTTACTGGCGAAAGTATGTGCACTTAGTACTGGTTAACCGCTTAGGAGGTCTAAGCCTGCCCAGGAATAGTGTGGTTAGGTTAACTGACCGTCCCGACATGACCTTAGTTGTTTACCGTGGACGCTAAGCATCAAATCAACCAACCAACCAACCAACGATATTACAACAAACTGTAAATTCATTAAATTCAAATATTATTGTAATATATCTGTTGTATACACCATCTTATGCAAAATATACACATTAACAGTCAAAGAAAGTATTATAAAACAGCTATAGATGCTGAAATTCGGGTCCGATCCGGTCCGATCCGGTGATTAGGCCCGATCCGGTCCGATCCGGTGAATTTACGTACCGGTTTTATTCTGGGTTTTCCACAAGCCGCTTACAACAATAATAAGAATATTTTTTTAATTTTATTTCATTTATTGCGTTGATTAAATTAAAATACTTTTAATATAAAATTTTTACTGTAGGGTGATGTTATTTAATTGCCATATTTTCAGCGAATCAAGCAAATTGTTGAAGGCATAAGTGGCAGAACACACCCCGGAAGTGATTTACATCAGGAAGATTTTTTTCTGAGGAAAAGAAAAACAGAAAATGCCTGTAAGAACCAGTTATTTTGTACATTTTGATGCAGTGATCTGTTTAATTGTAATATGTGGTCGTGACCCTAAATGCTGCATTAATTTAAAGCTGTTATTTAGTATTTGGCTAGGATGCATGAGATTCCAAACGAAACTGACACTTGATTTCCTGGTCCTTTTGATTGAAGCCCATTGGGCGTCAAGGTACCACTCAACTCACAGTCCCCTGTGAACACAAAGTCAACTGGCCCAGGCACTGTGAATTGTTTTGGTACGTCTCATCAGGAAAGGTGGTTATATTTGAGATCCACGGTATACCTTATGATGATTAATCCTGTTTATACCCAATTCTCCTACTTCCGTAGTTTCTGCTATTTCCGTAGTTTGCCGACGTCTATGTCAACAGCCGATCACATGACCCCCCACTGCTAGTACAATATCTATAGCCCAGTTCAAATCACCAGATATTAAAATTTTCTGTTTTCTTTACAATGATACCCTTTTATTCCACAATGAAATTCACTAGATAGATCACTGGAAATATGTATTAATAAAACTGTAACGCCTGAGTTCAAAATGATATTTGAAAACTAAAATGTTCACTGAATAAGAAAATGTTTACACATGTGAATTAAGCGAATCCACTTCTTTGAACTGTACTATAGTTTACAAAATTTTCCCATCTTTTGATGTCATGAGCCAAAACTTCACCTTGACCTACGGACCTCAGGAGAAAGTTCCTTACAGTGGGCAGTGATTTTAAAGAAAGATTTAACTAACATTTCTTTAATGTTGTGACTTCATTTTTGACATGTAAGTCTTCAATATCCAGACATTTTATTGCACATAATTAAACTATTACAACATGCTACTGAAAACATTATTTCACTGACTTCCATTTAGTGCTACGGAAATAGGAGCATAGGGCATACTTTTTGTTTTGTGAATGGTCAGAATACTTATGCGGTCAAAAATGTGACTCGGATCACCGTAGAAAATGGATGACATATTTTTGAGCGCCGAAAAGTTTTTGGCGAAAAACAATGGACAAGTTGGATAAACCGCTTCCCAATGTGATTCCCCAAACTCTTCTGGATTGCATCAACGTTTTAGACAAGAATGACCCGACAGTTTCATGGAAATTAACCAAAAACTCGAAGGGCTTCTCACTAGCGGTCAGGATTTTTGCCGCCAAAAATGTCACGCCATTGAAGGACGGTCATACTGCTTTTGGACGTCAGTCAGTAATTCATCAGGACAACTCTACCGATGACTTACCATTGAGGAAACCAAAGCGGAAAAAGAAATCCCCATCTACCGTCGCTAGGGATCGTTCCAGAAGACAGAGGTTTCGGGAAAAGAAGAAATCTGCCCAAACTTCTCCTCTGAAAGCCCAGCAACAGCCAGCAGAGACCATTTGTGAACAGGATAACTCCTTTCAATCTGAATTGGATACCTCTGCAAACTCTGCTGTTTGTAAAGACAGCCCCAGTCGTTTAGATTCTGATGATTTATCCAATCAGAGTGATTTAAATGAACTGGTTCACTCTTCTGAGAGTTCTTTTGTTCTGAGTGTGGAAAAAGAGTTAACATCCCAGGACTATTATAATGAGCCAGATGATAACACTCCCAACTACTGTGCAAAGTGTAAAAAAGCTGGACAGACAGGTAGCCTAAAACACTGCACTGGCTGCAAATTTATTAAATACTGCAGCAAAGAGTGCCAAGCTGGACATTGGGCAGTCCACAAACAGCTCTGTAAGGCCATTCAGGGTCTTCCTAAACTTCAGTAGTCTCAGCATTTGATCTTGGAAGGTGTCTGGTGGTGGTGTTTATTTACTTTTCAGTGACTGACTTTGATTTCTTAGTTGTATTGGTGGTGGACTGGATATATTTTAGTGTGTTGACATTTACTTTTATATTCAGCGGTGGTGGATTATCCCCAAAGTTCTACTCATTAATGCGAGGTGTGCCTAAAAAGGCAGAATTTATACAACAACAACAACAACAACAACAATGCCCAAATTTGCCATGACAGCACAGTATGGGCATTTACTATTCTAAAAAATACATTCTTTCCTATGAAAACAACATTTTTCTTATCTGCATCAAGTTTTAACATATTTATTTTCATGTATGGACCAAGTAACAATAAATATATCTGTGGGATGTCAAACCAAGTAAAATTATTATTTTGCTATAATTTATGTTGTTTTCTTCTCTATAATAACCTTCCTTCAACATGATGCAAAGCAGTGGCGGATCCAGAAGGGGTTTGGGGGGTTCAAACGAACCTCCTTCTCAGCCCAAATAATCTTATTTTCATGGGGAATTTCAGGAAAAATTGGATAAAATGCATAAATCGAACCCCCTCAGCTGATTTGAACCCCCTATCCAAAATTCCTGGATCCGCCCCTGCAAAAGAGAGCCTACTACTCTCAAACAGAACCTCTACTCTTATTTAGGAAAAAAATTGCTCCTAGGAGGACACATTATTTTCCTTTAAGAGTTCACCCCCATTTAGGTCATTGAGAAAGGTATCTAAATTTAAAATGGCAGAGTTATTCCCCCGGCTAAAGGTGTACCATTCACCTTCAGCCATTGGCATATACAAATCAGCCTGACATTTGTGTGAACTGATCAGTCAGCACTTTTCATTTTTAGGTGCCTGAGGCTACATATATTGTCAGGAAAAAATCTGAGCAGAATGCATAGATGTGCAGGCTGAGCTGAGTCTTCCCTGTTGATACATGCTATTAGGTACCTTCCCAAATAATGATTATCCTAATATAAACCTGAAGTTGAGTATTGCATAATAATAATCCTATGAAATATTTGTATTTCAGGCATATCATTCCAAGTTTACAAATCCGCCAAAACTGGTGGGAAACATGGCATTGCTACCACTTAGAACAACATATAAAGGCCCAGCACCTAAAGATAGTAAGTCTACCATAAAAATTCAAAAAAATTTGGACGCCTACAGTATCACAGTAACTGTCTTGAAAACTTGATTTGAGCCGCGACATAAGAAAACCAACAAAGTGGTTGTGCGCCCAGCGCAGACTCAGATCAGCCTGGGCATCCCCCCAGTCTGATCAGAGTCTTCGCTGTCCGCAGGGAGGTAGTGTAGACCCTTAGCCACCCTTTGAGCGCTTAGGGAAGAGTCTGATCAGACTGGTTGGATGCCCAGGCTGATCTGAGTCTGCACTGGGCGCACAACCACTTTGTTGGCTTTCTCGTGTTGCGGCTCATTTATAATTTGGTTTCTCAGTGCAGTAATGCTTCTAAAAGATGCTTATGAAATGGCAAACAGTTTAGACCCTGATCAGAATCTCCTTTGGGAAACAGTCTGATCTGGTTCCTCATGGTTTGCTTAGACCTATTTGTCCCAATATTTAGATTTTTTACAGTAGTTTTGGTACTTTTAGAATATTTTTACCAATATGAGAAGAAACTTTCACATTTCTTTCACTGTTCTGTTTGTGTCTTTTATCTGATTGTTGGATAGCCTGTCATTTCTCCGAGACAGTATGCAAAAACCAAAAAAAGGTCTATAATTCTTATAACATTTTGTGGTGTCAGATTGATGCATTGCTGATTTGCAGTTTTACCCCCTTTTCAACAGCGTTTAAGTCATATCAGATGATGAGAGTGTGATAATAGAAGACTGTGTGCAATGAAAGCCTGTTTATGGTTCAAAAGGTTTTCCACCTCCAGCTGGAATTGAACCTTGGACCACTAGATCAGTAGGCCAGTGCGTGACCCACCGAGCTCCTGGAGCTTCCTTGTGGTTTCAGTCTGTGTCCTAATGGGTTTAGGGTATTTAATAAAATTAAAGAAAAGCTTATTGAAAAGTGCAAAGCATAATGTGTTACTGTGCAAACCTTATGCATTCTGACACCTTAAAACTTATTTTGATTTGCAATGGATTCTTTCATCATAGAATTTTTATATGTTCAGTTATATTCATTGTTTGAATTGCTTGGGGCATTGGTAAACACTGCTGACCTGAGCAAGTTGCTTCTAAGTTACAACCTGATTGGGCTCCACACTGTGCACACCCTGGATGCGTAGACAGGTATAATAATCATGACTAATTGGATACTGTTTGTGGCTACATTTGATTACAGTAAATGTTCTGTCTTAAAAAAGTGCCTAAGCAAACAGTGTAAACTCAGATGCTCTGATCAGACTGCTCAGAGTATTCACTTTTTGCAACTCCACTGACTATTCTGGGACAAAAACAACCGGAAACAATTTTTTCCATGTTTTTTTTTTTTTTTTTTTTTTTTTTTTTTTTTTTTTTGAGGAATGAGGTGTTCAAAATTTTAGAACTATTACTTTATTCTAAAATATGAACATATTATTTTAATTTAACTTTCTGAAGATGTGTCAAAGGTTGTTGGCAGAAAGTCAAGCAGTTCAAATGTCAGTTACATCTGTCCCAGTAATAAATGTCATTTCGGTATATCATTTTGAGATCCCGACTTCTCTTTGTCTTGACTATATTACATGTACCATAAAATTTATAAAAATTGGGACACCTAAAATAATAACTGTAATTGTCATAGAACAAATCAGTAATGTGTCTAACCCATTGCATTCTGGGTATTTTTGTTGTCTTCTGAAATTGTCATCTGCATCAAAAATCAAGAATATTTTGACAATATTGGTCTAACCAACTCTTGTAGAAATGATGTCTAGGCAGCAAACAGTTTGGATCTCAGATCAGGCCCCAAATTTGTGTGGCCTGATCTGGATCCAAACTGTTTGCCCAGATACCCCTAAAGGGGTATTCCGAATGGAATGGGCTAAATATGGAGATAGAATGGCAAACAGTGTATACCCTGATCAGACTATTCAGGAGCAGTCTGACCTGGGTTTGCACTGTTTGCTGAGACATATCTGTCCAAATATTTAGATTTTTACTGTAATTGTCAATTTCTTCCTTTCTATCTTTTCCAGCCTCAGACTTTGACATCATCGATGAAGCTATTTACTTCTTCAAAGCCAATATATTCTTCAGAAATTATGAAATTAAGGTTAGTAACTTGGTTTTCACAGATCAGTCACTTACATGTACACTTTATTTGATTGATAAATGACCTGAGAAAGGGGGAATTCACAAGGCCTGATTGAGCAAAAAACAGCTTATTATGGTGGTATAATACTACAGCAACTGATGGTGAAATTTGACCACTTTTACTGCTCCTTTGCTTTGCAATTTTAACTGAGCAGTTTTAATTTTAATAAGTTGAATCAAAGGAAGTTTTTGGCAGAATATTTCATCAGACAGTTGATCGTAACAAATTTTCAGCACCTGTGAAAGGCTGTTTGTTGCATTAGATAGAAGATGTGTAGAATGAAATTAAGAAATTAAGGTAAGTAACTTGATTGACATAGCTAAAGATCAGTGCACTTACTTGTACACACTATTTCTTTTAATAAACCACCTATGGGGCACGGGGTGGTGGGGTGAAATTCAGGTTAGTAGCTTGGTTTTCACAGATTAGTCACTTACATGTACACTCTGTTTCGACTAATAAATGACCTGGGGGAGGGGAATTCACAAGGCCTATCTGGGCAATAAGTAATAAATTTTGGAAGTAGAATACAGCAACCCATGCTGGACCTTCTTATTTGACCTTAGAAGGGAGGAAAAATGAAATGGTTGAGTTGCTTCCCCTGAAAGTGTACCATTCACCTTAATTTGTCACATTGCCTTCTATTTCAGAGTGAAGCGGATAGAACTCTAATATACATTACTTTATACATTAGTGAATGTCTCAAGAAACTTCAGAAGGTGAGTGTGAAAATTTAATATCTTATTTATTTGACCATAAAGAGGTGTTTCTCTGTTTCTAGAATACCTCAAATATCTAAATCAGTCTCATGAAATTCTGCTATTAGTCATTTTTCCCATAATAAAACAATCCCAAAAATCTAAATCTGTCTTGAAAGATGGGTTTAGATTGGAAGGAAAATACCTCTTTCTTATAACTAAATAAATAGGTAGTTACTTTCATGAATTTGAGGCTAGATATAAACTTTGAATTGGATTTGTACATGAATTGAAATTTGCTTATCAAGCATTTTTCGTCTTTTCATTATATCAATACTAGATAACTGCTGCATACAAACTGCCTATAAAGCCTATTTAAACTTGATTTAAACTAGAAAAAGATTAGCATGAATTTAAAACCTATTAAAGGGTATAATAGAAATGTATATTCTAGGATCAGAATCTCTTCACAAGAACATTAAATTTTGCAATTTGACAGAATGGTGTACTGTCATACCTGTCTTAAGGGGTCACTCAAGGGAAGTCCAAAAACTGGCTGCTTAAGACAGGTGACCCCTTAATACAGGTTCATTTGCATTGTATTTTGATTCAAGGGACCCGGAAAAGGTGGCTGCTAAAGCCAGATGACCCCTTAATAGAGGTGACCACATAAGCAGGTTTGACTGTATTTTATAGAAACTCAGAACTTTCGACAGGATTTATACAATAAGATGCAGTTTTCTGCCTGTCTCCCATTCAGCCAATGAAAATTTATTTCATCGATCCTGGTACACTTTTAGGTGTATAGATTGGCCTTGTTGTTTTTTCTATCATTTCTTCAAAGGAAAGCAACTTTTGTCCACTTTCCTGTTTGCTTCCTTTGCCCTTAAGCTTTTGTGGCCTTTGCAAATTGGGGCAACTCTTAAAGGAAAGAATTTGCTCCTATAGGAGCAAATTCTTTCCTTTAAGTGTTGACCCACATAGAGAGGGAGGCGATAAAGAAAATGATAGAGTTATTTCCCCTGAAGATGTGCCCATTCGCCTCACATCAGTTATTTCCCTGTAGTGTTTGGTTTCAATGCAGAACTTTTCATGTTTGTTATTATTTTACTTTCTTTAGTGTACTTCTAAGAATGCCGGCCAGAAGGAGATGTATACATTAGGAATCTCCAATTTCCCGATTCCAGGAGAACCTAGATTTCCCTTAAATGCCATGTTCTCGAAGCCAGCCAATAGAAATGAAGAAGGTTTGTATAATATTTGGATTAGACATTTGAAAATGATGGATTGTTTCATTGTACTACCGTAATGTTCCTAAATTTTGGAACACCTAAAAAAATTAAATTTCCATTTGGGACAAATGGAAAATTAATTATTATGGGTGTCCCAATACTTATGTACATTACGGTATTCATTTAGAAGGGGTGATTCAAATTAAATGTGAGCCTACATACAAGGACAACTAATAGATATTTTCAGCTTATTTGCTATGAAACATACTTTGTGGACCCTCATTTGAACTGCTACCAAGCAGGCACAAAACATTGAAAACAATGTTGAATCAATGTTGCTGCAAAGTTGTAACATCAGCATATTTACTTGTATGTAAAACAGGTTTTCTCCGTCTAGAAAGGCCCCAAATATCTTAATCAGTCTTGTGTAATTCTGCTGTATGAATGGTTTATCTCTTCCAAAACAATCCCAAAAGTCTATATCCATCTTATAAGATGGATCTAAATGTTTGGCATTGTTTTGAAGGGGAAAAAACATGCCTATAACCAAACAAATATGGTATATCAATGTTGTTGTGACATTGTTTCAGTGTTGTGTGGCTGTGATGTTTCATTGCCATTGGTACCTGTACAACATTGCAGACTTTGTTCCAAATTCTAGAACATACTAATAATTGATAAGGTAATAGATAAGGAATTTGCAAAATAAAGATCAAGCCAAGATAGAACAATTTACCATACTTGACATCACGTTTTCTTTTCTAGACACCTTGAGAGGGTATTTACAACAAATACGACAAGAAACAGGTGTAAGAATGTGTGAGAAAGTATTTGATCCCGAAACTGATAAGCCATCCAAGGTAAGACATACCCTCCTCTCAGATAAAGGTCCCCTGCTCACCTTTTCTTATGATGTAGCCAGTTTCATCTGATATTGGAATTAGACCACCAAAATATTTTTTGTCTGAATTTTGTCCAAATAGTGTCACTGAAAGGACCATAGAAGTAAACAGTGTAGACCTATGATATTTATCCAGCTACAAGACTGACATCTCTTCCCCCACTAAAATGACCCCAAATATCTCAATCAATCTGGTGTTTGTCCTGCTATTGGATGCATGACTCTGTTCCGAAACAGTCCCAAAATGAAATCACAGAACATATTTTGTTAAGACAAGGAGATAAATGTTAGTTTTTGTCTCACCTGTGACTAACAGAAAGGAGACATAGATATTACATTTTTGATGTTGTCAGCAGAGGCTTAAACTGGGCATCAAGTTTTATGGTTTAGCTCTGTTTTGTGACCGACGGTCGAGACACCTTATTCTGTGGAATTAATACTGTGATTTCCAAAGTTTGGTGTACAAAGTAGAATACAAATTCACATTTTATTTATGAATCAGCCCTACTCAAATGTGGTGATTCACATAACTGCAGTTTCATTTTATATTTTCAGTGGTGGTTATGCTTTGTAAAAAGAAAGTTCATGGACAAGAGCTTATCAGCCCCAGGACAATAATGTGATCATCATTATCACCATCAAGTAGCGAAATGTATCAAAAACTGAATACTGGTGCAAGGAGTTGAAGTTGGGTCATCAGCAAACCTGGCTTGAGATATCAGAACTCCAGTTTGAGAATAATTCTGATTTCTTTTTTTTATTCCCCAATGAAAACATTTTGTGATCCCTCCATAGAACTGTCTTATCAAGACGGTTCTAATGAGGAGTCACAACGTATGTTTAAATGCAGAAATACAGGAAATTATCCTTAGTTTATCCCTGCAATCCTTTCTAGTCTGATGCTTTGGATTTATGCAAACTTCACTTGCCTTTATCACTCAGGACACATGCCTAAGAGTGTGGGTTGTGGGGATAACTATGCGATAGTAAGATAGTAAAAATACTCCATAAAAAAAAACATATTGCCCTAAGGCGGTTCAGATGAGGGGTTGAAGCATACGTTTGAGATAAAACATGCTTTGATCCCTCAGAACTGCTTCATTGTTCATGTTTTGGTTGAGAATTAAGAAATAAAACTCCAGAATTATTCTCAAAATCCCACCTTATTTGGACTTCTGTCCTAATCAGGTTTTCATGGCAAACTATGCAATATCCGTCTCTGTGCAAGTTGCCCTTAACATGTGCAGTGTGTGAATGACAAAAGACAGATTTTCATGCAGTGAGCCTCATTAAGTATTAGATTTTCTCTTACGTAAATCTGTAGAGATACTGTTTGACAGGGGACTGACATTTCAACATTCCAGTTTGAGGAGATGATTTACACAACCTTTTGTTGTAGACTCGTTGGTGAACAGGCTGGATTGAAACTTGACTTGCATTATACGACAGTGCTTTTATATTTGTAGTCACTAATAGTCTGACCTTTGTTTATACAACTGTACATCACATATATACTGTCAGTCAGTTAAAATGAATTTAGTATGTGTATATCTGTTGAAAATGTTTATATAAAGGATACCTTGGGAAGCTGTGTTTGTCCTATTTTAATCAACCATAACAATGCAAAATACTTTGATGACGGTCCTAAGCAAGCTCAAGAAGGGGTTTTGGGATCCAAACAGGACATATATAAAATTGTCTCCCTTTGAAAAATGAAGATGTTTCACAGTCAGTCAACCCTTTAACTTTGTGCATAGGCTACAGCAAAAACTATTTTTATCCAGCCCATAACTTTGTCCTGCATGATGGGGTTTCAAAATAATTTGGCAAGATGGTATGTTTCACACAAGAACCAGGTCACTGGCTTAGTCACGGTCACAATGCGCACATAAACTATACTGAACTAAA
Organism: Ctena decussata; assembly: GCA_963989385.1. Classification (NCBI taxonomy): domain Eukaryota; kingdom Metazoa; phylum Mollusca; class Bivalvia; order Lucinida; family Lucinidae; genus Ctena; species Ctena decussata. The sequence goes on from OZ022511.1 coordinate 59,866,406, forward strand.
ATAAAAACTTGACGGTTTTTATTTCTCAATTCCGGCCAACCTAGCAAAGTTGTAATGTATATATGGATGTTTTCGAGTTGGACAGACATCTGATTACTTAAGTCATGAAAAATTATTGGTAAATGTTTGTCCTGTCCGGAGTTACCTAACGTATTCCTATTTTATTAATTCAGAAAAGAACTTTAATTTGCGCATGCGTAGAAGAAAGTTCTATTGTACGCAATAAACAGTAGTTCCAGTATGCATAGAAAACACTTTAAACGCTTATGGTAATTGTAACCACAACTTGAAAATAACGTTTAAAGTTTTAAAACTATCAGATTACCTCCCTTTGAATTAAACATTTAGAGATTTATGAAATGCAGTATCTTCTATACCAATGCGTCTTTTTCGTTATTTTCTTAGTGATTAGTTTGCTTGTCTTGCAAACTCAATGTGTTTATTACTAAATTTATTTGAAAGCCATTTCTAAAACTGCCATAAAGACTCAAATGTGTAATGGGAATTCCATTGAAACTGAATTTCTGACTTCCTAATGGCGTGGACTGAGGTTTTTCGTCTGGTCCTTACGGCCTCCTAGTCGACCGTTGGGTTGGGTTGATTTGGTGCTTAACGTCCACGGTAAACAGCTAAGGTCATGTCGGGACGGCCAGTTAACCTAACCACACTATTCCTGGGCAGGCTTAGACCTCCTAAGCGGTTAACCAGTACTAAGTGCACAAACTTTCGCCAGTAACTGACAACTGCCCTTCTTGAATCAGCGGAAGGAGAAACGAAAGTATGTGGCCAGACCGGGATTCGAACCCAGGACCTCTGACTTACGAGTCAGGTGCCCTACTGATTGCGCTACCCGGCCCGGCCCTAGTCGACCGTACATCGGCATAAGTTTAGCTTACTTTAGCCATACAGATTGGATTTAATAACGGCAAAGCGTTGCCAACAGATTTTTTTTTCATTTAAGCAGACTTCGACGATTTTCAATTTGGTATTTTTTTTGGTTTTGAGCATAGAAAACAGAAAAGTACCCTTGTGACGTTTACAATAGCCTCAATTTTGCTGTATCTATGGAATCTTGAAATTTGTGTGATTATATGACAAAATAATTACATTTTCTTAAACTAAAAGAATTTTTATGTCTCACTATTTCCCGACTACCATAGGATGAAAATTAGCGACTGTCAAGTTTTTATTTTTGCTAAGTATATATGAAAACATTTGTGTCATATTCATGTCCGATGTAAATGACACTTTGACCTTTACTTCATGGTCCTTTGATTTTCCCTTTTATACAATTTTCCCTTTTATACAATTCTGCCTCTATGAACATGGTTACCTACAAGTGCCAGCCTTTATCAAGATGCCATCTTACTCAAGGCACTACAGTAGAACTTCAATGGCTCGAACCCAGATGGCTCGTTAACCTTGCCTGGCTGGAACTCTTTCTTGGTCCCTAGAGGTCACTTTGTATAGAATTTAACCCTGGATGGCTTGAACTACCCTTTGCTGGAACTAATTTTCATGGTCCTGAGCCTGTTCGAGCCAATGAAGTTCTACTGTATGTTGTATTAAGGTTTTGTTAAAATTTTAAATGATGTCTCAAACACACCAATATTTTTTGTTGAAAAAATTGGAGCTTTTTGCATTGTAAAAGCTTCTCACTTTTTTTTTATCAGAAATATTAGTACATTTGGCTATAAAGTCAGAAACACTTTACAAAGTGACCTTGTAAAGAGCTCATTAGTCTAACAATGCTTGAACAACTGAGCCCTGAATTTTAAAGGTTGAGTGTCAAACAACTGAGGCCCAAATCAGGAGACTGCTAGGAGCTGTCTAAACTGAGCAAAAAAAGATTGCTCGGGCATTTCTGTGCCAACATTGGGGTCATCTAGATAGACCCCTTATATCTAACTTACTCTTGTATCATTCTTCTACAAGATGGGGATTTCTCCCCCTGGCACCCCCCACCCCCCACAAAAAAAAAATCTAGCTTTATCTTACTGATCTTGATAGGGGGGGGGGGGGGGGGTTGAAAGGGACTAATGACGTTATAACTAAATGTGATACTTTTATTCCTGACAAAGGGTATATGCAAGAACAATGTGAAACTTTATATATTCATTATTTTATTTCACATCCACAACATCAGGTAAGCGTAGACTGTATCATTTTTGACAGGTATCAACATTATAAAAGTAACATAAATAATTTTATCACAAACAACTCAAGCTTCAAATTTACTTTCTCAAGTATGAAGTCATCCGAATTTACTCTAGCCACGTTTTCTGTCACTTATCACACGTCCTATTCACTATCATTCATATGCAATTGAACTGTATCCTGCATAGCTAATGGTGTATTTAAGGTGATTGGGTACACTTTTAAGGGAAGCAAACTCTACCCTTTTTCTTTTTTGCATCCCTTCTAAATTGGGGTCAACTATTAAAGAATGTAGCCTTTCACAAATGGAGTCTATTCTTATACGAGCCAATTGAGAAGGGAGGCAAAAAGGAAATTGGTTTAATCAACTATCAATAGTTGATAGTTTTAATACTGATTTTTTTTACATCTGTATTCTATGATGTCATTTCCTTCATTTCCTTGACTGTTAATGACTTACTTTCTTTAGGAAAGGAGTCCAACCCTGGAAAACTGAAAACCTGGCCCCGAGGTTATAAAACTTTTTTCGTGCTCAATTCAGCTGAGCATGAAATTTTACCTGCTAATAAATATTTCTAACAGTTTGGCTGAGTATGGAATTTTCTGTGCTGATGAATATGAAAATGCCAACATTTTCATATTTATGAGCAGGAAAAAGTTTCTTCCTCAGCTGAAATGAGCATGAAAAAAGTTTTATAACCTTAGGGCCAGATTAGAGGATTGCTGTAATTTACTTTTATGCAATTCTAGACTACCATGATTAATGAAAGACAACTCATCATGCTGAAGCCATCCCATTCAATAAATATTTTCATACTTTGAGACCCTCAATAATGATAATGTTGAGATAGTGGTTCTTGTGATAGTTACACCAGCGTGGTAGTCCAAATTTGGCAGGATAGCCCTTCTTTTCATGCAATGCCAATCATATTTGAATAACTAATGTCCAAATCCAGCTACAGCTACTATGCCAGGGATCACTCAGGCTCTGCAGATGTGAAGGCTGACCTCTGTCTTTCTGTTCACTTTGCACGAGATGACATCTTTTCTTTTGCCCATGCAAGGATTTGCAAGTCCATCCACAAGGTTTCATTGCACAGAAACTGCATCAAAGAGACTTTGAAGTACGACTCCAAGCATTCTTTTCAGTTTCTTATCTTGCATAAATAGCTAGTACACCCATGACAGCTTAATGTTAACAAATACAGCCAAAACCCTACATTTTTAAACCTATCGAATTAGCTCACAGTCTATCAAAACCCAAACTGTCAGAGCAAAAAATGCAGACCCAGATCATACTACACCTACAGGAGGTCCAATCAGGGTCTACATATACCATTCATGCCGATAGCAGTACAAATGAGCCAGAACATAAGAAAACCAACATAGTGGTTGTGCACAATGTCGACTCGGATCAGCCTGGGCATTTGCCCGGTTTGCTCCGACTCTTCCATAAGCACTTAAAGGATAGCTAAGGGTCTATGCTACCTCCATGAGGACAGCAAAGACTCTGATCAGACTGGGCAGATGCCCAGGCTGATCGGAGTCTTTCTGGGTGCAAAACCACTTTGTTGATTTTCTGGTGTCGAGGCTCAAATTAGTTAACCAATGCTGTAACCTGAGGACCAAAAAGTCTGTTAGGGAAATTAGCAGTGTATTTTCCCTTTAAGCCCCAAAAGCAGACGAAAAATTTTCATCCGCAAACTTTCAAAAAAATATTTCCTCCAAGTTATATCCTATTGAGAATTCAGAGAATAGTGGGTAAACAGTGTTGATCCAGATGCGGCAGCTAATTATGAGCCACCTCATCTGAATCTACCCTGTTTGCATGTTCGACTATTTTCATTTTTGTGGCTTTGAGAGTGAAGGTTAATAGGAAGACCTAGTGTTTCCACCATCTTTATAAAGGAAAGCTCGTTTTGTGAATTCCTGTTTGCTTCCCTGGTCAAGATGGCCCTTCCAAAATAAAGTCATCTATAAGAGGAAAGAATTTACCAAGGAGCAAATTGTTTGCTTTAAGAGTTGACCTCCATTAAGAAGAAAGGCGAAAAAGAAACTGGCAAAATTGTTTCCCATAATAGTGTGCCACATCACCTCAAGCTACAACAGACTGTCATCGTGTGAAAAAGGACCTTAAGAAATATGCTTACATTTAACAGTTAAACACTCAGTCTGCATATTTGCATTGCAAGCTGATCTAATTTCTTTTCAAGTAAATGTGAAATGGGAAGACAGATTAAACTGTGTGAATGTGTAACCTGGTCCGAGTCTTCTCTATACATGCTGTTAGGTACCTTTCCATGCAACATCAATCAAGATGTGAATGGCTAATGCTCTGACAAAGCCAGTGCTAAAATGCAAACATATCAATCTGCTACATATATCACCCACCCCTTTCACATCATCAAATTCAAGCTACATGCATTCCACATGTGAAATCCTGGCTTTCTGGTATCACAATATATATATTTTCAGAATATTTAACAAGTACACAATACAATGTAAATATAAATTAACGATCAATTAATAAAAGATACAGCTTCATTGATACCCAACAATATATCACAATAAAACATTTAGATCATGAAAACTAGCATGCAAAACACAGATCCAGATGACTCCCATGACATGATCATTCACATCTACATATAACATCATATTAGATGCTTTGAAATTTACTTCAAGTAAAGTTTATAGTATTACCAGGGCTGTGGAAATAGCAAAATGTACTACTTGTACTACCATGGACAAGTAAATAGACAAAATTAACTTGTCCACACAAATATTTACTTGTTCAGAAAAAAAGGTACGCATGAAATAAGGAAAGAATAATAGATAATGAACAGAGGAAGAGTTGAACTTGATGACAGTTTTTGGATACCTGTCACAAAGTTTCAAGCTTAAACATATGTTGTAGGAACCCACAACATAATGTTTTCATTAGAATTTCAGAAAATATGAAAAATATCTCAGAATTATCCTGAAATGCTTCCACTGATGACACTTGAATACTTGTCCCAGGGCAAGTAAACTTAAAATTCTCACTTGTCCGGAGTGAAATGGGACAAGTAGGATAATAATCCGAGCCTTCTCTGACTGAAAAAGCCTATTTATAATTTTGATTGGCAGCTTATTGACGTCAGAGGAACGACAGTAGTGAAAACTCTAATATTGTATTTCCCACAGATGCCCTTGGTTTCTGGTTGAATTTCTATTGCGTATTATGTTGCAGTTATATGTAAACTTTGCAATCCTATCAAAAAACACCTTTTGATGACTCGGCACAGTAATTCAATGTGATACCCCATCTAAAAGCAGATAAATAACAATTTTTTTAGAGGGAGTCGAGATTTGTAACATATCTCCGCCATTATTGTTTTTGTTGACGGATCGTTTGAGGTCAATCCGGTGCTTATAAGAAAAAATACTATCGGTCACTTTATCCATTTCGTAGGTACGGTCATTTCGGTCCTAGTCGTAACGCGCTGGTTTGTACCAAAGACATTTTACTCCTTTTAACTCTGAGAGCCAGGGACTAATTTTTTATCCAAGCGCGAAACGCGAATTGTCCAAGCGCGAAACGTCCGGATTTGTGATGTTGAAATAATGGATATTTTTACCTGTACACCAGCATGCACAAGAACTGTCAAATCAAAACGAGGTCATCAACAAAAAGCGATATTTTTCTTTACCTCATTAAGTTCGATCAAAGATTATTATGGTTCAAAATGGAATAAATTGTGACAAACACTGCAGAATGGTGCAAAAATGAATAAGGAATTAGCCACTGTATATCTTTTTGCGCAGGTAATTGATAAAACTAACCAAAATAAGAATTTTGCTTGGCCGATCCACCTATGGATCGGCTGAATTAGAGTTTTTAAGTGCAGTATCGCTCTGGCTGCATGACCCAATAAGGGTTTGCAGCCAGAGAAGACTCGGGTTAGTAGGATAAGTACGGAATAGTATTCCACAGCCCTGGTATTACTATTTTAATTTCACTTGCAATTATACTAGCAATGATACACATAGTCCACACTTATATGGCCCTGCAGCAGTGGCTATTGCCATCAGGACATCGCAACATCACATCATGATGTCACATCACTTTAACAGCACCACATAATGCCTACTGATGTCACAGAGATGCTGCTCATCCTAAACTTCAAAATTCTCTGACTTTTCCAATTCTCTATGTACTTTTAAACATTCAAATATTCAAATATTGATTATACACTATATGAGCCGCGTCATCAGAAAACCAACAAAGTAGCATGTGTGCCCAGCGCAGTCTCAGATAAGCCTGAGCATCTGCCCAGTCTGATCAGAGTCTTCGCTTTGTGCTTAAAGGGTAGCTAAGTGTCTTAGCTAACACCATGCAGACAGCATAGACTCTGATCAGACTGGGCATCTGCCCAGTCTGATCAGAGTCTTCGCTTTGTGCTTAAAGGGTAGCTAAGTGTCTTAGCTAACACCATGCAGACAGCATAGACTCTAATCAGACTGGGCGGATGCCCAGGGTGATCTGAGTCTGCCCTGTGTGCACCCGCCACCTTGTTGGTTTTCTTGTGTCACGGCTCAAATTTTAAAGATACTACTTGAAACTCATGGGTGTTGCTCTTAAAGGAGAGAATTTCCTTTGAGAGTAGCCTCTAAAGATCCTGTGCATGGATATTTTCTGAAAATATTTCCTTTTCCATTGAGCATTGTTGTTTTATTGCTAACTGTCCACAGAAAAACAGCTATGGTCATGTCGGGACGGTCGGTTAACCTAACCACACACTATTCCTGGGCAGGTTTAGACCTCCTAAGCGGTCAACCAGTACTAAAAGCACATACTTCCCCCAGTAATTGACAGTAACTGACTTCTCCCTGATTTTTCATGTCCTTTCCAAATTTCCCTGATCATTCACAAAATACCCTGAATCTGGACAAAAATCTGTTTTCCAGAAGTTTTGCGATGACCATGGCAACTCTGGATAATATGAATAGCACACCATGCCGTTATGCACAGCATTCTTTGTGGATATAGGTAGCGCCATCATGACATCATTATGACATCAACATGCTATAGCATCACCTCATCATTATGTCTACTGATGTCATCACATTGTCATGATGATGTCACAAATGATCTCACCAAAAGCTGTATGGGTGTACTATCCATACAAACATGGGAACGCCATGCATACCACTATCAGTGCAATAGCAAGTGAAATTTGTGCGAAAATGTTTTCTTCAAGGGTATGGGTACACCTTCAGGTTTTTCTGTCATTTTTACAAAGGGAACTAACTTTTGTGACTTTCTGTTTGCTTCCCTGGATAACATAGCCTTTACTAAATGAAATCTACTCTTAAAGGAAAGAATTTGCTCGGGGAGCAAATTCTTTCCTTTAAGACTTGACTCCCGTTCCACATGGAGGCAAAACTGAAAATGGCACAGTTACTTCTCCTGAAGATGTATCCATTCACCTTAATAGGAAACATTTTCATCAAGTTAGAACATAACACAACATGCTGCTCAAACCACTTGCTTCTCATTTACACATCATAATAACGTTGACTAATTCAACCCAAATGCACAGAAAGGGGCTCCGTGGCCAAATGGATAAGAGCGTTTGTGGGGCCTGATCTGAGATCCAAACTGTTTGCTGCCTAGACATCATTTCTAAAAGAGTTGGTTAGACGGATATTGTCGAAATATTCTTGATTTTTGATGCAGACGACAATTTCAGCAGACAACAAAAAATACCCAGAATGCAATGGGTTAAACATTAGGTATCTCACTGCTGTGGATTCAAGCCTCACTCACAGAACAAGTGAGAATGCCACATTCTGTTTGCGGAAGGTCACATGATTTTTTCCCTGGAACTCCAGTTTTCACCCACCTCTAGCAGCAATCAGCTTGGTATAGGAGAAATATTCTTGAAAGGACCATAAAACACATATGAGCCACGACATGAGAAAAACAACGAAGTGGTTACGCACCCAGCACAGACTCAGATCAGCCTGGGCATACGCCAGGTCTGATCTGAGTCTTCGCTGTCCACATGGAGGTAGCTTAGACCCTTAGCTACCCTTTAAGTGCTTAGCAAAAAGTCTGATCAGACTGGGCGGATGCCCAGGCTGATCTGAGTCTGTGCTGGGCGCACAACCACTTTGTTGGTTTTCTCATGTTGCAGCTCGAATCATTTAATCAGAGCATGTGAGTTCTGAAGCATTGCAAAAACAAAAAAACTTTTGGCATAATGTACATGTAAATAAAGATTTTAATCTGTCCAATTTAGCTACCATTTAAAGCTCTTTAACGACCAACAGACATCTGTTGCTCCAATATTAAGTCACAAATGGTTCTACAACAACTTTTGAGCTGCACTGCAATGAAAACATGCCATTTTACATTCAATCATAATATACTTACACAAATAAATGTGATGAGTGACTGGATAACTTCAAAAATTTGCACCAGTTTATACTGTGATATACAGAAGAAAAAACAACATCACTACAAAATGTATTTTTTCTCATTGGCTGACGTCTGGTTTTATGCTGCTGAAAGCACTTGCTTTAGGTGCAAAAATAGTACTTTTTGACAGGGGATATGTTAAGAAGAGCAATAGACTGGGGGTATCTGTACTGAAAATTGTCATTTGGGGAGGTAAATTGTTGGTTTTATGATCACAAATTATGATTTATGGCTCTGCTGACGTCTCACTGTAATTGGAATTTGGCACCTTAAAAATAACAATTTACCATCCCAACTGACAGTTTTGAGAACATTTATCTCCTAAATAAAGTTTTAGATGCATCCACAATCTAAAAGGATTATTTTCTCAAGCTTTAATTCATATAATCATTCTTAGCAGAGTTACTTTTGAGACATTTCATGTTTGTTAAAAGTGCCCCAAAAAAGATGATTTAGGGATAATTTTCCATATTTCTCCTTCGAGAATTTTTTTTGCCAAGTCTGAATAAGTGATTCTTGTAACAGTTCACTGCAATGATAAAAGCCAAAGCAATTACAACAAAGGTTGATTTTCATGAAACTTCACAATGCAAAAAATATAAAAATTTCACAAACAAAATAATTTACAGTTGACAAAGACCATCTGGATGAATATGCAATGAGTATCTTTTCCTCACATTGCTGCTCAAACTATTCTGACAACATATATTTACCACAACAACTAAAGAATTATGCGTTATTTATCCGTTAATGATAATTTTAAAATCATTTCTAGCTCTTCTTCCTCCTGTTTTCTCCGTCTCTCTAAATCCTGCTCTTCTTGCTGTGAGATTGCTAGTGCGAGACGCAGCTGCTCGTCTATGTCAGAACGAGGATTATCCTGGCGTTCTTGCTGCTCAGAATATTCTGGTATTGGTATGGAGTCAATTGGTTTTCCTGACTGTAAGGCGATACTTTCTTCTATTGCTCTATAAGAGAATTACCAAATGAAGATAGAGTATTACTTGAAACTCCAACAAGTTATATGAAAATAATTTTTGATCCAGAAAAATACTGGCAAACTTGTGTTGCAATCGAAATGGAAATCCTGCAAATTTCTGCAAGCATATTTGAGCCCCAATACGAGAAAACTGACAAAGTTGCTGTGTGCCCAGCACAGACTCAGATCAGCCTGGGTATCTGCTCAGTCAGGTTCAGAGTCTTTGCTGTCTGCATGGAGGTAGCTTAGATCCTTAGCTACCCTTTAAGTGCACAGCAAAGACTCTGATCAGACTGGGTGGATGCCCAGGCTGATCTGAGTCTGCGCTTGGCGCACAACCACTTTGTTGGTTTTCTCGTGTCACGGCTTAATTATTCATAACATAAATCTCAGCTTATATATTCCTGGTAAAGAAGCTACACCATTCTCACTTGGATATTCTACAAATGAATGCCAACATATAAACATGTAATATGACGCAAATGTATGTATAGCATATTGGTACTATTTCAGCTATTTAGATAAACTAACGGAGTTATCACAAAGCTTCTGAAAGTGGCCAAACCAAAATTTTGGTTTGAACACTTTCAGGACTTTTGTGAGAACTTCAACATTTCTTTCACTTCAAAGCAAATGTTGTACTCAAATATGCCTTTCATACACAAGCTGAATAGCATGGTTATACTTTGGCTGACTATTCGCAAAAGCTCAAATTTTAATTTCCATGCGGGACTTGAATCACATTTTTACAAAGGCTATTACAATTCATTGTAGCCATGTTGAAAACTGAAATAATTTTCATGACTGGAACTCATCATGATCAACAGTTGGAGTAACAAAAACTCGTTCAGACCTCATGTTAGTATCTCCTCTAGATCTTCACTAGCTATCATTCTATTTGTGATTTTGTTACACATCCCTTTTCCAAACTAGGGCCATCGGAACCTACAAAACAGATGGGCTGCCTGGTGCCTCTGCAACACAGCTGCTAAAAGCTTAAGCAGAACCTGAGTGTCATTTATCTCAGGATGGGTAGAATTCCTACAAATTCAAAGGCAATGGCTTGACGTAAGTTATATATTGTTTACTGGGATGTTAAACCACAGCTCACTCACTCATTCACTCAGTCACTCTAAACAATGGGATAATGGGATAGTTCAATGTTAGAGTGTGTGTATTTCAATTCTCGTAATGACGTTACCTCTCACACCTCAGCAGAATAGCAGCAGTAACAGGGCGGTTCTATGTTAGAGCTGGAAGAGTCTAGTTTATATAAGCAGAGAGAAACTATATGTTTTTCTTACCTCTGTAACAATCTCTCCTCCTCTCGTGCTCTGGAATTCTGAACTGGTCTTGTCTTATTTAAGGCTTCATAGAATGTCACCTACAAATACACATCAAACAGCAACTTTGATTGTAATTACTCCAATATTTGATACTTCCAACAATTATCCTGATCATCCTAAATATTGGAGAACTAAACCAATCGTAATAATCCATCAATTTAAAGGTGAATGGGTACACTTTCAGGGGAAGCAACTCTTCCATTTCACATTTTTGCATCCCTTCTCAATGCGGCTCAACTCTTAAAGGAAAGAATAGTGCAGACCCTGATCAGACTCTTATAAAATGTGCTGTCTGATGTGGGTCTACACTGTTTATTCCATAGCTTCTGTCCCAATAGTTTGGTGTCATTATGGTAAACTTGCATGATGCTGAATTCTAAACTTCCCAAAAATTTCCTAACTTTGAAATAAAAGTCATCTGCAATACACAACAGCCCCAAACTATAAATGCCAATCTGAGCAATTTCACAATTATGATGATTTGGGAAAGTTAAAGAAACACTGATTCTGAGACCAACTTGAGGGGATGTAAACTCAGGAAACTGCAGGAGTTTGAAATAGTTTGTCAAATTAGGAGTTGGCCGGTTGGGGTGGGGTTGGGGTGGAGAGGGGGTGGGGTGGGATTCATACCCACCACACCCCTTCTGCATAAGGGCCTAAAAGAAAAGTACTCCATAGAAATATTTAACCCAATGCTTCACAAACACTAACAGTGTTATTCATACACTGTGACTTATTAATGTTGTGTACTATGTACACTGATTTATTGTTACTAAGTAACGCCTCCATTCTTAAAGCCATAGTGTCATTGTGTATTCCCCTAATGAGTGATAAACGAACCTAGTTGGAAATATTAAGATTTATTGCATATACTGTGTGGTAAGTTTTTTTTCTTTTAAATACATGAATATATTTACATGTCAGAGTCATATCGGGTTTAAAAAAGAGTTATTGTTTGTATCAGCACAAACTATTACCATATCTGGCTAAATCAAACTCTATTGTATGGCAGGCTGTAACAGATAATATGCTATCTAATTCTGTGCCTAAATCTACCAGTCTCTCTCATTGTCTGAACTTATCAGTCTGTATGGCCATCTGTAACAATCACTACCTGTTTCTGAGATTGAATTTATCTGACAGGAAAACAAATAATAAATATTACCTGATCTGCTTCAGTGCCTGAATCTATGAGACTCTGTTGTATGGCAAACTGTAATAACTCATCATCTTCATCTCGTAGCCTCTCATGGTGAGCATCACCTAGTAATGATAAAATAAGGTGTGACTGATTGATTGATTTGATGCTTAACGTCCACCGTAAACAGCTACATGTATGGTCATGTCGGGACGGTCAGTTAACCTAACCACACTATTCCTGGGCAGGCTTAGACCTCCTAAGCGGTTAACCAGTACTAAGTGCACGTACTTTCGCCAGTAACTGACAACTGCCCTTCTTGAAACAGCGGAAGGAGGAACGAAAGTATGTGGCCAGACCAGGTTTCAAACCCAGGACCTAAAAAAAGGAGTGGTTAATTACTTGGAAAATTTGAGAATTTAGGGTGAATGAGTTCATTTTCACCCTGTTCATTCATGGTGCTTCTTAGGCAGAGTTCAGCCAGACAGAGCACATCTCTCTCCAGGCTGTATAGGCTGAAGAAGATAAGGTGGGAAGATATGGTCATCACAATTTTGGATGTGAAGCAGCAGAGCATGAAATGAGCTGCGACACGAGAAAACCAATAAAGTGGTTGTGCGCCCAATGCAGACTCAGATCAGCTTGAGTATCCACCCAGTCTGATCACAGTCTTCGCTGTCTGCATGGAGGTAGCTTAGAACCTTAGCTACCCTTTAAGAGCAAAGCGAAGAGTCTGATCAGACTGGGCGGATGCCCAGGCTGATATGAGTCTGCGCTGGGCATACAAACACTTTGTTGGTTTTCTCGTGTCACGACACAAATATAGGTGACTGTTAGATATTAGTGCAAAATGCCTCGAAAACATTCTAAGAAGAAACTGTCTGGCAGGTCTGATTGTAGGTATCATAAATTGAGAGAAATGGACTTAAACGCTAGGTTTAAGGTACTTGTGGACGTAGGGACAGATGGATAGAAAACTGAACTCCTATATCCCACCTTGCTAAAGCAGGTGCTACAAAACCCTTCAAAGGAGGAAAAAATTGGTTCAAGTCTGGAGATGTAGGAGTCTATTGCAGACATCAATTTTTATCCTAGTTGAATTTTACATTAGTCAGGGTACACAGTAAGTTTACTCAACCATTTGGGAGATACAGCAGAACTTCACTGGCTCTAAAAGGCTTGGGACTGTGAAAGTTAGTTCCAGCCAAGGGTAGTTCTAGCATCCAGGGTTAGTTTCTATATATAGTGACTTCTTGGGACCCAGGAAAGAGTTCTAGTCAGGCAGGGTTAATGAACCATCAGGGTTCGAGCCATTGAAATTCTACTATATGGCTCTTTGAGAACTTTTGCAAATCCTTTGAGAATACTGCGTGATCCCCAAGTACCCAAATCTTTAGCATGAGACAGATCTACTCTGGGTGTTTGGCTATAAGTGAGCTTCAGCATGGTTCGTCTCCATGAACTGTCAATAATCCACTTGCTAAAGCTTGAGATTTTCTCTCCATCCATGCAGACGAACCATGCTCTATCACTCATTTGAAATAAAGCGGGAGTTTACCCTTACAAAGTTGCAACAAAAATTTATATTAGTCTTGTGTTATTCAGCTGTAAAATGTGATTGTTCTCTTCCAAAACAATCCCACAGATCTAGATCCATCTTACAAGATGGATCTAGATCTTTGAGATTGTTTTGGAAAGGAAAAACCCTGTCTTATAACTGAATGGATACCGTACCCATGGTTTAGTGGTTAAACCCTGATTTACTCCTCATTCATACATTCATACAGTAATATTGAAGACATCAATCAGAGCTCTAGATAAGAGGGCGTATTTGGTGATAATTAGGGATAATTTTTGTTAATTCTGCATAAAAACATATGTTGTGACCCCTCATCTGAACCGTCTCGACGAGACGGTTCAGATGAGGGGTCACAACATATGGTTTCGATGAGAAATAAGAAAAATTATCCTTAATTATCATCAAATACACCCTCTTATCTAGAGCTCTGATCAGTGTAAGAAAATATTTACCTAGTCTGATATATCTCTCTGGAGGTTCAAAACAGTTATCATCTATACTACAGAACATCTGTCCAGCTTCTTCCACTGTATTTACACCTTCCACCCCAGAGTCAGACGCAAATATGTTACCAAACGTTATCCTAGCATTTAACACATGGAATAATGGAATTTCTGCAAATGAAATACAGGTTTACATTAATATGAAAATTCTGCACAATATAAACAACACATGGCCATTTAGGCACACATAGTACATATGGTATGTTACTGGGAACAAACCTTCCTGATTTCATGATAAGTTGTTTTCTGTTCTAAACACAAAGGTAATAAAATGTTGTGCTTTTGTAAATTTACCTTTACTGACAGTAAACAATCCTTTGTGGAAACTATATTAGAGCCGCAACACGAGAAAACCAACAATGTGGTTGTGCGCCCAGCGAAGACTCATATCAGCCTGGGCAGCCGCTTAGTTTCACCACTCTTCGTTAAGGGCTCAAAGGGTAGCTTAGGGTCTAAGCTACCTCCATGCGGACAGCGAAGACTCTGATCAGACTGGGCGGATGCCCAGGCTGATCTGAGTCTGCGCTGGGCGCACAACCACATTGTTGGTTTTGTCATGTCGCGGCTCATTTGTCAGAAGTCAAGTTTGCACAAACCAGCTGAGTCTGAAAACTTCACTGTGAACCCTTCCCTGACACAGGGACCTGTCCATGTTCAAAGATCATACCTGTGGTATCCAGTGATCTAGGGGCGAGTCCAGTAACTTCGGACAGTGGGGAAATTCAGACAGTGACATTTTTTCCTTTATATGTCAGTTGTCTGAAACTAAAACAAAACAATAACTAGCCAAACAGTGAAAATCCTGATGAGACGGCTCATTATGAGCCGTCTCATCTGGATTTTCACTGTTTGCAATGGTATTGCAATGGTATGTCCGAATTTACCCGCCTGTCCGAAGTTACCTGACTCTCCCCTAGATAAGAAGGATTAACAGAGATGATTTCAGATAATTTTCCATATTTCTCAATAAAAACATGTTGTGACCCATCATCAGAACAATCCTGCCTCCATATTTCTCAATAAAACCATATATTGGGACCCCTCATTAAAAACATTTCTTTGAGACTGTTCTAATGCTGGGTCACAACATACATTTTTGTTACAAAATGAGAAAATTTATCTCAGAATTATGCACAAA
Organism: Ctena decussata; assembly: GCA_963989385.1. NCBI lineage: Eukaryota > Metazoa > Mollusca > Bivalvia > Lucinida > Lucinidae > Ctena > Ctena decussata. The sequence goes on from OZ022511.1 coordinate 59,881,712, forward strand.
AGCCCACCTTATCTGGAGCCCTGCTATCACCCTGATGGCATAGGAACTCTCGTAAATTTACATGATTAGAAGTATATTACAGACTCTTGTAGGAAATTAAAGGCTCAGATGTGTCCGTAAATATAGGGGTAATTATGAATAATGATTAAACTTACATACCTATTTTTATTGGAAATCCTGCAGGAATCTGCAATGTGATAAAATCTTTTAACTTTTTAAAATGTGCGTTACTTGCTGACATCAAGTCTATAATTGGCACTACTTGTTCTTGTAACGATAATGGAAAAGATTCACACAGCCACAGTGTGGCCTTGAATTTTTGTGTCTTTGCAGTCTGGTCTATTGGTCGACCAATATCACGATTTCCGAGATCGACTAGACTGTTAAAGTATTCCTCTGGTGTGATATGGCATGGGTTGTTGGACATTCTAGAATGATCCTGCAACAAAAGATATGTAATTCTATATATGACCTGCAACACGACAAAATCAACAAAGTGGCATTTGCACCCAGTGAAGACTCTGATCAGCCTGGGCATTCTTCCAGTCAGATGAGAGTCTCCGCTTTTCGCACGAAGCTAGGTTAGACCCTTATTTACCCGTAAGTGCACAGCGAAGACTCTGATCAGACTGGGCAGATGCCCAGGCTGATCTGAGTCTTAGCTAGGCGCACATTCCACATTGTTGGTTTTGTTGAGTCACGGCTCATATATCACTTAATATTAGAGTTTCATTTTTGCTACTACTTGTGAACTCTCTGTCTGTGAATTCTAGACCAAACAAATAACTTCCAAATATGAAACTTGCAAAATCAAGAACACCTCAAAATAAAGTAATATACATGGTGAGCACCACTCGAGACAAAACAAGTCTGTTCTGGGTTACCCCTTGTTCACACACTTCTTTGCTCATATTAAGAGTCATTAGGACATAGTTCTTCTAATTTCCAGAAAAAAAATACATAGATAGAAAAACAAGATATCACAAAATCTTTTTCCTACCTTTTTCTGCTCTTGAATTTTATGGTCATTTCCATTTAGTGTCTGTACAAACATATAATTGAGCCCCAACACGAGAAAACCAACAAAGTGGCATGAGAACCATGGGAAGACTGGGCATGCTCCAAGTCTGAGCAGAGTCTTTGCTGTGGGTAAGGAGGTAGCTTGGACCCTTAGCTACCCTTTAAACACAAGTGAAGACTGATCAGACTGGGCTGATGCCCAGGCTGATCTGAGTCCTAGCTGGGTGCACATGCCACTTTGTTGATTTTGTCATGTTGCGGCTCATATGTTGGCTCTCATCAGAACCAATTACATGTATTGCTAAGGTATCATGAAAACATTCTTGTCTAGAGCACTGAAATACACATTAAACAAGGAAAAAGTCTCACCCCATTTGAGGCTCCTTGTGTTTTGCTGTGCTCCTCGGCTACTCCCAGGAATGATTCTATCGGAGACTTGTTGTTATTTTTCTTTGATTTTTCTTTGTCCTGTTCTGATAAATGCTCCATTCTTGTCTTCGTGACTAGTTCTACATTTGAGGCACTGAAAACCTACAGAAGAAAATGGAAATCTAAGTAAAATGAAACTATGTGGAACAAAAAAAGGTCTAGTGAGTCTAACTGAAAAGGATACTGCCACTTTGCATACACATTCACAAATAAACCTAATTTTGCTCACCTTAGTTGATAGGTAATGTGTTATCATATCAAAATTTATGTTACCTTCTAGCAATAATGCATAAGACGGCAATCATATAAGAAAATTTATGGCTGTTTACCTTTGATTCTCTACCACTAACAGTTTCTATTCTATCACTACGCCAGCCCCAGATACCAGATTTATTCCTGCAAATAAATAAATGTAAATTATTTTATCTCTGATATATATCCTAAACATTTGACCATACAAGCTTGAGCAAACAGTGAGAGGTGACGTCTGATCAGGGTAAACAGCTTATGGAGTGTGGGTACTCCATGTTTTCTGAAACATTTACAAAAGGAAATAACTGTTGTGACCTCCTGTTTGCTCAACTGGACAACATAGCTCTTCAAAATGGAGTTCACTCTTAGAAGAAGAATTTGCTCTAACAGGAGCAAATTCTTCCCCGTAAGACTTGACTCCCTTTGAGAAAAAAGAAAATTGTAGAGCTGCTTCCCTTGAAAGTTCACCTAATGACACAATATGTTCTATTAGGTTTGTTCAAACGTTCATAGCACTTTTTGTTTCTTTTATTTCAACCACTACAATTTATCAGACAATAATTCAAAGAAACCTTTTCAATAGGAGTGTTAGTAACAGATACTGTTTCTTCAGTAAAGTTTGTGAAGTCTTGAAATCTAATCAAACACTTTAGCCCTTTAATGCCTACTGGACTATCCTACCTCAGTTTGGACAACTCAGTTTCCAATGTACAGGGTTGTCTGATTTGATTTTGATAATATATACATTTTTTAGAAATTCTCCTTGTTTAATGCACACAGGAAAGCCCTGATCAGCTGGGTTTTACACCGCTGGCTAAGATATCTTCTATATGACATAAGGCGTTAATTTGATTTTTTGCAAAATGAATAGATGCATAAATCAACTCAACCTTTCAAATGATATTTTATCTGTATCAAGATATGTAGTAACTATGGGGTTGGTGAGTCTAGCCGCCACAGCTTCTGGTGAAGACTGCATCAATCCAATGTCGGGGGAATCTAGGTCAAGCTGCATGGTTTCTGAGAAAACCTCTCTCTGATCATGATCTACTTCCATCAGGGTGGCTGAGTTGTCTACAAATAAGGAAAAAAGAAATATGAGAAAAGAAATACATCCAGTATGTTTATTTACAGTTCTGTGTGACAATGAGAAATTTTAAACAAGCGCACCAACAAATCCAAGAACCATTATGTCTGACTTATTATCTACAGTTTCCTTATTATAATAAATCTGTGCAATTTGCATACAGAATATCTGAACCGCGACACGAGAAAACCAACAATGTGGTCGTGCGCCCAGCGCAGACTCAGATCAGCCTGGGCATCCGCCCAGTCTGATCAGAGTCTTCGCTGTCCGCATGGCGGTAGCTTAGACCCTTAGCTACCCTCTGAGCACTAAACGAATAGTCTGGTCAAACTGGGCGGATGTCCAGGCTGATCTGAGTCTGCACTGGGCGCACAACCACATTGTTGGTTTTCTCGTGTCGCGGCTCATCTGTCTATCAATCTTAGTTTAACTATCCAGACATTTAACAGTACAGAACAGAATACAACCAAACTTTAATTTAAAAGAAACTCTCAAGCTACATCCTGGTGGCATATGACATAATTTCCATCTATATCACTAAAATTGTACTATAATGTTGTTAAAACACTTGAAATCCACTCTATAATAATACTGCAGCAAACAGGCTGTTTCACATTTAAGTTTTAAGGAATATGAAGCAAGGCTATGTGAGCTGCAACATGGACCTTCTCCACCAGCACTCATTCAAAGCATCCTGTGTGTTTATGCAGTGTAATAAGACTTCCCTATATGCAGCAAAGATCAATGGATCCTGAGGAGTTTATAAGCAGCGAAACGACAAAACCAACAAAGTGGCATGTGCACCCAGCCAAGATGACTGGGTATCCACAGTCTTTTCAGAGTTTTTGCTGTCCACATGGAGCTAGCTTTGACCCTGAGCTACCCTTTAAGTGCACAACAAAGACTCTGATCAGACTGGGCAGATGCCCTGATCTTGGTCACACGTCACTTTCTTGGTTTTGTCATGTTGTGGCTCATACAGTGACTGACAAATATTCGGGGGGGGGGGGGGCGGGAGGATTGGGGAGCAATACTTACTATTTCCTTTGAAGATATAACTTCGACTACCCCTCTGCCAGCTTGTATTATCAAAACCCAGCAAAGTTGTGTCTATTCTAACATTGGAACCTTCAAAATAAATTTATCTCTTTATATGCAACTCATCATACAGAGCTCTAGATAAGAGGGATATTTGATGATAATTGAGGGATTATTTTCTTTTTACTTCTCATTAAACCATATGTTGTGACCCCTCATCTGAACCGTCTCGTCGAGACGGTTCAGATGAGGGGTCACAACGTATGTTTTTATCCAGAATTAACAAAAATTTTCCCTAATTATCACCCAATACTCCTCTCATCTAGAGCTCTCATCATATTTAAAATGAGACTGAATTTCTTATAAGAATTGTCAGAAGACAATAGAGTGCACCATATGGAAGCTTTCCTATAAAATACACTAAAATCAATAGAAGAAACTGCTGGTCCTGGTATAGTGGTATCTACGTATAAAGAATTAAAAGGATAATGGATGACTTGGGATTTTATGTCCTTTTTGAAAGTATTTTAGTCATATCAGGATGATGGGAGGGTGACAATGATAGGCTGTGTGCAATGGAACCCCATTTATGGTGAAGTGATTTTTGCTTCCAACATGAATCGAAATCTGGCCCCGAGGTTATAAAACTTTTTTCATGCTCAACTCAGCTGAGCATGAAATTTTTTCTGCTCATAAATTTTAAAATGCCAACAATTGTTGGCATTTTAATATTTATGAGTAGAAAAAAATAGCCTTCTTGGCTTATCTGAGCCTGAAAAATGCTGAATTTCTTGGTATTTTTATATTAATGGGCATTTTAAATTTCATGCTCAGCTGAGTTGAGCATGAAAAAAGTTTTATAACCTCAAGGCCTGGACTGCTAGATCAGCAGGTCAGTGCTAAACCCACTGAGCTACTGGGGCTGAAAATAACCAGAAGTAAAATGCTAATTTAGTTCTTCACTTTGTATCTTTCAGCATCTTTTTTTAAATATCAGCATCTTTTTTTAAATATCACCATAAAGTAAACTTTTTTTTCTCCAATTCAAGGTAACTATAGTAATTCATTGAAGTGAATGTCAGGAGAAGATACTCCGCCATTTTTATTCCTGAATTCCTTTCCAGCAGAAGTCAACTCTTAAAGGAAAGAATTTGCTCTCTTTTTGGAAGGGCTTAGTTGCCCATGGAAGTCAACAGGAAGTCACAAAGGTTGTCCCTCTTTGTAAAAATGGAAGAAAAAACATGAAAGTGTACCTACATACCTTAATGGAATTCAATATATGAGCCGCGACACGACAAAACCCGCAAAGTGGTTATGCGCCCAGCAAAGACTCAGTTCAGCCTGGGCATCTGCCCAGTCTGATCAGAGTCTTTGCAGTCCGCATGGAGCTAGGTTAGACCCTTAGCTACCTTTTGAGTGCTTAGCGAAGAGTGTGATGAGACTGGGCAGATGCCCAGACACATCTGAGTCTGTGCTGGGCCACATTGTTGGTTTTGTCATGTCGCGGCCCATATATGACAATTATGGTACAATATTTACCACTTTTCCAGACTCTGTAGGTATCACTAGGGCACATTCTCGACACAAGAGGCACTGAAAATAATGGGAAATCTTGTGCATACAAATTTTCAGTTAAAACTTAAAGCATGAACAGAAACTGTCTCACACCGATTCTCACATCTATTCTGATCAGAACTTCTGTGATTTTAAGTCTTACAGATAAAACCTAGGGTCGAGTCGGGTAACTTCGGACAGCGGGTAAATTCGTACACACCATTGCAAATAGTGAAAATCCAGATGAGACGGCTCATAAGAGTCGTCTCATCAGGATTGTCACTATTTGGCCAGTTATTTTTGTTTTAATTCCAAACAACTGACATATAAAGCAAACAATGTCACTGTCTGAATTTACCTGCTGTCCGAATTTACCTGACTTGACCTTAACTGTTCCCACAGCCTTGTGGCCACATTATTGATGTCTGTTACAGGCTCACTGTATCTCTTTGGCACAGCATATGAAAGGCTGGGCGCAATTCTTTCCTTTTGCTGTCTTTTAACTTTCTTTGTTTTGAGTCAGGTACCCATTTACTGCTGGGCAGACAGAGATTTTCAGCAGGATTTAACCCTGTACCCTTGTGCATCAAAGCCTAAGGCTCTAAACTACTATGTCACAGTTCTTCTGTAATTTGTGTCTACTGCTGCTAAATAACAACCACATAAAGTCATCTCCAGGAGACTATCAAAAACATTTATTTTTATCCAGCGGTCATCCTATGGTTCTCACACAGAAAGAAGTTTTGTGATATTTTCTGATTTTCAGGGAGGAGTTTTATCCCAAATTTTGGATCTCCTATATTATGTTTTATACATTTTGACTCCTCCCTCAGGGAGAAGTCAGTGAGCTGAGGGAGACAGTATCTCTTATTTCTTCCTCTAGGCTGACCCCTGATCACCATCAGTTCCTATAGTTGACTAATTTGTACTTCTACATATAAATAATTTTGAATAAGATTATAAAGCAAACTCTGTCGCTTACCCCAACTTGTAAATTCCCACTTCATTTCCACATAGAAGTCTGGAGACTGTAAGGAAAAACAGAATAACTGTATACTCTTAGAATATCTGTGATAATAATATACTATTATGACAAAAGATACTACTACTGCACAGCTGTTTCCCTGGGACCATTTGTTCAAAGCATAGTTAATTCAACTAAGCCTTTAGTCAAGGAATTGTTAAGTCTAGTATGGGTAACTCCCCATTACCACATTAAAATCAGCATTGTACAAAATGACAAGAGCAGTGTACTGGTTTACATCAAGACTAACAATCCAGAGGTTGCATGTTCAACCTCCATCCCCTGATCCTCCGGTTTTTGGATAAGACTTTAAACTGAGATCCTGTCTCCGTATAACCTATGTTAAAGCAGAGTTCATTCATCGTAAGACATGAGACATAACTGGTTTTCTTATCCGATCTTCTTATATGTTAAAATCATGTGATAGTAAAGTATGTTGACCACTGTGTGTGTGTAACTGTCTACAAGCACTAACCACCATCCAGCACCAACTTGATGAGCACCTCAGCCAACAGTACTCAACAACCACACAAGCAGAAGATTCCATGATGTTAACATACCTCTTTCAATTTCTGCAGCAGCTCTGGTACCCCGACAGAACGTTTTGTGTACCTCTGGTGGTCTCTATACTTCAGTACCAGCTGAACTAGTTCTGGGTCACCTGTAGCCACTGCTTCATGCAGAACTAGATATAGGATATGGGAAAATATATAAGCGGTTCACAGATACAAGACAGTATAAATAAGGCTTTACATTCATGATTCTCTGTGTTAGAATCTCACAATATCGTATTTACTCAGTAATGTGACAGAGCAGTTTCCCCCTCAATAACAAACCAAACAAGAGGGCCATGAGGCCCTGAATCGCTCACCTGAACAATTGACAAAGTGGGTTTTTCTGCAACTGTCAAAATATGAGTCTTGGGTCAAAAGTCAAAGAATGACCATGACCTCTTGTACTCATAAATCTTCATGTACTCATTAAGACAACCATATAAACCATTTTTCAGGCCAAAATCTTCAAAACTTTCCATGAAATCTTATGTTCTGGCATTTTCCCATAACAAGGGCTTCGCAAGCGGCGCATAATACGCCCGAACAAGATTGTTTACAAAAGGACAGACAGGCAGACAAACAGGGGAAACCACACTTCAATTAATGACATCAAACATCAAATACTATTAGTATACCAAAAATCAGCTTCCAAGGTGAAGTGGCTCCTACGTTAAGTAATGCCAAAGTCAAACAAGGGAGATAATTCATATACTAAATATACTAGATATACCATTTTTGGTTCTAATACATTCCCTTGACAATATACACATCTCGATAAAGTTGTGTTAAAATATTCTAAATGGTTAAGGAGTTACAGAGTAAACAGGAAATTTATGCATGGGCAGATAATCCAGTAAGCAAGCCAGAGTCATGGTTCTTGCTCAGGATTCATTGCCCCATTATTACACACATTCCTACAAAGTTTCATGAAGATATCCCAAATGGTTAAGGAGATATGGAGTGAATGGAAATGCCTAAAAATAAGATCAAAGGGAGGTTACTCCAAAATTAAGAAAGGGGGAGCAATCATTCTTATATGTGACACATCATCTTGTGATCATGCACAATGCTATAAAGTTTCATCATGATATTCCAAACAGTTACGAGTCAATGTATGCACAACATAAGTATACACAAAAACAGCCTAAAAGAATAAAAGGGATGTAACTCAGGAACGAAGAAGGGGAGAGCAACCATTGATACACGCAACACATTATTGGGACTTCATACTCATTGCTATGAAGTTTCATGAAGATATCCAAAACGGTTATCTAGTTATGGCGCGCACAAGACCTGCAGGGAAAAAAAACAATCAAAGGGGCATAACTTGGAAACTAAGGAAGGGGGAGCAACCATTCTTGTATGTGATACATTCCCCCTACCTACTACATATGCCTACAAAATTTCATGAAGATATCCCAAATGGTTACCGAGTTATGGCCCACACAAGAATGTTGATGGACGGAGGAAAGGGAGTTTACTCCAAAAGTAAGAAAGGGGGAGCAACCATTCTTATATGCGACATATTATCTTGTGATCATGCACATTGCTATAAAGTTTCATCATGATATTCCAAACAGTTACTGAGTTAATGTATGCACAACATAAGTATACACAAAAATAGCGGAAAAGAACTAATAAAAGGGATGTAACTCAGAAAGGAAGAAAGGGAGAGCAACCATTTTTGTACGCGACACATCGTTGGGATTTCATACACATTGCTATGAAGTTTCATGAAGATATTCCAAACAGTTATCTAGTTCTGGCGCGCACAAGACCTGTAGGGTAAATAACAATCAAAGGGGCATAACTTTGAAACCAAGGAAGGGGGAGCAACCATTCTTGTACGTGACACATTCCCCCTACCTAATACATATGCCTACAAAATTTCATGAAGATATCCCAAACGGTTATTGAGTTATGGCGCGCACAAGAATGTTTACGGACGGACGGACAGACGGATGGACGGACGGACGGACAGCGCCATGACATAATACGTCCGTTTTTTCAAAACGGGCGTATAAAAAGGTCATGGTAAACCCAAGGTCATCATTTGAACAGTCTTGGTAGTACTCTAGTACTACATGCTACTTACCAAGTTTCAAGGTCATAGGTGTATTGGTTCTGGAGAAGAAAAATATTAAAGGTTTATAGCATAAATGGGTATGGCGGCCATGTTGGTCATGTGACCATTCTGTAAAATCTTGATAATACTGGAGTACCCAATGTTACATACCAAGTTTCAAGGCCATCGGTCAGTTATTTTGGAGAAGAATATTTTTATAGGTTTTACCCATATATGGGCATAGTGACCATGTTGGTCATGCGACATGGACCGTTTGAACAAATTGTCATTACCTCAACTCCTGCAGACTCTATATGAAAAAATTAAGTCAAAATTGGCCCAGTGGTTTTTGAGGAGATTGTTTGAAATTGTCAAAATATGAAAGTTCTGGGTCAAAGGTCAAAGAATGACCTTGACCTCATGTACTCACAAATCTTCATGTCTCTTTAAGATGACTGTATATACAAATTTTTGGGCCTTAATCTTCAAAACTTTCCATGAAATCTTATGTTCTAGGATTTTCCCATATTTGACCTTGCCATAAAAAAGGTCAAGGTCATAATTTGAACAATCTTGATAGTACTTGAGTGCTCAATGCTACATACCAAGTTTCAAGGCCAGCGGTCAATCGGTTCTGGAGCAGAAGATTTTTTAAGGTTTTTACCATATATGGGCGTGGCGGCCATATTGGTCATGTGACCCAGTCCGCATGAATAAATTTTCGTACCCTCAACCCCTGGAGGCTCTATATGAAATTTGGTTCCAATTGGCCCAGTGGCTTTTGAGGAGATTGTTTGAAATTGTCAAAATATGAGAGTTCTGGGTCAAAGGTCAAAGAATGACCTTGACCTTTTGTACTCATAATTCTTCATGTACTCATTAAGATGACTGTAGATATCAATTTCTAGCCCAAAATCTTCAACAGTTTCCAAGATATCTTATGTTCTTGTGTTTTGCCATATAAAAGCACAAGGGAGCAAATTTGACCTTGCTGTAAAAAAGGTCAAGGTCAACCCAAGGTCATAATTTGAACAATCTAGGTAGTACTCGCACACCCAATGCTACATACCAAGTTTCAAGGCCATCGGCCAATTGGTTCTGGAGAAGAAGAATTTTTCAGATTTTTACCATATATGTACATGGCGGCCATGTTGGTCATGTGACCCAACCCGTATGAATAAATTTTCGTTCCCTCAACCCCTGGAGGCTCTATATGAAATTTGGTTCCAATTGGCCCAGTGGCTTTTGAGGAGATTGTTTGAAATTGTCAAAATATGAGAGTTCTGGGTCAAAGGTCAAAGAATGACCTTGACCTTTTGTACTCATAATTCTTCATGTACTCATTAAGATGACTGTAGATATCAATTTTTAGCCCAAAATCTTCAACAGTTTCCAAGATATCTTATGTTCTTGTGTTTTGCCATATAAAAGCACAAGGGAGCAAATTTGACCTTGCCGTAAAAAAGGTCAAGGGCAACCCAAGGTCATAATTTGAACAATCTAGGTAGTACTCGCACACCCAATGCTACATACCAAGTTTCAAGGCCATCGGCCTATTGGTTCTGGAGAAGAAGAATTTTTCAGGTTTTTACCATATATGGGCATGGCGGCCATGTTGGTCATGTGACCAGGACCGTTTGAACAACATTTCGTTCCTAAGTCCTCAGGAGGCTACATATGAAATTTGGTTACAATTGGCCCAGTGGTTTCAGAGGAGAAGTCGTTTGAAATTGTGGACGGACGACGGACGCCGGACGACGACGACGGACGCCGGAGCCTGCCTATCCTATAAGCTCCCCCGGAGCCTTCGGCTCAGGTGAGCTAAAAAACCTAAGTCTGTCTAGATTTTGGGATTGATGACTTTATATGAGCCACGACACGAGAAAACCAACAATGTGGTTGTGCGCCCTGCGCAGACTCAGATTAGCCTGGGCATCCGCCCGGTCTGGTCAGACTCTTTGCTAAGCGCTTAAAGGGTAGCCAAGTGACTAAGCTACCTTCATGCGGACAGCGAAGACTCTGATCAGACTGGGCGGATGCCCAGACTGATCTGAGTCTGCGCTGGGCCCACAACCACATTGTTGATTTTGTCGTGTCGCGGCTCATATAACAGTTTACAACAATATTTCAGTCATATCTGGATGATGGGAGGGTGATTATGAAGTGCTAAGTGCAGTAGCAATGAAGCCCCATTTAGATTCCCACAGAATCTCGTCTTCAGTGGGCCCTATGATCCAAAGTACCACTCTGCCAAAAGGATGCGTTTATATTTTTGGGACTGCTTTGAATAGGAAAAAAACATCTTATTGCAGAATTACATGAGGCTGACTTAAATTTGGGGTCATTCTAGAGTAGGAAAAACTGTCTTATAGTTGAGTAATTTTAGTATGTTATTTGCTGCCCTACTTTTCAGGAGATGACCCAGAATGCCCAGAATGCCATCACCAGATAGGCTGCATAAACTCTTAAGTATTTTTATTCTTAACCCTTTATTGACTGGTGGGCTAGTCCATCCTTAATTAACTGATGAGTCAGTTTCTAGTTTTAGGGTATTCTGGTGGCTGTTTTCACTTTTATTGTATTTGCTAAAAAACTTCCTGTAAGCAAACAGTGATGACTCTGATCAGATGTCTGACATGTTCTATGACATCTGAACTGAGTCTTCATTGTTTGCTTATGTCCCTAAAATGGACTTCCAGTCTACACAGAGTTAAACATGTTAAATGTTAGATTTACCTGACCAATAGCTCTTGTTCTCAGCATTTGCATCTGCTCCATGTCTCAACAAAACTTTTGCACTCTCTAGGTAACCAAGGGCAACTGCCAAGTGTAAGGGAGTTCTTCCCCTTGGGTCCAAATGTTCTTTATCAAGCTGAAAAAAGATATTGTAATGTGCCTAAATTTTGGGACACCTAAAAATAATTAATTTTCCATTTGGGAAAAATGGAAATTGATTCTTTTAAGGTGTCCCAATACATAAGCACGGTCATTACATACTGCTTATGACTGTGCTTATAAGCTGGGCTTTTATTCAACATGGAGCAAACATGATACACATTCATACTCCTCAATTAGTTCTACAATGCCGAACGTAATTGGCCCTATTTTCATTTTCTCGTTTATATCGGACATTTTCTATTTTTATTTTTAGTTGGCCTTATTACGTTCTACCGACGTCAAAAAATAATGCGTAGCAAATCAATTACTTTAGGTTAAACTGTATTGCTTACCGCTGCGATACAGGAATCACTACCAGCAACCTATCTAACCCCTATTTATCTATATATTGTGATGTTCATGTCAGGATCTTTGGTAAAGTCTTCGAATACATCCAGCAGCTTCAATTGTACTTTCACTTTACTGCCATCTTGTTATTCTCCAAAGCGCGTGAGCATGTGAGCTTTGGTTGAATGCAAAATAATAATTTCATTTTCATTTCTTGAACGAAACGAAATTTTAAATATTTATCGTACCAATAAAATATGATCCTTATAACAGGTTGGTATTCTATCTAAATATATGCATTCGACATCGAAACGCCACGTCGACCCGACGCCTAACTGTCCTTAGACAATCACCAGTAAACAATTCGGATTCTGATCCAATCTTTTTTCTGTTCCTGTCTTCTGTCCGCCTCACCCAACCATTCCCCGACTGACTGGACTGTGTCACAAGAAAACAAACCTTCCGACATGTGCGACCCGAATCAACTTTGGACTTGCCTGCGCACCAGAATCTAGACTGGACGATGTTTATGTAACCCAGGCTCTGTATATACATGTACCATATGCGAACGGAAAAGACGCTAACTAGACTGCGCCATTGCGTTTCAGAAACAAAAGTGAACTTAACATGTAACATGAAAGTAATTGTTTTGGTTGGTAAGACTGACGTCCTGCTGGCGTCAGTGCATGTTCCTTAGGATCTTTTATCGACGCTAGTGAGACGTTGATGGAAGTTTGGTGCCATCTGAAGAACGATAATTTTATTACTTTTTGCTAGTGTTAACTTCGTGCCCAGTTTTGTTGACCTTGCATCGTTGTGAGAAATTAGAAAATATACATCTGCATATGTTTTGAACGATGATCTTATCAGCCCAGAAAGTGCCTCGTGCCGCCTTTAGTGCAATGGCCAGATGTTTTTACACTGTTGATGCAACGGTTGTTTCGGGATTGAGTCATAGGTGGTGGTATCATACCTGTGATCCTCAGGGAGGAAAGGGAAAAGGGAAACTGAAAAATGTCATTGTACAATGTCAAAGGCTATGTTAATAGATTAATAGGTGTGATGTCAAATAAATAAATAAATAAATTAATAAAAACTAGACAATCACTCAAGGTTGGGCGGTAAATTCCACCCCCGGTATTTACCACTGGAATTTACCGGTATTTACCGGTCTGGAAAATACTCCCAAAGTGGCAAATAGTGGCAAATACTGGTCGATTGAACTTTTTCACCTTTGAATCTTCCTAAAACCAAAACCAAGGTAACTCAAAATAATATATATTCAACCTAAATGACTTAAAGATGTTTTAGTTAATTTAAGAATAAAATGTTTCACAAATTAAGCAGACTGAAACAGCCAAATTTTGAAAACATAGATTTAAGACAAAAAAAATTACAATTTCACAAGTATGCACAGTATCTTGATTCAACTTTATTATTTGTTCCTAACTCAACAGCATAACAAAACAGGTAAGAAATTACAGGTAAATTCACATGTGCACCTGGCCAGTCACCTGTGACACCCAGTTCGCAAGACAATTTCTAAATTGTCAAAACAACAAGTTTCAAAACAATACTTATTTAAGGGAGCAGAGTATTGCTTGGGGCAAGAATGGAAACAATAATTGTCAGAATGGTTATCTGTTTTATACCAAGGTTAGACAATTAGTCAAGGTGAAGTACATAGAGGTGTTATTGATATAGCTTGAGCTTTAGTATGGCTTCAGCTCTTGAATACATTATAGCAGTCAGATAATAATTTGTCATAATCAGTCCTAAAACTGAACCATCACACATCATTACCAAACTACTATTCACCATAAGCCAAAAGATCCTATGCTGTTGTTGACCAAGACAAAAAGACCAGTGCCAGATGTATTGGTTGCAAAGCAGTAGTTAGTGCCAAAGCTCCATGGCTCCAAGCCCACAGAGAGAAATGTCCAGCTATGAAACAGGCTATTTTTTTATAACAAAGTTCAAAATTTCACTGACTAGATGAATTATTAAATAAATAAGGAGACACAATTGTTAAACTTCAGTATAAATATTAAGTCAGTTGACCAGTATGACTGAAATACACCTATGGATTTTGAGCGTAGGTTACTGTATAAATTCCAGACTGGTCAATTCAATCAACCAGTATTTGCCGGTATTTTCCAGTATTTGCCGGTATTTACCGGTAAATACCGCTGGCATGGAAAATACTTGTATTTGCCGGCATTTTGCCAACCTTGCAATCACTAAAGGTGATGAATGCCCCCGCCATATGCCTCACTAGAAAAGTAATGTGTTAAAACATATTTGTGTGAAGTTACATCAAAATCTGTCAATAAATAAAGGTGCTAGAGGGATGACTGAGTTTTTCTTAAAAATAGCAACTGTGACCTTGACCTTGGAACTACAACCCTGAAAGGTTTACTTGTCCAAGATATTGTCATACTTAATATATGTGTGAAGTTCTATCAAAATCAGTTAAAAAATAAAAGCGCTAGAACCATGACAAAGATTTACATTTACCTATAATAGCATCTGTGACCTTGACCTTGGACCTACAATGATGAAACGTAAATTTGTCCCAGATATTGTCAAGCTAAATATTTGTGTCAAGTTATGCCAAAATCCTTCCAGAGGGATGACAGCATATTTTCTAAAATAGCAAATATGACCTTGACCTTTACCCTGAATTCTGGATCATGAACTTGTCCAAGATATTGTCACACTAAACATTTGAGTGAAGTTACATCAAAATTGTCAATGAATAGAGGAGTAGAGGAATGATAAAGTTTTTTTCTAAAAATAGCAACTGTGACCTTGACCTTGGACCTGCGGTGCTGAAACAGTAATTTATTCAAGATATTGTTATTCTTAACATTTATGTGAAGTTACATCAAAATCGATCTACAAATGAAAGCGCTGGAGCAATGCCCTAGTTTTTCTGAAAATAGCAACTGTGACCTTGACCTTCATCCTACAAACCTGAAACGCAAAGTTGTTCGCGGTTCTGTCATACCCAATAAAGCTGTGATGTAATATCAAAATCTGTTAATAAATGAGGCCGCTAGAGCGACGATAAAAGGTGAGATTGTATTTAAGCTATGGAAATATGGTCAAAATATGTATGTTATTCAAGGGGACATAATTCTGCAATAAAGACCTGACTGAAAGTTATGTTTCCTTTATGCACATGTTCAATGCATGTCTGAACTGTGTTGCAAGTTTCAAATCCCTACATCAAATACTATTGGAGGAGTTGCAGAGACAAGAACAGTACTACAAAGTGTGAAATATGGTCAAAATATGCATGTCATTCAAGGGGATGTAATTCTGCCATAATGACCTGGATCAAAGTTTCGTTTCCTTTATGCACATGTTCAATGCATGTCTGAACTGTGTTACAAGTTTCAAATCCCTACATCAAATACAATTGGAGGAGTTGCAGAGACAAGAACAGTACGACAAATGTGAAATATGGTCAAAATATTTATGTTATTCAAGGGGACATAATTCTGCAATAAAGACCTTAATCAAAGTTCTGTTTCCTTTATGCACATGTTCAATGCATGTCTGAACTGTGTTGCAAGTTTCAACTCCCTACATTAAATAATATGTAACATAATAATGTTGGAGGAGTTGCGGAGACAAGAACAGTACTCAAATGTGAAATATGGTTATAATATGTATATTATTCAAGGGGACATAATTCTGCAACCAAGACCTTAATCAAAGTTCTGTTTCCTTTATGCACATGTTCAATGCATGTCTGAACTGTGTTGCAAGTTTCAACTCCCTATATCAAATACTGTAGGAGGAGTTGCGGAGACAAGAACAGTACTCAAATGTGAAATATGGTTATTATATGTATATTATTCAAGGGGACATAATTCTGCAATAAAGATCTTAATCAAAGTTCTGTTTCCTTTATGCACAT
The DNA here is from genome assembly GCA_963989385.1 of Ctena decussata. NCBI lineage: Eukaryota > Metazoa > Mollusca > Bivalvia > Lucinida > Lucinidae > Ctena > Ctena decussata. Next base: position 59,897,888 of record OZ022511.1, read on the forward strand.
GCTCAATGCATGTCTGAACTGTGTTCCAAGTTTCAGCTCCCTGCATTGAATACTGTAGGAGGAGTTGTGGAGACAAGAACAGTACTACAAAGTGTGACGGACGGACGTACGTACGGACGTATGTACGGACGGACAAGGGCAAAACTATATGCCCCTCCCCACTTCGTGGCGGGGGCATAAAAAAATCTTCCCACCCCCTTTTACCACTTGAAGGCCACAGGTATGATACCACCACCTGTGCTTTAAAAGTGTCTAAAAATAACTGATATTTCAGCTTTCGTTATTAAGATTATCATTTTGTAATCGCTTAATTGGTAACAGCGCACGATGCTGAAACGTACCGTTTCATCGGTGACTCTTGATGGACGGTAAAATGATCTTTCTTTTTCTTTTTCTCAGAGTAAAGTGCCTTCTGGGAACTTACACAGGAGACGTCTGCATGTATCTGTGTTACATTGGTTTGAAACGTTATCAACCCAGAGAGTTGTTAGCCCGTTGACACAAAGCCATGACGATTTTGCAAATGCGTAGCACTATGTCGATGCAATGTACTAGTACCTTGGCGTCGACATGTTTGTGGTGTTGTTTGGAGATCAAGTGTCTTAAGGGTATTACCTACATCTTCCTTTAAAGGGAATTAACTATTTCCAAATCTCTTTTAGGTGTACTCATTCTCATTTATCCTCCATTTTGTCAACTTCTCACAGCGATGTCCCCATTAAAGCTGAACGGAACGAATCCATGCATTGTAAAAACTAGAAAATGTGTTTATGAAACACTATGCCCCCAACCATATGCTTGTCTCTAGAGAAGGTTCATCCAATAATGCTTGTACCTTTGTACCATAGGCTTACGATGCACTAAGTCGAAAAAGGGGCTTAACTCAGTCAAAAATTTACGAATTGTTTTCGAAAGTTAATCAGGTCATCTACACCTTGGGCAATATCAACCTGCAAAAATCATGATCCTAGCATCAGGGGTTCTCCAGATATTTTGTTCACAAGCTTCCATAGGCAAATAATGCACTAAGTTGAAAAAGGGGCATAACTCAATCCAAAATTTACAAATTATTTTCAAAAGTTAATCAGGTCATCTACACCACAGGCAGTATCTTCCTGCATAAAATCATGCTCCTAGCATCAGGTGTTCTTGAGATATTTTGTTCACAAGGTTCCATAGACTTACAATGCACTAAGTCGAAAAAGGGGCATAACTCAATAAAAAATTCATGATTTCTTTTCAAAAGTTAATCAGGTCATCTACACCACAGGCAGTATCTTCCTGCAAAAAATCATGCTCCTAACATCAGGGATTCTTGAGATATTTTGTTCACAAAGTTCCATAGGCTTACATTGCACTAAGTCGAAAAAGGGGCATAACTTTGTCAAAAATTCACGAATTTGTTTCAAAAGTTAATCAGGTCATCTACACCTTGGGCATTCTCATCCTGCAAAACCTCACGATCCTAGCATCAGGGGTTCTTGAGATATTTTGTTCACAAGTTTCCACAGGCTAAGTCGAATAAGGGGCATAACTCTGGAAATGCATGACCGGCGGAAAAATAAAACAAGGGCTTCGCAAGCGGCGCATAATACGCCCGTTTTAATGTCATAAAGGAATGAACAAGATTGTTTACAAAAGGACAGACAGGCAGACAAACAGGGGAAACCACACTTTAATTAATGACAGCAACATTATTTAAATATTTAACACATCAAATATTATTAGTATACCAAAAATCAGCTTCCAAGGTGAAGTGGCTCCTAAGTTGAGTAATGCGAAAGTCAAACAAGGGAGATAATTCATAAACTAAATATTCTAGATATACCATTCTTGGTTCTAATACATTCTCTTCACAATATACACATCTCCATAAAGTTGTGTTAAAATATTCTAAACGGTTAAGGAGTTATAGAGTAAACAGGAAATTTATGCATGGGCAGATAATCCAGTAAGCAAGCCAGAGTCGTGGTTCTTGCTCAGGATACATTGCCCCATTATTACACACATTCCTACAAAGTTTCATTCTAATACTTCAAAGAGTTAAAGAGATATGGAGTGTCGAAATTCCTAAAAATAATGATCAAAGGGAGGTTACCCCAAAAATAAGAAAGGGGGAGCAACCATTCTTATATGTGACACATCATCTTGTGATCATGCACATTGTTATAAAGTTTCATCATGATATTCCAAACAGTTACCGAGTTAATGTATGCACAACATAAGTATACACAAAAATAGTCGAAAAGAACTAATAAAAAGGGATGTAACTCACAAACGAAGAAAGGGAGAGCAACCACTGTTGTACGCGACACATCGTTGGGACTTCATACACATTGCTATGAAGTTTTATGAAGATATCCCAAACAGTTATCTAGTTATGGCGCGCACAAGACCTGCAGGGGAAAAAAAACAATCAAAGGGGCATAACTTGGAAACTAAGGAAGGGGGAGCAACCATTCTTGTATGTGATACATTCCCCCTACCTACTTCATATGCCTACAAAATTTCATGAAGATATCCCAAATGGTTGCTGAGTTATGGCACATACAAGAATGTTTACGGACAGAGGAAAGGGAGTTTACTCCAAAATTCAGAAAGGGGGAGCAACCATTCTTATATGTGACATATTATCTTGTGATCATGCACATTGCTATTAAGTTTCATCATGATATTCCAAACAGTTACCGAGTTAATGTATGCACAATATAAGTATACACAAAAATAGTCGAAAAGAACTAAGAAAAGGGATGTAACTCAGAAACGAAGAAAGGGAGAGCAACCATTGTTGTACGCGACACATCGTTGGGGCTTGATACACATTGCTATGAAGTTTCATGAAGATATCCCAAACAGTTATCTAGTTATGGCGCGCACAAGACCTGCAGGGTAAAAAACAATCAAAGGGGCATAACTTTGAAACCAAGGAAGGGGGAGCAACCATTCTTGTACCCGACACGTTCCCCCTACCTAATACATATGCCTACAAAATTTCATGAAGATATCCCAAATGGTTACTGAGTTATGGCGTGCACAAGAATGTTTACGGACGGACGGACGGACAGACGGACGGACGGACGGACAGACGGACGGACGGACGGACGGACAGCGCCACGCCATAATACGACCGTTTTTTCAAAACGGGCGTATAAAAATACGGGTCTGCTTATTTTCCATACTGATCATGTGTATAAAGTTTCAAGTTCCTAGCTCTTATTGTTCATGACTATATGTAAGGGTACCTTTGTACCAAAGGCTTCATTGCACTAAGTCGAAAAAGAGGAATAACTTGATCAAAAATTCACATTTTTTTTTTCAAAAGTTAATCAGGTCATCTACACCACAGGCAGTATCTTCCTGCAAAAAATCATGCTCCTAGCTTCAGGGGTTCTTGAGATATTTTGTTCACAAGGTTCCATATGCTTACATTGCACTAAGTCGAAAAAGGGGCATAACTCGGTCAAAAATTCACTAATTTGTTTCAAAAGTTAATCAGGTCATCTACACCTTGGGCATTCTCATCTTGCAAAGCCTCATGATCCTAGCATCAGGGGTTCTTGAGATATTTTGTTCACAAGGTTCCACAGGCTAAGTCAAAAAAGGGGCATAACTCTGGAAATACATTGCCAGCGGAAAAATAAAAAAATACGGGTCTGCTTATTTTCCATACTGATCATGTGTATAAAGTTTCAAGTTCCTAGCTCTTATTGTTCTTGAATATATGTAAGGGTACCTTTGTACCATAGGCCTCAATGCACTAAGTCGAAAAAGGGGAATAACTCGATCAAAAAGTCACGAATTATTTTCAAAAGTTAATCAAGTCATCTACACCACAGGCAGTATCTTCCTGCAAAAAAGCATGCTCCTAGCTTCAGGGGTTCTTGAGATATTTTGTTCACAAGGTTCCATAGGCTTACAATGCACTAAGTCGAAAAAGGGGCATAACTCAGACAAAAATTCACGAATTTGTTTCAAAAGTTAATCATGTCATCTACACCTCGGGCATTCTCATCTTGCAAAGCCTCATGATCCTAGCATCAGGGGTTCTTGAGATATTTTGTTCACAAGGTTCCACAGGCTAAGTCGAAAAAGGGGCATAACTCTGGAAATACATTGCCGGCAGAAAAATAAAAAAATACGGGTCTGCTTATTTTCCATACTGATCATGTGTATAAAGTTTCAAGTTCCTAGCTCTTATTGTTCTTGACTATATGTAAGGGTACCTTTGTACCATAGGCCTCAATGCACTAAGTCGAAAAAGGGGAATAACTCGATCAAAAATTCACGAATTTTTTTCAAAAGTTAATCAGGTCATCTACACCACAGGCAGTATCTTCCTGCAAAAAATCATGCTCCTAGCTTCAGGGGTTCTTGAGATATTTTGTTCACAAGGTTCCATAGGCTTACAATGCACTAAGTCGAAAAAGGGGCATAACTCGGTCAAAAATTCACAAATTTGTTTCAAAAGTTAATCAGGTCATCTACACCTTGGGCATTCTCATCTTGCAAAGCCTCATGATCCTAGCATCAGGGGTTCTTGAGATATTTTGTTCACAAGGTTCCACAGGCTAAGTCGAAAAAGGGGCATAACTCTTGAAATATGTGACCCGCGGAAAAAAAAAACAACACGTTTTCCTTTATTTTTCATACTGATCATGTGTATAAAGTTTCAAGCTCCTAGCTCTTACGGTTCTTGAGTTAGAGGACAGACGGACAGACGGACAGGCCCAAACCAATATGCCCCCACAATTTCTCCGAAATTGGGGGCATAAAAAAACCCGAAAATTTTACAGTAGAATAACTGGCAACCATGAAGCTGCCAGTCCATTTCCCGTAAAAAATTGCTGGAGTAGGATAGAATATAACAGGTATTGTTTTGGTCTTTTATTCCTTGAATACCATGAAGGTATTTTCGAGTGCGGCCAGTTAACGTTACATAACACTACCATGTCATAATGTTCAACTATGTTCTACAGGCAGACGCCCGTAAAATAACGGTAAATGAACTGTATAGTGTAAAACAAAGTCCGTAGATTTTTCGTTAGAATAACTGCAATGCAAAAATTTCCGTAAATTTTACGGTAGAATGCCTGGCAACCAGCTGCCAGTACATTGCCCGTTATTTTTACGGACGCCCGTAAACATTGACAGGAATCATCACGCATAGGAGGGTAGAATAAGAGTTACTTTTTGGTCATATAGCTCTTCAACACTATTATAAATGTATTTCCACAAATCTGATCTCCACAGGTAGACGCCAGGCTGTGGGCAATGGATCCCCGTTTACGGTAGGAAAGATTCTCGCCTCTAGCGGAACTAGAACCCGGTCCGCTAGAGGCGAGAATCTTTCCTACCGTAAACGGGGTTCCATTGCACACAGCCTTTCATTATCACATTCCCATCGCCCTGATATGACTGAAATACTGTTGAAAAGGACGTAAAATCGCAAGTCACTCATCTGTAAAAATAACGGGAAATGGACTGGCAGCTGGTTGCCAGGTATTCTGTCGTAAAATCTACGGAATTTGTTTTTACAGTGTGGCACCAGCTGCCAGTCCATTTCTCGTTATTTTTACTGGCGTTTGCCTGTAGAACATTGTTGGAAATTACGATTTGGCAGTGTTATGTCTACTGGCTGCACTCGAAAATAACTTTATAGCGTTAAAGGGCAATATGACCAAAACAACACCTGTTTTATTCTATCCTACTCTGCTTGATGATTCCTGCAAAATTTTACTGACGCCCGTAAAAAATAACAGGAAATGGACCGGCAGCTGGTTGCCAGTTATTTTACCGTAAAATCTACGGATTTTTTACAGTGTGGCAGCCAGATCCCAGGTATTTAATCGTACAATCTACGTATTTTTTCTTACAGTGCGGTTGCACACTCTTGACACCGAGTCGGCCCGCTCTCCAGTTTGAAAAGGGGTCTAGTGTTGACATTTTTTTTTAATTTTGCGTCAAACCTTATCCCGGAATGCTATGTTGTATATTTACTAGAGGGTTTAATAGCCCAACAGCCTTTTAGTTTAAACATATTTATTTCAACAAATCTCAAGTGTACATAGATCTAATACGCAGAATAAATAGGATTAGACGGAAGCATGCGCTTATTTGGTTCTTCTCCTGCAAACAGCCTTTTGAACTGAATAAACATATGAAATGACATCCCACTTGGCACACAATGTTGACTCAACACTGAATCAACCAAGATTCAACTAATGTTGTGAGAACTTGTGGCCCAACCCCATTGCTTGTCACTTATAGCTAGGGCTTCTACGTTTACACGGATAAACGGTAACGGTTCGTGTATATGTGCTAAACGTTTACAAAATTCATACATCGTTTAACCGAACCTGAACACCTGGTAAACCACCAACAAGTTATAATATCTTATACAGTCGTCAGTAGTCAGTTTTAACCGAATGTACTTGATGGCGTCCTCGGAAACAGCTATTAAAATCTTTATTTTCTAACCTCTGTGTACCTTACGCAAAGCATGACATGTACACGTTTTGCCAGAAAAGTGTTACGTCATAATCGGCAGCTAATTTTATAAGGTACAGATCAAAGGAAAGGTTATGTCTGCCGACAACACATGTTGTGCAATAAAAAAAAATAGGACTATCTCGGTACTTGTGTTTCATAGGATAAGCTTACCGTGAAGGTGAGATAATTGCAGTTTGCAACGTTGACCGTAATTATCAATTAACAGGATAATTATGTCCGATGTTTTATAAATCTAACCCATGTAATTTCAAATACGGTGGAAGTAATTGCTGTCATCGGAAATTGGTCAATACAATGTAGTAAATACGTTTTCTTTTTTAATACCTTCGGTTACTGTAAACCTCGAGTTGACCCCCGAAAATGACAGTGCATTATTGGATATCACTGTGGTAACATAATTATAATAATTATAAGGTATGGGGGGCGTCTCATAGATGTCCGATACTAAAAATAAAATTTCAACGGTAATGGTCGTTTAAATGGAATCGTTTCGTTTTCTAGCGCTCGTGTAAACGTTTACAATATTTTGTAAACGTAGAAGCCCTACTTATAGCAATAAACCATGCTTAACTAAACTAGATTCAACGTCATGGTGTTGAATCTTTGTTGATTCAGTGTTTATTCGACGTTTTGTGCCTGCTGAGTTCCAGTTATAGATCGGAGTAAAGAACCACAATCAGGGATCAAAGGTTAGTTTAAGGGACCTTCTGGGGCATTTGTTACATACTGTAACATTTCTTGCTCATTGGTACTTTTTTCATACTGGTATTTCTCATTATAAATTTATTTATTTGGCATCTTAGGATGACTATGGTAATAGATTATGTTTTCCGTAGTAACCTTGTTAATTGAATTGTTTTTTTTTTTCTTTTTTTTTTTTTCTTTTTAATTTCATGAGTTATTTACAATTTTATTCCTGTGGGTCGAGAGACTCGCTGGACCCCAAACCAATGAGTCCCATATAATTTTTTTCTATACTGCAATTCTATAATTTCGTTGAGTCTTGGGACCATCAAAATAAAAAAAATGCACCCCGGAGGGTATTTATACGTACAAGATGCGGAATACGCAGTAAAAAATCACTATTAGGAAAACTTTTTGTGAAGTTTTTGAAATTGTCCATAGGATATGTGAGACAATCCCCATTTACCCAGTCATTCTGCTTACATAAATCATTGTCGAAAAAATATATCGGGTAACCATTGATTAATCAGACATAATTATTATTGCCGTCCTTCTTTCGTCTAGCTTTTAGACAGCTCTGTGATATTTTCAATTAAATTTCCCTGATAATTTTTTTTATACTTTTGATGTATCTGAACGGCATCTTTTTTCTTTTTGAAGAGATAATCTTGAGAAATTATTTATTTACGGTCAAAGTCAGTTCTGACTTGTCTGATAAATATTGTCAGATATAACAATTGTTGGGTTGCACTTATTAGTTGTTGTTTATTTATTTATTTATTGAAATCTCAGGATTTGTACACAAGCAGAACAAATAAAATTTCTTTAAATTAAAAAATGGTAATTAAACCAATTTTTCAGTGCTAACTCATACTGTCACTCTGACTGAATACGGTTTAACATACATATGTATAAACGATACAACCTGTGCACATCGAACTGGAATATGCCCAAAATAAGATTGCCCCCGTTACCGGTAAAGCTGGGTGCCGGTTCTCAGACGTTTTAACAACTTAAAGGATGGCCATAAGATGCTTTTATACCATTTTTAAAGTTATTTAACATCCTCCATATGAATTGCTGACACGATGTTGTATGAAACCATTGTAAGAAAGACCATAGCATCTGTAATGGAGTATCTGATCGCCGTCGTGCGGATAAGAATTCTTATCCGCACGACCGTCTTGCCGATAAGGATTCTTATCCGCACGACCGTCTTGCCGATAAGGATTCTTATCGGCACGACGGTCGTGCCGATATCCTCGGCCTATACGTTAAATAGAAATATTTTATGAGCTTGTTTCTTATAATATGCAATTTATTTAAGCTGTTTGTATGGTGGTTAATCGCAACTGCCGTAAACAAAATGGCGGACTATCGATTGCTTTCACCTCCGACTGTGGCTGCTATGGGTTACGCTCGAAGTTCCCGGATGAGCCGTCCCACTCTATAACTTTTCGAATGCTGTATAGCACTTTCCTTGATCTTCCTTGGCCATGGCAGGAAAACCAAGTTTAAGCCGCTTGGATTCACGATCGGTATTTGGTATGTTTAGCGAAGAGACGTCGAGGTGCCAGCCAATAATAAAAACACCTCGACATCGATTTTAAGGGACTAACTCCTCAATCAGATGAATTTGCTCTTCCTATAAGTGTGAGTAAAGTCTGTGATACCCATGAATGACGAGAACCAAAAAGCTCTTTGCAGGCCCAACCTTTCATTGACAGCATTGAATCCCAATTGGTTTCATGCCTATAATCACTGATTGTGGCCAACCACAGACCTTACATTCTTAGATTTTCCTGGCTCCAGAATCCCAGTTTCTATTTCCCAGCATCAGCAACCTTCTCCTTACCTCTTCTCTTTTTAATTGTTTGTCAAGCTCTTCCCACTCGTTCTCCCAAACCAGCATATGAACGGGAAATTCTTCTTTGAGTTTAGACAACGACATGACTAGATATCGTTTTTGAAAGGTCGAATTTTGACATGTAAGATTTGTTTATCTGACTCATTTCCCGAATTTTATTTTTAGCCGAATTGCGTTTGTCGTAAAAAATGATGCATCAACTTCAAATTCTGAAATCATCTGCTCTAACCAGACAGCGGTCAAAAAGATATTATTCGCTGCAAAAGAAAAAATATGGTTTAACTTTTTATTTCTTCTGCTTCTTCTTTTTTTTTTTTGTTTTTTTTTCATTTCTACGCCCATGGGTGTAGACATGTCGCTGTCTAATCCGACCTTCAATCCTAAGTCGGTTCCAGGACCAAATCTATTTCCTCCCCTAGACGTTTCGCCCTTGGCTGTTTCGCCCCTACGGGATGTTTCGCCTCCTGTACGTTTCACCCCATCCCCCGCCCCGCCCACACGATATTGCAGGACATCTGGAACCACCCAAATCACCTGGGTCACCCATCCAGGCACTAACCGAGCCAAACGTTGCTTAAATAGCAACAACAGTCCACCACTCTAACTGCATCGCCATAAAAGCATGCTTCTACAGCAAGGCGCTAGTAGAGGTATTTATACCCATTCATAGACTAGTGCTAGTCTGATAATGAAAAGAGAAAGAATTAACTATATTTTTCTTCTTTTCTCTGGCTAGTCTATAAAACTTGAATCTGCTCCTTTTCTGATATATACATTATCAGAAGTCGACCTATAAGTATAGACTAGCTGTAAGAGCACAGTGGTAAGAACTGGGAAAATAGTATGGCTGACTGATATAACTTCTTCGCCTAGTGGCTAGGCTAACCCATTCACTACACTACTCCCTCCTTTTTCTTGAATACCGGATGACTATACCGGCGTCCAGTCCTGGAGTATGGCAATTCAGTTTGGGACCCTCAAAGTATACTTCTTCAAGATGAACTTGAGAAGGTGCAGAAAAGGGCAGCTAGATTTGTAACGGGAAATTACACATATGAAACTGGGAGTATGACTGGCATTCTGGAGAAACTTAAGTGGGAATCCCTAAAAAAGAGAAGGAAAGATAGCAGACTTATAATGCTTTACAAAGGTCTGAGGGGTGCAGCCAGTATACCCATAAATGACCTTGTTCCCCCAAATAGGCGTACCAGGAATCATCATTCCCTGACATTTCAAACCCCATTGGCTGGGACTGACATTTACAAGTCCAGTTTCTTCCCCCAGACTATTAGAGATTGGAATTCCCTGGAATATTCACTTATTTCTGCTGCTGAGTGTGCAGAGGATTCAGTTACTAAGTTTACTTCTCTTATAAGGGCTAGGGACTAGCTTCCCTGATTCACAGGTCCTGGTGAATGATTGTCTTTGGACGTATCACCAGTAAACAATTCTGATTCTGATTCTGATTCTGACTATCTCAATCGGCAGGAAGTAGTGCTCCGTGTGCTCGTTCCTACACTTCTGATACCATTGCAGGACACCTGGAACCACCCAAATCACCTGGGTCACCCATCCAGGCACTAACCGAGCCAAACAACAGTCCACCACTCTAACCGCGTCGCCATAAAAGCATGCTTCTACAGCAAGGCGCTAGTAGAGGCATTTATATACATTCACTACAATATCGTCAAGGGACAAGGGTAGCATGTTGTGTGTTTTTTAGGCCTGTAGCATTATGAAATATACAAATATTGGCGCTTTTTGATTTGCGGCATCAGAGAAGACAGATGTATCATGTATGATTATAAATCATTCCAATCCATTCCTCCCTCAGATCATAATATACAGAGTACATAGAAGCTATACATACGGTATAAATGGTAAAATTCACATAGGATCATATATAAATTTATTACTAATTTATAGCAGCTGTATAGCTTCAATCTTATTTTTGCTTAGGTAGGACATGCGTGCAATTTGGCATCATAACTGTGTGATCGCCCTGTCTCACGACAGCCTAAGGATATTTTACCCTTAGTTTCCGACTGGCATCGCGAGGAAGAGTGCCTAGGACTTGTTACAATAAAACTCTCTCTCTCTCTCTCTCACTCTGTGTGTGTGTGTGTGTGTGTGTGTGTGTGTGTGTACTTTCACCTCAAAAATTTAATGTACCAAGGTACTAACTCTGTCTTAGACCTTTTTTATTTTTTTATTTTTCTCCTTCTACCTTTTTTCAATTCTTTACTCTTTTAATGATTATCTTCTATGTATTTGTTGTATTTTCATTCTTTTTTATCCCTCTCTCTCTCTCTCTCTCTCTCTCTCTCTCTCTCTCTCTCTCTGAGTTTCAGCCCTTTTTGCACAAAAGATAACAATTCGTTGACGTTCCCAAAAAGAAGAAATAGAAGTTCGTGTCACAATTAAAAAGCGTAAACGTGCTTTGAGCTAGGCGTTTGTATTCCGCGGCCAGCGTGTGTGTATTTTAATTCTCACAACGACGTTCCAACCCCCCTCCCCCCCCCACCCAACCCCGCACCTCAGCGGAACGTATCCATAGCCGCGCAGTAACGGGGCATTGTTTGTCTATTTTGTCCGTCAGTCCTGTGACGCTGCCAGCAGATTTGGTAACGTGTAACGTGTAACAAATGCTGCCAGCGTAGACTCAGATCAACATATATAACCACATCTGTCAATAGGAATCATTGAACCAAAGACGTCGTTTTTACACCTTACTACTAACCTTTTAAACAGCACACGATTAATTTGCCAATAAAGAGCAATAAACAGGGTGACTAACCTGGTGTCATATCAGATTAACTTGTTAGTTAATTTCAGCAAAGATTAAACAGAGCCAACATCATTTAAACTGACTGTGCCAGGTGACATGTAGTGGGATTAGCCCTTATTTAGTATCATAAATTAACAAGTTGGTTATTTTGAGTAAAGAGTTTAAATAACCCGGCATCTTTAATTATCTTTTAGCCAGTTGATAAAACCATATTTTCCTTTTTCGTCTCATTAAATCTAAATAAATTTAAGATACCACAAGCTGTAAAGATCTTTCCATTAAAAAATAATAATGAATAAATAAATAATAAAAAAAAACAGAAATAATGTAAGAAAACCATAGTTCTACATTTAATATATTAGGGGGCGACACGACTAGGGTGTGGGGCGAAATGACCAGGCTCTATTTTAGACGCGAAACGACCAGGAGCGAAACGACTAGGTGTGGGGGGAATGGTTTGGGGGCGAAACGTCTTGTTACCCCTAAGTCCGTGGCCTCATCGGCTATGGTTGTCACACCGATACAGTTCTCTCTCTTGTCTAAACTCAACAGTAATATTATTGTAAGTATTCCCTGGTGTACCCATTTTAAAAACGAGATGTGGATTGGATAGAGGTTTGGGTCTAACCTTCACTGCGGATTGACCTGTTGCCTCTGTGACCCTCTGTCCCGTAGGTACTCGTTCTAAGACTAGACCTGGATATAACTGGATAAAAGGTTGATCTCGAGGTTTGTGTGTACAGCAGCTCATCTTTTTACGCTTAGGAGTTATTGAGAGTATTTGGTAATGATCAATATGCAAGGCATGACACAGGCTAACTGCTTGCCTTTCCGGAGCTCTTAACTGGTTACCATAGTCATTAACAGATGAACAATCTACTACTGCACTACAGTCTAGGATTAGCTGAATGGTTGTAAAATTACTGATTTGGCCATAGCCTAGCTTCTCTACCAAGGCACAGAATCTGTCGAGCATTGGTTGTCTGGTTGATGCCAGGCCTCACACTCCAATAGGAAATGCTGCACTGTTTCATCGCCGTCGTGACATAAGAGACACTCTTGCTTTATTTCAGCTTGGTTAAATGCTACTCTGTTGGTCTGAAGGATGTAGATTCCAGTAGCAAGTTTAAGCTTAGTCCTAAGACGTCCCACATCACACATTTCTCGTGTATGAAACCAATACTTAACGCCCGGCGTGTAGTAATGTGTCTTTAAGAAACACAAAGTAGGGTATAATACTGACCGCGCCTTAATTCGCTCGGTCCAATACACATGCACATGCTTGGTGACTATCTGCTTCCATTTATCTTTCCTAGGCGGGTCATCCAAGAGTTCCCTACATTACTGCATGTCGTACTTAGAAGCTTCCTTATAGCCATGTACCAGCTGCTGCTATCAGACCCTTTAACTGTTTGCTGTCGTCTGGCCAACTGCTTTTCGACAGAAGTTTCCTCCAATGCTCTTTTATGGATCGTAGCTTCCACTGGAACTGTCCCCGTTAGAACATAAACTGCTGGGTCTGTTGTCGTCTCTGGTAATGAAAGAACCTGCTTCATGAACCTCCTAAACAGGCTGTCCAATTTGTCGAGTAGTGTCTTTCTAGGTAATACTACCTCCATCTCATACACTAGCATTGGAAGGACATAAGTGTTAACTAGCTGGATTGAAGTCTCAGAATCTAGCCCGTTCTGTCCATGGAGACTTGCTGCCATAAGGGCGTAGATAACGCGCCGACATATGCAACCATGCCTATGGCTTATCAGATTTACCTGTCCGATTATCTTCCCTTGGATATCAGGCATCACGGTCGCTTACCTGAGTACAGGTGCCAACCAATATGCATGGAAAGTAATCAAAATGTCCATTTTATCAATAATAACTTTTTTATTAAGTAGTTTACTATATTTTATAAGATACTACTGGAAAGCTGAAAGAATTCTCTTTAATATGAACCAAAAAAGTATAAAATAACTTAAAATTTGACTGTGCAAATTTCATGTATTTTAAACGGTAAAATAGTCATTGAAGCCTATTAAGAAACAGCTGAAACAACCGAGGAAGGCATTTTGATATTTTCGTCTACAGCTGATTCTTAAGTGTCTGCCTACCTTAAGATGCCCATATGCATAACTTCTTTGACGACTGGCATAACTTGGCCTTTCATAGTTATTTCAGTAGTCATGTCAGTTTGCTCCGAGCCATTTGGGATTTCATGTATTACACTCTTTGCAGTTGGCTAGCTCCTCTTCAATGGCAGATTTCCAGGTGAGCTTCATTCTCTAGTAGGGTTTGCATGTCCATAGTGCACAAGAAATCCGGGCCTAGCAACCATCCTCGGCTTACTTTTTTAGCTCACCTGAGCCTTTAGGCTCATAGGTGAGCTTATAGTAATAGCCAGGCATCCGTCGTCCGTCCGTCGTCCGTCATGAAGATATTATGTCACTGAAGGTCAAGGTCACTTTGTCGGTCTGTCCGTCGTCAACATTTTCAAACATCTTCTCCTCTGAAACCACTGGGCCGATTGAAGCCAAATTTCATATGGAGCCTACCTAGGTCGGGGGAACGAAAGTTTGTTCCGGGTATCTGGGTCACATGATCAAGATGGCCGCCACGCCCATATATGGTAAAAACCCTTCAAAAATCTTCTCCTCCAGAACCAAAAGGCCTATGACCTTGAAACTTGGTATGTATCATCGGGCATGCAGGCCCATCATAGTTTGTACAAATCATGACCGTGCGGTGACTTTGACCTAATTTACGGTATGGTCAACTTTGCTACGTTAGGTTTTTATATGGGAAAACGCTTAAACAGTGGATTTCTCAGAAACTGTTTAATTCTAAGGTACAATACTTGGTTTACATGGTCGACTAAATGACCCGATGAAGATATTATGTCACGAAAGGTCAAGGTCATTCCGTCGGACCATCCGTCGTCAAGATTTTCAAACATCTTCTCCTCTGAAACCACTGGGCCGATTGAAGCCAAATTTCTATGCAGCCTCCATGGGTTGGGGAAACGAAAGTTTGTTCGCGGTATCTGGGTCACATGACCAAGATGGCCGCCACGCCCATATATGGTAAAAACCCTTCAAAATTCTTCTTCTACAGAACCAAAAGGCCTATGACCTTGAAACTTGGTATGTAGCATCGGGCATGCCGGCCCATCATAGTTTGTACAAATCATGACCTTGCATTGACCTTGACCTAGTTCGAGGTATGGTCAAGTTTGGTACGTTAGGCTTTTATATGGGAAAAGGCTTAAACAGTGGATTTCTCAGAAACTATTTAATTCTCAGGTGAAGTACTTGGTATACATGGTCGACTAAATGACCAGATGAAGATATAATGTCACGAAAGGTCAAGGTCATTCCGTCGGACCATCCGTCGTCAAAATTTTCAAACATCTTTTTCTCTGAAACCACTGGGCCGATTAAAGCCAAATTTCATATGCAGCCTCCATGGGTTAGGGAAACGAAAGTTTGTTCGCAATATCTGGGTCACATGACCAAGATGGCCGCTACGCCCATATACGTTAAAAATTCTTCAAAAATCTTCTTCTACAGAACCAAAAGGCCTATGACCTTGAAACTTGGTATGTAGCATCGGGCATGTGGGCCCAACATAGTTTGTACAAATCATGACCTTGCGTTGACCTTGACCTAGTTTACGGTATGGTCAAGTTTGGTACGTTAGGCTTTTATATGGGAAAACGCTTAAACAGTGGATTTCTCAGAAACTATTTAATTCTTAGGTTTAGTACTTGGTATACATGGTCGACTAAATGACCAGATGAAGATATTATGTCACTAAAGGTCAAGGTCATTCCGTCGGACCATCCGTCCTCAAGATTTTCAAACATCTTCTCCTCTGAAACCACTGGGCCGATTGAAGCCAAATTTCATATGCAGCCTCCAAGGCGGTAGTTCTGTTGTGGTTCTTTGTTGCCTGTTTTTGGTGTCAGAGTTTCTGTGTTGTTTTACCTTATGTATGTTATTATTATTTTTGGTTCGGTTTGGGTTGCTGAGTGGCCACCTTTTGGGAACAAGCTGCTCACTCGGTTGGCCATATGTTCTCTGTATCTTGATTATTTGTAATCTTAGTTGTTTCCAACTATGGTTTGAGGGCTGGATTTGGATTTTGATTGTTTCAGTTCCTGGTCTTTGCATACTTTTTACTTCCATCGGTTGGGGAAACGAAAGTTTGTTCGCGGTATCTGGGTCACATGACCAAGATGGCCGCCACGCCCATATATGGTAAAATCTACTTCTACAGAACCAAAAGGCCTATGACCTTGAAACTTGGTATGTAGCATCGGGCATATGGGCCCAACATAGTTTATACAAATGATGACCTTGCGTTGACCTTGACCTAATTTACGGCATGGTCAACTTTGGTACGTTAGGCTTTTATATTTGCATATGCTTGGATTTCTCAGAATCTATTTTAGTCTAAGGTACAATATGTTGTACATGGTCGACTAAATGACCAGATGAAGATATCATGTCACTAAAGGTCAAGGTCATTCCGTCGGACCATCCGTCATCAAGATTTTCAAACATCTTCTCCCCTGAAACCACTGGGGTGATTGAAGCAAAATTTCATATGGAGTCTCTGTGGGATGGGGGAACGAAAGTTTATACCCGGGGTCTTGGTCACATGACCAAGATGGCCGCCATGCCCATATATGGTAAAAAACTTTCAAAAATCTTCTTCTCCAGAACCAAAAGGCCTATGACCTTGAAACTTGGTATGTAGCTTTGGGCATGCGAGCCCATCATACTTTGTACAAATGATGACCTTGCGTTGACCTTTTTAACGACATGGTCAACGTTTGTATGTTAGGCTTTTATATGGGAAAACGCTTTTATAGTGGATTTCTCAGAAACTATTTAAGTCTAAGGTACAATATGTGGTATATATGGTCAACTAAATGACCAGATGAAGATATTATGTCACTGAAGGTCAAGGTCATTTTGTTGGTCTGTCCGTCATCAAGATTTTCAAACATCTTCTCCTCTGAAACTACTGGGGAGATTGAAGCCAAATTTCATATGGTGTTTCAGTGGAATAGGGGAACTAAATTTTATACCCGGGGTTTGGGGCACATGACCAAGATGGCCGCCATGCCCATATATGGTAAAAACTCTTCGAAAAGCTTCTTCTCCAGAACCAAAAGGCCTATGATCGTGAAACTTGGTATGTAGCATCAAGCATGCGGGCCCATCATAGTTCATACAAATAATGACCTTGCATTGGCCTTGACCTAATTTACGACATGGTCAACTTTGGTATGTTAGGCTTTTATATGGGAAAACGCTTATACAGTTGATTTCTCAGAAACTATTTAAGTCTAAGGTACAATACGTGGTGTATATACGTGGCATGCGAGCCCATCATACTTTGTACAAATGATGACCTTGCGTTGACCTTATTAACGACATGGTCAACGTTTGTATGTTAGGCTTTTATATGGGAAGATGGCCGCCATGCCCATATATGGTAAAAAACTTTCAAAAATCTTCTTCTCCAGAACCAAAAGGCCTATGACCTTGAAACTTGGTATGTAGCTTTGGGCATGCGAGCCCATCATACTTTGTTCAAATGATGACCTTGCGTTGACCTTTTTAACGACATGGTCAACGTTTGTATGTTAGGCTTTTATATGGGAAAACGCTTTTATAGTGGATTTCTCAGAAACTATTTAAGTCTAAGGTACAATATGTGGTATATATGGTCAACAAAATGACCAGATGAAGCTATTATGTCACTGAAGGTCAAGGTCAGTTTGTCGGTCTGTCCGTCATCAAGATTTTCAAAACATCTTTTCCTCTGAAACCACTGGTCTGATTGAAGCAAAATTTCATATGGAGTCTAAGTGTGATCGGGGAATAAAAGTTTGTTCTCGGGATCTTCACCAAGACGGCAGCCATGCCCGTATACGGTAAAAACCCTTCAAAATCTTCTTCTCCAGAACCAAAAGGCGTATGACCTTGAAAATTGGTATGTAGCTTTGGGCACTCAAGCCCATCATAGTTTGTAGAAATGATTGTGCGTTGACCTTGACCTAATTTAAGACACTGTCAACTTTGGTTCATTATGTAGGCTTTTATATGGGAAAATGCTTAAACAGTGGATTTTTCAGAAACTATTTAAGTCTAAGGTACAATATTTGGTATATATGGTTGACTAAATGACCAGATGAAGATATTTTGTTGTTAAAGGTCAAGGTCATTCTTTGACTTTTGTACAAGGTCATTGAGATTCTGTCACCCGTCAACATTTTCAAACATCTTCTCAGAGGCCACTGGAGTCAATTGAAGACATATTTCACATGGAGCTTCACCGGCTTAAAGGAACCATAGTTTGTTCAGATGGTCTTGGTCACTTGACCAAGATGGCCACCATGCCCATATATGGTAAAAACTCTTCAAACGTCTTTTTCTTGAGAACCGAAAGGTCTATAACCTTGAAACTTGGTACCGGTATGCAACATTGGGCACTCAGGCCCATCATAGTTTATACAAATGATTACTGTATTTCATATGGAGCTTTTTATACTGGGTCAAAGGAATCAAAGTTTGTTCAGATGGTCATGGTCACATGAACATGGTGGCCACCACGCCCATATATGATAAAAAACCTTCAGAAATCTTTGTCCAGAAACAAAGGCCCAGAGACCTTGTGGCTTGGTATATAGAATTGGGACTCAACATTAATCCCCAAGGGAGGGGGGTTATCTGCCCCTGCCCTGGTGCTATATACATGTATAAAAGCATTAAAATATATACCAGGACCAAGTGTCAGGTGAGCTACAGGACCATTGGTCCTCTGGTTTTACTACGGACAGATTGAACGAGATTACTTGTTTTCTAAATTTAGTCTTACAGTTGTCATTTTGTTCTTAGGTAGTAAATGACTAAATATTCAATTCATCTGTTATAAACTTAAATTTGGGTAGCATGAAATGCCCCAAATCCATCAAAATCCTCTGTAATTACCCAAATCCTCCTAATTTTTACTCAAAGCTACAAAAATATAGATGAAACACAACGGTTTGCGATTTATTGCTTGGGAAATCTTCAAGAATAAATATCTTAAGCCTGATTATTAAATTTGTCATAAATTATTCCAACACCGGTTGCCTGTATAGCCAATGGTAAAATCTAGTGACATATTGCGTAACAATTTCGCGACGTTATTAAGCACCATTCGGATGCCATTTTGAATTTTGGTGACGTCTATTGTCATTTCCAAGGAAAGCGTTTAAGATTTTTTGTGCTGTACCTTTAAGTTCTCTAAGCTTTTTAAAAGTGTTCTAATTAAATGTCTTAAATTTTCTTGTTTTTCAAATACTCTTCTAGTTTATTTTGTTTCAGTTTGTTTGATCTAAAATGATTTGTCTAAATACTCAAAATCTTTTATTTTAATTGAGTCTATATTCTTTGCATGATGTTTGTTGTAAATAACTATTAGCTGTGATTTGTCCACATTAGATTGGGTAAAGTCCTTTTCTTGCATCAAAAAATTATGGAAAGTCTCCATTACAGTCAAAGTTGTAGGCAAGATTTCTACATGTAATGGCGGAGAACTGAAATTTCTGAAGGAAAATCTTGCTTTTTCGTCGTTTTTGTGTGTTACAATCGAAATAGATTCTTGCTAACAAGTAATGTGCTGTCTAATATATCACTGGTTGTTGGTCAGTTGTTGGTGAATATATCATTTGCGCTTCGCGCTCGTGATACATCCACTTCACGGCTGACATCCAACCAGTGATATATTCGGCAACAAATCACTGTCAGCAAGAATCTATTTCTTAAATTGAATTACTTTTATGATTAGCTAAAGCTGTTACTACACTGAATTACATTACACTGATTCTCTCAAACTCTTGTACAAACATTTTATAAAATATTTATTTGAAATGCGGGATCGTATTCGTGTATCTTTTCTCAGTAGAAATGTTTCATGGTTTTCCTTAACTCAGAAAAAAATGTTCCTGTAATAATGCCGCCTGTGCTAAGACAACTGACAGGGTTAACATGCGTGGATGAACACACGCTGGCTGATTAACCTTTAAATTAATTTGACGTCTGTCAATATTACCTGGCGGTTGGCGCGATACCAATAATGACATTATTTGTGTACATGTCAGATTAAGTTAACATGATTAATGGACTAGCAAACAACAGCCATTTTTGTATTATCATCATTATTACTAATGGCTCAAGTTTGAACCTTCTGAAATCGGAAAAAATACATGTAATGTTAAAACCGCCCCACCACTGGCCGTCCCAAGGTGGCACTTCTGTTTTGGTTCTTCTTGGGGTTTTTTATGTGTTGCTTGTTGCTATGACTGTTATTGATACATTGTTTGTGGTGTTTAGGCTAGCCCCGTGGCCACCTATCTGGGAAATTGCTGTTCACATGGCTGTCGCTGGTCATGTCTTTGGTGATGACAAATTTTGAGTTTTGTTTTTTCCCACATGGTGTTTAACGTGGGATCTCGGACTAAATTATGTCAGTCGCTGAGAATTATCCTTCACATGACCGAGATGGTCGCCGAGCCCATATATAGTAAAAACCCGTTAAAATCTTCTTCTCCAGAAGGGGGGCGGGGAGGGGGGAGGGCTTCGGCCCTCCAAAGTATCTTGAACTGAAGACTCTGCATTGATCTTGACCTAATTTATGGGAGGTCAACTTTGGCATGTTATGCTTTTGTATGGGAAAATGTTTAAACAACGGATTTCTCAGAATGTGTTGAATTAAAACCTTAAAGAGTTCCTTGAAGAGTAGAGAATATATTCAGAAGAAGGAACATGGGCCAGACTACGTAGTTTCGACTAACAAAGCCTCTTCAGTGACCCTGACAATATCTGGTGACGAAACCAGAGAAAAGCATACTATGATTTTTTAATCTTAATAGGACATTCGATTCAAAGACTGATTAGTATCAAAGAGGGTCCAAATGATATATAAAACAATGGTTTAGAATATGAGTATAAACCAATCCAAAATTTCAGATTTCTCAGAATATATCCTCTGATCTCAAAGGACGAAAGTAAAATATAATCTGCACTATGGATGATGTACGGGGAGACGTTTTACGGCCGCCACACGGCACAACACCAGCTGCAGTGAGGTAAAATTAAAATGTACGATATAATATTTGGAATAGATATTTAACTAGATAAGCAGATGAAGACATTATGTTGCTAAAGGTCAAGGCCATTCTTTAACGTTTGTTCAAGGTCACTGAGATTCTGTCGCATATTAACATTTTCACATATCTTCTCCTCTGAAGCCACTGGGCCGATTGAAGCCATATATACAAAGCATTTTGAATATAAAGCATTCTTTAAATCTTCTTCTTCAGAACCAAGGGATCAGTGACCTTGACACTATATTTGTAGCATCGGGGACTCGAGCCCTACAAAGTTTGTTTAAATAATGACCCTACACCAGCTCTGGTACGTTATGCTTTTATAAAGGTAAATGCTAAAAAACGTGAGTGTGTAAGTGTGTTTCTGTGCGTGTGTTTCAGTTGTCGTAACGATGTCCACGCACCCCCCCCCCCCCCCGACGCACACCTCAGAGGAACGTGTCAAAGGCGCATTACGGGGCACCACGCATCCATCCATGTCTAAAAAACCAATGGATTTCTCAGAAACTATTTAAAGACCTTGATTCTGTACCCCCAGTAGAGGATTAACAACCTCTTTGAGTCTTTAAGTGGGCAGGGCTTCTGTCTTACTGATAACAATTAATCCCAATCAGCTGTCATATTGATAAATATAACCCGGGTCAGCTGCCAATCATTTCCCAAGTAAATGCCTCGAAACGACCAATAGCCAAATCAGTTATTGGAGTTTTAGATGGTCTTAAGGTGTGCATGTGACATTGGGATTACAGTCTGATATTACATTTAACGTTTTTTGAACTAAGACATTTTTCAGGCTCAAATACTAAAAAACTCAGAAATAACTAAATACCATTTATAAACTACACTATTTGTACATTGAAGACTGCTATTAAAGAACTACAATGTTGATACACACGCTTACAAGGGCGTAGCTACCTATACGGCAAATACGCAAGTGCGTATTGAAATTTTGTCAAAATTGACAAAATTTCAAAACGCACCTGCATATTTGCATGCTGAAAATTTATAAATTAGACAATATTTCAATACCAATTACCAAAGTGGCTGAAATACTAGCTTTCCCTTCAAGAAGTAGAGAATAAAACATGGTTGTGCGTACTATGAAATTGCCCCTAGTTACGCCCCTGGCTTATACTATAATACTGAGAGGTGGCTGATAAACCTTAGTAATGAAGAAGCTTCTGTCTGATGGACTAGCTACAACTCCTGATAACAATACTCTGCAATTTAGAGCAGAAATAATACCGGCTAGATACATCATGTTAACATGTCATAGATGCATTGAAAACTCCCTCAAACCTAAATATAACTGTTATATATCTTTTAAATACACTATCTTACGAGAAATATTAATACTAACAATCAGCTATAAATGGTAAAATTCGGGTTCGATCCGGTCCGATCTGGTGAATACACGTACCTCTTAATCACGATAACCTCGGTTCTTTTTTTTTTTTTTTTTAGAAAGCCTGTACTTGTTCAACAAAATTTTACGACAATGCAGATACGAAACTAATAGACGAATATTTTTTTCCTAATCAAAAATCAAAAGTCATTATCTATTACAAACCCTGTATTTGACTTTTGATTGAATTATTCAATTGATATATATTATTTTATTAGAAAAATAAATATTTAAAAAACTTCCAATAAATACGAATATAAAAATATAATTTCCCTTTATGGAGTAGTTTGGAAGCTGTGTTTGTTTTATCTGTTTTTCCTTATGTTTACGGATCCAGCAAGATTGTTCTGATGTCCAGAGGAAAAGTGAGGACGGCTGGGGATCAGTGTGCCGACTGTGGGGCAACTGGTTTGTATAGTTTAGTGATTATTCGATTTGGAATACGACTAATTAGTAACCGATTTTTCGGTTGGGTGGGGTAATCAGACACTTTCTATTTTGATCAGCAAATGAGAGAGTTTTCACTTTTCTGGTCACAGGCACTCGTTTCATGCAATGTGAGCCACTCATACCCTAATCACTATCCGGCACTCGTTTCATGCAATGTGAGCCACTCATACCCTAATCACTTAGTATCCATGGATAGTGATTAGGGTATGAGTGGCTCACATTGCATGAAACGAGTGCCTGTGTTTCTGGTATATTGTCTGTACACCTGAAGACACATGTCCCTGATGCGGAGGTTGACAAAACACAGAATTTTTAAGGATTCATGGAATTATGTAAAGTTCTGTAATTATGGAAAAGTCTGTAGTATGCACGATTTACCAGTTATCGGTGGTCTTACACCTCACTTGCAATCTAACTTTTGAATAATAACAAAGTATGAAAATGAAAGCTTCCCAGAAATTAGTTGGATGTTGTCTTTAAATTTATCAACTAAATAATAGCCACCGATGTCTATTAATACATAAACAGAGAAGACATTGTGCTCTGGGGCACATCTGACTCCGGATGACTGATGTACCAGTTATAGGTGCATGGGTAGTCCAACAAGTTAGACGTCCGCATGCACTCATTTATATTTTACCTTCTATAGTTGTGCATGCAACGTCTAACACGGACCCTATACATGTCCGTATCGCACTTTTAAAATTTCGGTATTCCGTGACTACCCAATGTGTTTTGAGTCAGTGCTATGTCTAAGGTCCTAATAAGTTGAAATCTTTGATAAAAATGCCATCTTACCTTTTCTGTTGTCACAATTCTCCAAATGAATAAGAGCTTTCACTTAAATCACGCTTCAGCCGCCATTTGTGTTGACTACATAGTCACGTGACATTTGGTTATCATAAAGATTTGGAATTGGATATTTTTTGGACGAATTTATTTTTATCAATATTTAATGACAGCACTAATTTACTGAGTATGTTCAGGCCAAGGGAATAAAAGGAATAGGAAATTAAAAAATAAAAAAAAAAACAATAAGCTAATGACCCATTCTACAAAAATGAAACTAATGCCTGAAGATTTATCTTTGATTTATAAAGCTAAATAAGCTTTTTATAACGTATAAGTGGTTCTCTTTAAATACTTTGCTTTATTTTCATCTAATCTATTCAGCTTCTATCAGGATGCATGTTGCAATTGATTCCTTTTTATTAACTAGGTATAATTATTAGTTTTATTCTATCTTAAGTTCTTAATATGAATAACATCTGATGTTAATTTTCTGTACAGTCTACTCTAGTGTGATATATATATTTTCAACAAATGGATTCATATATGTCCTGAAAGTACATCTCTTTACCCAGTTTGGTTTATTTTCCTTTATCTAAGGAAACACGGGTAACATTAGGGACACTACTGAATTAAGGTTATGGGTTAGTATTAGGATTGGAGCTGGGTTTGGGTTATTATTGTGTTACCAAATACAGATACAAATTTTATTTAAAGTCGGATGTGTTTACATACCTTGTTACTCAAATACGGTATTCTTATTCTAAATTATTAACATTTGCCACATGATACCATGCATTTACATTATGTACATATACTTTTCATTACTCAAGGTAACACAGGCAACAGCGATAATACTATAGTATTAGAACTAGGGTTAGATTACAATACTAATTCTCACCTTACGGTTATCCCTACCCCAATACTAACCCTTACTCACAAGCGTAAGTATTGTTTTACCTTCACTACCCTGTTATCCAGATAAGGTACACTTTAATATTCTACATCATTAACACCTTATCTATCTACTTTTCAATACCAAAGGTAACACAGGTAACAGATGTAACGCTGTAGTACTAGAATTGGGGTTAGATTAAAGTATGATATATAGCCAGTGTTATTCTGTAAACTCATTTAACAATTATAAATCTTTATATTCTCTGTCTGTGACTTAAATTTGCCACAGTCAGTGTTACCCCTGTTACCTGTTTTTTTTGGGTTTTTTTATCTTGGGTAAACATTCCATTATTTTGACACCAGATATTAAGATTGTCTGTCGCAGACTCTAGGTGTTTCAATCTGTTCCACTGAATCCTGAATATCATACAAAGCTGTATCATCTGCATAGAGATCAGTAGAAACATTTGCAGTGTACAAAGGAAGATCATTAATAAATAACAAAAATAAAAGTGGTCCTAAAATTGAGCCTTGTGGTACACCATATGAAATTTCCTTAAAATCTGAGTATTATTAACTGAGATCTGTTGCCTTCTTTTTGTAAGATAAGTATCAAACCACATTTAAGTTTCATCCTGTATGCCATACATTCTTATATAAAATGATTGGAGCTTGTAATGTAGAATAAGAGTACCGTTTTGGGGCCACAGGGTCATGCACATAACACAATACTAATGCTTTGGAGTTACCGGTATGGCTTGTATTAGGGTTGGGGTAAGCTGACAGTTAGTATTGTGTCAGCTGCTTTACCCGTTTACCCAAAGACGATAATCTGCAACATGATACCCTGCACTTACATTATGCATGTCTATTTTACACTACCAAAGGTAACACAGGTAACAGTAAAGAACATTAATCTTTTTTCCCCACTTTGCCAATTTGGTCATAGTTATTTTTAGTTTGGAAAGCTCTTGTTTCCCACTATATCCTGCGCTTTGAAAAGCTGAAATTGTTAAAGTTTCACATGCCTACTTCAAGTACTGATGCTCTCTTTCCCCCCCCCCTCCCCCCCCCCCCCCCCTCCACCACCATCACCAACCTCAAGCTCACCCTGAGGGAGAAATAAAGCGGAGTGTGTCTCTTAAGTATTAGGCCTCTATACTTCTGAATATGAAGTACAGATATCTATATGATATAAACATTTCTGTATTTCATGTTCACAAGTGTGATACAATAGCTAGTCTTCTGTCTCTCTGCCTGTATGTATAGGTTCTGAAAGGAATATTCCTTTATAGTCCTTAATTAGCTTGTAGATTTTCTCACTGGGCCAGATTCTGGTTTAACAAGTCACTATATTTCTTAATTTCTGTATGTCTGTCTGTTTCAGCCAATCTAACCATTTCCGCCAAAATTTTCAGAAAATCCAATCCATGTTTTTGATTTAACCTATAACCGGTGGCCTCTTTTTGATTTAACCAATAGCCGGTGACCTCAATTTGACAATGTAAACAATATGGCGTGATAAACACTTGCCGGTACATAATCCGGATGGATTAAAGGTTCTTTTGGTGACTTTTTGAATATTTTCGGTTGGGATGAGGAATTTAACTATTACTTATGTAAGTAATATATGTAATTTGATTTGAGGATGTTTCAAATGTCCAATTTTGGCTGAGAAAAGCAGCGCGTCGAGCCAACGCGGTCCTTGCGTAAACTTTATGGCTACATCCGTATGAGAGTTCGCGTTCCGAAGAATAACAAAAACGTAAATAACAGCATAAAAATGTAAAATATGAATGTCTGGAACGCAGAACTCTCATGTATGGGAGTAGGTGCATGGGTAAATACAGACTAATTATCCATGCTAAAACTTTATGATAGCACCGTTTATTGCCATATTATGACGTAACATGACCCTGAGGGTAGGGAATCTAGTTTGCAGCAGACGAATTTAAGCATCACAATGCTAATTTCATGTTTATTTGTAGATACATGAAATTTATGTATGCTTGGAATTTTTTTCAGAGTGATAAATATTTATTTTCTTGTTCTGAACATCAATCATCATTACGGACCTTACTTTCAACAAGTTTTTAGTTTGAAATAGAGCAGGAGTTTCTTGTCCATGTGTATCATACCTGTCAACTCTCCCGCATAAATCGTGAGTCTCCCGATTTTTGGACCCTTTCCCGATCTCCGGATCGTGTTTCAAAAATAACCCAATTCTCCCGCTTTTCAGATAACCTCCGGATTTCTATTTTCATCGCTAAAATTAATAATCAAAGCGATTTTTATCATTTGTTTCTTTGCGTGTTTATAGTTTTTCAAGGTGAAGGTCAGACTCACTTCCGCTTGGACTCGCGAATTTCCGATTGGTTCCGATAGTTTTCGCCAGTTGCAAGCGGTCATTAGAGGAGGTAGTCCTACAGAGGCAGGATTTGCAGAAAGAAGAATCGGGAAATTCGGTGACCGGTCGCACGCAACAATTAAAAATAGATTGTTACACCTGGTTCTCGGTTTCATTCCGATTACATATTATAGTCAGTGAATTTGGAAAACCAGAAAATGTTTATTTCCTGCAGCAAAAACACAGGAAAAACGCGAAAAATGAGAGAAAATTCAAGCGTCTCCTATCAATATACGCAAGGGATCGAGTTTCCCTGCATACAGAAAAGCGAGAAGAGAGTCATTTTTACACATAGTGCTTGTTGCGAGAGACATTTCAGCCTGGGAAATGGTGGTAAGAACGATCATAGAAAGCACTGGAATCGGCGAAGGCTAACAACCCTATTTCGATTGGGACATATTGAGGCTTAATTTCTAAAGCATTAATCAGTCATAATTGAATTATGCTCATGATGCTGTAAGATTTTAATATTGTTACAATGATAAAGAATTTTAAGGATTAAGTGTTTCTCCATTTTTAGACTAAATGCATTGTTTTGAAAGATAAAGTTATCTCTTGAAACAAGAATGCTTTGTAAGCCTTCTTTAACATGAGAACAAAGTCTCCCCCATGGAAATTTTAAGTGATTTTCTCCCCGCGCTTCATCGTCAAAAAAAGTGGTCCAAAATGTCGGTTCGCGCGCTGTCTCCCCCATGAAAATTTCTGAAAGTTGACAGGTATGGTGTATATGTATTATAGTGGAAGAAAACCAAACTGCACTCAAGAAATTTGGATTAATCCTGAATGCACCGATAACTGATAACCACCGATAACTGGGTGATTGACCATATAGTGCAGGACACCTGGAGCCACCCAAATCACCAGGGTCACCCATCCAGGCAATAACAGAGCCAAACGTTGCTCAACTAGCAACAACAGTCCATCACCCTAACCACGTCGCCATAAAAGCATGCTTCTACAGCAAGGCGCTAGTAGAGGTATTTATACCCATTCACTACACTACTCCCTCCTTTTTCTTGAATACTGGATGGCTAACCAATCGGCAGGAAGTAGTGCTCTGTGTGCTCGTACCTACACTTCTGACACCATTGCAGGACACCTGGAACCACCCAAATCACCTGGGTCACCCATCCAGGCAATAACCGAGCCAAACGTTGCTTAACTAGCAACAACAGTCCATCACCCTAACCACGTCGCCATAAAAGCATGCTTCTACAGCAAGGGCTAGTAGAGGTATTTATACCCATTCACTACAATAGTAACCGGAATTATCCATCTAACAATCTGAAATTTAACTACAATAACTAAGCACCCCCCTTCCAAGCAGATCATTCATAACTATGTTCTGCACAACCAAGTTTTGGAGAATGTTCCTTCTGCCAAATAATTGAGTCACGATTACCTCGAATGGGTTCAACACATTAATTACCAGCAAAGCCACGAAGACTCTAGGTTTCTTTCGCGCGGCAGGCAAGTGAAAGAAAATCCCTATCAATTAAAATTCAGTTCAAAAGGACAGTCACGCCAGAGAGCCAGATAAGCTTCGTATTCGCGTAAAATACGGACCAAAAAAGACAAAATACGAAGTGTCTTGAAATTTCAATCGTACCGAATACGGTAGTCATTTCTCAGCTTACGAAAGCAGCTCAAAATTTAATGTGCTACGTATTTACGCTATAGCATGCGCGGTCAACCGTTTTGTTACCTATTTTTAGCATTTACTAATCATTGCTTCAGCGCATGCGCTGTCTGAGCATGCGCAGTCAACCTTTTCCAAAAACAGAAAGCACATGGTACCTATTTTCAGCATTCTCTTTTCGGCTTTTACTGGTAGTTTTTTATGAATAGACCGGGAACAAGCATGAGTATTGGAATTTACCGAGCGTTAGCCAATCGCTAAATTGCACATGATCTTTCCAGTCGATTGCGTAGGTACTTTCATTTTCGTTGAACAAACATGTTGCAAAAAACGTCTCTGTTACTTGACAGAACAGTCAATGAATGGCCCCACATTGTTGTGCGAAGCTGGAAAACTTTGGCTTCGGCAAGCCAGTGGTTAATTCTAGTGAACTCTAGCCAGCAAAGATCAGCCGATCATCCCCTGATGCGTGGTAAAAGGAAAGCAAAACACTGTCAGGGTCGGCAACGGGTCGTTTCGGCCCAATTCCCTTTCGGCCCCGGGTCGTTTCGGCCTTATTCCCGTTCGGCCTGGGTCGTTCCTGTTGTCCAGAGTTTTAAGCAAGAACCCTGGACAAGAACAAGTAGACTGACATTTTGGGAGACCAGTTGTGCGTTAAAAAGATACCGAACAACCACTGGATCTCAGGAGTACCGATACTGAAAGGACTCATCAGGATACTGAAAAGGTTAAAATTCTGTTTGGTAAATACTGAAACCACTGTAAAAATTATCTGGAGCTCTGCGATGTTTACTGCTATAAATTAATAATCATGATTTTCTCACCTTTAGCTACTGAAGATTTGTTTATTGTCACCCTGTTAATCCAGTATAATAATGGTTATGTTTTATTTTCTTTTGTTTTGATTGCATTAAATTCGCCTAAATTCTAAAAGATGTAAACAGAATGGCAAAACAGTGTAGGCTCTGATCAGGCTGTAATAAAAAGTTTCCTTTTAAAAGGAAAGGCTTGCCAGTTACCTTACATATTTGGATTGAATTCTAATAATACCTGGCAGACAGAGTAGACCCTGATCAGACTGCTCCTATGCAATTTGATCAGGATCTAGGCTACCTGCTAACATCTCTGTCTACTAATGGTCTACACTATTTGTGTAGAAAAGATGTCCAAATTTTATGGAATGTGCAATATTTACAGAAGAGTAAATGTTTTTATTTTCTTTCTTTGTTTTTTTTTTTTTATTTTATTTTTTATTTTTTTTTTTTTTTTCTGAAAAATCTGGGCAAGCAGTTTCCGGACAAGTAAATTTTTTTTTTTACTTGTCCTGTAGGCAAGTGGATTTTTTTTTTATATGGCAGGCCCTGACCAGGCAATAATTAATAAGGATAAGTACCTGTCTGAGACAGGTAGCGGGAAGATGAGAACAAGATTCCACCCCTTTCAGTATCACCGTCCAGTTGCTTACTCAGACGGTTCGAAACTTTCCTTCTTCCCCAGGTTGATTGTAGCTATGAATGGGCTTACAAATGAAGCTGTCTCTGCGGAGACAGTTGAGGGGTTTAAGTCCAAAATAGTGTAAATCTCAGGTTGGGCAGGGATAGAGCATGTAATGCCTATCCCTAAGGACTTCTTGTAAATAGTTTTAAATCTGTGTGGCTTTGTCATAGGTTCTATAAATACTATTCTTTTTTTTTTCTTTTCTTGAACCTTATGCGCCACACCCCACGCCTGCCATCATGGTCAGTTACTGACCGACTGCAGTATCAAGAGAAAGAGAAAGAAAGAAAGGTGAATATGCAGCCTTAATATTTGAAATAATTAGATTTGTGATAAAATTGATACATGTATATAATCCACCAGAGGTATTGCAAACAAATAATTAAGACGACAGAATATAAAATCCAAAATCCAACATAGCCAAATTGGAATCCGTACGGAGGTGTGCCACCAGGTTTTGTTGCAATAACTACTGCCGAACCAGCAGTGTCACTTCAATGTTGCTAGGACCTTCATTCAAGGCAAGACCAGAGCAAAGTCACAATGATGTACAGGATCGTCAATAACCTCATTGAAATCCCTCCAGGCCAGTACCTGACAGCTACAGGAGTAGCAGCTAGAGGACACCATCAATGATTCCTGCCAATATTTTGCTCCATCAATGCCTACAAGGGATCCTTCTTTCCATTAACAGTCCGTCTCTGGAATGGTCTGCCTGCCAATGTCATATCAGCACCGACTTTGGCTGACTTCAAGCTCCTTGTCAGTGCAGGTATCCTAAGACCGTGATTGTGAACAACATGTTTTTATCTGATTTTAACTGTACATAAAAACCTTCCAGCAGGAATGTTTTAAGGTTGTTCACAGTGGGACTATGCCAACATTGGCCATGCACTTAATTGGTAGATGTAGATATAGATATAGAGGGAGATGAAGAGCTATGGAGAGATAGTACTCTCTGATTCCAAAATGGTATGGTGACAAAACACGGGTAAATCTGGGCATTGTAAAATAAAATCAAGAAAAGTAGCGGTCTACCTGCAGGGAAAAAATGCCATGGTAATAGGTGTTTCCCGTCATGGTTCACAGAATTACAGAAAGTTCTGAAAGTTACGGAAATGTTCGTAGCATTGTTGACAAAACATGGAACTGTTGGTATTTTCTAACAAAACAGTGATTTTTCATGGTTAGGATCACATGAAATACCCACAGAACTATGTATAGGAACAGGAAAAACACAACATGTATTTATGTTGTATGACTACTTTGGTAAAAAGCATCTTTCCTTAATTTCTACTGAAGACTAAGTTCTCTTGGAATTTCAGAAATGTGAAAAATAAATTTCTTACAGTATGATTTAATTTGTTTAACCAAGACCACGTGTTACGAAAATTATCCGTGAATGTCTGTGAAATATCACATTTTTCACGGAACTATCACAGATTCATGGAACTTCCAGTGACTCATGGGCATAATGCATTTTTCATGGAACTGTCACAGGTATCATGGAACCTCCATTGACTCATGGGCATTTTTAGGGGCTTCAGGTGTTTTTTTAAAATGCAAATTTACTTATTTTTACCTATTTTATGAGAAAGCATATTCAATTTCCTCTAAAATGATATGTATATTATTAGAATAGGGTGCTTGGTTCAAAAGTTATGACATATTTTAGACAAGCCATTGTGACCAATTTTGTAATCATGCTCCAACGTATTCAGTATACGGGCTGATGGCACCGAATTTCACATTCATTAAGCATAAATTGGGACAAGGATTTAAGTCTTTTACTTATAGTCTTATTCATATACACTGTATGATGCAGTAATATGGGCGGCAACTTCAGCAAATATTTTTGAGTGGTTCACTCGTTTCCATGGTAACCAGGCTGTCAATTTCTGGTTCAAAATGGCAGCGAAATCGGAGTTTTATATGAAGCGAATAATGACAAAACGACAGAATATGATAAAGAACACTCATAAATGATACAATGTATGAAGCAATTATAAAAGATGCACCATTTACTAACATTTTTTATTTGTGAGTTTGTTTCCATGGCAATGAGGCGGCCATTTTCTTGTTCAAAATGGCCGCTAACACGGAGTTTCCATGATAAAAAGATATCAAATGCAAAATAAAAAAAAAATAGAAACAGTCACAAATCCTAAAGGTAGTTTAACACAATTCAGTTATACAAGTTTTACAATTTGCAAGCATTATTTAGTGGTTCAGCTGTTTCCATGGTAACCAGGATGCCATTTACTTGTCCGAAATGGCCACGAAAACAGTGTTTGCCGGCCAAACTGAAAGAGATGACATTACGAGAAAAGAGGATAAAGCAAATTCACAAATGATCTAGTGTGTGCCTCAGTACCTAGTTAAAGCTGGAACATTTGCTCGCATTTTAATTGATTCACTTGTTTCCAAGGTAATTTGGTGGCTTTTTTGTTGGTCAAACTTTCTGTAAAATCTGCATTTCTATGAAAAAGACGGTAAAGCCCGAAATGCACGTCTCGCTTACCCCGTCTCGCTACAGATTCAAGTCACTACCTCATTCGTGAAAGTAAATACATCTGTAAGATATGCTTATATTGCAAAATATCACGCACATCTGTCAGTAAATATAACATATTCTTGTAAAATATATAGTTCATCCAAGCGTGTTTATGTGTTTTCATACATGAGTAAAGAACAGTTCTTTGATCATTCGGGACCATAATAAATAGCAAATAACATAAAGCATCAGTCTCCCGTACTTGGTTAATTTGTTGGTAGGATGGGGTTTAACAACTCTTTGAAACAGTATTTCAATTTGTGTCGAGCTGTCTCCCAGAGAGGGAGAGAAAGAAAAAAAAAAGACAGGCGAGAGAAGAAATATCCAAATTACCCCACCCACATCTACTGCAAACACAGTAGACCCTTACTCTTCTATTATCCATATACAATAGTTGGACGCCTCGGCACTGAAATTTATCGGGCACCATCGCCCGACCGCAACCATCCCCCTCCTCCCCCTTCCCACAACCACCGTACTTAGAAACGTATCCCCGGGTTTACTATAATAATGCAGATCATGTTTTTTTCCATTCCTTTAGGGTGGTCATTTGACAGCTAGAAAACGGTTAAATTGAAGTTCAGTGCAACTAATGTTAAGTGCAGTGTGGCAGCCATATAAAAAGTGTCACCATACTTCACCATGCATAGTGAATATTACATAATGGAATCATTGGGCTCATTCTGAGTCAGTTCGAAAATAATGCCGCTGAAGCCGGGGGGCTAGGGGGACATTGGCAGTGTTGCAACAGTAAATTACTGCACTTGAACTGACTCAATGAAATCAAGTCTCTTTTAGGCATACCCGTTTCTTTAATGTCTGCCTTGCTTCCTGAAGACCTTTCAAGATTTATTCTTAGTAAAGAACACCTGATACAAATCCTTGAAATATTTTCACTGACCACAGAACGTTCCTTTCATGATTTATTTTTGGCTGACCAGTTGACAATGTTTGTCAGCTGATCAGTAAGTAACTTAAAGACCCTTTATTTGTATAATCTTTTATTGTGAGTTATCGCTGCAAGCTTCTTACTAAAGATTCATTTTTGTACATGACCCTGATATAGTTTAAACAAATAGAACATTGTTTGTCGTAGACATATCAGAGCATGCATGACCTGCATCCGGGTCTTTATTGTATGGGGGATAATAAACACAATCTACCATTTG
Organism: Ctena decussata; assembly: GCA_963989385.1. Lineage (NCBI taxonomy): Eukaryota > Metazoa > Mollusca > Bivalvia > Lucinida > Lucinidae > Ctena > Ctena decussata. Next base: position 59,931,704 of record OZ022511.1, read on the forward strand.
TGAAAAGAAACAGTTTTAAAATGACGTTTTATGAATATAAATTTTATTTTGGCTTCGTTTCCTTTTTAATTTAATCGCCGTTATTTACGGATAGACGTGTTTTATTCAATAATAACGAATGACGAAAAGTGTATTTGCAAATTTCACGACCCGTTTGAGCAGTCGTAGATCAGGCGCACTCGAGATTTCCAATCGTGTATTTGAAGGTCTAGTATGAAAGCCATAACCGCATCGCGCTTTCGGTCTGCCGCACCTTCGACAATTATCTTTTTTAAAGATGTTTCTTGTTAAGTTTCATTTAAAATCGTTCGGGTACTATAAATTTGCAACTAAAATGATCTTCCAATAAACGGTAAAAATACAGCGTACAAACCTGGCGCGCTTTTTCATAATATTACATAGTTCGACGGGGAACCAGGAAAGGAACAAGTACTTTGTGGAGCTGTTTTCCCATCATTTTTTATTATTATTATTTCAGCCTTTTTTGAGGATTAGAGACATTGAAAAAGTTGAATATGGAAATCCGCATCTGTAGCAGTAAATTTGGTTATCGAAACACATGGTTTCCCTTACTCTTTGCAACAGCTATGTGATTCAATATATATGCTCATAAACCCAAATTCTCATTTATCACCAAACGTGAAGGTTGATTTAGACGTTCTATCACTGTGAGTAGAAAGTACTATGGAGACTTTAAGGTGCATAGTCCAACTTTAGCAGCGGCCGCAGCAGACTTAGTGCGATAACAGAAATTGATGGTACCAAAATGTATCTCGTCTTAAAATAAATATACAAATTTAAATAACAACTTCATTCAGGACTGACAAAAGAAAAAAACTCCAAGCTGATATTCATCTTGGCTTTGCACTGTTTGACCAACACAAAGGCACTGATGAAATGACGCATTTTACGACCTTTTCAAGAGCATTCAGTCATATGAAAGGATGTGTGCAATGGAACCCTGTTCACGGTCGAAAAGAGTTTTGCCTACAGCGAGAATCAAACCGCGCTAGCTCAGTGCTAAATCCACTGAGCTACGGAGTACTCCTTAAATGTGTGCTGATCTTTAATTGTCGACTGCGATACTTTTGATATACTTGGAATAAAATCTTTTGAATTGTGACAGAAAATGATATGAGAATATGAATTTTATGACAATTGAATTTATGTTGATATGTATGTGTTCACATAATTTTCATGCGGGGAAAATGCCAAATAATTCTGATTAATGCGGACCAAAGTTGGTTTACGGTAAAATAATAAATTTTGCAGATACTTTAACTTTCGCTTTCCTTTGTTTTGTATTTAAAAATGTATGGAAAATAGCAAAACACAATAATTTAGATAAAAACTGACTCGATTAAATTTGCTTAACACAATAAATATCGACTGCATAATCATAGTTTCGGGGGAGCCCTCGATCAAGTGATGAAAAATCCTGACGTCAAATTTAGGGTAACGGCGGGTGGAGAAACGTCATTACTATCGTCGATACCATGTCTCCAAACAATGATTTCCGCGGCATATAAAATAGCTCATGGCATAGAGGTGGAATGGTTTTTGAAGATTATAGGTCTGAGAATTCGAATCTGAGTGCCTCGGTTTTGCAAAACAGTTATTTACCTGTTAAAATTCGGCTTATTTCAGTCAAATTGCACTAGCTTTCTTGTTAATGATCGAATTTTACCGAGGCAATCAATCTCGTAAAGGTCACTATCTCAGAATTTATTTGATTGGTCAGTCTGACTAATCACGCTTACACGTTGCCGCGGAAACCGTTTAAAGACACCCCACTATGTTGTAAACAATCGGAAAAATGCGGCCACGTCAGAATGACGTTAAGTGAAAATCGACGGTGGTCAGTGGTTACCAAACGTTATTTTACGTGTAAAATAGAATTTTTGGCACTGAAAATGCCCTATAATTAAAAAAGAAGGCTGTTTCCATTTCTCTGCATAAAAATAATGACAAAATTCTTGTAAACTACAACAATACAACGTGGTAAAAAGGGGGCATTTTTAGCGCACAACTAGTAAATTACGCGATGACGTAACGTCATCTGAACCCCCTAGCATTTTGCATTTTTCTCGGAACAAACACAGATTCACAGAACTTTCAGTGACTCATGAGCATAGTGCCTTTTTTTTATGGAACTAGATTTGTATCGGATCCATGGAATTGTTATGGATTTACGGAACTTTTACAGGTCCACAGACATTTTACTGGACTTCACTGAAGTTTTAAGGATTTTTCAGTATTAAAATCAAACATGATCACGGAACTAAAATGGATTCACTGAATTTTCACAGAATTACAGACATATTACAGAACTTTCACGGAACTTTTAAGGACTCTTCAGTACTTCCTCCCATTAAAATCAAGCTACAACTGCTAAGATAGAACTAAAATACCTTTCAAAATATGCCAAACTACTGAAGAATAACGACAATGTCTCAAGCCACAAGCATTTTATGCATTATTTTCTTTTCTGTGATTTCCGTGAATGATTCAGTGAAATTTCCGTGTTTTGTCATGGGCGCCCTGATGCCTGTAATGATAAGGTTGCATGTCAGCACTTCAGCTCTTCTCCAGCGCTGCTGACATCTATCTATCTGTTTGTCTGTCTGTCTGTCTGTCTGTCTGTCTCAAAATCGGTAGGGCACCTGACTCATAAGTCAGAGGTCCTGGGTTCGAAACCGGATCTGGCCACATACTTTTGTTTCTCCTTCCGCTGATTCAAGAAGGGCAGTTGTCAGTTACTGGCAAAAGTATGTGCACTTAGTACTGGTTAACCGCTACAGATGTCTAAGCCTGCCAAGGAATAGTGTGGTTAGGTTAACTGACCGTCCTGACATGACCATAGCTGGTTACTGTGGACATCTATCTTGTCTTGTCTTGTCTTGTCTTGTCTTGTCTTGTCTTTCTATCTATCTATCTATCCTATCCTATCCTATCCTATCCTATCCTATCCTATCCTATCCTATCCTATTATCCTATCCTATCCTATTATCCTATCCTATCCTATCCTATCCTATCCTATTATCCTATCCTATCCTATCCTATCCTATCCTATCCTATTATCCTATCCTATCCTATTATCCTATCCTATCCTATCCTATTATCCTATCCTATCCTATCCTATTATCCTATCCTATCCTATCCTATTATCCTATCCTATCCTATCCTATCCTATCCTATTATCCTATCCTATCCTATCCTATCCTATCCTATCCTATCCTATCCTATCCAGGGATCTCCCCAGGCCATTAAGGCATGTCGCTTGCAACATGCCTTCCTCTTCAAATTACCTATGCAACATGCCTTAATTTCCAATGAAAATTTTTTAAAGTGCTATTATTTTCTTTTCGTAGCCAGTAAAGTTGTTTTAAATTACATTAAGGATCATCAATAAATTATGATGTTAATCTAGGCTAATTTTGACAAAACATTGCTATATTAAGGATTTTAAAATTGATCAACAAGTCAAAATCTGATTTTTTTTTGCCAAAAGCGACATGCCTTCTGAAATTTCTGGGGAGAACACTGCCTATCCTATCCTATCCTATCCTATCCTATCCTATCCTATCCTATCCTATCCTATCCTATCCTATCCTATCCTATCCTATCCTATCCTATCCTATCCTATCCTATCCTATCCTATCCTATCCTATCCTATCCTATCCTATCCTATCCTATCCTATCCTATCCTATCCTATCCTATCCTATCCTATCCTATCCTATCCTATCCTATCCTATCCTATCCTATCCTATCCTATCCTATCCTATCCTATCCTATCCTATCCTATCCTATCCTATCCTATCCTATCCTATCCTATCCTATCCTATCCTATCCTATCCTATCCTATCCTATCCTATCCTATCCTATCCTATCCTATCCTATCCTATCCTATCCTATCCTATCCTATCCTATCCTATCCTATCCTATCCTATCCTATCCTATCCTATCCTATCCTATCCTATCCTATCCTATCCTATCCGATACGCAGGTCACAAGATAGGTCCATCCATCCATCCGTCCGTGCTGACTCAAGAAGGGCAGTTGTCAGTTACTGGCGAAAGTATGTGCACTTAGTACTGGTTAACCGCTTAAGAGGTCTAAGCCTGCCCAGGAATAGTGTGGTTAGGTTAACTGACCGTCCCGACATGACCTTAGTTGTTTACCGTGGACGTTAAGCATCAAATCAACCAACCAACCAACCGTCCATCCGTCTGTCCGTCCGTCCATCCGTCCATCCGTCCGTCCATCCATCCATCCATCCATCCAGATACGCAGGTCACGAGACAGCTAATTAGGATGATGATAATAATGGTACCATACAGGGAAAAAGACAATAAATACAATACATAATTTCATGAAACTTACATTCTCACAATATCTTGGTTGTATTATTTGAAAATAATAGAATTTATTGTAACTAATTGTCAGCAGCCTGTGAGGCTGGAGACAAGCAGTTGTCAGCAGCCATTTCCATAAAAAACAACTGCTGGTGTCTTAATTTATGAGTTATTTGCCCCTGTTGAAATTTCATGTCTGGGCTCCTTAACCCTTTGGAATATTTTTACAAGACTTGGCAGTTTACCTAATTTTATTTTGCCTACATGTGTATGTATATTGTTCATATTGATGACGTGCCCTTGTTAAAATTAAGCTCCCATGAGGCCTGCTCCATTCTCTTTTGACAACCCTTATTAAAAGTTCATGTTCCGACAACAAATACTCAAAACTATGTAAAGTAAAGCTACAGCTGTAGATCTAGCCTGGCTCCCAGCTAAATGGTTATAAGTTCATCAACCAATAAAACATAACTATATCTACATGTGCAACATGGTTCTATTGTGTTTGATGGCCAACCATAGTTTCTAAGGTAACTCTGCAATTACTTGATGTAAAAATTATTCCTTGTAGAGTTAGCTTTCTTACTGATATACATTCTAAACACAAGGACTGGGGCCAGTCTATTGTAGATCCTTCAGAGTCCATACATGTAGTGAATGAACAGCAAAGGCTCTGACCTGACTGTACAAGCGTTCACATGGCCTAGTGATTAGCCATTCCACCTTTGATTCATGGGTTGCCAGCCCCACTGGACACAAGATCTGTCAAAACCTAAACAATGCTTCATTGTACAGAGCCCTTCATATTCACTCTCCCATTGTCCTGATATGACTGAAATATCGTTGAAAAGGACGTAAAGCTGCCAAGTCATCCATCATCTGACCAGACTGTTCATATGTGCAGGCTGGTCTAAGTCTTTATGTGTTAAGTACTCTTTTCGCATGTTACAACTTAGGTTATGGGAAATTACTCATTTGCACCTTTTGCTATATAATGGCATAGTGTAAAATGTGGAATGGAATGGATTGGAAATGATAATCATTTCTTTCCAAAGTTTCCATGTGTTTGGGATGAAAGTGTTTGAGAAATTCTTGCCCTGTAAGCAGGTGTACCATCCCAGGCTCAGGGAGAAAATTATATACAGTGGAATGTAAGTAATGTTGCCTAGTCCTTTGCAGTCCAATCCATTCCAGGTTTTAAACTATGCTGCTATAAAACACCAACAGAGCTTGTTAGTTACAAGTGTTGGTAAATGTTTTACACACATGGTGATAAGGCCAACTGATAAGCCCTTCTTGTCTGGTTGCCATGGAAACATGCCCCTCCTGTGGCTGCTGTTGTATTACTACAGATTATGAATGAAATATAATTGTACAGGTAGCTACCTAAGGTGAATCAGGGAAATGAGATATGGAGTGGGTCCACAAAATATTAGTGTTGGGTGAAAAGGAACTTTATGTTGTGCAAACTAAGTAAACACTTAGGTGGGCCTACATGTTTGCATCAGCTGGTCAGAGTCTCCAGTTTTTCCATTCTAGATAACCAAGAATTATACTTTGTGCAGGCTGATCCAAATCGTTTCTGTTCACACATGCTGTAAAGCCAAACAAATATAAGGACATATATGGCAGAGCAAACCTGACGATTTGTCATACTAATGATTTGAGGTTTAATGGTCCTTTCAACAGTATTTTAGTCCCTTTGAGCTGATTGAAAAATGGATGAGATGATATTGAGGGTGTATTAATCCACAGACCACAAAGAATCACAATCTTATGCAGACTCAAACCAACAACCTCTCTGACTGATAACCTCTCACCTCCAGAGTGTTATAGTGAATGCATGCACTTCAGGGATGCCACGGACAGGAAAAAACATCTGGAAAATGAATTTTTTGTCAGGTCAGGGAAAAGTCAGGGAATTTTGCGGTTAATCAGGGAAATTTTGAAAGGACTTGAAAAGTCGGGGAATTTGAAAATTAGTGCTATGGCAGTCTTCAGAAAGTATACTTATTCTGTTCATGGGAAAAAAATGAACTTTTAAGAGAGATAATCCAGGCACATCTCCCTCTTCATTGGGGCTATACACTTGAAGGAAAGAACTTGCTCCCTGGGGGGGACAAATTCTTTCCTTTTAGAGTGACCCTTAGCTAAGTTATCCAAGTGAGGCAGAGTAAAGAGTAGAATTAACTTTTTTATCTGTAAACTGGGTCTTTTTTATCTGTAAAATGTGTATGAAAACTGAAAAATGTTAGAAAAAAAATTGGGGAAAGTCGGGGAATTTTGAAGTGAATGATAAGTGGCAACCCTGCTGTTCAGGGGAAGCAACTCTACAGCTTTCTTCTCAATGGAGGTCAACTCTTAAAGGCAAGAATTTGCCCTCCTTCCATTCTTTAAAAGTTAGACCAACCAGGAGGTTTGAACATCTGTTATGAGCATACAGCTGTAGATATATTTTGTAACAAGATTCTAAATAATCAGTGGTTTTTGTCAATATTTTGATAACTTTCTGATATTATTTACTGTTAGGAATGTAAATTAATCACAGATTCACATGTGTTTCTTATGGCACATCAAAGGCAAAGTTTTGTGCCATAAAATTCTAAATGTTGGGACAGAGAAGTCTGGGCAAACATTGTAGACCCAGATCAGACTGCTCCTAGCAGTCTTATCAGACTGCTCATAGCAGTCTGATCAGGGTGTACACAGTTTGCCATGCCATTTGCATCTTTTGGATACTTTACCACATTGTAAAACCAAACCGTTCCATTTTTAGGGAAATTATGGTAATTATTTCAGATGTCCCAATTTTTTGAATTTTTACAGTTACCAAAAATTATTTTTAGAGATTCTGATCAGGGTTTGCACTTTTTGCCATTTTATCAGCATTTTCCTTGACACATAGCTGGATAATGAATTCACTTTATTCATGGAGTTGATGTCCTGATATTTTGGATGTAATGAGAAAAAAAGATAAATCAGCTTCAGATTAACTCTTTCACTACCAAAAAGCAGACGACAAAATTTACGTCTGCAAAAATTAAAAAATGCCTTGTCCAAGACTTTTTATATTGAGAATTCAAAGACTAGAGGGCAAACAGTGTAGATCTAGATGAGGCGGCTCATTATGAGCCGCCTCATCAGGATCTACGCTGTTTGCAAATTTTGCTAATTGCCTCACTGGGGCTTAAAGAGTTAAAAACGAAATTCAAACAGCATGCTCAAACAGGTAGCAATTCATCTATAAGAAGTGGTTCATTGCACTGTAGAATGACACCAAATATCTGAATTAATATTTTGTAATTCAGCTATAAGACAGGGTTTTCTCTTCCAAAACAACCCCCAAAATGGGAAGATGGATCTAGATATAAATGGAAAGATGGATCTAGATATTTAGGGTATTTTCGGAAGGGAAACACAATTTCAATCTTATAACCAAATTAATACACCACAGGTAAGAGCATTTTCAAACAGGTTGAACCCAGACAGACTACCCTGCACACAAAGTTCAGCATGTCCAGCAAAGTGGGGGGGAGTTCTGCTAAGATTTTCTCTAGCTGCTGGATTAACTGCTGGATTAGTTGATCTTCCTCGCTGTGAGTCCGTCCCATTGCCATGTCATCCAAAATTGACCTAAATGCTGTTGAAAAGCCTGTAAAACCCTAAATGAGCCATCCATTTAGATGATGATAAGCTGTAGAGCAGACTTTACTTTGTTTCAGAACCCAGCTGGGCCTCCATCAATCGTGGTGTATTGATTTGTGATGAGTGTTGTAGTGTTCACAGAAGTCTCGGGCGACACATCTCACAGGTCAAGTCACTCAAGAAAGGACAGTGGTGTCCAACACAGCTAGCAGTAAGTGGCATGAAGAGGAGATATTTTTTTGAGGTTTTGGATTTCAAAATGCAATCAAATACCTGTATTTAGGGAGTTTCTGAGGAGGATTCTGCAAAAGTTTCTGATATTAACTGTCCATAATAAAGCAATCACACTAGACAGGGATCATGTTAGGGGGTGACTAGGGCAAAATGGGCATCAGATCTTAGATGTCAGAGCTTGGCCCTTGGAGGCTGTAAGGCCAGTAAACATGTCACCTGAAAGTTTGAGAATTTAAAAATACTATGGAGAAATTTTTTCTGCTAAGTTAGCCCGTCTTTTAAAAGGGCTAATTAGTTTAAGTTGAAGAGTATTAACTGTATTAATCCTAATAAACACCCCTGCTCTAAAAAAAAAACAGCCACTTTTTCCAAAAAATGATATTGTATAAACTTGCATGAATTATTATTTGCTTCTCTGTATAAGGTAGCTCTTTAAAATGGGTCTACTCTTGAAGGAAAGAATTTGCTCCTAGAGGAGCAAATTCTTTCCTTTCAGAGTTGACCCCTACTGAGAAGGGAGGCAAAATAGTAGAGTTGCTTCCTCTGAAAGTATACCCACCACATTAATATTGCTTATCAGAGGTATTTTGGCAGTGGCTGATTTACTAAACTTAAGGTTCTAAATTACGTCCCCCTTTCGCAATATGCAACACCCAGATTAATACAGTACTTCTCTTTGACAAGGGAAGTAAATACTTTTCAGTTGACACTAGTAGAGAGTTCTCTCTCTCTTAGGTGCATCTAGCCAACTTAACTTAAGTTGTATATTTTTACCTTTGACCGTTTCAGATGGTAAAGCATTTAGCGAGCCATGGTGCCAACAACATATGGGAATATTCGTTATGGGACCCTTCACAGAAACATGGTCGACGGAAACCATCATCTAGAGACCAAGTCCAGTGAGTTAATACAGCTTTCCAAGCCAGTTTATAACTGACGAGTGCAACAGCAACTTATCACCTTACATAGTCCCACAAATACAGTTGTACTTGTTGAATGCCCTACAATAAGACTGTGATTTAACCTTCAGAGCTCTAGATAAGAGGGTGTATTTGGTGATAATTAGGGATAATTTTTGTTAATTCTGCATAAAAACATATGTTGTGACCCCTCATCTGAACCGTCTCGTCAAGACGGTTCAGATGAGGGGTCACAACATATGGTTTCAATGAGAAATAAGAAAAATTATCCTTAATTATCATCAAATACACCGTCTTATCTAGAGCTCTGACCTTACAGATTTTGTTTAAAGTAGGGGTGGCTTCAGAAAGATGAATTCCAATGATTTTGTAGCCAAAGCAATGTACCGGGGTATTCTCTGTATAGATTCCATAGCAATAGCTGTTGATAGGAAAGGCTCTGAAATATTTATACGGTTGTACGATGGGACTTTCTGCCTCTAAACCAACCAAAAAAAAATCTGGATCTGCCTTATAAGAGAAAGGAAAAAAAGCCATCTTCTAGTGAAATCAGTATGACTGACATACACACTTGGAGTCATTTTGCAGGAGGGAAACGCCACCGTTGTACAGCTGAATAAATGCAATAATTGGACTGCAGGGATGTGAAAGTTGTATTGAGACTTCTCTTATTGTACATCTCTTGACTCATTTTGTAATAATAGAATTTAAACTTCCTGTTTGCTGTAAATGGACAATATTTAGATATTTCTTATACTGCGTATTACTATGGTAGTAGAATTCTTAGTCATATGCTGAACAAGGTTAAATATAAAATAAAATGGGTGGCAGCAAAGTTAAACAATTTGTGGCTTACATTAGTGAAACTGCTGTATTTATCCTAAATATTGGGACACCTAAACCATTTCTATGATGTTTTTTTGTATATTTGAAGTTGCTCTTAAGCGTATGAGTACACCTCCATATTTTTCAGCCATTTTGACAAAGGGAAACAACTTTTGTGACTTCCTCTTTGCACTTCAGGGAGGATAGGGCCCTTCTAAACTAGGGTCTATTCTTAAAGGAGAGAATTTGCTCATACAGGAGCAAATTCTATTCTTTTTGAGCTGACCCCCTTTGAGAAGGACACAAAAATGAAAATGGTTGAGTAAATTGCTTCTCTTGAAAATGTACCCATTCACTTTAAGTCTTCATTTGTCCTTCTTGGAGGTGTAAGATGTTCTATAACACTGTTAAATATTTATTATAGCACACATTTTAATTTCAGTCCTGTGAAAGCTGATTTTATCCGTGCCAAATACCAGTTTCTATCCTTTCTCAATAAGAGCAGAGATACAGATATAACGTCAGTAGACGACATTAGCCAGGTAAATATACAAGATAAATAGGACCAAACTTTTAGACAAAAGGAATATAATGAGCCGCGACACGATAAAACCAACAAAGCGGCATGTGCGCCCACCAAAGACTCAGGTCAGCCTGGGCATCCGCCCAGTCTGATCAGAGTCTTTGCTGTCGCATGGAAGTAGCTTAGACTCTTATCTGCATTTTAAGGGCAAGCAAAGACACTGATCAGACTGGGCAGATGCCCAGGCTGATCTGAATCGTCGCTGGGGGCACATGCCACTTTGTTGGTTTTGTCGAGTCGCAACTCATATGTTTTTGTATTTTTCTACAAAAACATTTGTAGAGGGATTCCATCAGGATCATCTCAGAGATGATCCTGATGAGAGCCCTCTACAAATTTCTGGAGATGGTAAAAGACATTTGTCAAGGGATTTCATCAGAATTATCTCAGAGATGATTCTGATGGGAGCCCTCAACAAATTTCTGGAGATGGTAAACGACATTTGTCAAGGGATTTCATCAGAATTATCTCAGAGATGATTCTGATGGGAGCCCTCTATAAATTTCTGGAGATGGTAAAAGACATTTGTCAAGGGATTTCATCAGAATTATCTCAGAGATGATTCTGATGGGAGCCCTCTACAAATTTCTGGAGATGGTAAAAGACATTTGTGGAGAGATTTCATCAGAATCGTCTCAGAGATGATCCTGATTGGAGCCCTCTACAAATTTCTGGAGATGGTAAAAGACATTTGTCAAGGGATTATATCAGAATTATCTCAGAGATGATTCTGATGGGAGCCCTCTACAAATTTCTGGAGATGGTAAAAGACTTTGTCAAGGGATTTCATCAGAATTATCTCAGAGATGATTCTGATGGGAGCCCTCTACAAATTTCTGGAGATGGTAAAAGACATTTGTCAAGGGATTTCATCAGAATTATCTCAGAGATGATTCTGATGGGAGCCCTCTACAAATTTCTGGAGATGGTAAAAGACTTTGTCAAGGGATTTCATCAGAATTATCTCAGAGATGATTCTGATGAGAGCCCTCTACAAATTTCTGGAGATGGTAAAAGACATTTGTCAAGGGATCTCATCAGAATTATCTCAGAGATGATCCTGATGGGAGCCCTCTACAAATTTCTGGAGATGGTAAAAGACATTTGTCAAGGGATTTCATCAGAATTATCTCAGAGATGATTCTGATGGGAGCCCTCTACAAATTTCTGGAGATGGTAAAAGACATTTGTCAAGGGATTTCATCAGAATCGTCTCAGAGATGATCCTGATGGGAGCCCTCTACAAATTTCTGGAGATGGTAAAAGACATTTGTCAAGGGATTTCATCAGAATTATCTCAGAGATGATCCTGATGGGAGCCCTCTACAAATTTCATTTCTGGAGATGGTAAAAGACATTTGTCAAGGGATTTCATCAGAATTATCTCAGAGATGATTCTGATGGGAGCCCTCTGCAAATTTCTGGAGATGGTAAAAGACATTTGTCAAGGGATTTCATCAGAATTATCTCAGAGATGATCCTGATGGGAGCCCTCTACAAATTTCTGGAGATGGTAAAAGACATTTGTCAAGGGATTTCATCAGAATTATCTCAGAGATGATTCTGATGGGAGCCCTCTACAAATTTCTGGAGATGGTAAAAGACATTTGTCAAGGGATTTCATCAGAATTATCTTAGAGATGATTCTGATGGGAGCCCTCTACAAATTTCTGGAGATGGTAAAAGACATTTGTCAAGGGATTTCATCAGAATTATCTCAGAGATGATTCTGATGGGAGCCCTCTATAAATTTCTGGAGATGGTAAAAGACATTTGTCAAGGGATTTCATCAGAATTATCTCAGAGATGATTCTGATGGGAGCCCTCTACAAATTTCTGGAGATGGTAAAAGACATTTGTGGAGAGATTTCATCAGAATCGTCTCAGAGATGATCCTGATTGGAGCCCTCTACAAATTTCTGGAGATGGTAAAAGACATTTGTCAAGGGATTTCATCAGAATTATCTCAGAGATGATTCTGATGGGAGCCCTCTACAAATTTCTGGAGATGGTAAAAGACTTTGTCAAGGGATTTCATCAGAATTATCTCAGAGATGATTCTGATGGGAGCCCTCTACAAATTTCTGGAGATGGTAAAAGACATTTGTCAAGGGATTTCATCAGAATTATCTCAGAGATGATTCTGATGGGAGCCCTCTACAAATTTCTGGAGATGGTAAAAGACTTTGTCAAGGGATTTCATCAGAATTATCTCAGAGATGATTCTGATGAGAGCCCTCTACAAATTTCTGGAGATGGTAAAAGACATTTGTCAAGGGATCTCATCAGAATTATCTCAGAGATGATCCTGATGGGAGCCCTCTACAAATTTCTGGAGATGGTAAAAGACATTTGTCAAGGGATTTCATCAGAATTATCTCAGAGATGATTCTGATGGGAGCCCTCTACAAATTTCTGGAGATGGTAAAAGACATTTGTCAAGGGATTTCATCAGAATCGTCTCAGAGATGATCCTGATGGGAGCCCTCTACAAATTTCTGGAGATGGTAAAAGACATTTGTCAAGTGATTTCATCAGAATTATCTCAGAGATGATCCTGATGGGAGCCCTCTACAAATTTCATTTCTGGAGATGGTAAAAGACATTTGTCAAGGGATTTCATCAGAATTATCTCAGAAATGATTCTGATGGGAGCCCTCTGCAAATTTCTGGAGATGGTAAAAGACATTTGTCAAGGGATTTCATCAGAATTATCTCAGAGATGATCCTGATGGGAGCCCTCTACAAATTTCTGGAGATGGTAAAAGACATTTGTCAAGGGATTTCATCAGAATTATCTCAGAGATGATTCTGATGGGAGCCCTCTACAAATTTCTGGAGATGGTAAAAGACATTTGTCAAGGGATTTCATCAGAATTATCTTAGAGATGATTCTGATGGGAGCCCTCTACAAATTTCTGGAGATGGTAAAAGACATTTGTCGAGAGATTTCATCAGAATCATCTCAGAGATGATTCTTATGGGAGCCCTCTACAAATTTCTGGAGATGGTAAAAGACATTTATTGGGGGATTTCATCAGAATCATCTCAGAGATGATCCTGATAGGATCCTCCTACAAATGTGTGTAGATGGTAAAAAAAAATGTTGCTCTCCATTGACTCTGAAACAATGACAAGACATGATTACCATTGCACTCAAATGATGAAGCATCCTGATTACTGGCTGTATGCATAATATTATGCACAAAGGGTCTTATACCCCTACAGTGCCTAAAATAATTTGGAGAGAACTCAGAAAACATTGCATTTAGGGAAATATTTCACGCCTCACAGAGAAATAACTTTGTTGTTGATTCAGCTAGCTTCTTCATGGGCTAACATTTTGCTTTCTATGCAATACGTCCTCCAAAATCATACAAACCATGCCATGTAGAGTCTACATAGCTTCTTCATTGCTTCACAGGTTTGAGTTTTTGATAACCACCTTTATTGATTCTTCATTAAGACATATGTTGTAGCCCTTTAATAGAAGTACTTTGATATGCATGCAGTTATAATGGGGCCACAATGTGTTTCAGTGAAATTAGTTCTATTGAGGGTCAACAATATACATGTATCTTTTGTAGAGAAGTAAAAAAATAAGAAAAATTATACACAATTATGAAAAAAAAAAAAAATCATATAAAGATTTGCTATGCTTTAATGTTTTAATTCTCTTTAATGTTTCAATTCTCTTTTCAGCAATTACATTCAAGTGTTCGTACAAACAATCTCGAGACAGTCTTGAGGTTGATATCCAAGGGTGCTGACCCCAACTACTTACATCCTGAGAAAGGGAACTGTCCCCTGCATGTAGCAGCGGGGTCGGGGCAACTGTTGCAAATAGAACTTCTAGTCATTTATGGGGCTGATCCAGGGGCCTTAGATGTGAATGGTAAAACTCCAATAGATCATGCAAGGTAAGTGTGCTTGAACCTACACAATACAGTTGAACTTCAGTAATTTAACTTTCAAGAATCAGTCAATTTTGTCACATCTGCTTCATCAAGCAGGTGAGGTATAATGAGCTGTGACATGACAAAACCAACAAAGTGGCCTGTTTGCCCAGCAATGACTCGAATCAGCCTGGGCAGCAAAGACTGATCACACTGGGCAGATGCACAGGCTGATCTGAGTCTTTGTGTGGTGCACATGCCACTTTGTGGTTTTGTCGTGTTGTGGCATTTGTTCAATGGGGTACCAGTTTGCATCAAATTGGCAATAGAATGCTTTTCCATATTCTTGAAATTCTGAATGGGGTACCATGGAATATTACCATACAGGATCAAAATATTTTTTGTTATGATATACAGTTAAACCTGTCTCAAGGGGTCACCTAAGGGTAATCACAGGAATTTGGCTGCTTAAATCAGGTGGCCCCTTAACAAGAGTGACCCCTTAGGCAGCTAGGCATAGAAAATAATAAAATTGTAAAAAATTACCAGTTTCACAGTAAAATGAAAACTGTTAAATAAGATTTATAATGTGATAATTGGATTTTGGCTCACAATTAATTGTGTTTCAGGTCAGAAGGTCATGAAGAGATAGCTGACAGACTGGCAGAATGTCAGTATGAACTGACAGACAGACTGGCTTACTATCTATGTGGCAAGAAACCCGGTAAGAAAGTTACATGTATTACCCTATTTCAAAATCTTGGTGTTAAAGTAGAAAGATTATAAGCAAATTTCAAGGGTGTGAGGTGTGAAAAGAAAAATGTTACCAAGGGAAACTGTTTACCATCATGAGGTTGGCTGAATGCTGCTGAACATTGAACTGGAGAGAGGTATTTTTATAGCGGCACCTTAAACCCATGACAGATGTGTTTTCTTGCATACCTTTAGACAGGGCTACAGAAATTTTGAAATCCAAATCGGTCCGGACGTCCGATGACGTCACACGAATCCAAAATAGACACGAAAACTAATGACTACACTGTGTATTCCACAATCCAAAAAAGTCATGAAAACTAATGACTACACTGGAGCGCTGTTATAAGGCGGGTGCCGGGAGACATAAAATCGAACTGCGTTATAAGTGATATCGCGGTCTAACGACATCGGCCCTGAATCCCCCACCCACTAAGGAAAACCGCATGTTTACATTGTTCGTAGCGCTCATTTAACCATAACCAGGTAGAAAAAACATATATACTGCTTGCCTGACACAAAGGAAATCATCGCTGAAGTAGCCATTTAGTCCACATGTTCTTATCGTGAAAAAGTGAAAGTACACATGCCGTACCAATCGGACATCCTCGCCGATCTTCTTTATACAGAATTGGCCGAAGTATTACGATTGACGTATTTTACAGTATTCGAGTTAATTCCCTTGAAATTTGAATATACTCTTGCAAAAAAGGTACCTTCAGAAGAATAAAAAAAATATTTTTCTGCGTGAGAAATGACGTCGGCTAAAAATAAAACTGACCAGCTTGCACATAATCAAGTCAGGTTTAAATTTTCTTTTTGCTAGTTAAATTCTTTCCTTATGCTATCTTTGAAAGTATACAGTACCCTTACGTTGCACAGCCTTTTTCCGTGCGTCGGCATGTGTATGTGTGTATTACGAGTTGTGCAAAACCTACGCCGCTGGCCAAAATTGTGACACATGCTAATTATCGAAGATTTCTAAAAACATAATCAGTGGTCACACCTTGGCAAGACAATCAACTTTTTGTTTATCTGTGATAACTTTTGACAGCAGTGCGTGATTATTGGATTAATAATATGACACATGGCTAAAATCCAGGTAATTATGTCATTATACATCCAGAAATTGTGGGGGGGGGGGGGGGTTCGAATTGAAAAAAATGTGCCTTATGACATTTGAATCGGTTTCTTGAACTCAAATTGGGTCAGAACCGACAAAAATTCGGATTTCTCTAGCTCTGCCTTTAGATTAAAAAAGATTATTTTGAACACGGGACTTTTAAAAATATATAATTTTAGCGATGGAGAGGTTTCTATTCAGTTTTGAAAGTAGCGAGTGCTATCAATGATTGACTTTCGATTGTTCACTTTAACATCCAGCTTGGCATTAACTGACGTTACTTTGCTATCTTCAATACATAGTTTTCTGTAAAACTAACATTTCTTGATGTTATAGATATTTGTCCCCCTATACCACCAATGCATAGACTACACATGGTATTACAATGATTAATTTTGCTGTTGCTGGGTGAGATGACAAAGGTGATATGAGAATTGACGATACTAGTGAAACTAGTGATACAAGGAGCCCCAGTAGCTCAGTGGGTTAGGCACTGGCTTGCTGATCTGGCGGTCCCGGGTTGGAGGCAGAAATCTTTTTAGCAGTAAATGGAGTTCCATTGCGCACAGCTTTTCATTATCACCCTCCCATCATCCTGATATGACTGAAATATTATTGAAAAGGACATAAAATCACAAGTCTAGTGATTCTAGATACTGGTGAAAATCTTGCTATCCTTATCTAGTGTACAAGAATGAGACTTTATAAACCTTCTCTTTACAAAAGTTATATGAAAATATAAGAATCTCTGATCTAGACTGAAGTGTTAGTTGGCAATTTTAATTTCCATGTCTACAGTTCAATTTGTATTACACTGGCTACATATTTTAGGCAGTGATATTTATTTATCTATTATTTCAGACCATCAAAAGGGCCAACATTTTATCATACCAGAAATGGCTGATAGGTAGGTTACAGCTGTTTAATTTGTTTATCTTTTAAAGACATTTATTTTCCACTATATTGGGCACATAGTGCGCTGACTGCTATTTTATGCCCCTGTTATGTTATCACATACTTGAGGGAGTGGTCGGGTTGTGTGATGGTGCTGTGTAAAACTTCCAGTGCAGGGGTGTGCTACTGATTTGGAAGATTGTAGGGCAAGCACTTACTGTTGCATAACAGATTTATGGCATCTAGCAAACAATAGTATTTGTCTTTAAGAAAGGGGCAAACACATAATAGCATCCTCAGGGTCCGTCCTTGATATGTGCACGTGACAAAGGCTCTGATTAGACTGCACAGGCTAGTCTGAGTCTTTGCTGTTCCCATAATAGATCAGTATGCTCATCGCAGCTCATTTTATACAGCATCATTTATCACCAACCACTGTTACTATTGAACTGTAACAAAACAAGGTTAGTGATCAAATAAGCCTGTAATAGCCACTGATTTGATTTAGGTCATGATTGATTTGTTGGTCGTCTGGCACTTATGAAGCTGATAAACTGATCTGGCAGATTTCACTGATATACCACATTTGGTAACATTAGAGGGTGTGTGTGTGTGTCTGTGGGTGGGGGGTAGGGGGGGGGGCGGGGCTAATCAAATGTCATATTCGACTGAGTGTAGCATTTGTCTATATATTGCATTCAGTTAGACCTCCGAAGTGGTTTTTGACAAAATGTGTTGCACCGAAAGCCATCATGTCTGATTTTCTCATCCTGAAAAAGTTAACATGACTTTCATGTCAGATACCCTTCTTAAAATAGTGGATCTGTCCGAATTCAAGTTTGAAAGAGACAGTTTCATTTGAGGTAAATGGGTACACCATGTTTTTCCGCCAGTTTCTCGAAGGAACTACCTTTTAAACTCTGAGAGAAGGAGCAAATTCTTTTTAGGAGTTGACCGCCATTGAGAAGGTAGGCATAAATGAAATTGATGGAATTGTTTTCCCCTCAAAGTGTAGCCAGTCACCTTAATAATGAAACAATAACCTCTACGTTTCTCTTCTATTACAGTAGTTTAGATGTATACTACCCCATTTTCTCCCCCAGTTTGTCAAAAGGACTTCCTGTTTGTTTCCCTGGACAATAAAACCATTTCAGAAACGGGTCTACTCTTAAAGGAAAGAATTTGCTCCTAATAAAGGAGCAAATTCTTTTCTTTAAGCGTCAACCAGGTCTACTCTTAAAGGAAAGAATTTGCACCTAATAAAGGAGCAAATTCTTTTCTTTAGGAGTTGATCCCTGTTGAGAAGGGAGGTAAAGATGAAAATGATTCAGTTGGTTCCCCTGAAATTAACACACTGCCTTTCTTTTCTGTTACAGTAGTCTAGATATGTCAGAATTAGCAAAACAAGCCAAAAGAAAATTACAGCAGGTATGTGACACTGTTTTCCTAACAGTTTATGTGTAAAGGTGCCGCTTTTGTAACAGAAAACAGATTGAAATATCTTGAAGAATCTTTATAGCAATATGTGTGAGGCCAAGACAATGTGTCACATATAAGAATATAACTGTATTGCAAGGCTGAGACAGTGGGTTAAGTATAGGAATGGTTGCTACCACTTTAGTACTTGATTTTGGAGTTATTTCCCTTCTATTAGTTTTTACAGAGTATTCTTGTGGGCACATTAGGATCTGTATGGGGCTGTTTGTCAGGGCTATAGCTCTTCTATAGGGTACTGACTGAGTTGAAATCTCACTATAGATAGAAAAAAATGGTTTCTGGTCATATTTGAGGCTACTGTGTACTATCTGAGGCCCCAGAAACGTCAAATGCCTGTGCATAATCTTTATAAACTACAAGCAGACCTGTCTTAAGCAATTACTGAAGGAAAGAGCAAAAATAACTTGCCTAATGAAAGTCCCTTTATAACACTAGGCAACTCATACCTAAAATGATGCTTGGATAAAAGAGATTTTTCATCTCTCAGTACAAGTGAATGCTAAATTGATAGGGCAATTAAGACAGGTCCACCTGTTCACTGCTTACCTCGATATTATACTTTTCCTGTTTCAGTTATCAAATCACTTATTTGAAGAGTTAGCGATGGACGTGTATGATGAGGTAGATAGAAGAGAAAATGACTCAGGTGGGTATTCGTAATTTTGACAAGCATGCTTGTAATGAGCAAGTCTTAGTCATCTGTTTGTTGTAAGTGCATATGTCTATCTGTCTGTCTATCTGTCTAGTTAGATGGATGGGATGGGATGAGAATGGGAAGCGATGGGATGGAGATGGGATGGGATCTCTCTTCTCAGTGGGGGCTACTCATAAAGGAAAGGATTTGCTCCCTTTGGGAACAGATTCTTTCCTTTAAGAGTAACCCCTTATTTTCCACTGTTGAAGCATTACTAAGAAGTATAAACAGTTTATATGGATCAGTAAAAGGGTATGAAAATTTGGAAAACTACAGGGAAAAGTCGCAGAATTTTGAAGTGAAGGGTTAGCATCATCACTAGTACTTTCAGAGCCATATAGAAATATAAAAAAAATTATCCAGAAGTCAAACCCAGACTCTGAGTTTTAGAAAAATATTGATTACAATCTTACTGTCTGTTTCAGTATGGTTATCTACACATGATCACACGTCCATTGTGAGTGATAGACAAGCAGTCCCCTTTTTACCAGTAAATCCAGAGTTCTCAGCAACTAGAAATCAGGTAAAGTTCTAACTTTATTACTTGGATTACACTGAAAGCTCAATGAATTTACAAATGTGTTCTTGAAGGTTTGAATATTGGCGTTTTGTGGTTTTACTTGGTGGAAAACCCAAGAGAACTTGTAAATGGTCATTGACAGTGAATGTGGAAACGTTAACATGTCTCATTGTGATGCTAGGAGCCGAATCTCAGCCGCAGGAGTGACAGAAGCTTAACTATACATGTCTTTCATAAAAACAATATGGGATTAAGAATGAAGCATTTTCATTGGTACAATATTCAGTTATATAAACACTAGTCCACACTACTTTTATGTAACACTGGCAGTTTTATGGCATGCAATTTAACATAACAAGTTAGGAAGGATTTTTTTGCGCCCCGCCTTTTCGAAGAAAAGCGGAGGGACAGAGTGTTTGGCATTCAGTTCTTCCGTCTTTCCATCCCCCTAAAGTAGTAGGTACCTTGTGTGCGCAACTCCTCCTACAGTTTTATGCTGATTCTTTCGAAACTTTACAGATCTTTTTGTCATGGTCTGAAGATATGCATGTGGTTTGGATATAATCCTGAGATTATTTTTTATCACTTTTTCCACAGGTTGAATAGTCATTTTTTAGGCGTTTTTACTATCAAAGTGACTAGATTGTGGGTACCTTGTGTGCGCAACTCCTCCAACAGTTTTATGCCGATGCCTTTGAAACTTCACAGGTGTTTTGGTCATGGTCTGAAGATATGCATGTGGTTTGGATATAATCCTCACATTATTTTTTGTCACTTTTTCCACAAGTTGAACTTAGTCATTTTTTTAGGCATTTTTACTATCATAGTGACTAGATAGTGGGTACCTTGTGTGCGCAACTCCTCCTACAGTTTTATGCTGATTCCTTTGAAACTTCACAGGTATTTTGGTCATGGTCTGAAAATATGCATGTGGTTTGGATATAATCCTCACATTATTTTTTATTACTTTTTTTGCAAATTGAACTTAGCCATTTTTCATACATTTTTACTATCAAAGTGAATAGATAGTGGGTACCTTGTGTGTGCAACTCCTCCTACAGTTTTATGCCCATTCCTTTGAAACTTCACAGGTGTTTTGATCATGGTCTGAAGATATGCTTGTGGTTTGGATATAATCCTCACATTATTTTTTTTATTACTTTTTTCACATTTTTATCTTAGCAGCTTTTCCATCTCAAACACTAAGTGTAAATACAGTGGAGACCTAGTTTCCAAGGCGGGGGACATAAATTCGTCGAATTCGCTTGTTGTTGTTTTTTTAAATAAAAAAAAATCATTTCAAACCAGATTTTTTTTTTTGTGCTGACAACCAGGTTTTCTGACACAGAAATGTTGTTTACCGGCCCCGATAGCTCAGTGGTAGAGCGTCCGCTTCGGGACCGGGAGGTCGTGGGTTCGAATCCCGGCCGCGCCATACCAAAGGCATTATAAATGGTACTAGGAGCTCCCTTGGCTGACGCTCGCCTATAAAGGGTAGTCCTAGGAAGATAAAGTTAAGTCATCGGGTAAGTATAAATTGTTACTGGATACCTTGTTTGTCGCAATAAAAGCTCTACAGAGCTTATGTTGTCTGTTTCTAATATGCGACGTTAAATAAAGCTTCTTTATCTTCTTTATCTTTATCTTTATCTTTATTCAACCTTCTTCATCCAAAGAGATCGTCAATTTAATTGCAGACGTCAGCAAACCATGGAAATGAAACTATGAAAAGGCACAAATCCATGAAAACCAAGTTTAACTTGATGCTATACCTAAACATTTTTAAGTATAATAGTTGTACAAGTGAACCTTTTCATAGCCAAGGATATACCTAATTATTGCAAGACAAAAGTGCATTGATTTAATGATGATAACCATGTTTGTGTGTATGGTGTCTGATGGTGTTTTCAAATCCAAGATAGCATACTTATTTAATATAAGATGGGAGTTTACCCTTCCAAAAGCCATGACACGACAAAACCAACAAAGTGGCATATGTGCCTAGCAAAGACTCAGATCAGCCTGAGCATCCACCCAGTCTGATCATAGTCTTTGCAGTACGCATGGAGCTAGCATAGACCCTTAGCTACCCTTAAAGCACACAGCGAAGACTCTGATCAGACTGGGCAGCTGCACAGGCTGATCTGAGTCTTTGCTAGTGCACATGGTACTTTGTTTGTTTTGTCATGTCATGGCTCAAATATGTAAATCAGTCTTGTGTAATTCAGCAGTAAATTGAGCTTTTTTTTCTTACAAAACAATCCCAGGGATATAGGTCCATCTAATTTGACGGATTTAGATCTTTGAAATTTTTTTAAAAAGGAAAAAAATAACATCTTATAACTGAATAAATATTATATGATATTTTCTACATGGGGTGGTACTTTTTGTTTTTCAGGGAAGGCAAAAGCTTGCCAGATTCAATGCTAGAGAATTCGCCACTCTCATAATAGATATACTAAGTGATGCCAAAAGAAGACAGACTGGTGTAAGTTCACCGCCACTCACACAGAAAGAAAAGATGGGTGAGTTTAACAAATGTTGTAAAAATAGAATTTAATGCTGTGATTAAGGAGGATGGATACATTTATAGGGGAAGCAACTGTAGCATTTTTATCTTTGCATTTTTTTTATGCCCCCACCATTAAAAATGTGGCAAGGGGAGGGGGGGGGCATCAGTGCTGCAAATAAGGCTGCATACCGCGTATTTACGCATAATTTTATCGCCGGTACGCAGGAAATTCCGCGTCCGCCAAGTACAGAAAACCCCGCCAAAATTAGTGATACGCATCCTTTCAACAAAGTCACGCCTACCGGATAAACCGTTCAGAATATCCAGTGCCATATCACCGATCTGTGTTACCGAACGCTGATCAATAAAATTGATAATATACAAGCATCTATTGATAGCGGACTAACGGTGTAGTGGTAAATATGATTTCAAGGAAATGGCGAGTCAGAAAACGATCTATTCGGTTTTGTCTCGCCTGCGAAGCAGAGCCAGACATATGTATTGCTTTTCCGGTGTCGGCGGCGGCGGCGGCGGCGTAAACTTTTGTCGAGTTTTTGCATTTAGGTCATTTTCTCAGAAACTGTAAGGGCTAGAGCCATGAAACTTGGGTCATGCATACACCTGGAAGAGTACATCTGAAAGCCATCACCAATGTTGAGTCTTGACCTAGATTTTACGGTTGACTGACTTCGCAATTTTTTGTCGAGTTTTTGCATTTAGGTCATTTTCTCAGAAACTACATGGGCTAGAGCCATGTAACTTGAGTCATGCATACATCTGGAAGAGAACAGCTGAAAGCCGTCATCAATGTTGAGTCTTGACCTAGATTTTACGGTTGACTGACTTCGCAATTTTTTGTTGAGTTTTTGCGTTTAGATCATTTTCTCAGAAACTATAAGGGCTAGAGCCGTGAAACTTGGGTCATGCATACATCTGGAAGAGTACAGCTGAAAGCTGTTATCAATGTTGAGTCTTGACCTAGATTTTACGGTTGACTGACTTCGTAATTTTTTGTCGAGTTTTTGCGTTTAGGTCATTTTCTCAGAAACTATAAGGGCTAGAGCCATGAAACTAGGGCCATGCATACATCTGAAAGAGTAACTCTCAAAGCCATCATCTGTATTGAGTCTTGACCTAGATTTTACGGTTGACTGATTTCGCAATTTTTGTCTCGCCTGCGAAGCAGAGGCGAGACATATGTATTGCTTTTCCGGTGTCGGCGGCGGCGGCGTAAACTTTTGTCGAGTTTTTGCGTTTAGGTCATTTTCTCAGAAACTATAAGGGCTAGAGCCATGAAACTTGGGTCATGCATACATCTGGAAGAGTACAGCTGAAAGCCATCATCTGTATTGAGTCTTGACCTAGATTTTACGGTTGACTGACTTCGCAATTTTTTGTCGAGTTTTTGCGTTTAGGTCATTTTCTCAGAAACTACAAGTGCTAGAGCCATGAAACTTGGGTTGTGCATACATCTGGAAGAGTACAGCTGAAAGCCATCATCAATGTTGAGTCTTGACATAGATTTTACGGTTGACTGACCTCGCAATTTTTTGTCGAGTTTTTGCGTTTAGGTCATTTTCTCAGAAACTATAAGGGTTAGAGCCGTGAAACTTGGGTCATGCATACATCTGGAAGAGTACAGCTGAAAGCCATCATCAATGTTGTGTCTTGACCTAGATTTTACGGTTGACTGACTTCGCACTTTTTTGTCGAGTTTTTGCGTTTAGGTCATTTTCTCAGAAACTATAAGGGCTAGAGCCATGAAACTTGGGCCATGCATACATCTGAAAGAGTAACTTTCAAAGCCATCATCTGTATTAAGTCTTGACATACATTTTACGGTTGACTGACTTCGCAATTTTTTGTCAAGTTTTTGTGTTAAGGTCTGTTACTCAGAAACTATAAGGGCTAGAGCCATGAAACTTAGGCCATGCATTCATCTGGAAGAGAAGAACTCTAAAGACATCATCGATATTGAGTCTTTATCAACATTTTACGGTTGGCTGACTTTGCAATGTTTTGGCAAGTTTACGCGTTTAGTCTGTTTCTCAGAAACTGTAAGGGCTAGAGCCATGAAACTTGGTTCATTCATACATCTTTGCTGATTTAGCTCTGTTTTGTGACAAAGCGCCAGCAGGCGAGACACCGCATTCCACGGAATTCTTGTTTGTCAAGTTTTCGCGTTTAGGTCTGTTACTCAGAAACTATAAGGGCTAGAGCCATGAAACTTGGGCCATGCATTCATCTTGAAGAGAAGAACTCAAAGTCATCGTCGATATTGAGTCTTTACCAACATTTTACGGTTGGCTGACTTTGCAATTTTTTTGGCAAGTTTACGCGTTTAGGTCTGTTTCTCAGAAACCTTAAGGGCTAGAGCCAAGAAACTTGTTTCATTCATACATCTATGCTGATTTAGCTCTGTTTCGTGACAAGGCGCCAGCAGGCGAGACACCGCATTCCGCGGAATTCTTGTTTAAAACAGAAACTGTCGAAAGTGGCAGTATCGTAGTGGTCCTAATTCTAAACAATCTGCTACAAACTGTTGTGAGGCTTTGCCTCGATAAGTCAGTTAGAGGTGTTGAATCTGCTGAAAAGCAGAAGCTCTGCAAGCACACTGAAGTACAATCTGAAACTGAGAAATGTTGGCTGCAAAAGTAGCCAGGCACAGCAACAATTGTTAACTGTTTGTTTACAAAGTAAACATTACCCTTCATACTGAAAGTTCCTTGGAATAAAAGGAAGAGAAAACAAGCTTATTTATATATTTTTAAGCACAGTTATTGAAGAATATTTGACTATTCTTTAGTCAGTCCAGGGCTCAGCCTAGAGCTCCAAAACAGGGATAAGTTTTTAGACATTTTCTAAAATTTCTGGAGAGATTGTGGTCCAAATTTATGACTTCCCTATATGTTCTATACAGTTAAACAGGCTTCTGCCTGTTTTGAGCTAAGAGAACAGTTAGAACTTTCAACTTCTCCCTTAGCTCAAAACATGGAGAAGACAGCTAGTTTATGGCGATTTTTCCTCTAAAATGTTCCCCCTAGAATGAGCCCTGAGTCAGTGTCATGGATAGAAAAGTAACCAATGAGTCATTACTCTTCAAATCCCTCTTCAAGAAAGGAAAACAATCAAAATGTAATCTTTCTGTTTCTCCAGGTCCAGTGGCTCATCTACTGATACTGTTTAATAATACTAAACAGTATCACTTGATACACCTTGTCTAAAGGTGTATCAAGTAATACTAAACAGTATCACTTGATACACCTTGTCCTACTATACATAGACAAACATACAAGATTCGTCATGTCAGTTGGATTGTGTACTCCACTAAATTTCCTGTACTCCTGTTTTCAGCATTTTGAGGAGTACAGTACTCCACTGTAAAAACCTTCTGTCAAGTGCAGACGTCCTGATTTCACTCCAGCAGACTTCCGTTGGAGTACAAGCCACCTGATTTTACTCCATTTGACTTCACTCCACCGGACTTCCCTCAAAGTGCAGTCCACATACTTTGACTAAACCGGACCTTCCTTAAAGTGCAGACCACCTAATTTCACTCCATCAGACTTTTCTCAAAGTTCAGGCCACCTGACACAACTCCACCAGACCTTCCTTAAAGTGTATTCCACTAGATTTTGATCCACCAGATTCCCTCAAAGTGCAGACCTCCTGATTTCACTCCTCCCATCAAAGTGCAATCCACCTGTTTTCATTCCACCAGACTTCCTTCAACGTGAAATCCACCCCCTGATTTCACTCCACCAGAATTCCCATAAAGTTCAGGCCCCCTGATTTCACATCACCCATTTTCCCTCAAAGTTCAGTCCACATGATTTCACTCAACCAGATTTCCCTAAAGGTTCAGGCTACTTGGTTTCACTCCATCGGACTTCCCTCAAAGTGTATTCCACCTGATTTCTTTTCTTGAGATTTCTCTGAAAATGAAATCCACCTGATTTTGCTCCACCAGACTTTCCATTAAGATCAGGCCACCAGATTTCACATCACAAGATTTCCCTCAAAGCTCAGGCCAAATGATTTCTCACAACCAGATTTCCCTAAAGGTTCAGGCCACTTGGTTCCATTCCATCGTACTTCCCTCAAAGTGCCAGCCACCTGATTTCTTTTCTTGAGATTTCTCTCAAAGTAAAGTCCACCAGATTTCGATCCACCAAACTTCTCTGAAAGTGCAAGCTTCCTAATTTCAATACTCCAGACTCTCTGTAGAGTGCAGGCTTCCTGATTGCAAGGTCACCAGACCTTTCTCAAAGTGCAGTCCACCTGATTTCTCTCCCGCAGTCTTCCCTCAAAGTGCAACTTAACTGCTTTTACTCCACCAGACTTCCTTCAAAGTGAAATCAACCTGATTTCATCCCACCAGTCTTCCCATTAAGTCGAGGCCAACTGATTTTACATCATCAGATTTCCCTCAAAGTTCATTCCACATGATTTCACTCAACCAGACTGTCATAAAGATTCAGGTCACTGGATTTCATTCCACCAGCTTTCTCTCAAAGTGCCTGCCACCTGATTTCTTTCCTCAAAACTTCCCTAAAAGTAAAGTCAACATGATTCCATTCCACCAGACTCCCCCAAAGTGCAATCTTCCTAATTTCACACCACCAGACTTCACTGTCATGGCAGTCTTCATGATTTTGCCCCACCAGACGTTCCTAAAAGTTCAGGCCACCTGACTACAGGTCACCAGACTTCCCTCAGAGTTCAGGCCACATGATTTGAATCCACCAGACTTCCCTCAAAGTGCCTGCCACCTGATTTCACACCACCAGACTTCACTGTCATGGCAGTCTTCATGATTTCACCCCACCAGACGTCGCTAAAAGTTCAGGCCACCTGATTTCAGGTCACCAGACTTCCTCAGAGTTCAGGCCAAGTGATTTGAATCCACCAGACTCAAAGTGCCTGCCACCTGATTTCACACCACCAGACTTCCGTCAAAGAGCAGTCCACCTGATTTCACTCCACCAGACTTCACTGAAAGTTCAAGCCATCTGATTTCACCCCACCAGACTTCCCTCAATGTGCAAGCCACCTGATTTCGTGCCTTCAGAATTCTTTCCAAGTCCAATCCACCTGATTTCAGTCCACCTTATTCCAGTCAGAGCCATGAAATTTTCCAGATTTCACCTCATCTTATTTCCCCTCAGCAATTCACCTTATTTCCCTCGAAAGCAAATTTTTTTCCTTTAAGAGTAGACCCCATTTTGAAAGGCTTCTTCATCCAGGGATAGTCCAGTCAAATTGTGGGGAACCTAAAACAAATTGCAACAAAAGGTTTCTTTGCAGTAATAAGCTCTTAAGACCTACATTTTTAACATACTAAAAGTAGGACAAAATCGGAGAATGCGAAACTTGATTTTTTTTCATATGTCTTGTTTTCGAAGGATTTAAACCACTGCACAGCTAGTTTTGGTCGGAAAGCCACTTCTAAACATCATTTCTAAACAAGTTATTAAATTCATAGAAGTCGTTGATAAAACAGTTATTTACTGTTCTTTAGCTTTTGTCTACCATTAAATTTGCTGATTATGCATAGCCGGTCAATCATATAGTATATTACTATTGGTTTACCCCACCCACCAGTGCAAATTTTGCTTTTACCATAACCTCTATTCAGATGGACAATATGGATGGTAATGAAGATAGTAAACAGAATCAATGTTTTTAAATGAAGACTGTGACAGAACAATAGAAGAAAACAGCTTGATGTAACTCCTATTTAACAAATGACGGGACATCTGAGAGTGTTGTTTTGTTGCTTCACGTCCACGGTAAACAGCCATGGTCATGTGGGGACGGTCAATTAACCTTACGACACTATTGTTTGGCCGGCTTAGACCTCCTATGCGGTTAAGCAGTACTAAGTAGGGCTGGGACGGGTAGAGATTTTGTACCCGGGTACCCGAGTCCCTGTTACCCGCAGGTACCCTGGTACCCGTTATCATAACATTTTAGTATATTTACTGAAGAAAGTATACGTTTAGAGCAAATAATAAGTTAGATATCTGATATTTGCACTCGTGTGCATGGGAAGAGAATGCAAATGTAAAAATGTCTCATATAATACACCAAAAAAGTTTGGCATTATATAACTGCAGTTAATATTAGGCGGTCACACTAAACCTTGCTCTATTTGCTTTGAATTTTATATACACTACATATTAATCAACTTCCGGGTAACGGGTAGTAAATTTGTATCCGGGTAATTGCTTTACCCGACCTGACCTCGGGTACCCGGGTACTCGTCCCAGCTCTAGTACTAAGTGCATATACTTTCGCCAGTAACGGACAACTGTCCTTCCTGAATCAGCGGAAAGAGAAACGGAAGTTAGTAGCCAGACCGGGTATCGAACACAGGACCTCTGGCTCTTGAGTCAGACGCGCTACCGACTGCACTATATGGCCCGATTAAATAAGGATAATCCACTAGAGGGTTAAATATGCAGATAACTTGGACATGCTTTGGGATATTAGGTGATGACTTCCATGACATTTTTGCATTCACAAATGGTAAAATGTTTACTTTGCTGGTTCAAAATTTACAAATTATACCTCCTTCCCGCCTAACAGCCACCTCCTTACCCTTAGTTTGCCTAAACCACCTTAATGAGCTATTGTTGTCACCCCGGTGTTTGCACCCGCGTCCATGTCCACCTTTTGGGTGTTTTAGGTTATTTAAACACCCATATCTCTTTAACTCATTGATAGCCTAAGTTAATACTTTCACTTATGCTAGATAATGGTCTTACGTTTTACACCCTTGCCTCTCAGTGACCTTGAGGTCTAGGTCATGGAATTGGAATTTTCATGTTAAAATGTGGGATGGTCTTTAAGGCTTAGCTCACCTGTCAAGGTGAGCTTATAGTATAGCCTTAGTCCGTAGTCCGTCGTCGTCTTCCACACTTAAAAACATCCCTCCTAAACCATCTGCCCAATCTTGATCAAATTTTATGTGTAGCATTGTTTGGGTGGGGATTGACTGCATAAGGTTATAGGGCAGATCAGATTGGAACCCTGGTTGCCATGGCAACATAAAGCTCCCATAGACTTATAATGAGAAAAAAAACTTAAAAAATCTTCTTCTCTGAAACCATGAGGCCCAGAGCTTATATATTTAGTATGTAGCAATGTTTAGTGGTCCCCTACATCACTCCTGCCAATCCATACCCTGGGGTCAAAACTGGCCCCACCATAGGGGCCCATTGGTTTATATAGGGCTATATAGCTAAAGAGACTTCAAAAATTTTCCACTCTGAAACCATGAGGCCCAGAGCTTACATATTTAGTATGTAGCAATGGTTGTGGTCACGTACATAAATCCTGCCAACCATGCCTCTGGGGTCCAAATTGGCCACCCCAGGAGTCATTAACTCCCATAGACTTATAATGATAAAAACTTTAAAAATATTCTTCTCTGAAATCATGAGGCCCAGAGCTGATATATATACACAAACCCTGCCAACCATGCCCCGGGGTCTAAACTGGCCCCATCCCAGGGGGTCATTTGTGTATATAGGGCTATATAGCTAAAGAACCTTCAAAAAAAATCCTCTCTAAAACCATGAAGCCCAGAGCTTACATATTTAGTATGTAGCAATGGTAAGTGGTCACGTACATAAATCCTGCCAACCATGCCCCTAGGGTCCAAATTGGCCAAGCCCCAGGGGCATTAGCTCCCATTGTCTTATGAAGTGAAAAACATTTTAAAAAATCTTCTCTGAAACCGATGAAGCCCAGAGCTTAAACATTTAGTGCGTAGCAATGTTTAGTGGTCCCCTGCATAAATCCTGCCAACCATGCCCATGGGGTCAAAACTGGCCAGGGGTCATTTGTTAATATAGGGCAATATAGCTGAGAACCTTCAAAACTCTTTTCTCTGAAACCATGAGGCCCAGAGCTCACAGTTTTAGTATATAGCAATGATTAGCAATAGTTAGTGGTTACGTACATAAATCCTGCAAACCATGTCCCTGGGATCCAAATTGCCCCCTCCCCCCTCCCACTCCCCGGGATCTATCAGTGGCTCCCATAGACTTATAATGGAAAATCTTAAAAAATCTTCTTCTCTAAAACCATGAGGCCCAGAGCTTATACATTTATTGAGTATGTAGCAATGTTTAGTGGTCCCCTACATAACTCCTGCCAATCAAGCCTCTGTGGTCCAAACTGGCCCCTCCCCAGGGGATCATTTGTTTATATAGAGCTATATCGCTTAAGAACCTTCAAAAATCTTCTTCTCTGATTCCATGAGGCCCAGAGCTTACATATTTAGTATTTACCAATGTTTAGTTGTCACGTAAAAAAATCCTGCCAACCATGCCTCTGGGGCCCAAATTGGCCGCACCCCTGGAGTCATTAGCTCCCATAGACTTATAATGGGAAAATCTTTAAAAAAAATCATTTTCCCTGAAACCATGAGGCCTAGAGCTTACATATTTAGTACTTAGCAACATTTAGTGGTCCCGTTCATAAATCCTGCCGAGGAGATTTACAAAGACTATTCATAAGTAGTTGCACTGTTTGTGTTATTATGCATGTAGTATTCTGCTCTTTGTGCCTTTGTTTCGGGCTTCTCGTGCCTTCAGAGATCAGTATTCTAAATTTAAGCATGTTTATGCTAAGCAAAGTCATCAGTATGATATATTTCTTGTTGCAGTTCAGTTACTGATCTTCAAAAATTCACTTCAGATTTTAAGGCAGAATAAAGTGGGTGGGGTAATTTATACCATTTTTAGACCTAGATGGCTTTACATTCAACAAGAAAATGTGCCAAATTCAATCTTAAGCTTCTAGATTCCTTTCTGGCAGAGGCAGAATAGGTTTTTAGAAATAAAACTCACAGCAATAATATTATGTCATATAAAACATTACAAATAGTTGGTATATTTAAGACGCAAATAGGCGCTTGTAAAAATGCAGAAAAAAATATATTTTGCATTATCCGATTTTATCCTACTTTTGATATGTCATATGTGAATATTAGTTCTCAACAAAAATGCAAAAAAAGCTTTTGTTGCAATTTGTTTTGGGTTAAGGGAAAAAATCGCCAGTTTGCCTGGACTAGGAAGCAAAGCCAGAAGTTGTTTCTCTTTGTAGAGGTGTGTACCCATTCACCATAGTACAGATACTTTTATTGTCAAGCCCCCTTGCGGTGAAGGAGACATTGTTGTTACAACTTCAGTTCGGTGTTAGTGCATGAATCTGTGCGTTAGTGCGTCCATCCGGATTGGATTTGTTGGGGCCATAACTTCTGCATTTGCAGATGGATTTTAAAATTATTTGGCACAATTGTTCTCCTTGATGAGTAGAAGTGCCATTTGAAACATTTATTCAGGTAGGTCCAAGGTCAAGGTCACACTTGAAGGTCAAATGATAAAATGGCCATAAATTGAGCTTGTCCGAGCCATTACTTCTACATTTATGCATTGAGTTCAAAATAATTTCGCACAGTTGTTCTCCTTGATGAGTAGAAGTGCCATTTGAAACATTTATTCGGGTAGGCCCAAGGTCAAGGTCACACTTGAAGGTCAAATGATATTATGGCCATAAATTGAGCTTGTCCGAGCCATTACTTCTACATTTATGCCTGGATTTCAAAAAGATTTGGCACAATTGTTCTCCTTGATGAGTAGAAATTCAGGTAGGTCCAAGGTCAAGGTCACACTTGAAGGTCAAATGATAAAATGACCATAAATTGAGCTTGTCCGAGCCATTACTTCTACATTTATGCATGGATTTCAAAATAATTTGACAGAACTGTTCTCCTTGATGAGTCAAAGTAACATTTGAAATATTTGTTCAGGTAGGTCCAAGGTCAAGGTCACTCTTGACGGTCAAATGATAAACTGGTCATAAATTGAGCTAGTCTGAGCCATTACCTCTACATTCATGCATGGGTTTCACAATAGTTTTGTACAATTGTTCTCCTTGATGAGTAGAAGTGCCATTTGAAACATTTGTTTAGGAAGGTCAAGGTCACACTTGAAGGTCAGATGATAAAATCGTCATAAGTTGAGCTTGTCTCAGCCATTATTCTACATTTACGCATGGATTTCAAAATACTTTTGCACAGTTGTTCTTCTTGATAAGTGGAAGTGTCAAGTGATGTATTTGTAAAGCTATGTCCAAGGTCAAGGTCACACTTGAAGGTCAGATAATATAATTTTCA
This sequence comes from Ctena decussata, assembly GCA_963989385.1. Classification (NCBI taxonomy): domain Eukaryota; kingdom Metazoa; phylum Mollusca; class Bivalvia; order Lucinida; family Lucinidae; genus Ctena; species Ctena decussata. The sequence goes on from OZ022511.1 coordinate 59,964,345, forward strand.
TAAATAGAGCTTGTCTAGGTCATCACTTCTACCTATTCTCCTTTGTGAAAATGTGAAAAAAAGAGAAGAAATATGCTGTCTAAACATTATGTTGTTTGACTTTTTTAGCTCACCTGAGCCAACGGCTCCGGGGGAGCTTATAGGATGGTAAGGCTCCGTCGTCCGTCGTCGTCCGTCCGTCGTCCGTCCGTCCGTCCGTCCGTCAACAATTTCAAACGACTTCTTCTCTGAAACCGCTGGGCCAATTGTAACCAAATTTCATATGTGGCCTCCAGAGGAAGGGGGAACGAAAAATTGTTCAAACGGTCCTGGTCACATGACCAATATGGCCGCCATGCCCATATATGGTAAAAACCTAAAAAAATCTTCTTCTCCAGAACCAATAGGCCGATGGCCTTGAAACTTGGTATGTAGCATCGGGTGTGTGAGTACTACTAAGATTGTTCAAATTATGACCTTAGGTTGACCTTGACCTTTTTTACGGTTAGGTCAAATTTGCTTCCTTGTGCTTTTATATGGCAAAATGCTAAAACATAAGATATCTTGGAAACTGTTGAAGATTTTGGGCTAAAAATTGGTATCTACAATCATCTAAATGAGTACATGAAGATTTAGGAGTACAAGAGGTCAAGGTCATTTTTTGACCTTTGACCCAGAACTCTGATATTTTGACAATTTCAAATAATCTTCTCAAATGCCACTGGACCAATTGAAACCAAATTTCATGTAGAGCCTCCAGGGGTTGAGGGAACGAAGATTTCTTCAAATGGTCTGGATCACATGACCAACATGGCCGCCACGCCCATATATGGTAAAAACCTTTAAAAATCTTCTTCTCCAGAACCAGTTGACTGATGGCCTTGAAACTTGGTATGTAGCATTGGGTACTCAAGTACTATCAAGATTGTTCAAATGATGACCTTGGGTTGACCTTGACCTTATTTACCAGAAGGTCGAATATGGGAAAATGCTAGAACATAAAGATTTCTTATAAAGTTTTGATGATTAAGTCCTAATCATTATAGTATGCAGTCATCTTAATGAGTACATGAAGATTCATAAGTACGAAAGGTCAAGGTCATTCTTTGACCTTTGACCCAGAACTCTCATATTTAGACAATTTCAAACAGTCTCCTCAAAAACCACTGGGCAAATTGTAACTAAATTTCATATAGAGCCTCCAGGGTTAGAGGGAACAAAATTTAATTCAAACGGTCCAGGTCACATGATCTACATGGCTGCCACGCCCATATATGGTAAAAACCTTTAAAAATCTTCTTCTCCAGAACCAATGGACAGATGGCCTTTAAACTTGGTATGTTGCATTGGGTATTCCAGTACTATCAAGATTGTTTAAAATGATGACCTTGGGTTTACCTTGACCATTTTACAGCAAGGTCAAATATGGGAAAATGCTGGAACATAAGATTTCATGGAAAGTATTGAAGATTTAGGCCTAAAAATTGAATAATACAGTCATCTTAATGAGTACATGAAGATTTGTGAGTACAAGAGGTCAAGGTTGTTCTTTGACCTTTGACCCTGAATTCTCATGGTATGACAATTTCAAACTTCTTCTTAAAAGCACTTGAGCAAATTGTAAACACATTTCATAAACAGCCTTCAGGGGTTGAGAGAACGACGATTTCTTCAAATTTTCTGGGTCACATGACCAACATGGTGGCCATGCCCATATATGGTAAAAACCTTTAAAATCTTCTTCTCCAGAACTAATTGACCGATGGCCTTGAAACTTGGTATGTAGCATTGGGTACTCCAGTACAATCAAGATTGTTCAAATTATGACCTTGGGTTGACCTTGACCTTTTTTATGGCAAAGTCAAATATGGGAAAATGCTAGAACATAAGATTTCATGGGAAGTTTTGAAGGTTTTGGCCTAAAAATGCTATGTATTGTTGTCTTAATGAGTACATGAAGATTTATGAAGACAAGAAGTCATGGTCATTCTTTGATTTTTGACCCAAAACTCATATTTTGGCAATTTCAGACATAAGAAAAAGCCACTTTGCTAATTGCACAGGTGAGCGATTCAGGGCCTCATGGCCCTCTTGTTCTAGAGTGAAATAGTAACTTAGTGTTGACAAAATTATAAGTCACTATCGCAAACAGCGGGCTCGACAAGCTGTCCCTGGACAACCATCTAGTTCTAATTGTGATGTAATTGGTTATCCCATCGGGTTAGAATAGCTAATAATGCTCAATTCTATTTTTTGTACATGTAGGCATACACGATGATTTTGTTTCACTAAAGGCCTGTCTTGCTATTTCCCAGTATGTGCTCCTGTATTTGGGTTTGGTGCATCCAGTTGTATAAGAATTGCTAAGGCATGACTTTTAAAGCTTATCTTGAACACTTTAGCTCACCTTTAGCTCACCATATACAAGCAGTCATCAGATAGTTCAGTTCACTTATCAAGAGCTGTCAGTGTTCAGTACAAACTAACAACTGGCTATCACCAGACAGTATGGCTTCAGAGCCTTAGATAAGAAGGAGTATTTGGTGATAATTAGGGATAATTTTTGTTAATTCTGCATATAAAAATATGTTGTGACCTCTCATCTGAACCGTCTCGTCGAGACAGTTCAGATGTGGGGTCACAACATATGATTTCAATGAGAAATAAAAAAATTATCCCTCAATCATCATCAAATACCCTTCTTATCTAGAGCTCTGTGGCTTACCTAATAAGAGCTGTTGCAGGAAATTTAGCCACCTGAATAAGATTAGCCATAGTTAAGCATATCTTGCTTCTTCTTAAGATCCCACAATTCACCTGTCAGTGCTTTCAGATTATGTCTGTGCTTGCTAAGGCATTACCATTGAAGTTACATTGTGTTTTGGCTAGCTATTGACGCACCTAAGCCCTAAAAATATACTTGACTAACCCATTGTATTCTGGGTGTTTTTGTCGTCTGCTGAAATTGTCGTCTGCATCAAAAATCAAGAATATTTTGACAATATTGGTCTAACTAACTCTTGTAGAAATGATGTCTATGCAGCAAACAGTTTGGATCTCAGATCAGGCCCCACGTTTGTGGGGCCTGATCTGGATCCAAACTGTTTGCCCAGGTACCCCTAAAGGGGTATCCCGAATGGAATGGGCTAATATACCCTATTCAACCTAATTAGCACACATCCCTATAAGCGCACATCATGGTAAATTCTGAGGCAGATGACTATAAGCGCACAATATACTTTTATTTCATTGAAATGTGCGCTTATAAGAAAGTTTGCTACAAGTATTTGCCGCCATTTTGAAAAAGTTAAGCACACAGGGCATTAATATGGTAGACTGTGGTAACTACATAATATAGCTTACTGAACAAAAGCAGTAATCAGACAGTCTTAGAACACACTGTTGTCTACACCAGAAGATACCATATTGGACATCAACATGACCCAATTAGAATAGGATTTTGTAATTACAGTAATGTGCTTAAGTATTGGGACACCAAAAAATAAATAATTTTCCATGAAAGTTAATTATTTTTAGAGTTCCAAAATTTAGGCACATTACAGTCAGTGGCCATCTAAGAATACAGCCATTAGACAGAGAAAACCCCTAGTGGAAGGGCTTTGTTAAGTATGATTTAATGGACATTATTAGGAAGAACTTATGTTGGGTTACCTGAGAAATACATTTGGCTAACTGAACCATATAATATGGCTCACTGTTGTAACAGTTGTTGTTGTTTCAATTCTCTTAACGACATTCCCCAAGTGGCTCAGCAGTAGGTAAATATAGCTGCACACACCTGGCGCCGAGTGTCCATCCAAGATAGCTTGCTGAACAAAAGCAGTTATTATATAGTCATTGGTCCAGCTGTTGTTCATGCCAAAAATGACTATTAGGAGATGACTATTATACAAACATTGCGCTTACCGTCAGATCCTACATTGAAATGATTTGTATTTGTATATATGTATGTAGCTTAACTGAATAAAATACTGTTTAAACCAAAAATGGCATAACAGTCATCAAGATGACCAAAACCAAATTAGAATAGGAAGCATCATGTAAGCCTCCATTAAAGAATATGGCCATTCTTTTAGTACATTCCTTTAGGCAAATACTTATAGTAGGAATGGTCTAATCTGATTTAGGGGACAATATTAGGAAGTACTGTCTCTAAATTTTTGCAAGCCATTGAATAATAGCTCATTGAACAAAAGTAATTACTAGATAGTGTAGCTCACCTAAAAAAAAAAAATGTTGCGAGACTATGCAGGGCATTTGTCAGGGAGGTGTCATCATACAGTATATTACATTGTAACACCTGTCAATTGGCAGCAAAGTTAACTATAAAAAACAGTTATAAGACAGTACAGGGGTCCTTACTACAAAAGCTGTCACCAGACAGTTCAGCTCACCTGTAACCTGTCCTTGTTCAAAATATCTCAGTTACCTACAACTTAAACAATGTCCAAATATGCATTAAAATTTACTGGTATTACTGTCACTTTAACGTGTATGCTAAGGAAAACCTTCTTAAGGTTTTTCAAAAGCTAAACTTGTAAAGATAATTACATGTACAATAGTCAAGCTACAAATGTCAGCTGTATCTAGTTAAGTAGTGGCTAATTTTTCTTGTGTTTTAACTACAATGTAAGTGTTTTTTTTCTAGAGTTTATTGCCCTAATTCTGTCATAATGATAGTGTGTCCATTATTTAAATGAGAAGTCACATTACCTAAAGCTTACAACAGAGCTCCAGAAATGGACAACTTTCGAAGATACTTTTGTAATAATCTTTGTTTTATGTAGAAAATTATATTGTGACTCCTCTCTAGAACTGCCTGGCTGACGACTATATGAGAGTTCATAATAAATGTTCTGATAGAGAAACAAAAAAATTGTCCAAGACTTACTCTTAAAACTCCACCATATCTGGGGCCCTGTTAAAAAAGATCTCAGTGTTTTTAAGCTGTCAAGTCAGATTTTGAGTGTACTTACAGTTTCTGATTGGAGATTTAGTATTTTTGGAATTTTTGGATATTTATAGGTTTTGAATGCTTCTTTGAAGCATTTTAGCTTTAATAAGTACCACATGTATAATACTCATAATTTGCTGACATAAATAATATAAGACTGAATAGCATGAAAGTCACGATATTTCAGAAATTATTGTTTGATGAAGTTATCTCCAAATAAGAAATATGTTTTATATACTCGTATCCGAGTAGTTCTCGTCATTGTCACCCGACGTAGGCGGAGGGGGACTATAGAAATGACCCTCGTCCGTCCGTGTGTCAGTCCGTCCGTCCGTCCGTCCGTCCGTCCGTCTTTCCGTCCTTCCGTCCGTCCGTCCGAAATCTTGTCCCCGCAACTCCTCCTACGTCTTTCATCGGATTGATTTGAAATTTTACAGATTGTATTCTTATGATATGAAGATGTGCATGTGGTTTTTTATTTTTGTTTCGGCCATTTTTGATGGAGTTACGGCCCTTGCTGACTCAGACCTTGTCCCCGCAACTCCTGTCACATCTTTTATCAGATTGACTTGAAATTGTGCAGAATGTTTCATCATGATCTGAAGATGTGCATGTGATTTTGGAATTTCAATTGTCCTATATTTTACAAAGTTATGGCCCTTTGTCGTTTTTGGTATTTTTCCAACTTTTGAACCGTTTGACCGAGAGAGCTGAAATTTGGTATGCTATTAGCATATGGTAAATTGAGTATTCTGATTATTGTTAGGATATGCTAAATTTATTAGTGACAGAGTTATTCCCCTTTCATAGATAATAGACATTCACTTAAAGGTAAAGGGATAACTCAAGAACTATTCATATTAATGGGCTGAATTTTCATAAATGCATTGTTCTTTTTCATCAGATTCATATTAGGAGGATTATGGCCCTTGTTATTTTGTTATTGGGTATACAGTCTGATGTTTTGGGCATTCTGTAAGGGCCTAAAGTTTCAGTAGCCTGATTTTACACATATACGCCCAGTTCTGAACTCAAGTATTTTATTATAACCTCATAGAGGCCCAGTAATTGGGGTATATGTCTCTGCTTATGCTTCAATCATTATTTGCTTACCAGGTTCTGTTATACACATATTTTCTGGTTTTACACATAAATGCCCCTTTCTAAACTTAAGTATTTTATAACTTCATAGAGGCCCAGTAATTGTGCTTCAGTTATTATTTGCTGACCAGGTTCTGTAATACACATATTTTCTGTTTTTGGCCATATAGTTACTCTGAAACTAAATAAAGGGCTGCAGTTTGTGACATATTTCAAACGTCGGGTGACAACTTCATAGAGGCCCAGTAATTGTGCTTCAGTTATTATTTGCTGACCAGGTTCTGTAATACACATATTTTCTGTTTTTGGCCATATAGTTACTCTGAAACTAGATAAAGGGCTGCAGTTTGTGACATATTTCAAACGTCGGGTGACACTTGGCCGATGGCCTTTTATTTTATACTAACAATTTCCTGTTTTCTCCCAAACAAGCAGGTTTTCTTTCAGTTTGCGGTAGTTATGTATTGCGTACCTAATAACTCTGGTTTCGACACACACGTCATGAATTTATTTATAGAAACGAACCTCAGGGAGCGATCATTATTTGATATGCAATCACGCACAGACAACGTCACGTCCAGAAGCAGTTCTCGTCATGTTGCTTTTGAACTCGATTTTAAATTAAATATAAAACCCATTTTGCTGTTATTCCTTTGTGATGATTTTTGACATCTTACTCATGTAACAAAGTCCGTTCGTATGCCGAATGCACTCAATTTTTTAATGAGGTCACAGCTGACGAAAACAAACGCAAAACTGAGACGAAGAATTTGTCTTGTTCACCAGGCTGCTGAAAACGATAAAGGATGACTGGTCCAGGTTTGCTATTTTAATATTTTTGTGTTTTTCCTGCAAAGTTGACTTACATTCGGAATTTGTTTGCAAAGTAGACACAATATTGGAAAACCTGACCCAATTAAGAGAGGTCAGCACGTGGCTTGAACGTGCTCACGTGAATGCCCCTGACGTAATCACGCGACTTTGGGAATCCAAAAGAGAAAAAAACGGCATTTATATATACACAGCTCGATATCTTGATGAGTTTTTGCACTAGTTTGACCAAATGTATCATAAACTTAGGATTAAAGCAGTTGAAGTGAAGAAAAAATACGCGAAAAACTCGTTTTAAGCAGAATGACGAGAACTACTAGCTGACGAGATCTACTCGGATACGAGTAAACAAAAAAAAGGATTAAAGTTTTGATGTTTACCAATTTAGAGTAGTATAATCACATGAATCACATGATGTATTTATTCTGGGAATTCTTTTATTTCTCTTTATTTGTGGAAATTGTATGGCTGTTAGATGAAACAAGTTTTATGAAATGCTGCAAAAAAAGAAGGAAAAAGGAACTTGATGCATTTAAGGTCTGATACTGTTGTCATCTAACAATCTGACTGTTCCTGAAGACAGGAGCCCCAGTAGATCAGTGGGTTTAGTGCTGACATACTGATCTAGCAGTCTGGGTTTCGAGACCCACTGGAGACTGGAATCTTTTCAAGCATAAATGGGGTTCCGTTGCACACAGCCTTTCACTTTCACCCTCCCATCATCCTGATATGACTGAAATACTGTTGAAAAGGATGTAAAATTGCAACTCATCCAGCCATCTATTGTTCTTGAAAAGAAATCTCAAGAAAACTGCTAGATCTAGATCTTTGGGATTGCAAACTGGTTGTATAGCAGAATTACACAAAACTGATTTAGATGTTTGGGGCCTTTATAGATGGAGATATTGGAATGAATACAGTATTTGTTAAGACACTCTGTCTGAACATGTATTGCAAATAAGGTCATACCACTTAAATCCTAAAAAAAAATCCCTCTTCCTCCTTTTTTGAAAAAAAGACAATGTTATAAAGACTTGCGAACATTGTAAAAAGCCAGACATGAAACCTTGTGATATCTCAGTTTGTTTATGGTCGTAAATTGGACTCATCATAATCCATAAAAAATTTCATGCAGTGGTGAGATATTTTAGTGAAAGCAGAGTGCAGCTATTAGTCTTAAATGGTCAAAATAGCATATAATACATTTTATTGCAAGCATTTTGGCAAGTAGCTGGTTTGTTACTCTTCATGCTGTTGTTAACTCCCCTCAGGTAACATTGGAGCCTTGGTAGCTTAGTAGGTTAAGCCCTGGCCTACTGATCTAGCGGTCCCGGATTTGATCCTCACTTGAGGTGAAAAACTTTTTAAATGTAAACTGGGTTCCATTGCACACAGCCTTTCATTGTCACCTGCTCATTGTCCTGATATGACTGAAATACTGTTAAAAGGATGTAAAATGGCAAGTAATCCATCCATCCATCCCCCTGGTAACATACAGTGCCCCAGGGCATTTACCAGTAACCCTATTGCACTCAGATCAGCCAAAACTCTATGGAGTTTTGGCTGTTCTGAGTGCAATAGGGTTAATAGGGTTATTATGGTATGTCCATTACTAACAGTTATCAAAATATTCTGTCACTATTTCAGAAAAGCGTGAAAGCCTTCCAGCTACCCCAACTAGTCTACGACGTATGGTGAACAGTTTTGCCAGTGACGATGAACCTTTATATGACTCTGTGGCTTCCGACGAAGACTACAGCAGCGTTGATAATCTTAGTCTACAAAACATGAAGACAGATGAAAAATCTGGGTCGGCGCCGGATCTCAGAATGCCTGCCACTGAGGTGAGGGATTGAAATCTCAAGAACCCTCTTTCAGCCATCAAAAAACATAAAGAATGAAAAATGTTATTTTTGTTGCTACTTCTTGTTTTTGTCTTCAACACTTTTTACCCACTACATTTACATTTCTCAATTTCTCAAGGAATAAAATATGTTTTACTACAAAATTTCATGTAAGCTTACTTCCTGGCATTGTCACACTGTCATTACTTCATGACATCAACCTCCTTTGGTCATGTTCATGCTGTATCTAATATTCTGTCACAGGGTTTTAATTAAGGCCTGAATCAGGTCTGGTCCCGAGGGCCAGTCAGAATCGGGATGAGTTGGTCTGCCAGCTTGACTCGTGGTCTTCAGTAAGTTCAGTATTCCCCCTTCACATCACAAACAGAAATCAACTAATTTTATGGACCAGCTACATGTTAACTCAACTGGTCCACAAAAAAATTCACTGGTCCCGGACCAATGGATTAGTGCTTGTATAAACCCCTGACATCATATATGTTTGATAGTACTTTTTCCTTCCTGGAAAATGGGATAAAATTAAGTGGCATAAATCTGAGTTTTGTGTAGTATAATGCGTATGTACATAGATACAACTATGTCAAGTAATTTGCATACAGAGCATACAAATATATTTTCATAGACATGTGTACATTTTTTCAGGACAAAGAATCAACACCAGTACCAATGGGTCCAGTTCAAGACCAAAGAGTAAGTAACTCTTGTAGTCTTTGTAAAGGTATTAAGGTTCATGACTCAATCAGAGACTGATATTTATAATAAACTGCCAAAATATTATGTTGTTAGTGCCATTTATAAATAGCAGTGACCCAAAGCTGGGCTCCCAAATTTGGAATGGTCCAAATATCAATAATCTTAATATTTGGAACTGAAATGTGTAAGCAATATGACTGACCATTATAAATGAGCCGAGACAAGATAAAACCAACGTCATGTACGCCCAGCAAAGACTCAGATCAGCCTGGGCAGTTGCCCAGTCTGATCAGAGTCTTTGCTGTGTGCATTAAGGGTAGCTAAGGGAGTAAGCTAGCTCCATGTGTATAGCAAAGACTCTGATCAGACTGGGCGGATGCCCAGGCTGATCTGAGTTTTAGTTGGGCACACATGCCACTTTGTTGGTTTTTTCGCGGTGCAGCTCAAATGAGTGTGATGGATAACCAAAAATCTCCAGACTGTTTTAGGGGTTGTGTTTAAACTTACAGTACCTCTGACACATGATCTACCACAAAATTTGGATTTCTATTGCCATTTTGATTTTTGCAGACAACATCTCCAGATCTCCCGACAGCAGAAGAGTATCACAATATGAGGCGGGCTCTGTTACACTCACAATCAGAGGTGCAGCAGTTGATACAGGCCAATAAAAATTTACAGCTGGAGGTGGAAAGACTCAATAATATGGTAAGTAGTTTGTCAGCTTTTATCTTCATGATAAAAAGCAATGGCCGTATGTGTTTGAATTGATGCTGTTAGTAAACAATTTTCCTCTGTTTGTGTTTTCATTAAGTTTTAGTCTTCTTCTTTAAAATGGGACATTTTTGTGAAAGCTTATTTCACAATCATTCATGAATCAAAAAGATTTATTTGTGATGGTGTAAGTGGTGAGAAAGTGACTTTCTTATCTCTCAGTAAAATACTTGGGTCTTGTGATGAGGAAATAGGACTAAAATTAATGTTAGTTTGCGTGAACAGTGAACATGTCCAGTCTGAAACTGTTTGTGTAACTATTCACCATGTTTCCATCAGTTGTGAAATAGGTCATTTCACGAGTGCGGAATGTGTGCTCATGAAATAACCTACGTTACAACTGACCTCCAAATAATGAATTATTACTCAACAATTCACCGCTAGTGCTATTTCTTAAATGAAGATCTATTATCTTATCCAGGTCCACTCTCTAGTACACGAAAATGCCATGTTACGAGAGCAACAGCAACAGTTCTACTCAGAGAGAAGTCAGATGTCCAATGGTATTGAAGGTCCCAAAGGTCGTTCCTCGGTGCATTCAAGGTCATCTCGAGGCAGCGGTGGAACGAGACCTCAGTCCATGTTTGAACCAAGGGATCAAGAAAGATTATCGCAGAAGCTGAACAAGGTAAATAAATTAAATAGTTGACACATATGGTATCTGCCTTATTGAGGGCAGTAAAGTGTAAGCTTTCAAGGTGTATTTGTACATTTCCAGGGAAGCAACTCTGCCATTTTCTCTTTTGCCTCCTTTCTCAATTGGGGTTAACTGGTAAAGGAAAGAATTTGCTCTTAAGGTTGCAAAATCTTTTTTTTAAGGGTTGACCTCTTTTAAGAAGGGCTACGTCCTCCAGGGAAGCAAACAGAAAGTCACAAAAGTTCTTTTTCTTTGTAAAACTGACGGAAAACACATGGTGCTGTACCCATACACCTACATATTGCCCTCCTAATCATTAAGAGGATCATTATATGCTTGATTCTGCTGTTATTTTTGTAGGCTAATGTTAATAGCAAAGTTGTACAGTTTAACTTACCACAAGAGTGAGTGAGTGAACTCGGGTTTAACTTCCCACCAACAACGAGGTCATATGGAGACGGGACCTCGGTTTAAAGTCTCATCCGAAAGGCCGGAGAAGCGGGGGATCAATCTTGCGACCCCTGGATTGGTAGTCTGGAGTGTCTTACCATAAGATCAAAATTTCTGAATAGAAAAGAAAATTTGCATAACTTCGATCTTGTTGTAAGTTAAACCATACAACTTTGTTATTACCGTTAACTTAAACATTTAGATTTTTACAGTACACTCTTTTCATAGTGACCCCTGTCTCTTGTTTAGTTTCATTGTTGTGTTTTCTTTTAATTGTAGAGTCACTCCAAAGATGATCTATATCCAGTAGGAGATATAGCAGAATTTAATCAAACCGACACAAAGGTAAGGTATTATATACTTTAGAAGTAGATCAGTTCGAGCTGTGTACTGTTGAAAAATATATCACTGTTTGAAGGTTAGCTGTAAAGTAGATCATGTCATGAGCCTAGAGTGTCATTGATATTTCTAACAAACTGTGAATTAATACTTAACAGCGCACTGCTAGAGTTGGACTGTTTCAAATCTAACACCCAAAAAGCTGAAAAATTATTCTTTTCATTCAAATTTAATAATCTTTTCATCTGAGTCTGCATGTGTTACACAGATAAATGGATGTTTTACTCACGATTTTATAGTAAAAATGAGACGTTACACACCTTAATGTCAAGTAATGTCATCAGAACATCACAGAAATTGTCAGATATTGCCAGTGATGTCAGCAGTCAGATTTATATGGTCTTACACAACAATTAGACTCACAAGCTTTGAAACATTGAATCGTTGCAATATAAAACACAAAATGTTTTAGAATTAGCCTTTCAACCCAACCAGCCACTGTTAAAAAAATTTCTATAAGGTTTTAATATCCCCACAAACAGATTTGTGTGGGGGGGGGGGGGGGGGGGGGGGGGGGGGGGGGGGAAATCAGGTTGTCAGTCATTCTGAATTTCTTTCATTCTGTCTGGTTTTTGGTTTCAATGCAGTAACTTTTGAAGCATCTGTCAGAATTGGATGAAATTTGGAACAAAAACTTAGGTTGAGTAGGTATATGACAGATCTTAAAACAGGGGCTGTAGACTGTTTTTTTTTTTTTAGAAATTATGCCCCAACTTTTAGAATTTTTATGATAATTTCTGTTGTCAACAGATGTTATTCATGAATGTTGAGAAGTTTATAATTTAATTCCATTGATCAGATTTCTTGAAAATATGTATATAATTACCTATTGATAGTTGACATTGTAGTGGATTGTTGGGTGGGGTGCGGGAGGGATTGTATGGATCAGGAGGGGGGCTCTGTTGATTACTTAGGCTGTATATTATTTTGCAATATTCAGTAGTTGTGATATGTGAAAAGTTCTAAAAGTCTGTTGTGTTTGGCATATTTTTAGAGTCCACACACAAGTGCTAGTGGGTCAGGGTCGTCGTCACATGGGAGTGCGGAGGGGTTTCAGAGACCATTTCATGACTCACTGGGCCACTATGATAACCCTATGTCCCATTATGATAATCCAAGATCTTTGCCGGTTGACCAAAGTGCAATAAGGTAAGTCATTGAGCCATGATTAATCACTCAGACTTTGAAATTTAGCTTGAATTTAGATTGAGTGCATGAACAGTGCTTAAGTTCTGATATAATTTATTTATTTCATAGTGCTTGAATTCCTTAACATGAGCAATATTTTTGTCTCACCTTCAGTTGGCAGAAGGAGAGACATAGATACAGCTTTTCCATGATCTTATGCCGAGTTTTGGGGTTTAGCTTTGTTTCTATGACAACATGTAGACACTCCAGACACGGAGTGTCATGGAATTTCTGTCATAATCTCGAGTGATTTTTGTATCTTTCCACCAGGGCCCAGTTGTTCAAAACTAACAACTCAGCCAGTGAATAAAAATTATAGTTTCAACATATTGTATGCAAAACACTGCCATTTTCTGCTTAAAACAGTGAGAAGCGTTTGTAATACGAAAGCTCCTCACAATTTTCAGCAAAACATATTGCACAAGTGATTTTATGTGAACTAGAAGACTTAACTAATTTTTCACTTTTGTTAAACTAAAGATGCTTTGGACAAGTGTGCCCTGATAAAAAGCTGTGAAAAGACATTTCAGGTGCATTGACTACTTTTTGTCTTAACACGGCTCTAATAATATGATATGAGCCGCGACACGACAAAACCAACAATGTGGTTGTGCGCCTAGCGCAGACTCAGATCAGCCTGGGCATCCGCCCAGTCTGATCAGAGTCTTCGCTGTCCGCATGAAGGTAGCTTAGACCCTCAGCTACCATTTAAGCACAGAGCAAAAACTCTAATCAGACTGGGCGAATGCCCAGGATGATCTGAGTCTGCGCAGGGCGCAAAACCACATTGTTGGTTTTCTCGTGTCGTGGCTCATATTAATATGCTAGCGAGATGGGGTTTTGAGGATGGTTTTCAGATATTTTTTCTTATTTTTCAAAAAAAACCTGTGATGTGACCCCACATTGGAATAGTCTTGCTGAGAGTTCAAATTAGGGGTTACACATATTTTTTATGCACCAATGTAAAAAAGTATCCCTGTTACCCCTACCACTCACTGGCACTCAGGAGCTCTGATTTATTGTGCTTTGAATATTTCAGTAGTCGTGACCACAGTAGTTATGAAGCCTCATCAGGTGGTCACAGCTCACTAGAAGATGTTGATATGGAGGGGTTTCCTACACTGGAGTTGCTCATGCAGAAAACTGAACAAATCACACGGAAGATTCAAGAACTACTTTTATCAGCTCAGGAACGCAATGTCGCAAGGTAAGGCTGATAATATACCAGTTGCGACACAACAAAACCAACAAAGTGGCATGTGAGCCAAGCTAAGACTCAGATCAGCAGGGCAGTCACACCTGATAGGATAAATAGACTTATAAACATGTCCCCTGTCATGATTTCATATGAGCCACGACAAGACAAAACCATCAAAGTTGCATGTGCGCCCAGCGTAGACTCAGATTGGCGTGGGCATCCGCCCAGTCTGATCAGAGTCTTCACTGTTCGCATGGAGCTAGCTTAGATCCTGAGCAACCCTTTAAGTGCTCAGCGAAGACTCTGATCAGACTTGGATAGTTTGATATTAAAATAGGCAGTGCAAATGTGGAAACAACGTTGTTGAACTGAATGACATTTTTAATAATTTTTTATATTGCCCTGAAATCAAATAATAAATTTTTTTGTTTCTTATAAGCTTTAAATTATAAAAAATAAATTTTCCAAGTCACTGGTCCTTGCATGAGAATTCATTTCATGTCAGTTTTGGTTGGCTCAACATGTAGGCCTTATGGGTATTATATAGGGTGCAAAAAGTGAAGAAAATGATGGTGAAATACCATTTAAATGAACGAATCACAAGAAATATGTACCGCTGGCAGTTGCAGTTGGTCTAGTTTCACATGCATAAAACGAGTTAGATCAGGCAAATATGACATCTCTTCCTTTGGTGGAAGCACACGAATAAACAAAATCACGTAAATAAAAAAAACACTGTATTTTGAAGGTAAGATATGAGATTTAAAATATGAATTTTTAAATTTATCATATCGTCGCATCTGAGAGTGTTATAAAGCCATGCATTAAATGCGATAATCCACTAGTGGATTAAATATGCAAATTATGTCGTAACACTATACGTTGACGTCCATAAAACGTCGCGTTTTCTAATGGCGAAATCGTGACGTTTTAGTGCAAATTTTGCTGATAAAATGCGATTTTAGTGTCATATGATAAATAGAATCTTGCATTCGTGCTCCTGTATTACTGAATTTATTAAACTCGTTGGGGAAAATCGATAAGATGCTCGGCAAAGCCTCGCATCTTATCTTTTTCCCCAACTCGTTTAATAAATTCAATAATACATGAGCACTCATGTAAGATCCTCTATTTCTACCATAGAGCTCACACTCTTTCAAAGCTCCTTTGGAGTTTTTGATTTACAGGCGCTATGTGCCTGCAAGGGATGTATACTATAAACTAAGCAAGCTATGAAGTCCCAGATCAGACTAGTATGATCTAGATCTGCATTGTGTGCTGGGACAGGCTCTTCAAATACTCAAGGTAACTGCAGTAATAATCATCTGCCTGTTTTGTTGTAGTTATGGTCCTTGTGCTGATAATATCCACACAGCAGTATTAGAAATGGTTGCTGTCTTCCCAGAGGTAACTTATTTTACCATTATTACTTTCTAGAGACACATTATACATTTGATATAAAATAGGCCAGAATTTGAAAAATGCAGTTTGTTCCTATGACTGACTTGGCAGGTTGCATGTAATGTTCAGGTGTCTGCAGTTATCTGCTATTGTACGTCAGTCCATAGTCACATTGTTTAAATCATACATTGTTAAAATCATATAAGCTGTTCTCTTGGTATGAGAGGTAACCCGTTTTTGCACCCAACATAGTTGAAGGGGACTATAGAAACAGATCCCATCTGTCTATCCACCCATAGACAGATCATGTTGCCCCAGCTTCTTCAGTTTTCATCCAATTTCCATGAGACTTGTCTTTCATGTAACTATCTGACAGAGTATTGTTATCTCCAGTTGTTCAAAGCATTATTAGCCTAAAGAGCTCATTTAGAGGTCAACTCTTCAAGTGTTTATGACTTTGTAGCCAAATACAGTGATATTTTTCGTTGAAAATATGTGAGAGTTTGCAATGCAAAAGCTTTTGCAATGCAAAAGCTTCACATTTTTACAACAAAAAGTGTTGGCGTATTTGAGATATTAACATTTGAAATTTTAAGGTCTTGTTAACTAATGATGACGCTAGTTTTGAACAATCAATCCCTTGATTCTTTCTTTTTTTACAAGAAATATTTGTAGATACACTATTCATATTGGGCTCAAAATTATTGTGATTTTCAGTTTCAGCAGATTATATTGACTAATGATGAAAATAAAACGGTTATGAATATTATGTGAATTATAAGACATATTGATATTTCAGAATCCAGTATCGGAAAGTGTAAAATGTGCTTTACACCTTCTTACTACAAGTGCCGTAAGACTACAAGAGGAATGTCACGAATGTGATGAAGAGTCAGGGGATGCGGAGGAAATGACCTTTGATCCTGCTTTAAAGACACAACAAGTGATTCAATGTGCTTATGATATTGCCAAATCTGCCAAGCAATTAGTGACTTTATTTCAGTGATATAGTAATAAATCGGCTATAGCACGGGCTTTTTCCTCCATAAACTAGCCAAAATCTGTAAATCAGTCTCCTGTTAATTCTGCTATAAGACTGGTCCCTAGGTTATAAGTTTTTTTTCATGCTCAACTCAGCTGAGCATGAAATTTTACCAGCTAATAAATACCAAATTACTGATAATACTGTTGTTTTCTGGCTCAGTTTAGATGAGTGTCAAATTTTCTCTGCTTATGAATAAGAAAATGCCAACATAAGTTGGCATTTTCAGATTTATCAGCAGGGAAAACTTCATGCTCAGCTGGGTTGACCACGAAAAAAGTTTTATAACCTCGGGGCCTGTTTTTTCTGTCCTAAACCATCCCAAAGATATAGATTTGTCTTACAAGATGGATCTATATTTTTGAGGTTCTTTTGGAGTGAAAAAACTCTCATGTTTTATGGCCAAATAAAAATGTTACCAAAAAGATATTTGAGGCACAACATGAGAAAACCAACAAAGTACCATATGCACCCAGCGCAAACTAAGGTCAGCCTGGGCATCCATCCGGTCTGATCAGAGTATTTCCTTTGCACTTCAAGGGTAGCTGATGGTCTTAGCTACCTCCATGCAGACTGTGAAGACTCTGATCAGGCTGATATTAGTCTTTGCTGCTCGCACATGCCTCTTTGTTGGTTTTGTCGTGACCTAGCTCATTTGATGCGCACAACAAATAAAGGTGCTTTGCAAAGTGTTGAAATGGCACATGTGGGGATCATTCTGTACATATGCACAGTTTGATCAGGGTCTGCACGGCTAGTATCAGTAATCTGTGGATCAGAAGAAATCTGTATTGTAATAAGGAAAGAGACCCTGATCAATCAGAGCAGATGTGGAGCTTGGTATGAATCTTAGCTTCATGTCTCACCTGCAGATGGCAGAAGCCAGACATCCCAGCGGGCACATGACGTCGAAATGACGTCGTACTGACGTCCATGCGACGTCACCACGTCGCATGGACGTCAGTCCGACATCATTTCGACGTCATGTGCCTGCTGGGATGGGTGTTGCTTTTCTGGCAGATGCATTAACGGTGGCATATACTTTGTTGATGACTTGGTTTAGGTACTTTCATGACAGTTTGCTGACAGGCGAGACACAGCTTTCCTCATAATTCTTGTCACATATTTAGGGGATAACTGTTCCCAAAATTGTCATTTGTGGAGGTAAATCATAAGTTTTATGTTCGGAAAATTCGTTTTACAGTGATGCGCCAAAGGAGCTGTAAATGCAATTTGCGATCATAAAACCACGCAAGGAAGTAGGTTAACTATATGCAAAAATTAATTTGTTCTTCTTTAACAAGCAAATGTGACATAATGGACCACTTTTTGTCGCACCTGCTTTAGCAAGGTGCGATATAGGCATCTGGTTTTCCGTCCGTCATTTCGTCCGTCATTTCGTCCGTCATTTCGTCCGTCAGTCCGTCCGTCAGTCCGTTCACATTTACGTCAGCCCTGGCGTTAAATATTAATTTCTCCAAAACCACTGCACCCATGGTTCTCAAATTTTATATGGATCATGACCAGACTGCAAGACCTCAGAATGATAAAAATCAGCCAGGTCCAAAATCCAAGATGGCCGCCATTGCAACAAATTTCCGTTCACATAAATTTTACGTTAACTCTGGCATTAAATTCTATTTAATGAAAAACCACTGCACCTTTTGTTCTCACATTCCACATGGAGCATGACCAGACTGCAAGACTTCAGAATGGTAAAATTCAGCCAGGTCAAGAGTCCAAGATGGCCGCCATTGCAACAAAAAAGCGCTCACATTTACATTAACCCTGGCGTTAAGGTCTATATTTAGTTAATTTCTCCAAAACCAGGGTTAACCCTGGCTTTAAATTCTATTAAATCAAAAACCACTGTACCCATTGTTCTTAAATTTTACATGGAGCATGACCAGACTGCAAGACCTCAGAATGATAAAAATCAGCCAAGTCGAGAATCCAAGATGGCCGACATTGCAATAAATTTCCGTTCACATTGATTTTACGTTAACTCTGGCATTAAATTCTATTTAATGAAAAACCACTGCACCTTTTGTTCTCACATTCCACATGGAGCATGACCAGACTGCAAGACTTCAGAATGGTAAAATTCAGCCAGGGCAAGAGTCCAAGATGGCCGCCATTGCAACAAAAAAGCGCTCACATTTACATTAACCCTGGCGTTAAGGTCTATATTTAGTTAATTTCTCCAAAACCACTGCACCCATGGTTCTTAAATTTTATATGGAGCATGACCAGACTGCAATGCTTCAGAAAGATCAAATTCAGCCAGGTCAAGAATCCAAGATGTTTGCCATTGCAACAAAAAAAATTCACATTTACGTTAACCCTGGTGTTAATGTCTGTTCAATTAATTTCTCCAAAACCATTTCACCCATAGTTTTCAAATTTCATATAAAGGTAAAATTCAGCCAGGTCGAGAATCCAAGATGGCTGCCTTTACTAAAAATGTTAAAAACAACAAAATCAGCTTCTATTTCTGAACCACTTGGTATATTTGGTTGAAATATTGCATGGAACATCAGTGGGCCATGACCTCTGCTACCGTGGAAGTGCAATGCAGGTGTGACATAGCATTCCGCGGAATTCTTGTTTATTTTTTTGTACAATCACATGTCAGCATTTATGTCACCCTGAGTGTATACCTCCAAAGTGGGATGTAGCCTTTGGTGAAATTCTTGTTTTACATTTGAGGGTCTTGTAGGTCAAGCTGGTCTTGTAAGTCAAGACTAAACAATCAACTCTTGGTATATCAAAGTTGCAGTCAACTCTTGATATCTCAGAGTTGACGTTCATGTCAAACTACTGATATCTCAATGTAAATTTTCTGATCCCAGAAAATTTACTTTGAGATACCAGTAGTTTGAGATAACAGGAATTGAAATGTTAATAATGGTAGGAAATAAGTATACTACATGTATATTCTTTGAGATGAGAAAGTCAACTTTAGTTTGATATGGCAATATGAAGAATAAACTACCTGCATAAATCTGTTAAGTTTGCATGTTAATTATTTGTTAGTGGTTGTATTCATATATATGTAGTTTGTAAATGTTTATCCATGAACAAGTACCATATCTCAAAAAATATTTCGAAACTGTAGCCTATTTCTTAAGGTGAATGGGTACACAATCAGGGGAAGCAACTCTGCAAGTTTCATATTATCTTCCTTTCTCTATAGGGGTCAACTTTTGAAGGAAAGAATTTGCTCTTCTTGGAACAAATTCTTTCTTTTAAGAGTAGACCCAGTTTTGAAAGAGCTGTGTTCTCCTCGGAAGCAAACAGGAAGTCACTAAAGTTGTTCCCCTTTGTAAAAAGGGTGGAAAAACATGGAGATGTACCTATACACCTTAAAATGGACTCTCCTTTAAAGATAAGTCCGTTTCTATATTCAGGGTATGTTTTATAAAACAGCTGGCAGACAGTGCAGACACTGATCAGACTGCTCCACTCTTACTCAGGCATATCTATATGAATATTTTGGGAAAATATGGTATATCTCATTATGTGTGATATATATATACATATATATTCATACCAAAATAATTCTGCTATAAGACAGGTTTATTACCCCTCTAGAATGACCAAAAAAAACAGATTCAGTCTTGGGTAAGTCTGCTATACGATGAGGTTTTCCCTTCCAAATCAATTCCAAATACCTATAAGACTTTCTAGATCTTAGGGATTTTTTGGAGGGGGGAGGATACCCATCTTATAACCAAATAAATATAGTGAGTCAACTCTCAATATCTCAAAGTCAAAATTTATTCAAAACTACTGATATCTCAAACTAAATTTTCTGGTCCCAGAAAATTTACTTTGATATATCAGTTGTTTTAGGTTATGGGAGTTGAATTCTAAAGGAAAATGAGAAATGTCTCCACACTATATTCTTTGAAACAATGGGGTATTTTGAGATATCAGAGTTTGAGATATCGAGAGCTGACTGTAAATGTGTCTTACGACTTTGAAAGTTTTTTTTTTCTCATGCTGAGATTAGATTTCACAGTATGTGCTGAAACTTTAGGCTCACAAGTTCTTTTGAGGCTATCAAGAATTCACACCACTGGAGCTAATTCAGACTGAAGCGTAGCTATAGGATCAACAAAAAATAAAAAGATTCGGATTGGATTGGACATACTGAATTTGTATTTTTGTTGCAAATACTTTATACCAATACATAAAATATGCATTTACCTTTATATTATGATAGAGTATGTTGACACATTTATTAAGCTAGAGTACATGTATATCATTTCATTTCATGTGCCTGATAGTTTCTAAACTACCAGGCCTCATCATCATCATAATCATTATCCGTCTTCATGTATATCATGTATTTCTTTCTTTCAATGCTCTACATAAGAAGCGGTGAAAGAGATAATTTAGGGATAATTTTCAATATTGCTCCATAAAACCATATATTGTGACCCCTCATTAGAACCGTCTCTGAGAAGGTTCTAATGAGGGGTGACCCTAATTAGAACCTTCTCAGAGATGGTTCTAATGAGGGGTCACAACATACATTTTTGCTAAGAAATTAGAAAATTATCTCAGAATTATCCTCAAAACCCCACCTTATCTGGAGCTTTTTTTCTTTCATTGTCTTGTATCTTGCAAATCTCAAATTCTGAGAGCCATTCTAGTCTTATTCATCTGTGCTATTTATTTGAGCAGCAGCACATGAAATTGTATCGTCTGGTATGTGCAGACTACATAGGGTGATCTGCACAGTTTGTGCTCTGTTCTTTGAATTTTGCAACATAATGTAGCTTGGGTGAAATATTTGTTGAAATTTTGCAGACATAGATTTTGTTGTCTGCTTTTTTTTGGCGCTTAATGGGTTTCCATGGTGTCCACAAGTGTACAGACTGATCTGAGTCTTGACAGCCAATACATGCCATACGATACTCTTTCTTGGGTTGCCACTCCACCACCCTGTCTAACCTAATGCATGAAGGACTACTTTTCGGACAGTACATATATTCAAAACAGTAGGAGTGCCGTAGTAAGGCAACAGACTACCAATCTAAGGGTTGTAGGTTTGATTCCAAGCTTCTCTGGTCTTTTAGATGAGACTTTAAACCAAGGCTCCATCTCTGTGCGACCATTGCGTTAGTAGGACATTAATTCATTCACTCACTCACTCAAAATAGTTTTATATCTCACATAAGAATAAAGATTTTGAATTTGCACATACAAGAAAAACATATAAATGTGTTTGGATTGTTTCCTTATCAAAGGGATTTTCCAGAATTTTTAACTTAAAGAAAACATTTAAGAAATTCACCTTTATCTGTGGTTTTCTTGAATGTTTTAGAATGCTGTGGAAGTGAAAAAATCCAGCAATGCTTTAACATGTGCCTTACCCATGAGCATGTAAAGTTTGAAAAACCTTATGCAGCATTGAGATAGTGAACAGTTTTGAGTATATCTGCTTTTCAAAGTCTAGTTCTGTATGCATTAGGTTGGCCAGGGTGAATATCTTGTCCCTAAGCTGCTGACCATTTGTATAAATATTTAAACATGTTTAAACACATTTTATTACCATTGATAATAACACTATTAGACCTACCTATCAGTTGGACTATATCCCTTGTAAATTGCTGTGCTTACAATTCCGCACAGGCTTCTTAAGGTAAATGAATATTCTTTCAGGGGAAGCAACTCTGCCATTTTCACCTTTGCCTCCCTTCTCATTGAGGGTCAACATTTAAGGAAAGAATTTGCTCCCCAAAAAGCAGCTTTTCTTTCTTCTAAGAACAGAGCCTTTTTGAAAGGTGCTTTTTTCCCTCTGAAGCCAGTACCGGCCATTATAAGTTGTCTTCCATAGACACTTCAAGCACCAAAAAAACACAGAGCTCTAGATAAGAGGGAGTATTTGATGATAATTAGGGATAATTTTTGTTAATTCTGCATAAAACCATATGTTGTGACCCCTCATCTGAACTGTCTCAGCGAGACGGTTCAGATGAGGGGTCACAATATATGGTTTCGATGAGAAATAAGAAAAATTATCCTTAATTATCATCAAATACTCCCTCTTATCTAGAGCTCTGAAACAGTTGAATTTGCAAACAGCATAGATCCAGAAAAGGCGGCTCATTATGAGCCACCTCATCTGGATCTACACTCATTACCTTCTTGTCTTTGAATTCTAAACTTAATATAGCTTGGACAAAATAATTTTTTTTAAATTTTGCAGGCCCCCGTATGTGTTGTTGTCTGCTTTTTTGGCGTTTTAAAATTTAAAAATATGGCAAAAATAGTATCAGTTTATGGATGAAAGTTAGAACCCTTATCTGTGAAGAAGACATGTTGTGACCCCTCATCAGAACTGCCTCTGAGAGAAACATATATTGTGACCCCTCAGTAGAACCATTTTTGAGAGATGGTTCTATTTAGGGGTCACAATATAAGTGTTTAGATAAGAAATGAGAAAAATAATCCCAATATTATTTAAATATGTATGTTTAGTCCAGCATTCAGATAAATGGGCAAGGGTGGAAATGGGGTGGGGAGAGGGCTTTATGATAATTCTTGGATAGTTTTCCTTCCTTCTCTAGAAACATATGTTGTCACCCCTCATTAGAACCATCTCAGTGAGATGATTATGATGTTGGGCACAAGGTTTCTTTTCATAGATGAAAACTTCCTCAGAGTTGTCACAAAAATCCTATCTTATCAAACAGGATTTCTGTAAAATACATATATTAATTTGTGTTCTGATGTAAGCATGAATAATTTTAGTTGACCAATAAGCAATTATCATCATATTTCCTTTGTAAATACTTTCCCATCCTCATTTTACCTGACTTTTAATCACCATTTTTAAATATGTAAATGTTTGTATTTATATTATCACTTAATTTTGTCAAAAATAATATGTAAACTACAATAATAATAAAATGATAAATATGCCTATAGTTGGTTGTTTGTATTGTATTGCTCTAGTGGTTGACGTTTATTGCATAGTCAAGAATTGACCTTAACAGTCTGTGATATGAGCCGCGACGCGAGAAAACCAACAAAGTGGTTGTGCGCCCACCGCAGACTCAGATCAGCCTGGATGCCTAGGCTGATCTGAGTCTGCGCTGTCTGCATGAAGGTAGCTTAGACCTTTAGCTACCCTTTAAGCTGTTAGCCAAGAGTCTAATCAATTTTGGCAGCTGCCCAGGCTGATCTGAGTCTGCGCTGGGCGCACAACCACATTGTTGGGTTTGTCGTGTCGCGACTCATATCAATTTTCCCCATTATTGTTTTATGGTGTACAGCTTTACCCTTAAAGTACCAAAAAAGCATATGAAAACTAAGTCTGCAAAATTAAAAAAAAAGAAAATGTTTCATCCCAGCTATATCATATGGAGAATTCAAAGAATATCGGGCAAACAGTGTAGAACCAGATGAGGGGGCTCATTATGAGCCACCTCATCTGGATCTACCCTGTTTGCAAATTTAACTTTTCAATTTTGGCATGTTTGAAAGAACAAAGCAGTCTTTTTTTGCATCAGGTGCTTTTTCCATCTGTTCATTTGTCTTTCGGTCCCATAGCATATAGCTCCATTTTTAGGTATCATATCTGCCTATCTAGGATGTATATCAGTACTGCTGTGACAGTTTATGACCTCGACCTATATTTGACTGGAAATACAGCTTTAAGCAAACCTTTTATGAAATATGGCTAAAGGCATGAGTTTTTATGAAATTCAACCTACAGTACAACCTTTTACAGAATGCAGCTTCAAGCAGATCTTTGGCTTAAAAGCCCACTAAACCAAACGGGAAAAAGTTACATGAAGCAACAATTCAAGGGGCCAATCGGAGCACGCTCGGCCAACTCAGTGATTCACATAATTGGCCGAGCGATGTTCTGATTGTTCAAGGTTGTCAAGGTGCAAGACAACGTTAAACAGCTCGTTTCCAGGAAACATAAAAATATGCACACAAAACATCTATAAACACTTTTTTAAATTTGCAAACCTCACATCAACAGACAACAAACCAATTTTTTGACGAACAAAAGCAATAACATCGATAAACCACAGATGCTTCATCACCTTTGAAAGGTCAGTCAAAATCACATAGGGGGTGGGGGGCTCAAAGCTTCAACCCTCGCTAGCTTCCGGCATCGTGATTCATTTGGCATTTTGTTCGCCCAGCGTGGAGGTCTGAATTGATTGTTACAGGTTTAACGGCCCTTTGAGACAGTACTAGTTTAGGTCTATATCGGGCCGTCTCCCAGAGGGTACTCGGACAAAACGGACCGTGGACAAAACGGACCGTGGACAAAACGGACCATGTTTCAGGACAAAACGGACCACGTTTTTATTTTATCACTTGGAATTTCATATTCCCAGTGATAAAAAAAACGCGGGCCGTTTTGTATATTTAAACAGTAGAAGGTAGAACGAAAATATGGATTTATTTATTTTGGATTGGTAAGATTTTATCTTTCTAACTGTAAGTGTTCAGCTTACATGTAAACGAAACATGCTTTCCTTAGATTAAGGGAAAAGCTTTAATGTTATTTTAATTGAAATGTATTCATACATAATATTGTCCGGTCTGTCTAAAAACATGGTCCGTTTTGTCCTTAAACCAGGTCCGTTTCGTCCTGAACGTGGTCCTAACCTAGATCCTTTTGTCCCCGGTCCGTTTTGTTCGTGGTCATTTATGTCCCTAATTCTCCCAAAAGAGGGAGAAGGAAGAGAGAAATGATAGACGAGAGAAAAAATTTCCAAACAACCTCACCCGCACCTAATGCAAGCACAGTAGGACTTTGCCCTACTATTATCGAAATCAGTAGGATGGCCCGGCACTGGAAGATACACGCAGCACCATCGCACCACCCAACCACCCTCTGAAATTATCACAGTAAACATAAATCAAGAAATGACACTACATAAAGATTCAACAGAAAAATAGACACTGGAACTTCAGAGCAATAAAAAAAACTAGCATTTGAACCCAAAGACCGAGAATGAGGAGAATGCCATGGACCTAATGTTTTTGTTATTGTTCTTTATTATTTACAAACTTTTAACTCTTTTTATTTTAAGTCTGTTGTTTAGAAGGTCCGTTGAAGGTCACTGATTTAAAAAATGCTATATTCAATCCAATTATGGAACTTCTTGTTCACTAACCTGGCCGGTGCCATGCCTAAGGTCCGGTCAGTCGATGACGCAAGATTATTTTTTTTCTTTCTTTTTTTTCACCAAACCGGGACCATATTTACCTTAACTATTCAGACCCCAAACACTTCTGTAATGAACTTTTCCGTCTTGAATTTTGACTAATCCATTAGGTCTATTGGGGGTGTTTATAAAATATGTTAGCCTTGATCAGACTGTTGTGAGTAGTATGATCTGGGTCTACTCTGCTTTCACATTTTCATGGACTGTATTTTTAGGAAAATTTGGTATTGTGGTATTAGGTTAACTGAATAAATAGCATTATGATTAAATCCACTTAAAGCTTCTTTTTAAAGTATTAATATATAATATTATACAATGTATTTATAATAACACTGACCATTATATGTGGCGTCAATTATTTACTCGTATATATCTTTCCTTTGCAAAATTAGCAAATAAATGTAGATTTCAAAATAATATGTATTTTTATTACAATTTATGTGGACGATTATTTGTTGCAGGATAAGTTACAAATACAAAAGTTTGAATTTCTGTGCAGATTAGGTAGGGCCTTGTTAAACGTCCTTAAATAAGTAGATCAAACGGTTTTGTTTGCAATGTTAACTTAAAGGGAAAAATCACTTTTGACGAAATTTAGGAAATTTAGAACAACAGACTATTTAAGGTGGTGGATTCGTGTCAAGGACTCATATCAGGAATGTCACAGAGCGTCTCAGCGATTGTGGTGTCCAGGAGGTTATCGTGTCTAAAAGCAGGCAAGAAAAAAACATTGAATAAGGTAGGTGTCAACTCACAGTCCTCTAAATATCGGAACATTCTTAGCTAGCTATTTTAGTTTGTTTTTTTAAATTTGTGTCAGAAAAGTATTGACGGAAATTTCCTCTTTTCATTTCTTATGTCGTAAAACAATGAATTTTCTCGATTTTTTTCTTGTATTTAGGATATAGATTCTAAACGATTTACTCTGCAACGGTGGAAAAACGTGGGAAACTGTTTGTACGTTCATCAAGCATTGACTGGTACAAAACCATTACAATACACTCACCTTTCTGACTCAAGGTATTTTAGAATTATGACATCGTCTTGCTAATGAACACTTTGGACATAGATCAGAAATGTCTGTTTGAATGAACAGTACACTGTGGATATCAGAATCATCTGTAGGTGAATAGGTACACTCTCAGGGGAAGTAACTCATTTGTAAGGTTAACTGTGATCTGGGTCTACGCTGTCGGCAGAACGGTTTATTACGGTGTAAGCTTCACACCTTCGTAAGCTGTTTGCATAATATGTACTAACGCTCCTTTCACATCTCCAGAGTGGATTATCAGAGTTTGGCTCATCACCCCCCCCCCTCCCCCCTGCAAAACAGTGGGTTAAGTTTGAGCACCCCCCTCCCCCCTCCCCCCCCCCCGCAAAACACAGTGGGTTAAGTTTGAGCGTTTTGTGTCCGTCCATCTTTTCGTCCTTTCATCTGTACTGATGAATGGACTATTATTATTAAAATTAGGAGTTATTTCAACTGAGTCAAAATCCGTATCAGAAACTATAACTAAATGACCGATGGACAGAAAATCATGAAACCAAAACAAAATATGGGCCATTATAAAGCGGTTGTCATGAGTGGATTTTTGGGCTCTCCTAAGTAATAACAGAAAAATTAAAATCCTCAAATTTGCCATAACTAACAACCCGAGAAACTTAAAAAAAAAAAGATATTTATCACCAGGCCTGCATTTTTGTCAAAATGGTCACAGTATAACATGCGGTATTGCCCTTTAATTGAATTTTAATCATCCTGGATAGAGTTTCATGAAAATCTTGAAAAGATATGCATCTCTCTAGTACAATGGTGTATGTGAAGCTTTGTCGGAATGGCTTCAGTAATGTCTGAGCTGTTGCTTTTTTGGATGAGGTAAGATTCATTTCAGAGCCTATAACAAAGTAACCAGGTGATAAATTTTGTGACAATTAATTTGCACGTGTGATATTTGTCAGGATCCCCTCAAGTCATGCCAAAGTTGTTATCCGTCAATTGATTTCTATTCTATTCTATTCTATCCCATAACCTTACTAGGTCGTTGGGGCACCACTGATGACTTCGACACAATCCCTTTCCACTTTGTCCTGATTTCAGCTGCCCTAGTTGAGCTGGCAAAATCCATCCCTGTCCACTCTTTAATATTGTCTTCCCACCTCTTCTTCTGTCTACCCCTTCTCCTTTTTCCTTTAACCGTGCCCTGTAGAATCGTCTTTGCTAAACCAGCAGACCTTGAGACGTGGCCAAACCACCGTTTCTTGACCAGCGTCAGGAGTTCATCATATTCTCCAATGGCTGCTTGGATCTTTCTGCGAACCTCCTCATTGGTTATATGGTCCTTGTACGAAATGTTCAATAACCTTCGGTAGCATCTCATCTCAAAGGCCTGCGGTATTTTTTCTAACTCTGCTGTCAAGACTTTCGGTGTAAATGCAGTTTTATGCATGCCAGCAAGTGCTTATACGTCATAACGGTGGGGATACTGAAACTGCATTTACACCGAAAGTCTCTGTGTTCTATTGCTGTTTGCTCCATGAAAAAACGATATATTTTAATAAAGAAACACGTAATACTATCCTTTAAATGTAAAATTAGAACGTTTTACAGAAATCGTTTCCAGATTCTACAACAGTTACATAATAAACAAGATTTTTTCTCTGCTATGTGGATATAAATGCTTGGTAATTATAAATGCATTATACCAATAAATTGTGATTTTCGACTTTATTAAGATCCAATTTCAACAAATGACAGACATTTTATGACTGAAATGATTAGATCACTATAGTTTGTTACGACTGGCATCAAATCACTGAAGAAACTGGGTGATACGTGTGCAAACTCCACGCTGGGAGTTGAAAAGAAGCAGCAATTTATGCAAAATACAAAACAATGAAGTAAAATTATCTTCTGATAAAGAGAAACAGGCTAAGTATATTTAACTTTGTTAAATGTCAAAAACTAGAAGCATAATTCATACACACAGACTTGAAAAACTTGTTATTTTATATGACATACCGACATTGAAATATGTGCGTGGGTGGGGAAACTTATCGTAAAAAATCAGGTAAGCCACTGACAAAAGCGCATAAGGTCCCGTAAAAGATTATTTGAAACAAAAAATAAGCCTGACGAATTAAATTTTATTTCTTTTCTGTTTCATATCTGCCACCAAACATTCACTTCCACTTAAAATGACCTCAAAACCGAAGTTTAAACGGCTTACTTTCAATTAACCACAGGAAGTGACGTCATCAGAAATTTGCATTGTTTCATGGTTAGCCTACTTTGCAAGGCAAATCTTATGTTTTAGCAAAGCTGAAACAATGCTTTTCATACTGGAATATTTTCAGTATTGCCGATAATATAGGTATCAATCTAGAGCTGCTTGTATCCAGATTAAGAAAATATGAATTTGTCTTCAAATAAATATTTCTTCCATTTCTGCTCAGTGTCCCTACCCTAAAAACAATTGTCAAGGCATATTTTGAAAAAAATACCAGTGACTCAAAATTTTTGAGCGAAGGCCACTAGGTGATATGTAATCCTAAAAGTTAAGCCTTAAAGTTTAAAAATCGGTCACAATTCCAAGGAATGGCAGACTCATTTACACTATTTCTGAAATGCCCCTCGTATATCAATTCTACCTGTTTTGTCAAAAGCGCTTGGAAAACATGTGCATGAGTGCTCATGAACGTTGTGAAGCTAACGATCGCCCTACCATAAGTAAATGCAAAAAAACAGCTGCGCACGCCTGCAATCTGCTTAGGGCATGTGCAGTCTGCAAAGAATATAACTGGAAACGCACTGCACATAATCACTGTGGTGTCTGTGAACAAATATCTTGGTTATGTGACTGTAGTATGATGAAAGAAACGTACGGAGCCCGGGAGGGGACATTGCAATACATATACTGATTTCGTTCCCACGAAATGCATTTCGTTCCCACGCATTGCTTTTTCGTTCGCTCAGTTTAGTATTTCGTTCCCTCAAAATAAAATTCCGTTCCCACGCTTTACTTTTTCGTTTCCACGCATTACTTTTTTCATTCCCCCAGTTCATTCTTTCGTTTCTTCGAAATAATATTCCGTTCCCACGCTTTACTTTTTCGTTTCCTCAAAATAGCATTTCGTTCCCTCAAAATAATATTCCGTTCCTTCGCTTTACTTTTTCGTTCCCTCAAAATAATATTCTGTTCCCACGCATTACTTTTTCATTCCCTCAAAATAATAATTCGTTCCCTCAAAATAATATTTGGTTCCTCCAAAATACCATTTCGTTTCCACGCATCACTACTTCGTTTGCACGTACTAATATTTCTTTCTCTTGTAAAATATATTCGTGTCCTTAAAATGGTATTTTGTAACCTCGCAATAATATTTCGTTCTATCACTGTAGTATTTTGAGCCTACAAATTATTATTCCGTTCACTCGAATTAATATTTCGTTCCCACGATTTACAATTACGAGGCCTCGCAATAATACTACATCTATTTTTAGCTTTATCGGTACAATGGGCGTTGCAAAGAGCTGTGATTTGAATAAGGGCCTTTAATAATGATAATCAATTTGGTCAACATTATATTAAAATTTTGAACATGACAATCGAACTGCATATTTAATAAACAATGCAAAAATAAGATACTGAGAAAACATAGCATCGCTATATAGACAAACTTTCGCTGCTTTATTCCTGGTGAAAATTCGACGCTGGTACAACGTCCGCCCAACGTTGGACAAACATCATTGGCGTTTCTGAACGTTGGGTCAACTTTGTCCCAACATCGCGTGCTCACTCGGTGGTGTCGACTATCAGTTGGCGGAGTACTTGCATGCTTTACGAGGGGCTCTGGGTTCGTGATCAGTAGGGCCACAATTTTGTCCTCATCAGTTACATTTGGGAGGTGGCCCTGGGCTGGAGGGGCGCAGTGATGTTGATGTCTGAGTTGCTTAAGCCCCTATCTCACTGGGATGCGACAGTTTGCGACTGATTGCGAATTGCATTCGCGGATGAGTCTCAAAACTGTCTTGAAACGTTCGCGGGGATTCGCAATATCCTCGCGTGAGTCGCAAACTGGCGCAAACGGTTCGCATTGTCGCACAAAAAAGTTTTACATGTAAAACTTTTTTATGCGACAAAATTTCTCGCAATATAGTCGCAACATAGTCGCAAAGTCATCGCGGGTGTCGCGAGCACGTCGCGGACCCATCGTAATTTAGTTTCCGACGAGTCGCAATGACCGTGAACACGAAAAATTTGCGAAATAAATAAGACTATATTGCGAACAAATTGCGACATAAATAAGACACTTCCGCGACTTAATTGCGAGCAAATAAAACTGAGTAACTTTCGCGCGAACGTTGTGAGACATTCGTACGAATATCTTACGACTATCGTACGAGTGTCTTAAATTACTCGCAATGTCGCAAAAGTGTCGCGAATGGTTCGTAATTTCGTCCCACGTGACTCGGACAATTATGTTTCTCGCAAACAGTTTGCACTCATTCAGTTCCAACATGGGCATCATGCCAGCAAAGGTCAGAAAAGGGCGAGGTAGGGGTAGGGCTGCCACTGCACCCGGCCATCAAACCACAACACAGGAAGCCGAAACAGTCCCAGCTCCTGTTCCCTCAGACGACGAGAGCTCGGGAGCTCCCACGGTTTCTCTGACGGGTGAAACAAGGAAGAAAAAGAAACTGGGCATTGAGAGTGAGAAACAGTACCCATAGAAGGATGCCCACCAGAATGTACTCGCTGTGTTCTGGCTGAACAATCCCATATTTTATGATAACACACAATATCCACCTGTCTGACGTCTGATGATTAAAAACTTGCTGCAATGTCAATAAGTTCTCATTTTCTCGCAAAATCATCGTACGACTGTTGCACGACCTTCGCACGACAGTCGTGCGACGTTCGCGAGAGTATCGTGACACAGTCGCACGAGAGAAATAATCGCAATTTTATCGTGCGAACGTCGCACGAGTGTCTCACGAACGTCGCGCGACTGTCGCGCGACGTGTGTGCGAACTCCAGGCGAATTTGGGCAAGATTCGTGAGATAATCGTACGACATTCGTGCGACACTCGCAAATATGTCGTAATCACCATTTCAGTGAGACCCAAATATGAAAAATGTCGCAAAGTCGCGGATTTTATCGCAAATCTTTGTCTCAAACTAGTCGCCAGTTGTCGCATCCCAGTGAGATACTAGCTTTACAGTGAATGGTATTCTGCTTTTGTGACTTCTTGTTTGTTTCCTTTGGCGGTGTGACCATTTCGAGGGGGGTCTGCTCTGGAGGGAGGAATTTGCTCCAAGGGGAGCAAATTCTTTCCATTAAGAATTGGCCCCATTTTTGGATTTACAGAGACTGGTTGGCTGAATGGCTTCCCTTGAAGGAGTTCTCATTCACCTTTTATCATTTATGGACTTGGTAAGCCAGCTAAATTCAGGGTCCGGAAATACACCAGGGATTAATCGTGACAGCTGGCATAATAACATATCATTTAGTTTAAGCATATTTTATTGCTACATTATATAGCTATGGTAAAGCTGTGGTGTGTGGGTGCCCCTTCATATTTTTGCCAGGTTTCCACAGGGAGACAACTCTTAAGACTTCCTTCTTGCTTCCCCGGGTGGAAGTGCCTTTTCTGGCAGGCATGCTTTAGAGGGAGAGCATTTGCTTCAATGGGGGCTAATTCGTTTCATTAGGAATTAGCCCAAAATTAGAGGGGGCACAGAGATTGGGATGACTGAAAGTACTAGACTGGCTCCAGTTAAAAATAAATAAAATAACAATAATAATAATAATAATAACAATAATAATAATAATAATAATAATAATGATAATGATGAAAATAAAATAATAATAAAATAAAAAAATATGGTTGGCCTTCAGAACAAACGGAGTCCCATTAAGACTTGTACCATTTAGAATATAACATTTGGCCTGGGAGTCTGGCTGCTAAAATACACTGGTTTTGCTTTTATCATCACCGAATATTTTTGCGAGAAAACGAAAAGCTAGTTCATAGGAACGAAATGTTAATTTGAGTGTACGAAATATTATTGTAAGGAAATGGAATATTATTGCGTGGGAAAGAACTAGTAATGCGTGGAAATGGAATATTATTTTGAGAGAACGAAATGGGTAAATTGAGAGAAAGACATAGTAATGCGTGGGAACGAAATGTCATTTTGAGGGAACAAAATATTATTTTGAGCGAACGAAATTGTAAAGCGTGGGAACGGAATATTATTTTGAGGAAACACAATACTATTTTGAGGGAACGAAATAGTAAAGCGGGGGGACGAAATATTATTTTGAGGGAACGAAATGGTAAAGCGGGGGAACGGAATATTATTTTGAGGGAACGAAATGCTATTTTGAGAGAACGAAAACGTAAAGCGTGGGAATGGAATATTACTTTGAGGGAACGAAACATTATTCTGAAGGAACGAAAATGTAAAGCGTGGGAACGGAATGTTATTTTGAGGGAATGAAATGTTAAATTGAGGGAACGAAAATGTAATGCGTGGGAACGAAATGCATTTCGTGGGAACGAAATAAGTATATGTATTGCTATGTCCCCTCCCGGGCTCCGTAGAAACGAAAAAGAAGAGAGAGTAGAAAATATTTCGGCCAAATAGTTCAGACAGATGACTGATTTCTGTCTTTCTTTCTTTCTAAGTACTCTTTATGATCATTTACTTATTTATTGGAATAGATCAAACCGTAAGTTTTTTGTTGTTTTTCTAGAGTACTTATTAATCTTTGTTATCATATTATACTTATTTTTTGTTCTGTTTTCGCGATAAGATCCGGTTTTCAAATCATTTTATTATGTATCTCATCTGATCAAATTGATATACAGATAGCATTCGAATAAAAACAATTTCAAATGAGAAAGGGGAGTGAGTGTATGATTAATTCGGGAGTAAAAAATGAGAACTGTATATCGGGTACTTATGAAGTTTTATATTTGAAGTTTTATATTTATGAAGTTTTATATTTAAGGTCATGCACAGACTCAATCAAACCGAGTCTGCTATTCCAAAGGATCTAACTATTCAGATTTTATACATTTTCTCTGAGCTTTGCGAATCGGTGACGAAGTTTGGTGAAAATTAAACTGTCGGAAAAAGTTTATGGCGCACTGTATTAAATGCCGGAGAGCAGCGCTTGCTGAATTCTTCGAAAAGAAACCCAGCATATACGGGCACCTAGCAGCACATAACGTCGAAACGACGTCGTACTGACATCGCATCGATGTCAGTATGACGTCATTTTGACGTAATGTGCCCGCTGGGCATGTTGCCTAAGGAGGAAATTCTGAGAAACATAGAGACGGCTCTTCTTTCTTCTGGAATTTCTTCAGCACGGGAAGATCTTAACATGTCAACACTGTATTAGATTCCAAGCTGCATACATGTAGCGATCCATATAAGCAGCTCTATATTGAAGGGTCGGCTAAGCCCCCTCTCTCAGTTTCTTACTGATTCTCTCTCACAGATTCTCAGATTATATATACAGACGTTAAGTTAAAGATGGTCTTCAGAAAAATTGTCATTTGTCAAATGCTAGAATTGGCGTAAATCATGTGTGATTTCTAAAAATGCCCGAAGAACTTTAAAAGTCGAAACACTGCATCCAAATATTTGTTTTCTCTTCTCTTAATAAACATAAAAAAAATAAAACCAAAATTAAAAGAGCCATGCAGACATGGCCAATCCCCCTTACCCCTTCTCCCACCCCCGATGCATTTTTTTTTCTAATAAAACTAGAGCTTTGTCTTTCTCCTTGAGCTCAGAGTCGCTGCTTTTGTCTTCTCAGCACTTATGCCCATATTACACCTTTTGGAAGTTTTGTCGAGAATTTCAGCTCTTCCTCAGCAAAAGCGTCTATGTCATCGGCAAACCGCCAGATTGGTAATATTTCTGCCGCCTATGTTAGCTTTTCGATCACGTTTTTTGTCCAGAGCATCAAACATAATCCTTTTGAGAAAACTGTTGAAGAAGGTTGGTCACAGCAGACATCACTAATAACTCCAACTGTTGTTCTGAATCCGTGCTGCTATTCATCTGGACTGCAATTGAAGCCTTGTTGTATAGGTGCTCATTGGTGCGAACTATATAACAATGCTTTTTCTATTAAAGTTTTTTTTATCACTTTGTCAGATATGAACCAAATCCCTTGAACAGTCCTTGAGTAAGCTTTATAACAAGTATAAATAAGGTAAAAAGGGAGATAATTGAAAAGCTAAACAGAAGAAATAATATATAATTATAGTTCTTAATCACTGCACTTGCCCGTTGAATGATCTCTATCTTTGTATGCAGTTTGAAGAAACTCCATTCAGCATGCTCCCAACAAAAAAAAAGATAATAGATAAATAGATAGATAAAAAGTAAGCATGGCACAGTTATGGTTATTGGATTGGACACAGCACTTTCTTTTCAAGCTCCCCCCCCCCCTCCCCCCCGTTGTTGTGTGACCTTTGAATACAATCCGTTCAATACTTTTGGGGTTATACTCCGGACAAAAGTGTTTTGAAAAGGGTAATAGCTCATGCCCCCCACCCCCCGTTGTTATGTGACCTTTGAATACAATCCGTTCAATACTTTTGGGGTTATACTCCGGACAAAAGTGTTTTGATAAGGGTAATAGATAGCTTGTAGTGTTTCATACTTATTATCAAGCTCAATCAAGAACTGTTCAAGGCATTTGGTTCATATTTGATATATTGATGCTTTGGGATGCAGTGCCTAATTTACGAACTATATCTGCACTGTAAAGAGAAATAACTCAGAATGGGTCATAGTAGAGTTATGGTTCGTAAATAAGGCATTTTCTCCTAAAAGTCTTCTGTCAATATGTCAAATATGAAACATATATATGAAATATTTTTTCGAGTAATGTAGACAAAGCAAATGTTTTTAATGATTACTTTACAAGTCAGTGTCAGTTAAATGATGATAATACGCCCCTTCCCGATATGAATATCCGTAACGATATCCCCGTACTAGAAAATATTATTCTTACACCAGACGAAGTAAAAGATACCCTTCAATCCTTAAAATTAGGTAAAGCGTCTGGGCCTGATGGCATAAACAATCGAGTTTTGAAGGAATTATCTTTCGAGCTTGCTAGTCCTTTATGTTCGTTGTTTAACTTTTCTTTATCAAATAGTGTTGTAGCCTCTTCTTGGAAAGAGGCCAATGTGACACCTATTTACAAGAAGGACGACCCCTCTGAGGTATCTAACTATAGACCGATTTCTCTGCTGAATACAATTGGTAAAGTTTTTGAGAAATTAGTTCACAAGCATGTGTTTAATTTTTTTAGTTCAAATAGATTAATAACTAGTCTTCAATCTGGTTTCGTACCGGGAGATTCTACTGTTAATCAATTAATGAGTACTTATGATGTCTTTTGTAAAGCTTTAGACGACGGAAAAGAAGTTCGATCGGTGTTCTGTGATATAAGCAAGGCTTTTGATCGGGTTTGGCATAAGGGTCTTTTATTGAAACTTAGGTGCGTCGGCATCAGGGGTTCTCTTCTGAAATGGTTTTCAAACTATCTTTTGGATAGGAAGCAGCGTGTGGTCATTCCTGGTGCATCTTCAGAATGGTCATCAGTAACAGCAGGTGTTCCACAAGGATCTATTCTCGGCCCTCTTTTATTCCTTATTTTCATAAATGATATTGTTATTGATCTAGACACAAATGTCAGGTTATTCGCCGATGATACGAGCCTATATATTATCGTTGATACTCCTGTTGATGCTGCTATGAAGCTTAATAGTGATCTCCTTAAAATCCACAACTGGGCAACACGATTGCTAGTTACTTTTAATCCTTCGAAATCAGAATCTTTGTTAATATCAAGGAAACGATTAGCAATGGATCACCCACCTTTAGTTATGAATGGCCAACCAATCTCGGAAGTAAATTGTCATAAACATCTCGGATTGTTGTTTTCTAGTAATGGAACTTGGCACGATCATATTGATCATATTACATCAAAAGCTTGGACTAGGATAAATATCATGCGTAAACTTAAGTTTGTCTTGGATCGGAAATCACTTCAAACTATTTATTTTACTTTTATTCGGCCTATCTTGGAATACTCAGATATTATTTGGGATAACTGTACTCAGTATGAAAAAGATGAATTAGATAAGATCCAATTAGAAGCGGCAAGGATAGTATCTGGTACGACTAAATTGGTTTCTTCTGCTTCACTATATATGGAACTTGGATGGGAAAGTCTCTCTTCCAGAAGGCGGACACACAAATTGGTAATGTTTGACAAAATGGTACATGGCCTTTGTCCGGATTATTTGACTGGGATGGTACCTGAGCGAGTTGACGAAATTTCTTCCTATAATCTTCGGAATTCTGACGATTACCTCACAATACGAACACATTCGCAATTATATTTTAATTCGTTTTTACCATCTGCGGTTAGGGAATGGAATGCTCTGCCTCAGGCCAGCAGAGATGCTGTATCTTTAGAATCATTTAAGAGCTCCTTAAATATAGAACTAACCAGAAAACCCTCCTATTACTTTACAGGTGACAGATATAGCCAAGTAAATCATGTTCGATTGAGAACAAATTGTAGCGCCTTGAAGGAGCACCTCTTTGTGAAAAATATAATAGCTGATCCCTACTGTACCTGTGGTGCAGTCGAAAC
Source organism: Ctena decussata (assembly GCA_963989385.1). Classification (NCBI taxonomy): domain Eukaryota; kingdom Metazoa; phylum Mollusca; class Bivalvia; order Lucinida; family Lucinidae; genus Ctena; species Ctena decussata. Next base: position 60,001,787 of record OZ022511.1, read on the forward strand.
CACTAATCACTTTTTGCTTGAATGTCCAGCCTTCGATGCCATTAGACAAGATATGTTAAATGAAATTACAAGTATTACGAATCCAACTATCGATATATTACTGCTTGGAAATACGGCACTAAATGACGAAGCCAACTCAAATATATTTAGATCTGTGCAGAAATTTATCCAAAGAAGTAAACGTTTTAATGCCAAACAGCCTGACAATGAACAAGATTAAGAGTTATAATTATATCAAATTTAATGTATTAATGTGATATCATGGTGTAGCTTTGTGTAGCCATACCAATGGTTAGCTCGTCGCTACGATGTGGGTAGTGATTGGTTCGACCCGTAATGCCCTATGAGACCCATAAGGGGTTCCTGATCTTCGTGGGTTCTTGTCGGAGACCTGAGGCATACTTCTACAATAATATGTTGGGTATATATGAATTGAAACATGTATTTATATTTTGTCAATGATCCTTTATTTTCATTTTTCATTCTGCTGACACTCTGTAGATGTTCCCTGTGGTGGTAGATTTGGTATATTTGACTCCACTTACCGGATCGTATTTGCTCCAAATACTCGTGCACCGATTCTGCTCTTTACTAGTAAATGGTTTATTTAACTTTGAATCTGCAAATGTATTTTTGACGTGTCAGGTTATACAGTACAAATAGCCGAAAAAGGTGCAGATGCAGATCAGGATTTTTCAGGTAGCCCGAGTGTGTGGAGTAAATGTGAACTATTTTCATACTCATGATTTTGTTAAACATCATGTTTGATAACCTATAGTTTCATTGTACTGAACGATCACTATACTTGATAATTTGAGATTATTTATGGGAGATGAATTCATATAAGCCGAATGGCTTTTTTCAGATCCCTTCATATATTTATTGCTAAATATTTACTTTGTACTTTGTATGATTGACTTATGATTGTGAAATATATGATGAATAAACGTTTAAACCAAATATGAAACAAATCCCATGAACAGTGCTCGAGTAATATCTATCTCTATAAAAATAATACAAGTGAAAAAGGGAGAGTTAAGTTATGGATCTTAGACACAGCACTTTCCTTGAATGTCCTCTATCTTTGTATACAGTTCGAAAAAAATCGCATAAGCACTTTTTGATTTATGCTCCAGACAAAATCAAAAAAAGGGAGAGAGAATTCAAAGAGTAAGCAAGACAGAGTTAGTTATGATTCGCGTACATTGCATTCCTCTATCAATATGTGAAGTTTCAAGACTTTTGGAGCTATGTTCCAGACAAAATTTACGGATACACGGACGGATGCACGGACGGACAGACGGACAAAGACCATTGCCTTATCCCCGTTTGCCTTCGGTGATGCTTTCTACTCTCGAGCACTTGACTACAGCTCTGTATAGGGGTCCATGTCTGTGTATCTTAGAAATATTTCGGGTCTGTCAATGGTTCTAGGGGTTACGAGTTCAGACAACGATTTTGGTACTTTGACCACTTTTACATAAGACCAGTAAACAATACCGTTGATAAGTCAATTAATCGCAATTAATTATCGGTTAATTATTACTTACTGTATTTGTTATTTTGATATATATATTTACCAAACAAAAAAGAAACGCACACAGTAAGATTTTCCAGTTTAATTTACCTTTTATAACATGATTAGAAAATGTCTAAAAATCCATATTGCTGATCAAATCTTGCTCAGACTTTATCATGGCGTAATCGAGTATCTTTACCTTCCATATGCATGAAAAATATGCATCAATGAAATCGTTGACAATGGCCCCTTATTGAAAACTGTGACATTGAAAACTGACCCCTGCCTTATTCAGAGATGCGTCACAAAGTACTGAATAGACATAATTAAATGAAATTTTCGGGTTGTACTGTCCGATTGTCGGCCTCTAACATTAAATAATTTATTTTTCTATTTTAATTTTAATTTCCAAGAAAATGCCAAAATATTACTGTGTGCGTTTCTTTTTTGGTTTAGTATATATATATATACTCGAAAAAAATATTAAGGGGTCAAACTTTTACCCTGCGATTTCTGGGGCATTTTAAACATTTGGTAAAATAAATCATTTCTACCTTCCATTTCATTCATTTTGCAAGTTTTGTACACCTGAAGTTTGAGCCTATAGCCTTTGTCTTGACCAAGTCCAGGCTTCAGTTCACACTGTCCTCAAAATCAAAGTGGGCAGAAGTCTTCACCAAAATTTTCGATTTCGCCAATTCATGAATTTGTTTGCAAAATTGCTCGATAGTCATCACATGTAATCATTTTTAAGGTCAGCAAGCTGTATCAAGTTTAAAACTCGTAGCAGTTTTAGAAGTTATGCCCGACCAAATTGACACACTGTCAATTCTGTATAGGAATCCGTACCACTTTCATTTTAGGGGTAGTTTGATTTAAAGCCTGCATTTGGTCAGACAAAAGCTATAGGTTCAAACTTCATGTATACAAAACTTGCAAAATGAATAAAATGGAAGGTAGAAATGATTTATTTTACCAAATATTTATTTATCTCTAGGGGTGAAAGTTTGACCCCTTATTTTTTTTCGAGTAAAGTCTGAATGCATTTTCTTTGTTGTCAAAATTCGAATAAAAAATCAGCAAGCTTCCCTTCCTCTACAAGTTAGCATGCCAACATACTGCTGCTGTTTTGATAGCACTAACTTTCTACCATACCTGACGCATTGCGTGGAAAATGCATCATCTTAGCTGAGATTACAGGTGATATAAATACCGCTTAACCTCTGTTTTGTTTCCTATACTGGGCTGCAGATGTTTTAAGAAAATGAGATGAATTGGCAATTAATTGTGGATAGTCTTGGTCTCGATTACGGAATAAAGGGGCGATCATCGATTAATCGACCGGTAATCGGTTATCAAAATATGGGATTAAAAAGTTGTAGTCTGAATATGATGTCAAATAAGGAAGAAATGGTAAGTTGTCTATATTCTAAACGCGACACGAGAAAACTAACAAAGTGGCATGTGCGCCAAATGCAACCGCTCAGTCTGATCAGACTCTTCGGTGTGCGCTTATAGGGTAGCGAAGGGTCTAAGCTAGCTCCATGCGGACAGCGAAGACTCTGAACAGACTGGGCATGCGGTCAGCGAAAACTCTGATCAGACTGGGCGGGTGCCTAGGCTGATCTGAGTCTTCGCTGGGCGCACATGCCACTTTGTTGGTTTAATCGTGCCGCGATTCATTTACAAAAATACTCTGAGGCGAGTCGCCAACAACCAAACTCATACCAGCCTGTGCACGGGGTGCGATTCGCAAATATCTCTCTCCCTCTATGTAAAGGGACACATACATTTTCTGCCTCATAGCTGATTTCTGTCTGTTTGAATGTCTGTCTGTATACCTGGCTGTTTTTTTGTCTCCGTCACAAAATCGTTTCCGCTCCAAAACTTTAACTCCACTTCCAGTTTGGTAGAAACATGCCCCTTTCATAATTTCCAGTCGGCCCATAGCTTTAAAACAATTAAGCTATTTTCCTATTTTCGTGAAACTTGATATGTAACTCCAGTTCCTCTTTTGACCGAAATATGCCCCATATGCTTTGGAGGTAGTGTCCACTCCATAGCACCAAATTTAAAACATTAAAGAAAACCTGTAGCTCCGCTTTCATAATGTTTTATAGGAAAAATTGTGGACTTTCCAAAACTTTAGAGCCGCTGAAGATAGGTACAAAGGGAAATTTGTGGTTTTTGTGCTCTGCGACATTGCCTGCTAATATTAGCAGGCAATGTCGCAGAGCACAAAAACCACAATAATACTCGTAGTTTATGAAGCCCAGTTGTAATATTTTTTATTGAATTTATGTCTGCTGCAGAGTTTAAATATCGTTAAACTTAAATAGCTTTGAAGAAATTTTCACGAAACGGGCCACAATGTACGGCTCTAGCGGACGATGGTCAGAGAACAAGAACCGCAACTCCTTGTTCCTTTCTTAAAATAATGCGCCTGTCTATAAATTGGGTTTGGGTCTCATTCCTTTACTGTTTGGAATAGTAAGGTAAAACTCCACACAAATGATTAAAGTATAAGGTTTCTGTTGTTATCCAAAACAAAAAGGATAAACCCAGCTGGGGACAGAGGTTGGGGTGGGGACATGGGGGAGAGAAGAAAGGGGAGAACGGGAATTGGAAAAGGCGTCTATAACCTCAAGCTTGCTGCCTAATCCCAATAAATTGATGTGTTGTATTATTATATATGTTAACATGGAAAAATAAAATATCGTTTAAACTAAAGGGGAGAACAGATTGCGGTTGATAGGGACATCTGTCAGTTTTGTTTCTGAAACAAACATCTTATTTCAATTTCGTTAATGTAGGCAACCTCACCCCATCTCCCCAAATCACTCACTTTTTTCAATTATTTAGTTTTCATCGACATTTCGTGGTCATTCAAAACCAGAAAAAGTCAGTCGAAAACGTGTCTTTTAGCAGTACAGTCAGACATGTGGTCTGCTAACATACATGTATACTTTTTAAGGAAAAGACAATAAAACTTCTTGTTTTACATTAATGAGCATTCATTTGTTGATAAATAATGAAAATACATAATAAAAAGATCTTCCTATATTAGCCCTTAATGCGCCAAAAAGCAGACGACAAAATTTACGTCTGCAGAAATTTCAAAAAATGTTTTGTCCAAGCTATATCATATTGAGGATTCAAAGTCTATAGGGCAAACAGTGTAGATCTAGATGAGGTGGCTCATTATGAGCCACCTCATCTGGATCTACACTGTTTGCAAATTCAACATTTTTTTCATTTTTGGCGCTTTGAGGGTTAGTTACCCTATGCAAGTATGTACATCAGCGGAATATAGGCAGATTTCTTCTCATGCAGTTGTATGTTCTTTTGTTCAATTTTTATCTGATGTTGTGCGTTTTTATTCTGATTGTTTATACTATTTTCTCTTTGTTCTAAAAACTATGCTAAGCCTGATTCATTCTGTATATTATTTGCAGAGTGCTACCTGATGTAAATATTTCAGCCGCACCGTGAGAAAAGCTGTCTTAGGGTGATTTGATACCCTTCAGGGGAAGCGACTCTGCCATTTTCATTTTTACGTCCATTCTCAATAGAGTCAAATTCTTCAAGGAAAGAATTTGCTCCTCTAGGAGCAAATTCTTTCCTTGAAGAATAAGACCTTTTTTCGAAGGATTTCGTCACACAGGGAAGTAAATAGAGAGAAATTAAAGTCGTCTCCCTTTGAAAAAAGAAAAAACAGCCAAGACTCAGAGCAGGCTGCAAATCTGCGTAGACTGTTATAAGTTTTCGTACCGCGCAGTTACCTCTGATCACAAAGATTAGTGATCACAGAAGGCTCTGATCCGGCAAAGCGGGTGCGCAGGCTGAGCTGAGTCTTCATGTCATATTACATATTTTCTCCATTCCTCGTAATAAAACTGTGTAGACATATTTTTTGATGATTGCACGCTAAGGAGCCTTGTAACAAATAAGCAATATATATGAGGTATTGCTGAATACTTGAGGTGGGTGGATGACTTGCGATTTATGTCCTTTTCAACTGTATTTCAGTAATATCAGGATGATGGGGGCGGGGGGGGGGTGATAATGATAGGATGTGTGCAATGGAATTAAGGTTGGAAAGATTTCCACCTTTGAAGGGAATCGCATCCGGGACCGCTAGGTCAGCAGGCCAGCCCTTAAAACCCACTGAGCTACGGAAGCTTCTGTGCTGAAAACTTACAAGGTTACTTTAGTGACTTTTTGTAGTATGACAAGGAATCGTCTTTTGTGACATATCAATCGTCTTTTTCATTTCGTTTTACCCTTTTACTTCTTTCTTTTTCGAGTAGTTAGATGCGCTCGACTACGGTGCAGATACTATATGATTCAGCCTCTGGAATGTCCCTTGAAAATAGGATATAGTTCTTACAGTATAAGAAAACAGAAAGCTTGTAAAATATTAAGGTGGTGATAATCACTGATTTGGGACAAAGACAAAAATCTGCATAAAATACTCAAAATAACACTGATCTTTCCAAAACTTAGCAGATGCCTTCTTTAAGTTGTTTCTCATAATTTAGAATCCCAAAATTCAGCATTTGATAATGTTAAAAAGTCTTTTTGTAAGAGAAGATCAAAGGGTAATTTTCTGCGAATAAATCTGAAAAAATAATATCATTATTGAAAATATACTTAGTGCTTAGAGTACCTTGTTGCATAATGGAGAGCGTCCTAGCAATTATTTTTTCCATCTCTTTCACAAATTATCAGGCTGAGCAGTTGAAAAAAGATGCAGTCTGTGTCCAAATTTTTTTGTCAAAACACACAGGTGAGACAGGTGATACTATTTTAACAAGGTTGAACAATTTCATCTACACACCACTGATCATGTCAGTAATGTATTATTTATATTGTAGGTGTTAACATAGGTATGCTTGCCTACCCTATATTTAATAAATGCCTCCAGTGTACATTGACTTTGTACATGGCTGAACATTGAGAAAAAGCTACCGTTTTCATCTAGTCTACATTACAATTTGAGAAAGAGTTGGAATAAATAATTGCTAGGACGCTCTTCATTATGCAATATTGCACCTTCAGCATTACGTAAATTTTCAATAACGATATTATTTTTTCAGATTTATTCGCACAAAATTACCCTTTGATCTTTCCTTATAAAAACACTTTTTTAAGCAGCATGTACGTCTATTTTGTACTCTAAACTGTAAAGAACAACGAAAATAAGAAGTCTGCTAACTTTCAGGGAGATACGTTCCTTTTTTATGGTTTTATGCAGATTTTTACATTTATCATAAATCACCACCTTAACATCAACCAGTTTGTCCACTGTTTCACAGCTGGATTACACTTGAGTAACAGTCACAGCCGCTTATCAGCCATCTATGTAAACAAAAAATTTCATGCTGAAAAAGTTCACCAGAATCTGAACTTGTAGGGTGTGGACAAAAGTGCAAAAGGGTTTCGTTATCCAGAAAAGCAAAAGTGGAATCGCGAAAATTGTTTCGCTCTCTAAAATTGGTGGACAAGTATGGAGGTACAGCCATACACCTAGACTTTTGTCAGCCGAAGATGTTAGATTTTTTCTTTTTATTTATTTCTTTCCTTGTCCCTCTCTGATACTTTTGTACCTGACTGAACATCTTGAAGATGTTGGAGCCAGGAGCATTTTAGAGAGAAGTAAAATTTGTAAAATATGAATATAGGGTTAAGAGAATTTCTAACATCTGAAATCAGTCTACCATACACCTTAAGTCAGCTTTTCTCGGTTAGGGACTATATTTATCCAAAGAACTCTTTCAGGAAGAGTTTGTTTATGTTATGCTGCATGAGCAGTTGCATAAATCTAGGAAATGCACCGAAAACGTCAATCCCAATAAAATGAAACAGACACGAAAATTAAGCATGTGCATTTTTTTTCTACCGAGTACAGAAAGTACTTTAAGAAAGTAGTTTAAACTCCTAGGAACGTTTTGACGGTACCGATTTTATTTCTAGAAAATTCAAAGTCTTTATGCGTTCTTCCCGGTTTCGTAGAATTTCAGCACATCCTTACATGCTGTGTTAATTTTGAAATCTTTAATTCCATTATACTGCTCAGAAATCAAACCAAATTAATAATGTTACACCTGGTAAAGCTATGAAACATTCTGATGATAGAAGTTTACTGTCTTGGGTCAAGAGCTCATATGCTACTTGCTTCTTTAATAAGGTTTAACGGTCCAAAAAATATTTTTCGGAAATCTTTTAAAAAACTGTAAAATGGGCAAAATGTCTCGAAGCAAAACGAGAGTGTCTAGAACTGAATTTAGCCGTGACACGAGAAAACCAACAATGTGGTTGTGCGTCCAGCGCAGACTCAGATCAGCCTGGGCATCCGCCCAGTCTGATCAAAGTCCTCCCTTTTCGCATATACCATATATGGATCATGCGTAATCAATACGAAGACTGATCAGTATTGAGCTGATGCGCAGGCTGATTTTAGTATTCGCGGTGCTGACATGTCGTAAAGTTATTGTTCACGCGACGTCACTAATTTCGATGTTTTCTTAGTACAGTTATTGTTGAAGGGTGGCAGACTCCCACACGTACTTCGTTTTTCACCCCTTCCCTCCTGCTGTGACTGTCTGATAATCGCATGATGGCATCAAGTATTGATTGTATCTGTTTTTGTTTTATCGTTTTATCTTCATCGGTACATGTTTACAGGCACTTTTTGCCGTTCACTAGACTGCCAGTTTGAAAACACAAAACAGGGCTAGACTTTACAGGGGCGTAGCTGCCTATACGCAAATACGCAGGTGCGTATTGAAATTTTGTCAAATTGACAAAATTTCAACACGCACCAGCATATTTGCAGTCTGAAATGTTGTAAATTGGGCAAGATTTCAATACAAGCTGCCAACTGACATGATAGTATGAAATATCTAAAGGGGCTAACCCACATGATTTCCTCTCAAGGAGTATAAACACTTGACTGTGCGTATCACGTAATAGCATCTACCTACGCCCCTGACTTTAGGCTTTCAGTAGTTAGCTTGATCCCAAATTTCTAAAAGAGCAAAACTTTATTTAGGATACGGACCCACTGTACTTACAGTAGGTGCGGGATAAGTTGTTTTGTGCTTGTGGAAAAAATCAGTTGTAGCGGTGTGTTTATGATTATCAAGAACGCCAACATTTTGCGTTTGTCGATAACTGGACTCGCTGGGATCATCAGCTATTGTTTGTTTTACTCTTGTAAACTTTGATAGTTTTCTTCTTATTTTTTACTTGGTAACTTTCTTATTTTTCTATTTGTTTCACTTAATATATTTATTTTTGCTCATTTGAGCCCAAAGGAGGTTTTGAAAAGCTGGTATCACGCTAAGCCGTTTAAATGTTCGGTGACGCACTGTTAACGGCTGACTCTTCATATGTACAATTTTTGAAATCATGTTCTTGTATCGGATCCAGTACCACGGAAATGATTTTCTGTTACAAGTTACCTCTTCTGTTATCTCTTTATTTCGCATAATATATAAACAATATGTATCAATTTTTTTTCGGCGTGGGACATTTGAGCAGATTGACAGGACATCTGAGCGAAAAAATGAACGTTTGAGCTGCAAAAAGTGGACATTTGAGCGAAACGGAAAATAACCTTTTTGAGCGGATTACCTGAATTACCGGGTCTTTTTTCCATCGTTTCATTGCAGAAGCTACTTGTCATTGCTTGTCTTCAAGTCAATGCCTGAGACAGTCTGACAAACCTCTTCTTGGACGGGGGAGCGGAGGATGCGTTTTTCTTCGAACTCTGTACAAAGACATTATATAGCAATGCTTTCAAATCCTTTGTCACCAAATGATCCTCTCCTACGTTCTGAATCTCTCTCTGATTTTCGAAGGTCTGACGCTCTAATATGGTGTCTCTCATTTTCTTAATCATCTTGGTCATGAGAGGTTCAATGTTTTGAGAAATGACTGTGGTACATGTATTATCTGTTCTCATGCTCGTCTTACATTTCGCTTTAAATAGTGCAACAGCACCACTTTTTTAAGGACGGTCTGCTAGTTTGTATGTAAAACCATCACAGACTATACTCTTTCTGACCACGGTTTGTCTCCACAACAATAGTATCCATCATACTCCTATACAATAAAATATTCAGATCTATTGAATATCAAAAACCTACCTGTAAGATTAAAATCTGAAAGAGTGCCTTCAAGAGCAGAAAATACATTCAGAAGAAGGAACATGGGCCAGACTACGTAGTTTCGGCTAATAAAGCCTCATTGGTGACCCTGACAATATCTGGTGACGAAACCAGAGAAAAGCATACTAAAATTTCCCAATTTTGATTTGGCAGTCGATTCAAAGACTGACTAGTAAACCCGCTTAAATGGGTTAAACTCGAATTCGATAAACTGCTCATCTTGAATCCGCTCAAATGTCCAAAGTGGGGTTCTGATTTTTTTTGCTCAAATGTCCATCGCCCTAATTTCTATTACCCTTTGGTTACATTTCTGCAAGGGCACACAAGTACATATTAAGCACCATAACCTGTTTAGCAAAGAAGTCTATAATCCTCTCTATCATGTTATATTTCTGGTAATCTTCATCTTGACTTTATTGAAATAGATTAAGTAAGGATCATGGAGCCTTTGAATAAATACCTAGGACTTAAACTCTGGCAAGGAACTGAAGAAGAATAAAGATTGCAACAAAAAATGCTAAACATATCATAAAATAGCTGCATTTTTATTTACGGTAACATATGGACGTCATGGACTTATTCTCTTTGATATAAGGGGTTGGCTGCGGTCGGGCGATGGTGCTGGGTGCCTTTCAGTGCCGGGGCGTCCTGCTTATTTGGATAATAGTAGGGCAAGGGCATACTGTGCTTTCAGTAGATACGGGAAGGATGTTTGGATATTTTTCTTTCGCGTATCATTTCTCTTCTTTCTCTTCTTTTTTCCCCCCTTCTCTCTCTCTCTCTCTCTCTCTGGGAGACGGCTCGATATAGACTAAAATACTTTCTCAAAGAGCCGTCAAACCAAAAACAACATCCAATCTAAATTTTGTACGTAATAACCAACATTTAATTTAATGTTTAAATAAAATATTTAATAACCTCGAAATGGTTCATTCAGACGTTTAACACTCAATATACTGTTTCTCACAAATACCTTTCGCAAAGCGATTTTCTGACTTCAACCGAATCGCGGAACATATTACAACCCAAAGTGCATCATTCTTTAGGGTTCCGCTGTCACAACATGCTCGAATCCGAAAATACATAATCACACAACGTAAGAAGTAAACTCAAATTTTATTGGCCGTTACGGAATCAGTTATTTGCATTTTAATTCACATTCATAGAAAATTCAGATGACATATTGGTCGAGTTATTAGAAGCGCTCGGATATGGTGCAGAAGGTCGCGAATTGCCGTTCGGCCAGCCGGCGACTGGAAAACTCTTTCTGTCAATCCAGAATAAAGGATACTTTTTTACGAATCAGGGATTGCTAAGTCAACGAAAGGACACGAACGGCACCGCCTTTCACACGCTGTGTCCAAGATATGGTGGGGCGCTAACTCCAAGTAATGACTGCTCCACTGCTCCAGCTGCCGTTAGGCTACGGGAAACATTTTGTTAGTTAGTCTTGTACTTAAGTGACTTAGTGTACTTTAAATAAAGTGCAAAGACCTTTGGTGAAAAAAATGAATTCAGGTTATTTTTATGTTCTAATTTTTGTTATTACTTTGCACCCAGTGATATTTGTTTCATCATAGACAGTTGCCATCGCTAGTATTAAGCCGCAGTTGTTAAGAACCATCACTTCTAATTGTACCAGATGTGAGAAAACCAGCTTTTTAGTCATCTGCAAACTATGTAACCACGTACGGACATATGGTCATACGCTGTCAGACCCTGACATGCGCAGTTTGCATGTCCAGACTAATGTCATATATAGATCTTAACGTGTATAGGTACACCGTCGTGTTTTTTTTCTCCGCCATCCTTACAAAGGGGAACAACTACAGTCAAGGGCCAAAAGTAATTCCACAAAATTAATTTTCCCATAGACTTCAGTGTATTTTCATGTTTACTGGAACTTATTTTTTTGGCTCTTCTGTCCAACATATTACAATTATTTTGGTACTGATAGAAAGCTAAATGAATGAGGCAAGCAATATATTTATTTCATTTCAATTGTTGATCGTATAATTAAACAGCCCGACTTTAAATTATACGTTCAGACTTTTTGTCACTTTTTTCATGACGTCGCCACTGACGTCAATGGAAACATGGTGTTTTCAAAAATTATACTGAGTTCTGCAAGCTGTAGCTTGAAAATGAGGGGATAAAATTAAGTTCTATAAAAAATATTTATTGCATTGTTCTTTTAGCTTTCCAACCATAGCATTTCTTTTATGCTTGCCCCAGGAAAACTGCCAAAATTAATTTTCTTGTAAACATGTAAATGCACTAAAGTCTATGGGAAATTATTTTTGTGGAATTACTTTTGGCCCTTGAGTGTATTTTGACTTCATATTTGCTTCTCTGGACAACGTAGCCATTCCAATCAACTGTTAAAGGAAAGAATTTGCTCTAGGAGCCAATTCTTTCGTTTAAAGGTTGACCATTATTGAGATGGGAGGCAAAAACGAAAATGAGAGAGTTGCTTTCCCTGAAAATGATACCAGTCTTACCAGTCACCTTATGAAAACAAAGTAGGTGTGCCTGGCTAGATTGGTTGGAACATGCGCACTGCGCATATTGCTAAAAGACGTTTTCACAGACCTCTGCTAAACTGACAATTTATTGTTCGTTTCCATTATTAGTGAGGACGGAATAGTCATAGTCATATGTCTAAAAACAACTTACAAATAATCTCAGAACAGACATGGAATAAAAGCCTAACCCTCAGTGATGTCAGCAGCCCGCTTGCACCTTGTCACACATATTGCTCATTTATCGATCTTAATTGAACAATTTTTTGCGACAGAAGGAAATCATCTTTTACAAGAAAATTATAATATAACCTATCGTTTTTACGGCCCTGAATGACTTCAGTCATTTGATCGGTTTAGACGCCGGTTCCAGTGTATTCCAATTCCTTATCTGGTGTTAATCAAATTGGCAGCGAAACATATTGCTGGTTATTCCGTTCAACACTGATCATAGCCTTACATAGTAAGGAGTTCCCCAGTTGAATCTACCTTGATTCAACGTCATGACGTTGAATCAAGGTTGATTCAAGGTTAATTCGAGGTTGTGTGCCCAGTGGGCTTAATCAAAGCAACTGAAAACTGAGTTTAAAATTGGTTTACAATGCATATTTAACCAGATAATGGGCACATATTTTCATACCAACTTGAAAAAAGTTTAGGGCAATATTTTAAAGATTGCTTATTTTATAAACTAAAAGTCTCAAAAGCAAATGAAAATCGTTTACTTCGATTTGTATGAACATATTCGGCCAGTTTCTTTTTGCTTTCAGGGACTTTATTTTCGAGGCAACCAGTAGCAGTCTCGGAATGCATCTTTGTGTATTCAAAATACAAGTAAATTTCCATTTGGGGGTTCTGTTTGAAAATGATAGCAACATTTTGATAACTGAATCGTCAGCTCATATGACTCAGATAGTCACAGATTCTCGTGTCATCTTTGTACCGGGAACTGTATACCGGGTCTTTTAGAGGCTGGAAAAGTTGTAGGGCAGTAGCAGTACAAAATACCCAACGGAACGAACAGCAACAAAAACATATTAGTATATCTATAAACAAGAAATATCTTTAAAAAAAAAGTACTCGGCTTCGATTAAATAGATATGTATGAGTCAGGTACATGTACATGTAAGATATCGAATGTGCTAATCATATTGTACGGATGCACATGCTGATATGCATATTTGTTGTTGGTGTTGGGGTTTCGATTTCGGAAATGCTGTTGAATTATGATTGGGGTCTGTGTTGCACATAGCAATGACGATTGATTAGCTGACCACCCCACATATAACCTTAAAAGTGTCGCACTTCTAACACAACATCAACAACTAAGCCATCAACAATTATTTAATTTCGTCTTCGATTTCTGTGTCAAGTTATCTTGCTGGTTTTATATTTCAAATGAGCGACATAACAGGCAAAATGTGTTCTTTGGCAAAAAGCGATTTGGACCGAAATATCTAGATTCATCACGACACGGCTTATAGACCAACAGTCAAATGAAACTGAAAGTCGAAAGAGAAAGCGAAAGTAAGCTACTTACATCAAAATCCCGGGCCATCGAAATACTTAAAATGTAGGTCAATACTAAGGTTAGGGACGAGTCATTTATTGTCAGCTGGGGGGGGGGGGGGGGGGGGGGGGCTGGGTACATTTAGGGGGGGGGGGGGGTCGGAATTTTTTTTTGTGATGTACTGGGGGGGGGGTCGGAAATAAAAAAGCCTTGGAGCAGGGGGGGTCATATATTTTATTAGGCATATTGGGGGGTGTCAGAATTCTTCTATCAGTCTTCATTTTTAAAAATGTCTCAGCTTCTTGGGGGCGAAGCCCCCCAGACCCCCCATTATTCATAGGATTTTGGACTATTTTCTTTCAAAATCACATCTTAAAACTCTTTATGGAAATGACTCAAAAAAATTGGGCAGCTTCATATCCAAAAACAAAACTTTTCATTGATTTGCTAGAACAGTATGAAAGTGTCTATAAAATCATGTCAAGTAGATGATTTTGTGCTCAATTAAATTTAAAGGTAGGTTCCTGGACTAGCGATAACAATTATGTTCACAAAATAATTTCGCCTTTTTCTGGGTAGTATTGAATTCTCTTATTTTTCTGAATCTGTTGCTACTGAGAAAATCGTCAGATGTTGAAGAAAATAGTCATTTTCCCTTTTGGTTTATTTTCCTACGCTGGAATTCCAGTTCTAAAAATAGATTTGCTATATGTCTATAAGTGCGCGATTTCTGATGCCATTCTCCAAAGGTAAATTTTCTCTTGCCATGAGCTCTCCTAGAGGTCCTGGCATGGCAGATGGGTTAAAACTATCCCAAAATGCAATGCAGCATGACATCAGCTAACGTTATCTATTTTGGGCGCGAACTAAAAATAGCACTAACTGGTGTGCGAAGCAGAGTTAGGAAATCCCTTGCAAAACAACTTTTTCTAATAATATTTTGATTTACTCTTTCAAGTGAAGCTTATTCATTCCCTTTTTGTAAGTGCTTTCCAACAACTTGGATGAAAGATGATCAAAATTATGATGCATGCCAAAGTACAGGAACCTACCTTTAATGCCTGCATTTGTGATATCAGCTCTCCACCTGCCTTTTCATCAGCAAAAACACAGCCCCCAGACCCCCACCACCCAGAGGCCCTATTAATATTATTTACAGTTATAATTATTAAGCAGTCGACAAAAAGATTTCTGGATGGCCATTAGCAGAAGAAAAAATGCAAGAAATGCAGACAAAGTTTAAACAGACCATGATTACATGTAATTAACCTGTTAGAATAAGAAAATGTTCTTTGTGTTTCATACAGCTAGGTTTTGATTGAGGTCAGTCTGACATAAAATATGTAATATGGTATGTGCGTGAAGGATAGCTGGGACTGGGGATAGGGGGGGTCATAAAAAATTTTGTCACCTATCTGGGGGGGGGGGGGTCGGAAAAATAATTCTGGTGAGACTGGGGGGGGGGGGGGGTCGGAAAAATTTTGGTGAACCTTATGAAAATGTACCCAACCCCCCCCCCCCCCCCCCCCCCACCTGATAATAAATGACTCATCCCTTATACGGATATAGCCGAAAAAATATGACAACCGAAGACAACTATTTATGCATTTAAGAACTTGTACTTTCGGCTGATAAGAGTGCTGCTAAGAGCAATTTATAAGAGTGCTGCTAAAAGCAATTTTATAGCAAAGGTACCACAAAAATTCTAGGCATTGGGAAAGACAGGTCAGAACAAACAGCGCAGTCCCAGATCAGAGCACTCTGGCCAGGGTCTACACTGTTTGCCATTCCATCCTCATCTTTTGGACGCATTAGGGTCAAGTCATGTAAATTCGGACAGCAGGTAAATTCGGACAGTGACATATTATTTCCTTTACATGTCAGTTGTTTGGAATTAAAACAAAACTAACTGGGCAAACGGTGAAAATCCTGATAAGACGGCTCATGATGAGCCGTCTCATCTTGATTTTCACTGTTTGCAATGAATATGTCCGAATTGCGGCTGCCCGAAGTTACAAGACTCGAACCTACTGCATTGTAAAACCAAACTGTTCCGTTATTATGACAGTTATTGTAATTATTTAAGGTGTCTTAATTTTTAGAATCTTTATGGTAGTGTCTATATGTACTCTGGCATCAGTATATCAATATTATTACAAGGCACCCAATGACATGTCTTAAAACTTTGGAACGCGTTCCGCTTTATAACCTGATTATTATGCTCGTGTAGTGGCAATCAAAATTATTCCTTTTTCATGATTTTTCGTTTTTGTTTTTATCAACCGCGTTATGCTACTTTTCACGTAATCTCATGAGTCAAATTTACGGGACTAGTCTTGTTTTAACCTACAAAATCATATTGGTACTCCTAGTTCCGTAAATCCGTTTAAATGACAATCCTGTTTGACCTATTATTCGTGTTTATATTTTCCTGGCAGGATTCAGTGTATTTTGATGAACTTGAATTCTCGAGAACATGACTTAACCATTTGCATTTTGCGAAAAATGTTTCGCCCATCGAAGTTTGCAACAATCATAACTGAGCGGCGACACGACAAAACCAACGATGTGGTTGTGAGCCCAGCGGACTCAGATCAGCCTGGGCATCCGCCCAGTCTGGTCAGAGTCTTCGCTGTCCGCATGGCGGTAGCTTAGACCCTTAGCTACCATTTGAGCACTTAACGAAGAGTTTGGTCAAACTGGGCGGATGCCCAGGCTGATCAGATCAGCCTGGGCATCCGCCCAGTCTGGTCAGAGTCTTCGCTGTCCGCATGGCGGTAGCTTAGACCCTTAGCTACCATTTGAGCACTTAACGAAGAGTTTGGTCAAACTGGGCGGATGCCCAGGCTGATCCGAGTCTGCACTGGGCGCACAACCACTTTGTTGGTTTTCTCGTGTCGTGGCTTATATGAGTGAGAAAACCTATGGGCAACCGCCATGCTTCCCGCCAGTTTTACTAAAATCTTTAGTGACTTCGAGTTTGCTTCCCTTGACTCAGAAGCCCTTTCAAAATGTGGTCGACACGGAAAGAAAAGAAGTTGCTTCTTGGGGAGCAAACTCTTTTTATTAAGAGTAGAGCCCATTAAAAGGACAAAAAAATTAAATAAACTGAAATAAAAATGGCAGTGTAGCTTTCCATTCACGACCAATCACTTTTAAGACGAATTCGAAGTCTCCGATCGTTGCGCAGTCTAACTGAGCATACACAATTCATAGAGCATGTGAACCCACTCATTTAGTTTTTTTTTTTTTTTTTTTTCAAAAATGCGAAGTCTGCGCATGTTTTTATGCAGTCCGTATATGCTTTGATCATATTGTTACAAAATTTGGACAAAATGTCTGCGTAGTTTCGAACTACATCAGGCCCAGAGGTTATAAAACTTGAGTACATTTTCAAACTCAAAATAAAGCACACTGATTGGCTGCTTCCGAGCATGTGCTCGGAAGCAGCCAATCAGTGTGCTTTATTTTGAGTTTGAGATTATTCTCAAGTTTTAGAACCTCGAACCCGGAGTGAATGAGTGAACTCGGGTTTTCAATAACATCCCACCAACACATAGGTCATACGGAGACGGGACCTCTCAGTCGAAAGACCGGAGGACAAGAGGACCGAACCTGTGGTCCCTGAATTGGTACTCCAGCGCATAAACCACTTCACTACTGCTGTTCCTATCATGAACTGAAATATTAAGCATAGAGTTCCCCAAATTAATGATAATTACGGAATGCAAGCCTTCATTCTTTTTAGTCTGAAAACTCCCCCATTATTACCTGTGGGAGGATTCCCCGCTGTGGTGTCACGGAGTCCACGGCGTAGGGGTAATTTGAGATTAACCTATACATTACATGTCAGTGCCCCGCAGTCAGCGGGAAATGTCATGAATTACGTTAATAATGATGAGGTTTACAAAACAAAGACAGGTAAAACACTCTTACAGCAGACAGCATGTAACTTTTCTTGTAATATTTTGTGAAAGCTAACGGTATTACAGGCAGAATTCCAAAATTCCAGCACATATTCTTTTCACTGTAGACAATATTGTACGGAACTGAACTATTCGTTGAGACTACAATGTACAGAGGTATGAAACACAATTCACTTGGTGCGGACTGCACCTTTTACAATAAATGGTTCAGGATACATGTCAAAGGCGACCATTTGGCTCAGTAGCTCAGCAGAGTGCCAAGCGAGAGGCATTGGGTTCCTCTTTTATAACTACATGAGATGCAAACAATTGAAGCGGTCCAGGCACGCGATGCTCAATTGTCGTTCTGATGTTGTGTGCCTGGCGGGGAAATTGATGTAGATAGCCATATATATTATTGCTCAAATATATGATTTTATATCTCGTTTGTCCATTTTAGACGATACCGGCACTGTGTCTTGAAACTGGATGAGCTGTGAAAGAGAAGTGATATACATGCATATTGACGTAGAGGCGTTTTTACAGAGGGAATGTGTTCGATCACCTATTTGAACACTTTTCAGGCCCTTTCTAGAGTGACCCCATGACTTTCCTTTCGGTACTTCATTTTCCGCTATACACTGGCACACGTTTTGCACACTGTCTCTATTACAAGACAGTATATCTGGTATCAGCTACAAATCTAAATTTAGACAAACACGTGACTAACGGTATTATGTATACTGAGCTTGAAAAAGCGTGCAAAACTGCCGAATCTTCTAGCAGTCTGAGCGAAATCGATCTTAACAAACTATACCAGAGAGTATAATCGATTCCGCTAATTTTCGCTTCCTGCAGAGACTGTCCGTCATATTTGGCTTCCACCGAGACTGTCCGCGAACTCTTGCTTCCTGAAGGGACTACTGTCCTCGAAAATGGCTTCCTGCCAAGACTGTCCGCGTGACTCTGCTTCCTGCCGAGAGCCTCGGCAGGAAGCAGAATACGCGGACAGTCTCTGCAGGGAGCCATTTATCATGTACAGAAGTCTCGGCAGGAAGCAAAAGTTCGCGGACAGTCTCGGCGGAAGCCAAATATGACAGACAGTCTCTGCAGGAAGCGAAAATTAGCAGAATCGATTATACCCTGTGATACCCACTTGATCGTACCCTGACGAATCTTATCGACTACAACCTGCGACCAGTTCAACCATAGATGACGGTAATAAGAGAGGCACGATCAAACTGTTTGCTAAATCAGTCCTCGGGCGAGTTTGAGCCGCGAATTTTGACTGAGTCTTAGAAATGACGATGAGAAATGGTAGGGATAGTGATAAGGGTGGCATAAAGATGTTTGACAGACAACTAAATTATTATTTCATAGCAATTTACTTGTTTTACATGTACTGATTAAGAGGGTGACTAATCAATGACATCTTGAAGAAAACACTTCGCGCCCATATATCCGTATTTGCTAAATTCTGAAAATACGAAGTTTTCCTCGAACACTGTGTTTTTTGCATTATGTTGAAGTGATTGAAAAGCGGAAAAATGCAGAAAAATATTACAAACTCCCAGCAGGTGTTATTTATTAGACTGGGTAAATAACAATACAGGTTACATAAGATGGATAATAATTGTGTTTTCGGATGAGATTAGATGTGGATTCGGAAAATGATTTAGAACACCACAGAAAGCTGCGTATGGGATATGAATACTTTCATTTTGGCAAGCATAAGAAATCAAACTAATGAAAAAGAAAAGAAAATTAACTATCCTTTTGCCTGTTCTATTTGTTAAACGTTTTCGAGGTGTTTTAGAAGTGTACTTAGCATCAGCGCATAGTGATTTCTATTTAGTTTGTGTTTATGAAAATCAGAATCTCAGTTACAATTAAAATAGAATCAAACCACCCTGAATTTGCTATTACGTATCGCTATCATTTTGGTTTCCTTTCTACTTTTCTGTCTACCATTTATTGTTTACTTTGATAATCATTCTGGTTGAAGTTGTTTGTTTATTTGCTTTCGGTAAAATGTCAAACTCAGCTAGCATAACAGAATGCTTTTTATCATATGGCGTCGCTGTTTAATATTTAGTGGATAACGTCGTGTCATAAAAGTCGTATGACCACATGAGTAATTAGACTGGCGCGTACTGGTACACGTAACGTCATTGACAACGTCAATTTCAACAGTGGGTTTTTTTTAATTGAAATAATGTTCATTTTAAAGGCGTTAAACCCCATTTTAAAGGGTCATATGATAAACAGAATCTTACACTCGTGGTCATTTCATATGAAATTTATGAAACTCGCCGAAGTAAGATCCTCTATATCGTATAATACGAGTACGCAATAAAACCGTCAGCGCTAACATCACTGGGTAAGCAGGGGGAGTGGGGAGGATGAGTGTGTATGTGTGAGTGTTTGGGGGGTGGAGGGTGGGGAAGGAGTAACATTCACTATATGTACTGGCAATATTCTGCCAACTATTAACACTGTTTGCATTGTGAAAACACTGCGAATGACGATCTTTATGAAAACGCAATAAGATGCAGCTTTAAATATCGACCATTACATTACTAATAAACATCACATTTTTATCATTGCATAAAAAATGTTGTATAAGTTCAAGACAGATCTTCCACAATATTGGTAGTATGTTGTGTGCTAGCTGGGTATGAAATGTAAAAATGCTTTAATTTTTATACATATTTTTAATTTCAAAAAAAAAAAAAAAAGAGAAAAATAAGAGGAAACAAATAAAGAAAGAAAACAGTAATAATGATGAAAACAAATATAAATAAGAAAGAAGTGAATAAATAAAAGTCTGTCAAACGCCGCGGATATACGTAATATGCGTAGGTTCATTTTTTTCCTTTTTTATATTTCATTCCCCATGAAAAGAATGGTGTGACAGAACTGCCTCGCCGAGACCGAGTTCTAGTAACGTTAATAACATATTTTTATGGGATATATGCAAATTATCAGAAGTATATTATAAGCAATGGGGCATCAATGAATTATAATCAAAACTTGTTCTTAATTCTCAAAGAGCTCTGTAAGTTTACCGCAAAATTCTGAAAAAATTGGGACTCTCAAAAAACTACCGTAACTCTCCCAAAAATGAACAGGTTGGTTTTACAATGCAGATACCGTATATATATGGTAATTTTCGCGGTGTTCCATTTTTAGCGATATTTCGCGGTCACTTAGAAAACGCGAATATTTGAATCGCGAAAAATTTCCTGTTTCTTACAAAGTGTCTTCTGTAGTCACAGTGTTCATATATTTTGTTTGTGTTTGCTTAGGTAGTTGCTGGTACTTTTCACTTGTGCCAGTTCTTCCATTAACCTGCGGCAGCCCTGCCGCAGGTTAATGAAAGAACTGACTCAAGTGAAAAAAATAGTTTTGCTTTTCGAGCATGTTGCTAACCGCGAAAATTAAAAATCGAGAAAATTAATAATCATATTTTTGACCTTTAACCGCGAAAATTTGAACCCGCGAAAATTACCGCGTATACGGTATGCATCCAACAGATCAAAGAGCAAACAGTGAAAAGCCTGGTCAGACAGCTGCTCTAAAACGATTCTGATCTGTGTATGCACTGTTTGCTCAGACTTTGATATCAGTCCCGATACTTTTCGGTATTACTTGTACATTTGTTTATTAGGGGAAAATTATCAGGTCAATGCCAGTAATGATATGAGTCCTGTATATTAATGCCAGTTCGAACACAGGACTGGACTGGCATGCCAGTCCGAACATAGGACTGGCATTGAGCGTGTAAAAGGTAGTTCTGCAAGAACAACCTTTTGCACATATCATGCCAGTCCGACATTTGGACTGACATGCGTAAAAAGGTGTTTTTTTCAAACGTACTAGTATTGATCATAACATGCCTAATAGGGACCGGATCTGTTTACGTTCGACCCTGTGTAGGAAGTTGTTGGAATTTCTCTTATTGACATCATAAAGACATTTGTTACCACATGTGAAACTGTGAAAGTCGCTAATACCTGCGTAAAAGGAATTATCATTGAAATAAAAAAAGAATCGCTGAAGATGTCAGCGTTTGGTGGAATTAACTGTGGGATCGCTTGTACGAGTCTTGGTCACACGCCAATGATTATACCGCCATTACACAGAGGGGCAAGTTACCCCCCGACCACTAGTAGTATGGGAAAGACTGCAGAAAGGAATTGGGCGGTAAGTGTTGTTTTTTTTTGTTTTGTTTTTTTGCTCTTTTATTTTTTTGCTCTTTTTTTTATAGATCTAGCATTTATGTCCTCAAATTAGTATTTTCATCCTCAGCATTTTCCCCCATCTAATTCTCTTAACCCATTCCATTCGGGATACCCCTTTAGGGATATTTGGGCAAACAGTTTGGATCCAGATCAGGCCTGATCTGATGGGGCCTGATCTGAGATCCAAACTGTTTGCTGCCTAGACATCCTTTCTGCAAGAGTTAGTTAGACCAATATTGTCAAAATATTCTTGAGTTTTGATGCAGGCAACAATTTCAGCAGACGACAAAAAATACCCAGAATGCAATGGGTTAATGAGGTTCCCAGGAGGCTCAAGGGAGCGAATCCAAATTCGCACATCCTGGCACTGAGTCTGCCCGAATCCTGTCCAGTTCGAAGATAAGTGCGTCTTTAGAAGTTGGAAACTGATACAATTTTTTTTTCGTTGAATTTCACAGTTATAATAACAAGAATAGCTTTAACAAAAAGCTTTCTTCGCCCATAGCCATAATTAACCCATTTATGCCTAGTGTCCCATAAAAAGGGACATTGACAAACAGTGCAGACTCAGATCAGACGCCGCAACATGCGGCGTCTGATTAGGTTATCCACTATTTGCATAAGACGAATGGGCATTCTCATTAACATAAAAAGACTAAACCAGCGACCTGACGTAAATGGGTTTATCATATATTTCCAGTCGATCTAGCAACCTTTCTGAAAGCTTTTGATGTTTTTTTTTTACTTTTTCTTTCCTTTCTTTTTTTTGTAATGCTAACTGTCGAATGTCTTGTGGTGATCATTATGGATGGAAGGATGACTTGCGGTTCAAGTTACGACCCTTTCCACAGTGTTTGAGTCATAGCGAGCGTTTTGAAGAGCAGTAGTGAAAGGCTATGTAAAGTGGAACAGTAATTGAAATGCTTCAGTCTATTACAGTTATAAATGACGGGTTTGCAGCGCAGGGCCACTGGTAATGCACTTCCTTTGTGTCTGTTGTTAACACTTGCTTTTGTTGTTAAACCTGTCTAAAGCAAACTCCGAGAGGCGATGTAAAATGCTAATGGGCACAGGTGTCTTAAAATACCGTCTTTATGAGCAAATGTCTTATCTGCTGAAATTTTTCAGTAGAAGAGACATTTGCTCTTTAAGACATGTTAAGACCTCTACTAATGATTTCTTTGTAGTTATGATTATAGTGGTAATAATGCATAGAAATATTGTACGTTGTCAAAATAATGTCGTGCGTTGACTGAAGGGTAAATATTCTGCACCAGTCGTTAAGATACGTACATTTAGGATACCTTTTCATCGCACAAGAGATATGTCACTGTCAATCATAAGGCAGACTTTAAAGCAGTTTTTTGTTAGTTTTTGTTTTGCTGAACCACGCCTACCCACCACAGACAGCCCTAATGCCCCGGCGGGGTGTCTCTGATGTGTAGGTCAGGGTACAATCAGCACAAGCATAATCCAATTGTTTTGGAGTAATCCTGACGGGCCTGTATTATTTGCATAAGACAAATGGGCATTTTTCCTAATAAAATAAAAAAAGACAAAATATACTTAACCAGACATCCCTCAATTGGCAAATGGGTCCATCCAATTTATAAAACAGAAGAGTCCACCTGAATGGCCTAAATGGGTTAAGTGCACTGTTCAGTCATTGCTGTCAGAGAGTAGCTTTTCCCCCCTAGTAGTTTCCCCCCCCCCCCCCCCCCGGAAAAATGACTATGATTTTTCCATAGTAGAATTTCCCACCGGGGAAATGACTATATAGTAGAATTTCTACCGGAAATATGACTATATAGCCAATTTTCCCCGGGGAAAATCTACTATAGGTGTTTTTGCATAGCCGTTTTTCCCCTCTATAGTGGATTTTCCCCCTGGTAATATGATTGCATGAGAACACGCTACATAGTGGAATTTGCTCCTTCTCCAATCATAACAGTGAGGTGAAACAGAAATACGAGTATCTGTCCGTAAAACATCGATGGATAACAGATGCTAGAACCGTATGCATGTGTCCATCAGTGTGTCTTATTTTTGTTTTGGGGTAAACAGGAAGCCATTTTGCTTTTCCATGTTAGCCAAAAACGGCTATGAGTGTACGTGTTTGCGTGCATAAATTTGTATAATTTTGTGTTTGTACAAGCGTTCATCTGTGCGTGCGCGCAGCGGAGTGCCTGGACTAGTGTTCGCCTTTCATGCATGGGGTCGTGGGCTCGACTTCCATCGGGACACATGTCCGATTATTATTTTCAATGTAATAAACTGCCTGCTAAATCAAACATGACTGGACAAAGCACCCGTTCGTACATCTTCCAGTAAGCTTGCATGCGTATGTGTTCCTATATAAATATATGCGATGGGAAGAAATCACCCCTTCCTTGTTTCTCAAATTAGTAATTATTGATTATTATAAAAATATGGTTGCTATATTTGCATATTGATTTTTTTGGAATTAATCACGCTTATTACCTACGTTGAAAAACTCATGCATTTCTAATGCGATAAATTCCGTGAAATGTCTCTATTCCATTCCGTTCCGTTTCGTTCCGTTCCGCAAAATACCAACAGCCATACAAAATTCATTAATAGCCGATTTCCCGGTGGGGGAAAAAGGACTATGGGGGAAAAGTGGCTCTATGAGGTCCGGACAATCCACTATATAGCCGTCCTTCCTATAGCCATTTTTCCGGGGGGGGGGGGGGGGGGGGGGGGGGGGAAAGGGGGAAAAACCACTCTCTGACAATTGCCACTACATGGAAATAATATGATTTCTTTATGACCCTTTCTACAAATGCATGGGGATATGGTCTTTTCCACATGTGAACTGTTTAAACTAACCACTGTAGGAATAAAGATCTAGAATGAAATAGTTTTTCATCGGTGCCTAGTTTCATGCTCATAGCCTTTTTGAAAAGTATGATTTAGTTTCATCGTGCATATCCGCTATAGCATAGCATTGTTTGTTTTTTTTGTTTTGTTTCTTTACGTCCACGGTAAACAACTATGGTCATGTCGGGACGGTCATGTTGTATATGTCTCTGAGAGAGAGAGAGAGAGAGAGAGAGAGAGAGAGAGAGAGAGAGAGATGGAGAGAGACAGACAGACAGACAGACAGGTTTTTATTAGTATCTGTAAGATACATTGTCATTTTTGGTTTCTGAATTGCACTTTTTTTCTGAACCCAACTACACTATTCCTGGCCAGGCTTAGACCTCCTAAGCCGTTAACGTATGTAGCCGGGCCGGGTATTGAACCCAGGACCTCTAATTCTTAGACTTCCACATCAAGATATGGTTTTTCTCCGGTATGCGTGTCAGCAGACTGACAGTATAGCATTGCACAAGATGGACAACATACGTCACGATCACGTGCTAATATTACGGTAGATAGCGTGTGTTTCGAAAGAAAATGATCTCGAACGAAATAAGAAAAATGGCAAAATGCTATTTCTCAAGCCATTTTAAGTTTATTTTTATATCGTAAAGCGCAGTTACCCCGCACTAACTTCCTTTGACTATACCAAATGCAATCATGCTGTGAAATTAAGCCATTTGCCAGGCCACTTAGGAAAACTGGCTATTGGTATTTTTCGGAACGGAACATAGACTTTTTACGAAATAAAACGCAATGTTAATTTAAAAGATTGACAAGGGAGGTTATCATTGCGCTTTATTCCGTAAACTAATATGCAAATTTAGCAACCAATTTTATTATAATAATCAATAAGTTTGAGAAACCAGAAGGGTAAGGCCGTACGGCTATGGATTCGTTCCGCTGAGGTGCGGGGGCAACGTCGATATGAGAATTGAAATACTACTACTGCCGTACGGGAGAGGATGGAGGCTAGTAGCGGTTCCGTTCCGTTCCGCAAATACCAATAGCCAGAAAACTGATGGTCAGTTTTCTGAAGTGTCCTGGTAAAATAGCTTCATTTCGTAAACCAATGACAGTTGCCTCAGACAAATGACATTAGTACTAGAAAACTGCCTTTTAGGACATTGAAATCGATCTTGTAAGACCTGAGACATAACTAATGTTCTTACCTGGTTTAAGATTATTTTCTTTTGAAGAATAAGATATTTACCGTTATTTGCACGCGAGCGTGACGTATGTCGTCCATCTCGACTAGTATGGTAGTATACGCATGACAATATGGTTTCTCTCCGGTATGGATATCATTGCAGGCATGGCAGACCTGGCTATGACAATACTATTTTTTTCCCTGTGTTGTATTCTCCTAAGCTGGTTCATGGCATTATTTCTCATAGTTTTAAACATGTATAACCAATGGAACCCTATATATATTAGCTTGCATAACTGCGAATCATTATCGAAGAGACAAACCATATGACCCGAGCCCCAGTGCGAAGTATCAATACAGTTTTTCTCCGGTATGCATAACATCGCAGACCTTGCAAAGTATAAGGCTTGGGTTGGGCAATATCGTTTCTCTCCGACAGCGTAGCATTGGACTTGATTATGAGATGACAAGATGGTTTCTCTCCGGTATGCGTGTCATTGCAGACCAGGGCCCAGAACTACACTCATGTCTTGAAGTCAAAGTTTTAAGGGAAGATAGCTTGCGTTTATTGGTATTTTGTGAAGTTGTTATTTATCTAATCAAATGAGTACACCCCCGACGAATTTCCAAGCTTATTTTTTTGTAATCATGGCGAGTATACAAGTATTAAAAGTTCAGGTGACCTAAACTTCAATGAACGACCTGTTCATGACAATAGTGTTTCTCTCCGGTATGCGTATCTTTGCAGAGGTGGTCATGACCATATGGTTTCTCTCGGAGAGCACAGCTTTGGAGCTGGTTTTGACAAGATAGCATATCATCATAGCTAGATTACCTCAATATGGTTTCTTTCAGATAGCATAGCACTGAACCTGGTTTTGACAAAATTATATAGCACCGAACCGGATTATGACAACGTGCAATCCCTGCGATAAGCGCAGTACTGCATGCCTGGCTATGACAATATGGTTTCTCCCTGATAACATAGCACTGAACATGGTCACGACAGGATAATATAGCACTGAACCTGGTTAGGATAGCATGTTCTCTGGCCTCCGACAGAGTAGCATTGCAGACCTGGTTGTGACAATATTTTTCTCTCTCTCTCTCTCTCTCTGATACCATAGCATTGGATTTGGTGAGGACAATATGTGATTCTCTGGAAGCGGTTATGACATTGTGGTTTCTATTTGGTATGCAGACCTTGGTATGGCAATATTGTTTCTCTCCGACAGTCTGGTAAAGCAGTATGATTTTTCTGTGGTATGCGTAGCATTGCATATCTGGTTATAATAATATGATTTTGTAGCTATCAAATATGTTTTCACTTTGATATGCATTATTCTGCACATGACATACGGTTTCTCTCCGATATGCGTAACAATGCAAAACTAATTCTCGATTTGAAAGGAGCCCCGGTAGCTCAGTAGGTTAAGCGCTGGCCAGCTGATCTAGCGGTCCCTGGTTCAAACCCCGCCGGAGGCGGAAATCTTTCAAATCTTAAACGGGGTTTCATTACACACAGACTGTCATTATCACCCTCACATCGTCCTGATATGACTGAAATACTGTTAAAGGGACGTAAAAGCCCGTCGTCCACCCATTCCAGATCTCGATTCGAAAGAACAGCTTCTTTTCTATAAGGATGTAGCGGTTGCGCATTTCGATCGCCTTTAGGGAATATATTTTCAAATTACCTAGCAGTTACGTGTTTGATACTGTTTGAATCTAGGTTGTCACAAATAACTCTGCAAATGAGATAAGAAATTATGGTTGCTGATCTTTGTAGCAGAGGCCTCTTATTCTTACTTAATAATAAATCTCTGTGTAATGTGACTGCATTTTCAACACGGCAATGGGGTACCATGGTGGCCCCCTATCTGCTTTCTAGCCTTTGTAATCAGGCTTATTTGAAACCGGCAAACCGGTCAAATGGATAGACGGCAGCCTCTTTTATCACTTATTGAGGGTATTACAGTGCGTCTGAAAAATTGTTGGCCGCCTGTACACCTGCTCATAATCCTCGAGAGAGGGTGTAGCAGTATACGAAGGAAGAATGGCTTGCCTTGGTACCAAGACGAGGTATCTCAAGGCCAGGTGATAACACGTATGAGTTGTTTCATGTGCAAAAAGACCTTTTGACAGGTACGGAGGCAAACAGCGAGGGCTCAGCTTTGCCTTACATCCACGGATTTTGTACCGACTCATTCCTACTCGCACGGCTTGTCTGCAGCCCTAGATGAATATTAAACACAAACAGCAAAGACACAGATCAGACTGCGCAGAAGCGCAGTCTGATCTAAGTCTTTGCTGTTTGTATACTAAATTGTGCCTTTTTCATTATAATACTAATATTTTGACAATACTCTTGATAGTACCAAACTTGCTTACCCGTCCCAGCCTCTGTGTTAACGCCAAAGAATCTGGATTTATTCCTATGTGACCTCGTTAGCGTAATAACAACGTCATAAACTATGTTGCAATATTAATTATGTATACACGGTTCAAAAGTCTACCAAAACAACCTAAATGTATGGGTAAGAAATACTTTAGTGAACACTGTACACCCTGAACAGAGCATCAAACGGGCAGTCTGATCAAGGACCGCAATGTTTGTCATTTGGCTATCAACTGTTTGAAACGCAAAGCCGAATAGTAAAATGACTTGCGTGCATTTAAGGATGATAACAGAGTAATTTGTTAAAATTTGCCCAAATCAGGGGTAACCATAAATAGAATCGGGTTCCTTAAGAGAGAATATACGGTTTTCTTAAACGCAACAAGTTTTGACAATTCAGTGTGAATTGTTTTGTGTTTCGTTTTGTTGGACTATGAACTGACCTTCAAAAAAATGAATTATTGTGAATAACGGGGGTTGTCAAATTTATTAAAAGACCTGTAAATTTATATTTCTTTATAGTTAAATTTTCAATATAAAAAGAACTATGGAATAACATTATAAGTCAGTGACACACTTATTACCGTGAATATGATACTTTAATGGTGTGAATAAATGAAAAAAAATAAATGAATAAAAATTCTCTTAAGGTGTATTGGTACACTTCCAGGGGAAGTAACTCTGCCTTTTTCATTGTTTTGTGTTCCTACTTAAAGGGGGTCAACTCTTAAAGGATAGAATTTGCTCCTGCAGGAGCAAATTCTTTCTTTTAAGATAAGACCCCTTTTGGAAGGGTTTTGTCCCCAAAGGAAGCATACAGGAAGTCACGAAAGTTATTCCCCTTCGTTAAAAGGGCGGAAAAACATGGAGGTGTATCCATACGCCTTCAGTACTGGAACAGAACTGCTTCTATAAATTGTGAAAACCCAGACCAGAGAGCTAAAGGAGGGTCTGATCAAGGTCTGCACCGTTCGCAAAATTCGCTGGTAAATTTTGACAAATCAACTTTTACAAATTTGTTCATTTTCAAGGTGTACATTTTTGAAATTACAGAATGCAATGGTTAGGGTAATCACGGTAAATGACCTTGTTTATATTTAAATCAAACTTCAAAAAAAAAAAAATAATAAATCGATCTATACCAATATCCTCTTTCATTATCATATTTTGAAAGAGTGTATGAGTACCTTTAAAGTTTAGATTTTTCTCAAGAAGGGACACCAATTGTGGTAAACCCTGTCCCACTCTAAAGGGTGTTATCTTCAAAATATTTTCTAACCTGAATTCTTAAATAATCGCATTACTATATTAATGACAAAACACTTTTTATTGTAGAACTTTAAGGATTATAATAAGAGGTGGAAAATTGGTGAGAATTTTTGGATATTCACCCTTATTTTCAATAAAAACATATATAATGGCTCTTCATTACAGCTGCCTCGTCGAGGCAGTTCTAATCAACCATAATAATCGCTTTTATGGACAATAAACAGAAAGTTACTCAAAACTGCCACCGAACCCTACCAATATCGAGCTCTTCAAAATTGAAATTTCAAAGCTTTAGATAAATATTTTAATTTAATTTAAAAGTTAGTTCTTCCTACTCAAAAGAGTATACACTCCTTGCTCTGACCTGCCGAAAGATAATTGAGCCGCGACACGACAAAACCAGCAATGTGGCATGTGCGCCCAGCGAAGACTCAGATTAGCCTGGGCATTCGCCCAGTCTGATCAGACTTTTCGCTAAGCGCTGATAGGGTAGCCAAGGGTCTAAGCTACCTTTATGTGGACTGCGAAGACTCAGATCAGATGCCCAGGCTGAGCTGAGTCTGCGCTGTGCATACACGCCACTTTGTTGGTTTTCTCGTGTCGCGGCTCATATGCTAATTATATTGACAGTTTGACTAAATTATGTCATTGGAATTTGACCAGTTGAAAACTTGTTTGTTTTTTGGATTTTGACTTTTGAATTGAACTTTTGAAATAAGCATGTAATGCTCTAACTACAGGAAAACAAGTGGATAGTGAAACAATTGATACAACAAAACGGTGTGATAAAATTGAGAAAAAAAAATTGATTATGTCTTCATGGTTTTAGTCAAAGGAATTTAATTTATCAAGCGAGTGGTGGATTTGCGAAGGACGGAACATGCATACGGATGTAAAATATTCCCCCATTGTCGTGGTAGGTAAAATATTCACTATTTGAATGTCTTGAAACAAAAAGTTTAACGGCATGCTTTCTTTGAATGAATTTTTCTTCAGCATCAAAGAAAGAATAAAATATTTTGTAAATATGTTGGAGGGTAAGTGCTGCCTAATGTTACGAGAACATGTAACCCGACCCCACTGCTTGTCGGAAAAGCAATAAAATATTATCTAGTAAAAAAAGAAAAAAGAAAGAAAGAAAGAAAATAATCACTGTTAACAAATGTTAACTTTATTTTCAGAAACGTTTCAGTCTACGGGGGCCTTCTTCAGTCAGAACTTAACATTTTAGTACAATTTACATCTCACTGAGGTTGAATTACAGTTTACCATGACAAGCCTCTATGTAGTCTAATGAACTGACGTAAATCCGTTGTTTTTTTTTTTTTTTTTTTTTTTTGGGGGGGGGGGGGGGGGGATTTAGTGTTTTTTTTTTTTTTTTTTAATTAAATAAAATAAAATAAAAAATAAATAATATAAAAAGAAAAAATGCGGAAAAAACAATACCCGGAGTGCAGTTTAATTGCTCTAATCTCCATGATGGTGAATTGTATTTTATCTTTGATGAGATTTGTTAAAGTTAGAGTTTTAAACTATTAGGTTTCTTGTTTAAGGTGAAACTTTCAGGGGCAGCAACTCTTACATTTTCATTTTTACCTCCCTTCTCAGTGCGGGATCAGCTCTTAAAGGGTAGAGTTTGCTCCTGTCGTAGCAATTTTTTCCTCTACGAGTAGGCCCCCTTTTGGAAACGCCATGTCGCCAAGGAAACAAAAATAAATTCACGAAAGTTGTCTCTCTTTGCAAAAATGGCAGGAAAACATCAAAATCAGAATTGTTTACGGTGGCACGTCGAAACCCAGCGGACTCATCAAGCCGAAATGACGTCGTATTGACGTCGATGTGACTGTCGAAATGACGCCGTTATGACGTCATCACGGCACATCGACATCCATACTCGTGGTTACGGCGTCATATGAAAATGACGTCATACCGACGTCGCGACCTCATCACAACCCACCGACGTAAAAAAGACGTCATTACGACGGCATGTGCCTGCTGGGAGAGACAGTTATTCACCAGGAAGACGGAAGACATTTAGTCACCGGGAGGGGTGTTCCTATTTACAAACAAGAGATTCAAATCGATTTCAAGGAAGGCGGACTATTGCGTGAGAAAAGTGCGCTATTGCATGCTCGAACAGTGAATGCTCAGATCAGACTGCGCTTCCGCGCATTCAAATCGAAATCTTCTCTGTTCTCATAGAAATATCGATGGATTCTGTACACTGAATAGCAGAGTACATGGCTGCGCAGACTGAATAATGGGAGGAAAAAAACAACTCGTAGTTTTTGTTAGAGTTGTCTCTCTTTGAGATCATTTCAGCGTTATCTCGAGATTTTTTTTTTTTTTTTCAAATTTATATCCTTCAACGACGAGGCTCTTTTAAGTTAGAGAGTAGGAACGAATTTGCTCTTAGGGGAGACAAAATGAAAAAATCAACAACAAAAAAACAAGATACAAAAGTGCAATTTGGTTGTTCTAGCCTCCATGATAGTGGATTGTATTTCAACTTTGATTAGAAGTTTTAGAAATGATCAATGATGATATTAAACGATAGTCACAGTTGACCATGTTATCAAACAGAAATTGTAAAATAACAAAACACCTTAGGAAGAGTCCTCCAACGGCAATTTAGTATAAAATTGAAGTAAAGTATAGCAGAATGTAAACAAAAAAGAACGAATATTCAATAGCATTAAATTTGCCAACAAAGCGAAAGTTTTTTATGCATACATGAGGGCAGATAACTGAGTAAGCTTTTCGCTATAGATCTATATTTGGTACGAATAGTTAATTAACAAGTATGGTCACCTTGGTATCCGATGATAAAACTGTGACAGCAGTAAAACTGTGACAGCAGTCAGTATAATATCGAGAAACTTGTAAACTTGTGAGAAAATGGTGGCTTACAGCAACTGCAAACAGCAAAGACACGTATCAGGCTGTGATAAATTCCACTGACTCTGCAATTAGTTGGCTGAATAAAGTTACAGAGTTTTCGATTTTCAGCTTTCTTGTTTATGGTGAAACTTTCCGCAGGGGCAGCAAGTCTGTCATTTTCATTTTTATCTCAATTTTCAGTGCAGGAACATCTCTTAAAGGGTAGACTGTGCTCCTTACCTTTTCTTCATTTAAGAATAGCCCCGTCCCCTTTATGAAGGGTCTTGTCGCCAAGGAAACAAAAATAAATTCACGAAAGTTGTCTCTCTTTGCAAATATGGCGGGAAAACATCAGAATCAGAATTGTTTACTGGTGACACGTCAAACCCGTCGAAATCACGTCGTATTGACGTCGATGCACACGTCACATCGACGTCAAGTTATGACGTCGTGTGCCTGCTGGGAAAGACAATCACCAGAAAGACGGAAGACAATCATTCTTAGAATAAACAAGATACGTGTATTCAGTTCGATTTCAAGGAAGGAAGAAAATTAGCTATTACGTGAGAAAAAATACGCACATACTCTCCCAAAATAATGAAGTGGTTAAGAGTATTTTACCGGCTGATACGAAGACTAAAAACTCAGATCAGACTGCGCGGAAGCTTCCGCGAATTCTGATCAAAGTCTTCGCTGTTCTGATAAAAAAGTCTGTGGATTCAGTACATTGAATAAGCAGAGTACATGGCTTCGCAGGCTAAGAGAAAAAGAAATCATCAAAATCACAAATCGTAGAATTTGTTAGAGTTGTCTGGCTTTGAGACATGAAAACGTGAAGTAAGATATAAAAAGTTTACTTCTGTATCGTCTGGAGATTTTTCAAAGGGAGACCAATTTTGTATCTTCCGGTTTGTACCCTTGAACGACGAGGCTCTTCTAAAAAAGTACTTTAAAGGAAAGAATTTTCTCCTAGGGGAGAAATTATATAAGACCATTGCCCCGCCCCTCTCGCCCCGCCCCACCCCCACTGAAAAAGAATGGCAGCTACCATCCCCGAATGCGTATCCATTCATCTTAAGCCGACAACCTGGCCAAAACAGCCAGCGAAGAGCAGACTATCAGCCTGCGTTTCTGCACATATTGACCGACGTAAGCCATAAACATTCACGTAGCCAGCTGTAAGTTCTAAGGTGAAAAAAAAATCAGGCCCGTTCGGGCGTTTTGTTCCGACTTTTTTTGGGCGAGGTGTTTCTGTCAGAGAGTGGTTTTTCCCCCTTTCCCCCCGGAAAACTGGCTATAGGAAGGACGGCTATATAGTGGATTGTCCGGACCTCATAGAGCCACTTTTCCCCCATAGTCCTTTTTCCCCCACCGGGAAATTGACTATTAATGAATTTTGTATGGCTATTGGTATTTTGCGGAACGGAACGTAATGGAACAAAGACATTTCACGGATTTAATCGCACTAGGCATGCATCAGTATTTCAACGAAGGTAATAAACGGGGTTGATTTCAAAAAAATCAATATGCAAATTTAGCAACCATATTTTTATAATAATCAATAATTACTAATTTAAGAAACGAGGAAGGTGTGATTTCTTCCCATCGCAGATATGTATATAGGTATATATATGCCTGCAAGCTTACAGAAAGATGTACGAATGGGTGTTTTATCCAGTCTTGTTTGATTTAGCAGGCAGTTTATTACATTGAAAATAATTATCGGACGTGTGTCACGATGGGAGTCGACTCCTCGACTCCTGCATGAAAGGCGTACACTAGTCCAGGCACTCCGCTGCGCGCACGCACAGATGAACGCTTGTACTAACATAAAATTGTACAAATTGATGCACATAACCACGTACACTCATAGCCATTTTTTGGCTAACTTGGAAAAGCAAAATGCCTACCTGTTCCCCAAACCAAAAATAAGACAGACTGATGGACACATGCATGCGGTTCTAGCATCTGTTAACCATCGATATTTTACGGACAGATACTCGAATTTCTGTTTCACCCCACTGTTATGATTGAAGAAGGAGCAAATCCACTATGTAGCGTGTTTTTCTGCAATCATATTACCAGGGGGAAAATCCACTATAGAGGGGATAAACGGCTATGCAAAAACACCTATAGTAGATTTTCCCCGGGGAAAATTGGCTATATAGTCATATTTCCGGGGGGAAATTCTACTATATAGCCATTTTTCCGGTGGGAAATTCTACTATGGAAAAATTATTGTCATTTTTCCGGGGGGAAAACCTACTAGGGGGGAAAAGCTACTCTCTGACAGTTTCTACTAGTAGATAGATAGTCCTTTCGTATGTCTTTGACTAATGACAAAAGTAAACATTTTCACATCCTAAACTTCCCCTGCAGTCAGGCAACGTCGAAACAACGTTGTAACTTGTCGACGTCTATTGGCTTCGATTTAACGTTTTGATCGACGTTGTGTGTCCGCTGGGATTAGCGTCAGCGGGCATATCACGTTGAAACAGCGACCATGGCCCAGTTGCTCAAAGCATCGTTAGTCTAACGAGCTCGTTAAGAGGTCAACTCGTTAATTGTTTTATGACTTAATAACCAAATACGCTGATGATTTTGTTGAAAAACTGTGAGAAGCTTTTGCAGTGCAAAAGCTTCTCACATTTTCAACAAAAATATTGGCATATTTGAGATATTAATTAACGTTCGAAATTTTAACGAAACGTTAAACTAACGACGTCGTTAATTTTGAACAACCGCCCCCTGACGTTGCATCGACGCTAATGCAAAGTCATTTTGAAGTTGTGTGTCAGCATGGTGATGACAGTTTAAATACTTATTGACATCGCGTGAAAATGGATTTTTAAATTTGCGTAAAACCCTCGTGCATCCGTTCAAACTGATTAGAATCTCTGATATTCCCTTTACGATTACCGTAAAAGTTCTACCTACTGGGACAGATATGTCGAAGTAAACGGTGCAGAACCAGTTCAGATTGCTCTCACAGGAACGGCTTGATCAGGGTCTGCTATGTTGCAATTTCATCTGCATCTTTTGGACACATTACCATCTTGTAAAGCCAAACTGTTGAATTTTTAGAAAAAAAATACGGTAATTTGATGTCTCAATTTTTAGAATTTTTACGGTACCAGGGATCATTTATGGCGATTTTTTTAGATAGTCTCTTATTTTTTATTATCAATATTATTTTTATTTAATTTTTAAATTTTTTCCTAAAAATCTCAACATTTTTACGGTATCAGGGATCATTTATGGCGATTTTTTTAGATAGTCTCTATTTTTTTATTATTAATATTATTTTTATTTGTTTTTTATTTTTTATTTTTTGCTAAAAATCTCAAATGCCCAAATATAAAAGTTGTATATCAGTTGTTGTAACTGTCATAAAAATATTTTTCACATTTTGGTTTGTGTAGTGCTTATAGAGAAAGGCAAACAGTGCAGGCACTGATCAGACTGTTCAGGTTTGGGTCCACATTGTTTGCTAAGACACCTGATTCTACCACTTATATCAAGAATTTGAAGAACCTTCCAAACATTTTGACCAAAGAAACTTTTTCTCAGCCAGAGTAACCCTTGCATTACCCACTTCTTGAGAACAGAGAAGATGCAGATGTACTGGCTGGTCTGTGTCTTCCTTGTTTGCATATGCAGTGAGGTTCTTTTTTCACCCACATTTCAAACTTCTTAAGGAATTGAATTTCCGTAACTTAACCTAGCATTTTCCCTAATTATTTCAATAACTTAAATCAAGGTTGCCGTTTTGAAAAAGAAATTACTTAATATTTACACCCGATAGCTCAGTAGGTAAAGCCCTGGCCTGCTGATCTAGCGGTCCGGGGTTTGAGCTCCGCTTTTAGGTTGGATTCTTTTCAATCGTAAATGAGGTTCGATTGCACACAGCATTTCATTATCACCCAGCCATCGTCCTGATATGACTGAAATACTGTAAAAAAAAATACGTAAAATCGCGAGTCATCCACCCATCCAACACACATGATGATCTTTATATTTAGCATACAGTTACAGGCCAAGGTGTTTATGACCTGATTAGCTTTCCAGCCAATTCTTTGTTGAGGTATATCCCTATCTGACTTATACATTATGGGACTCCGTCTTTAGAGGCAAGCATACAGTTGTGGGCATAGTGTTTAATAAACACATTTTTAGTTACGGTATATTTGGTACCAATAGTCAATTAACAAGTATGGTCGCCTTGGTGTTGCCATGATAAAACTGTGAGAACAGTCAGTAAAGACCCTCATATCAGTCTGCGCTAGATTCCACTGGCTCCATCTTTAGCGGAAGCAAACATGGAAAACTGTAATAAGATTGGGCGTATGCGCAAGCTGATCTGAGCCTTTGCTGTTCGAATATGTGATAATTAAGATCGTTTCCTAACGAGCCTGCGCAAGCCGATAGTACCTACACAAAATGGGATGCAAATCGATAGTACCTTACATAAGGTAGTTAGTTTTTCTGACCTTTATGTTAGATATCTGATGGAATCAGGGGAAAATGATAAAATAAAATATAATAAACAAATAAGAGTCGAAGAGGTCGTGCGAATCGCAAGCCCATCGCAGACATCGAAGAAGGCCGTCAACGCCAAATACAGACTTTACGGTGGCACAAAACACCTTTAACCACAATGGTGGCCTTTATGGCGATGGTGTTTGTTTACGAGGGTCTAAGCAAACACTACATTTTTCTTTTGACAAATTCATGGGTGTATATGTTAATCTTTGTTATCGTGATCGTTTTGATAATCTATATCTGGAAAAGCTGCTATATATGGATACGGAATAGGTAAATTAGAAACAATTCACACATGTTTATATAAACTGGGTTAGCAGTTAACATCAATGAACTGATTCCATATTTAGTCAGTTCTATTTCCTTGTACTGAACTCATCGTCCTAGTAAAGAAAGCTTACCGAACACACACCATACTTTGACTGCTTGAGCACTTTTTGTCCGTCTGTACTCTCACGAAAGCTCGAAAATGATCTCTCCGCACTGGCGGATGAAGTGTACTCTCTGTCATACTACGAGCACGTTCGGCATAATTACTTGGGTAACCCCGGGCAATACGAAGATATTTCTCGGGCTATTCGAAAATATGCTCGAATAGCCTAAGGAATATCTGCGTATACTTGGGTATTGTCCGAGTTTACCCGAGTAATCATGGCGAACGTGATATTCCTCGGGCTATTCGGAGATACATATCTTCGCATAGCCCAAGGAATACCTGGGTATTTCTCGGGTTTATCCAAGGCTATTCGAAGATATGTATAAACATATCTTCGCCCATTCGGAAGCAAACATGGAAAACTCTAATAAGATTGGGCGTATGCGCAAGCTGATCTGAGCCTTTGCTGTTCGAATATGTGATAATTAAGATTGTTTCCTAACGAGCCTGCGCGAGCCGATAGTACCTTACACAAAATGGGATGCAAATCGATAGTACCTTACATAAGGTAGTTAGTTCTTCTGATCTTTATGTTAGATATCTGATGGAATCAGGGGAAAATGATAAAATAAAATATAATAAACAAATAAGAGTCAAACAAACAGATCGAAGAGGTCGCGCGAATCGCAAGCCCATCGCAGACATCGGAGAAGGCCGTCAACGTCAAATACAGACTTTACGGTGGCACAAAACACCCTTAACCACAATGGTGGCCTTTATGGCGATGGTGTTTGTTTATGAGGGTCTAAGCAAACACTATTTTTTTCTTTTGACAAATTAATGGGTGTATATGAGTCATTCTACAAAAGATGAGGAATTCCTGTCCCTAAACTAAATACTTGTATACATTTTTTCCATTTCAAGTATCTTGCCTTTGGTAGTATGTTTTAATTTATGTGTCCAAATATCTAACATTTCCGACAGTGACTGGGCTAGTTAATGCAGTTGTTGATATATCTTTCTAAAGAAATTAAGAGTTACCCCCCTTATATTTGCTTGTCCCACTGCA
The DNA here is from genome assembly GCA_963989385.1 of Ctena decussata. Lineage (NCBI taxonomy): Eukaryota > Metazoa > Mollusca > Bivalvia > Lucinida > Lucinidae > Ctena > Ctena decussata. The sequence goes on from OZ022511.1 coordinate 60,040,228, forward strand.
AAATAGTGAAAGTTGAACTTCAGTTTGACAAAAAGTGCTAATACAAACAAAACAAGTAGAGACATGATGAAAGTCTGTGACAGAAACCTACCAATGACAGAAGCGTCGTGTACCCATTGGATTTGATTTGAAGCCGTGTCAAGTTTGTTTTGGTGTGTCCCGCAGTTTGTGTCATCTCTGTTACCGCAGTTGCAGTTGTAGTTTAGACAGAGTTACTACCCATGAAAATGACCTTGCACTGGACTTTTGTGAGGTAAGGAGCGCCAATTTTATGAAAACATTAAATTATTTTATGCAAAGTTTGCTTAAAGGTAAATATGAAACAATTATCTAAATTAAGTAGTGAGTAAGACAGGTAATCTGTCATCCCTGTTACCCACCTTTCTATAAAAATAAAAAGCTGCAAATAAAACAAAATACAAACACTGAAAAAGTATGATAGACATCAATATTGTTGTATAAAAAATTTCAAGTTTTAGCCTCCAGAAAGCAAAATAAGTGTGAGTTTGCATACTTTTTGTCATTCCTGTTACTGTCATCCCTGTTACTGTCATCTCTGTTACCCACCAAAAGTAACAGGAATGACACTTTAAATTTAATTATATATGTAAAATATGAAAGATGATTGTGTTTGACATTTATAGTTCTTTCAACTAGACAAATTTGAATATGCAGTGTCTTTTACAGAACATTATAAGCGGCATGTAATAGCCTGTTGTTGGCCGTGGTAACAGGGATGACACATGTCCACAGAATAAGTAACAGGGGTGACATATTCATAGTACACTTTTATCAGGTTGAATCACATTTTACATAAAGAAGGCATCTGCTAATGTTTGGGAAGATCTGTCGAATTTTCAGCATTTTAAGCGAATTTTTGTCTTTGCCTCAAAGCAGTGATTATCACCACCTTAAAGGTGAACTGAACAGTCACTCTGAGCCTTTAAGAGCTCATTTTATCCAAAACATATTTACCAGATTTCTACTTCACTGTAAGTCAGGTTACAAGTTACTTTTGGTATTTTAACATCTTTCAGTTTAGCTGTCATTCTTGATACTGAATATCATTCATATTGTCGTTTATGTTACTGCTGAAAATTATTGTTGTCATTCCTGTTACCAAATGTCATTCCTATTACCAGTCAACTTTTGCTCAATATATAAATTAATCCAATTTTCTGCTGTTGCATTTATTTACCAATTTGAAAGTCGATGCCTGCAGCTACCTTTTGCAGAAAATGAAGATACTCATCCTACAATTTCTCAAAATAGATTTGATGGCATTTGTCTTAAAACGTCTTGTTTCAGTAAAATAATAAGTTATTGATTATATTATTAGTATCAAATAATTTTTCCTCTGAACAAGTTTGTAAACTTGGAGGTCTAAACAGGAACTTTTTAATTCGAAAGAAGAAAATAACTACAATAATTATGTCATTTAGGAAATAAGGTTTCTTGTTGTGGTAACAGGAATGACATTTTAAAACCAGGACAACAATCAAAATAAGCCAACATGTATTTCTAAGCAGATTCTCTTGTCTAAATTAATGGTTTATTGTTGTTAAATATTCAGAGTTGAGATTAAAATAAAACAAATCAAAATCAGTTGTGTTATTTTTTGCAAAACAAAAAAGCCCAAATTCCTTCATTTATGTAGAATGACTCATATGTTAATCTTTGTTATCGTGATCGTTTTCACAGGGTATAATCGATTCCGCTAATTTTCGCTTCCTGCAGAGACTGTACATAATATATGGCTTCCGCCGAGACTGTCCGCGAACTTTTGCTTCCTGCCGAGACTTCTGTACATGATAAATGGCTTCCTGCAGAGACTGTCCGCGTGATTCTGCTTCCTGCCGAGCCTCTCGGCAGGAAGCAAAGTCACGCGGACAGTCTCGACAGGAAGCAATTTTTCGAGGACAGTAGTCTCTGCAGGAAGCAAGAGTTCGCGGACAGTCTCGGCGGAAGCCAAATATGACGGACAGTCTCTGCAGGAAGCGAAAATTGGCGGAATCGATTATACCCTGTGGTTTTGATAATCTATAACTGGAAAAGCTGCCATATATGGATTTGGAATAGGTAAATTAGAAACAATTCACACATAAATATATAAATGGGTTAGCAGTTAAAGTTAACATCGATGACCTGATTCCATTTTTAGCGAGTTCTATTTCCTTGTACTGAAGTCATCGTCCTGGTGGTTAAAGAAGGCCACCGAACACACATCATACTCTGATTGTTTGAACACTTTTTGTCCGTCTGTACTGTAACGAAAGCTCGAAAATGATCTCTCCGCACTGGCGGATGAAGTATACTCTCTGTCATACTACGAGCATGTTCGGCATAATTACTTGGGTAACCCCGAGCAAAATGCAGATATTTCTCGGGCTATTCGAAAGTGTGTTCGAATAGCCCGAGGAATATCTGCGTTTACCTAGGTACCTGAGTTTACCCGAGTAATTATGGCGAACGTGAAATGTGTTCCTCGGGTTATTCGAAGATATGTTTATACATATCGCATAGTCCGAGAATACATGGGTATTTCTCGGGTTTACCCAAGGCTAATCGAAGATATGTTTAAACATATCGCATAGTCCGAGAATACATGGGTATTTCTCGGGTTTACCCAAGGCTAATCGAAGATATGTTTAAACATATCGCATAGTCCGAGAATACATGGGTATTTCTCGGGTTTACCCAAGGCTAATCGAAGATATGTTTAAACATATCGCATAGTCCGAGAATACATGGGTATTTCTCGGGTTTACCCAAGGCTAATCGAAGATATGTTTAAACATATCGCATAGTCCGAGATTACATGGGTATTTCTCGGGTTTACCCAAGGCTAATCGAAGATATGTTTAAACATATCGCATAGTCCGAGAATACATGGGTATTGCTCGAGTTACCCAAGTAATTATGCCAAACGTGATATTCCTCGGGCTATATGAAGATTTTCGCATAGCTCGGGGAATTCCTTGATAAATTGCTCTTGGTTCAACATATTCAATGATTATCGAAACCGCTGATCAGCCTGCATATATGCGCATAATGGCATCACATTACACAGTGTGGTTTGAGTATCCCTTGGCATTTCCGTACGTGCGTGTGTGTGCTTGTTGCGAAGTTACGGGGTAAAGCAGAGCGAGAGAGAGAAAGAGGCAGAGGAGTGGGGCTGCGGGGGAGGGGCTGAGGGTGGAGTGAATCATTTGATCAAGGGAGAAAACGTATCAATTTTAATATCTTCATGACTAAATGTGACATACATGCACCCGCCGTTTTTTGTAAGCACAGGAGGCGAGTGTTTATACTCTATTCATTTCTCTATCATTTGGTTTCCTTTTTGTTTCTTTTAAAACAGTCGCATAGGCCTACTGTTTGACACCCACATTGCTCAGAGCAAAGCCCATAGCGTAAACCTCTCCCACAGATAAGTCTTGTTTTAAAATGAACTTGCTTTGTACTTATATGACAATTCATATGTATTTTCATGTCTGTTTTCATTGGTTATCAGTTGACTTGTTCACTGACCACTATTCTATTGTTACAGGGGAAAATGTGCAAATTAATAATTTTAGACGGGTTCCTGCAAAAGGATCCTTCTTCTCCATGTGACCATGGTGAACTAGATCTGCTTGCGCATCAGATATCATTGCTGGTGGCATTATAATTTCCCCATGTTGCAAATAGATTATGTGTTCGGACAGTCAATGCTCTGATCAGACTCCGCACTGTGCCAGTGCGCAGTCTGATCAGCGCCTTGACTGTTCGCCATCATCTGAAATACATATTTTCTGGACACTTGACCATCATTAAAATAGTATGTTCCCAGTGTAATTTAACAGAACCGCTTCCTTCGGTGTGTACTTATACCATTGGTCAACGTCTTCATGATGTCATGGGAATCACCGGTGCGCTGTGTCATATGATCCTCAGCACGTGTAAAGGTTCCGTCCGAAAATATGTGAGTGCGCATTCGCGAAGACTTGTCGGAGGCTTTGCAACACTGTGCTTTGTAGAGCAACGAAATTGCACTCCGGGTATTGTTTTTTTTTTTTCATTTTGTCATTTTCTGAAATACCCGCAACGGAGACTAATCCAAAAATAAAATCGGAGTTACGATAAGATACTAGACTATGTGCTTTACAGCCGAATACTGTAGGTTTATTGTTTATGCAAATGGGGCAGACTCTGATCAAGCTATACTTCCTTCAAGGGAAGACTTCGATCAGGCTACACGGATGCACAGGCTGATCTGACTCTTCAAGTCGCCAGGATGCTCACCATATGTCGGAAGACTGTTCTACGCAGTCTGATCAAAGGCTGCTGTGTTTGCTGTGTAGATACGGATGCGATCTGAGATAGTTGAAGAGAAGAGAGAGGACGCTGACCAGACTGCAGTGCTCCAGATAAAAAGAAATTATACAAATAATTTAGGGAGTACTTTTCCATATGTAACCATAAAACATAGATTAAAACTGTCTCGCCGAGACGGCCAAGACGGTTCTAACATGTCTAATGAGGGGTCCAAATACATGTTTTCATTAAGAAATAAGAAAAATTATCTCAGAATTATCCTTAAAACTTCATCTTATCTGGAGCTCTGTCAGCTGTCTCGTTGCGCAGAGTGATCCGAGTCTTTACTGTTCGAGCATGCCGTTTTATATCTTCGCAAGCCAAGGTACTAAGTCCACTTTGTTTCTTACTAATGTAAGAAACAAAGTGGACTTAGTACTCTTGGCGTGCGAAGATGGTCTTTATACTGCTAAGAGCCGTTCCTGACTGAGCAATGTCTTCGCTTTTCGTTGTTCAGAATCAAGGTGCATTTGTATACTGCCATGACCTGCCATTTTTCAAAGGCAACTTCTGTGACTTCCTGTTAGCCTGCTCTGGCGATAAAATCTATTCACATAGGGGGCTTATCTTAGAAGAAATACTTTCTCCAAGAGGAGCAACTTCTTTTTCAAGACCTGACCCCCATTGAGAAGGGAAACAAAAACGAAAATGACAGAGTTGCTTCCCCTTACATCACTCTTTTCATGGTTGCTGCAAAGAGCGATAACTCTGTTCGTACTGCATGAACGTAGAGGATGATCACGTCATAACCCAGCAAGCACACGATGTTGAATTAACATTGTTTCAACCTTGATTCAACGTCATGATTTTGAATCAAGATTGAATCAATGTTAATTCAACATTGTGTGCCCAATGAGAAGGCGAGAGAGCCCATTTCTTTGTATGTGACTTCATGAAGCAATTTTTGGATATCAGTGATTTTGTGATACCACAAAATATTTTGTGATTGCATAAATTGTGTCATCAAATTTGTGATAAAACAGAATCGAGTTTGAATCAACGGTATTATAAAATCATATTTCTGCAGCGACATCATAAAATCGATTGTGTGATATCCAATATTCGAATATTTGATATCACGAAATCAAACAAGTGGCACTGTTATATACGGAAGCGTATTGGTGCCTCCCCTTTTTGAGTTATATTTCAACTTGTCGATTTCAGATATAGCGATTAATTGCAGTTTTCGAGCAAATGACGACTTGTTTTTATCGACATGATTTGTTACATAGCCGTAAATCGACTAAGAGCATCGGGAATTAAAACTTAATTGACAAAGAGGAAATCGATAATATCTAAATTATTACAATAATCGACATGAACAGAGTCGTATTGGAAATAATACTCGCTAATTTGATTTACGAAAACTTGACTAGACTAGGAATGAAGAAAGGATCACGCTTTAGAGAAGGCGATATAATCGCTTGTAGTGTCAGTTTACGAGTTTGCCAAGTCGAAATATTGCAGCTATATTTAGCTATCTTAAGCTAAAGACTTCTGTGGTGCTTATAAGATGGACAGTCTCCGTCGTCCGTCGTTGTCAGTCCTCATCCGTAAAACCTTTGTAAAATCCCCGTAGCAATCTGCTCTTAATGTCATATGAAGTGTTTCGGGGCTCGTAGATTAACTTCATACAGCATGGGACAGACGGCTTCAGAATTTTGGTTCTATTATAGTGATCAAGCATGGTTTCTCATGCATTTACATTTGCCAGGTCTCGAGGGAGCTGTTGAAAACCGTGACCGAAGGCCGAGCTTTTCGACAAGCCCGTGGGACCTTGCAAATGTTAAAGCAATGAAAAACCATTGTTGATCGTTATCATTGCATAAATACAACCACACTATTTTTCGGCCTCATCGCCATTACCTTGGTGATTCCTTACGCACTATGCGTTTCTATTAAAGTCCTCGTTTCAGGCGATGGGCAGCTATAAAGCATTTTGGCCATCCTTCAGCAGCAGTTTACATTTCTAAATCATATTCACTAAATTTTTCATTTCGATGTTGCCTGCTTTTCATTTTTTTTACAATATTCGAGTCCGTATAACTCTAAGATAAAGTCTTTTATAGATAATTGCAGCTGCAAGCTATCCGCTTGCTTCTATACTGACAGAGTATTGCCCTGCAATTGGCATACGAAAAGTCGCAAAGGCGGACATTATAGAACGTGAATCGCCTTGTTAATACATGAATTGGTGTTAAATAGCATGTGGCACCGATATTTATACAATAACTTAAAGACTACTAAGGATTATAACTGGAAGGGTAGTCTTTGTTTTCTTAGAGCTAGCTTGTGGCCACCTACTTTGAAAAGAGATGCAAATATTGCTATCAGCTCGTTATTGTCTACACCGAGTGATGTTATTACTTACCATTTGATATCGCGCTAGAACGTGGAATTTGATTGTATTTGGTTCCCGGTAATTGCATGAGATTGTTCAATTCTGTGCTTTCTGTGGTCTACTGAATACCAGCATTGAAGATGTATATGCGTTTCAAGAAGTTCTGCTTGTATCGAATTCATGTTGTTGTTTTTTTTTTTTGTTGTTGTTTTTTGTCCCCGTCGTAGTCGAAGGGACTATAGTAATGGGTTTGTCCGACCGTCTGTCCGTCCGTCCATAGACACAATCTTGTCTCCGCAACTCCTCTTACAGTTTTAAGGGATTTTGACGGAACTTTCCAGTTATTGTTACCATGATTTAAAGATGATCATATTTTACCGAGGTCATGCTCCACTGATTTTTACTAAAGTTACTAGAGTTTGTCTGTTTTAAAAAGTACATCTTGTCAATTCAACTCCTCTTGCAGTTTTCATTGGATTTTAATGAAAGCTTTCAGTTATTGTTCCCGTGACCTGGAGAGGATCATATTATACCGAGGTCAGGCTCGACTGATTTTTACTGGAATAATGGCCCTTTGTCAGTTTTAGCGATTTTGTCAACAGTAATTCTTGTCTCCGCAACGCCTCCTTCATTTTTTCAAGGGATTTTGATGAAACTTTTCAGTTATTGTTACCATGACCCGAAGATGATCATATTTTACCGAGGTCATACTTGACTGATTTTTACTTGAGTCATGGCCCTTTTATTTTTTTCTGTAGGAACAACCTTGTGAACAAAATATCTGAAGAACCGCTTAAGCTAGGATCCTGATATTTGGCATACAGTTACAAACTAAGGTGCAAATGACCTGCTTAACGTTTTGGCATATTTCGTAATTTTTCGGTTGAGTTATTTTCCTTTTTCAGACGCAGGCATTTTGTATAGGTACAAACGTCTGAACAAAATATCTAAATAACCACATAAGTTACGATCCTTATATTTGGCATGTAGGTTTGCACGAAGGTGTAGATGATCTTTTGGACCTACTGAGTTATTTCGCTTTTTTGGACATAGGCATTTTGTATGGGAACAAGCTTTTGAACAAAATAACTGAAAAACGGCATAAGCTAGGATCCTTATATTTGACATGTAGGTTTGGATCTAGATGTTGATGGCCTAATTTACTTTTGAGCCTTTTTCATAAAGTTTTGATTGAGAGATTCACCTTTTTAAGACATAGTCATTTTGTGTAGGAACAAGCTTGTGAACAAAATATCTGAAGAACCGCATAAGCTATGTTCTATATAGTCCGCATGCAGTTACAGACTAAGATGTAAAATGAACTAAGTAAAACCCTTTTCTGACTGACACATTATGGGATGAACCTCTTAAGAGGCAAACATACCCCTGGGGCATAAACACATTTTCTAGTTTTCATCGTATTGTAACGAAACTTTCAGAATATTGTTGTCACTACATGGCGTGGATCAGGTTATATTGAGGGTCATGATCAGACCCTTTCTGCAGGAGTTAGTGCACATTGTATGTATATATGGTTAAATCTTGTGGCCGCAACTCCTCCTTTAGTTTTCAACCGACTTTCATCAAACGTTCCTGATATTGTTATTACTACATGACTCTAATTATATTTTATTGCAGTTCTGATTGGACCCTTTCTGCCACAGTTATGGCCCTTTGTAAGTCTAGCCAAATCTTGTGGCCGCAACTCCTTCAGTTTTCAACCGATTTTCGTCAAACTTTCAGGATATTGTTGCCACTATATGACGTGGATCATATTTTATTGGGGTCATGATTGAACCCTTTTTGTCAGAGTTACGGACCTTTGTAAGTCTGGTCAAATCTTATGGCCGAAACTCCTCCTTCAGTTTTTAACCGATTTTCATCAAACTGTCAAGATATTGTTGTCACTACATTATGTGGGTCATATTAGACTTACGGTCCTTATTTTCAGACCTTGCTCAAAGTGAGAAAAGTCGAAATCTTATCAACATCACTACTGTGTATAATTTTCAAGTTTCATTCTGAAATGTGGCTTTAGTCGCGTGAACTGTCTTTCTCATTATAAGCCTATGTAGCCTTTAAGTCTCAACAGAAGCAAATTTCTGAAACTGTCTACCCAAACGTGTACGCAGTAATAATTTCCAACCTCAGAGACTTTGCATTTGATATTAAGCTGAGATTGGTTAGAAGCAAAAGGTATATTACAAAGGTTTTACGGACGACGACTGACAACGACGGACGAGCACCGCAGAAGTCTTGAACGTAGGGTAGCTAAATATAGCTGCAATATTTCGACTTGGCAAACTCAGCAAGCTAGTGATTAAATCTTCTTTTCTAAAGCGCGATCCTTTATTTATTCCTAGTCAAGTCAAGTTGTAATAAGTGAAAATAACGATTATTATTTTCAATACGACGCTGTTCATGTCGACTGTTGTATTGATTTGGATATGTCAAATTCTTCTTTGCAATTTTGTTTTTGTTTCGCGTTGATCTTAGATGATTTACGGCGATACAACTAAATATGTCGACAAATAGAAATCAAAATATGCTCAAAACTGCACCAAATCGCTATATCTGAAGTCGACAAGTTGAAACATAACACAATAAGTGGAGGCACCAATACGCTTCCGTAGTTATACTATTTAGTCAAGATTTATGATATCGTTAAACTAGTTTAGTTTGTTTTAATGATATCGAGTTTGTATTATCACAAAATCGATTTTTGATATCAAATATTCAAATCTGCGTAACAAAATCGAGTTCAAAATGAATTCTGTAATATTAATAATCCAAATCTGTGATATCAAAAAGTCGATTCCGCGATATCATAAATTTAAAAAAGTAAACCAAAAAAAAAAAAAAACGGCACCCCAAAAGTAAGGTACCTGTCTTCATGATACGACTCGTATATACCAAAGTTAGACACAAGAAATCTGAGCAGCGATGCGACAAAACTAACAAATTGGCATGTATGCACAGTGAAGAGTCAGATCAGTCTGGGAATCCGATGTGCGCTTAAATGTTAGCTAAAGCCTGTTTCACATCAGCCTTGCGTCAGCCGTACGGCCCTCTGCGATCACATTTCTGGCAAAAATCGCTGGGTTTCGTGCGGCAGCCGCAAGATCGTCGTACGAATTTTAGACATCGCAAGGTCGTCGCAACGTCGCAAGCTAAATTCTCAACATGCACATTATTTCTGCGATTTTTTGGCAATCTGTGGACGCCGCAAGGCTGCCGCACGACAGTCTTGAGACAACCGCACGATTGACTCACGATTTTGCTGGAGTTTGCAAGTTTGTAGGCGGGGCTGCTGTCAATCAGTGCTTGCGTTTGTCTTGCGACGGTCGCAAGACAGTCGCACGAGCATCTTACGACAGTCGTGCGTCCTAACAGAATGCTATCGCAAGAATGTTGCGAATCGTAAGACAATCGCGCAAGTTGCACGGCAGCTGCACGACAGCCGCACGGCAGGCGCACGGCAGGCGCACGACAGTCCTACGATTTTTGCGTCACTGGCGTCTCCCTTAAGAGTAAATCGGTACTCACAGTCTTGACTCCAGAAAAGAAGCATGCCCCCAGGGTTTGCCCCACGAACGCCTCGCATGTCCTCTTCTACCTTGCCGTGCTCGGATGAGCAGCACCAGGATGGCGGCGTGACGCTCTTCTTCATCACGGAGCCTCCTTCCTAGAAGGACAATACGCTGCTGTGGGATAGCCATCAGGATCCAATGTGGTGTCGACAATCGATGGTGAAACTATGAGGGTTGCGGGTTGTACTCTTGCATTTTATTCGTCATTCGAGGCGAATTCGTACGATGAACGTACGGTCATCTTAAGACATTCGTGAGACAGCCTTGCGAATTCTTGTTCGTCGTACGGTGCCCGCAAGAGTTTTGACAAACTCTTACGACCGTCTCACGGCAGTCTTGCGGCAGTCTTACAGCTGCTGCACGGCCATCTTGCGGCAGCCGTACGACATGTTGTTTATTTTTTCTACTTTTAAGCTGCAAAATCGTGCGACCCATGAGACAGACGTACGAACATCGTACGGCTGCCTTACGATCTCTGAGACCACGATGGACCCGCCCAGATACACTGCGATTTTGTCTGCGATCTGTCTACGGCACCCATGGCCTCCAAAATCGTACGAACAAAAAATCGCACGGCTGATGTGAAACAGGCTTAAGGGTCTAAGCAACCTCCATGCCGGATCAGACTCGGCAGATGCACATCATAGTACTACTTTGGTGGTTTTGTCGTGTCACGGCTTTTTGCAATAGCTATATTCTCAGTTATTGGCATACTTGGGGAAAATCCTTCAAAACGGCGAATGCGAATAGTATGGACTGTATTATTAAAGACCTCCTTCCGCTCAGTTATTCTCGTTCGAGTCTACAATCTCGAAAACTAGACGGTTCTGTATAATCAAATCGAAGACTCAGATAAGTTTGCATGGATGCACAGGCTTAACTCATTCTATACCATGTTTTCTGTTTCGCACATGTTGTAAGGTGCATTGTATCGCTTGGCAATCCTAATATAGTAACGAAAAGGCGGTCAACTGCGTTTTATAACCACATAGGAAATCCATGGTAACGGGCAATATTATGCTTAGAAAACTGATGCTTTTTGCACTTTATCATGTGTCGCTAGAATCGTCATGTACTCGAGAGTTTTTATATCAATGGATTATAAAACAAGGACAGACATATGTGTAATTCCACTCGAAATAATAGAATAATGAATAGATTTAAATTTAGATATGTGAAGAAAAAGAGAAAAACAGGAAAAATTCTAATAAAAGACTAAATCAGTGCACGGAACTTAACATTATTGGTGCGGTTTCAATGAAATTCTCGACCCATGCTCATACAATTTAACCGGAATTGTGATGAGTATTTCTTTTTTTTATTATAAATGATACCTACTATTTCTATTTCACAGCCCCGATCAACTTCCGGTGGCAGTCATCATGATTTTGCACACAGCCCTCGAGTCGGAAGATCTGTGTCGACTTCGGGCAACCGGCTTCGATCGGGAAGTCAACCGTCCTACTCCGATGCGAGTATATATTCTTCTGACATTGATGAGCACCAGACCTGTGTAACAAACGGAGACTGTGAAAATGCATATTCACTACAGAAGGGATTACAGAACATTGGGAGCGAATGCAAGAACATGGCTCTGAGCGCAGTGATGATGAGTGGGGGTGGGGGGAGCAAGAGCTCCAATCAGCGACATTTAACTGATATTGACAGTCCCTGGAGTGAGACACATTCAAGGTGCATCTGTGATAAAATCAAATCAAAGGAAACTGTGATCATTAATGTTGGTGGAACTGTCTTTGAAACATATAAGTCAACTTTAAAAAGACTACGCTCATGCAAATTATCAGATGATAAAGAGATGATGAAGTATTACCGTGAGAGTAAAGGGGACTACTTTTTCGACAGGGACCCATTTGCTTTTAATATAATTTTGAACTATCTAAGATATGGAGATCTTCACTTGCCAACACATTTGTGTGGTCCAGCATTAATGAGAGAGTTTGAATTCTGGGGAATAGATGAGCAGGAAATAGAAAGGTGAGTTCCATCTCCCACCCCCAACCCCGCCCCCACACGCCTTATCCCTACCCCTTTTTCTTTCCTTCCAACACCGCATTATGATATTTTTACAGCGAATGCATATTGGCTGCCTTAAATATGGAAGGTAAATGAGTACACTTTTAGGGGAAGCAACTCTATCATTTTCTTTTTTGCCTCCCTTCTCAATGTGGGTCAACTCAAAGGTTTCTTTTTTCAATAATAAAAAAAAATTACGGTACAGGGAGCAGGGCCTTGCAACTAGCTTCCAGGTCTTTGTCGAAATTTACGAATTTACGGGCTCTTTTACATGGAAGTTCTGATATGGATGGGTAGAGTTTACGGTCCTTTAGACAGTATAACAGTCATTTCGAGCCTTTTGGGAAATTTGTTAGATAATCAAAGGTGGTCTGGCAACCGTACATTTTACGGAAAATACAGTGTTCAATGTCATTCTGGGCAATACATGAACGGTACCAATTAACAATTTTAAAACCACATGACATGACTGTAGCCGACCTACCGAATAAATATGCTTATCTGTGTCTCCGTTGGTTACATAATATTGAGCCGCGACACAACAAAACCAACAAAGTGGCATGTGCGCCCAGTGAAGACTCAGATCAGCTTGGGCATCCGCCCAATCTGATCAGAGTATTCGCTGTCAGCATGTAACTAGAGTAGCTTAGACCCTTAGCTACTCTGTAAGCGCACAGCAAAGACTCTGATCAGACTGGGCGGATGCCCAGGCTGATCTGAGTCTTTGCTGGTCGCACATGCTACTTTGTTGGTTTTGTCATGTCGCGGCTCATATGTTTTACCATACAGCCCATATGTCAATTATTTCAAGCATAAAACCTGTCAGATGCATACTGCCATAGATCAAACATTAAAACAAAGTCTCACATCTAAGCTTTTCCTTAGTTCAGACATATAAAATCACCTGCCATCATATGGATTCAGAAATCTTCTTACATTTTGATTGTACATTTAATTGCGCAGCGCATACACGCATACGAGCAAATCTCAAATATTTGCATTAGACCAACATAACGGTTCTGTTCTGTTCTGTTCAGTACATCAGCCTGTCGACAGTTTGGAAGTAACATGAATGGATTCTACGAAATACACAGCTATCTCAAAATGCCTTGTTTAGCCCCAACTGCGCAGCAGTTGGCATCGGTCTTTGTTATTTCCAAAGTCAGCAACATGCGGCCGTTTTTTTTTCAAGGTATAGGCTAGAATTATATAACAATAAAAGAATATGCGGACTTCGCACACCTTTCATAGTAACTGTACATTGGACACCAGTGACCCAGTTAACCCTAAGATTTTCTTCAAACATTTTTCGATCCTTGTGAATTCGAATTGGTCAATTTCCCCCGTAAAACTGAAAGCCAATTGACAGACAGTAAACAGGGCAGCCCTTGATAGTAGAGCCTTCTGTGAATCGGGAATGTCTGCCCGAATACTTAGACTTCTACGGTAATACTGAAAGAATATTCAGACTTTCGTACATCTAAGTAAAATAAACATTCTGTGCACAGCAATTCACTTCTGTGCCAAACCATTCTTCGTTAACCTCTCAGATAATTAAACATTGTTATTTTAGCCGCAACAATGGAAAGGTGTCTTATGACATGCGCAGACAGTCTGGTTTGAGTCTTCCCTGTCAGCATTCGCAATCCATGGATCCTGGGGAATCTACAGAATGACAATCGAAGACCTAGAACTGTCTACGCATGTGTGTAACAAGGGCGTAGCTGCATAAACGCAAATACGCAGGTATGTATTGAAATTTTGTCAAACTGACAAAATTTCAATACGAACCTGCGTGTTTGCATTTTCTGTTCTATCCCATGAACTTGCAAGGTCGCTTAGGCACCACAGTTGACTTTGCAACAACCCTTTTCCACCTTGTGCTGTTTTTAGCTGCCCTAGGTCTGCTGGCAAAATCATCCTTATCTCCCCTTTAATGTAGTCTTCCCACCCCTTCTTCTGACTCCTTCTTCTTGTTTTCCTTTTTACTGTGTCCTGTAGGAGAGTTTTTGCCTCATTCAAATTTGGCCTATGATCGGTATCCTGTCCGTATTCCCCTTACCGTGCGGCCTCCGTGATGAGGCAGGCGGTGGCCGTGCGATTTTCGTACGGATTCAAGGGTGCCGTGGCCTCTACGATTTTTGTCGCACCTGCTTTAGCAAGGTGCGATATAGGCGTCCGGTTTTCCGTCCGTCATTCCGTCCGTCCGTCCGTCCGTCCGTCAGTCCGTTCACATTTACGTCAACCCTGACGTTAAAAATTTGTACAGTTAATTTCTCCAAAACTACTACAGCCATGGTTCTCAAATTTCATATGGAGCATGATCAGACTACAGAGCTTCAGATTACACAAATTCAGCCTGGTCGGGAATTCAAGATGGCCGCCTGTTACTAAAAATAGCAAAACAGCATAATTAACATTTTCTCTAGAACCACTAGGTATATTTGGCTGAAACTTTGCATGGAACATCAATAGGACCTTCTTTATCAAACTTACAAAAACGAAAAAAATCTGTAGCGGAATTAGGTCACAGTGTCCTACTTTTAGTTTACGAGTCTCAAATTTGCTTGAGTGCCGATAAATCGTTAAACACTGAGTGGATTTTGCTCAGATTTAATCAGAATGATTCTTGAAAGGAGTTTTCTCTGTTTTTTCACATTTATGGGAATGTATCATCCAAGATGGCCGCCACTGTCGTTACTAAAAATAGCAAAAACATTAAAAAATGACTATATTATAGGAGCCTGTGAATGGATCTGGGCAAATTTTGTGTCAGAATGATCCTTGCATATAGCTATTTCTGTTTTTGGCAAATTGGCCATCCAAGATGGCTTCCATCCACTGTTACTAAAAACAGCACAAACATGAAAATGGCAGCACCTTAAGAACCATTGGGTGCATTTTGACAAAATCTGTATCAGAATAATGCCAGAAACTATTTTGTTTTCTTTTTATTCTCAATTCTTCTCAACATCATCTCTGCTACTGTGGAAATGCAATGCAGGTGCGACATAGCATTCCGCGGAATTCTTGTGTTTAGTGAGGAGTTATGACATATTTGGAAAAAAAAACGTAAGCCCGTAGACATTGCACGATCTCCGCACAAGCACCGCGCGGAGGCCACGGGCTCATCGTGCTGAAAACGAAATATTTTAGATGGTCATTTGAGCAAAAAAAATCGTACGGAAATCGTAAGGTCTTGGGACAATCGCACGGTCCTCGCACAGCTGTCGCAAGGTTGCCGCTCGATGCTCATGCAGTATCCGTGAAATCGCTCGGATATTGAGCGGTCATCCCGTGGCCACCCCACCCCACCTGGCCGCATCATGACCTTGCGGCCGCCTTGAGATTGGCAAAACATTTTCCAGATGGGTCTATATTGGTCATCTCCAGCAGTTTCTTACGTTTCATCGGTTGTCTTCAGACAAGTCAAAGAACAAAATGCCGCTGATACCAACCCTCAGGCTCAGAGGGGCGTACCTCTGATTGCAAGTCCTTCTTGGACCTCTTGCCCTTCCCGCCTTTGGTTTTATGTGCCATCACAACTTGACCAACCGACAAAAACAGGCAGGCATGTGAACTTGTGCACATTTTATGTATGACCCTTTAGGTTAGGACCTTTGACCATGTTCCATCAAAACAATTTAGAGGGAATAAGGAGATATTTATCTTTCGTCAAAGGTGGAACTGTTATGCTCTTTAGTCATATCCATCTTTCTTATCTGCATGCCTCGTTCTCCCCGGGTCTTTAACAAATGTTAGAATATCAGGAACAGGCATCCGAGTCTAATAGAGATTTTTAGCAGCAGCAAGTGCAGTTTGGTGTTGAAAATTGGAACATTTGTACCTGTGTTCCATTTTGTATAGTGTTTATTATGTTGTAAGTAATCAAAGAAAATGGTATGCGTCTTAGATTGCATGTACATTCCAGATGGAAAACAGTAATGAGACCATAATTACCCCTTATATTGGGGTAGCTTCCCTAATTACCGTAATTGCTCCGATTTTTATCAAGCTCGTGCTGTCACGTGAGTTGTTGAAATGTACTAACAAGCGGAGCAGCAAATAGCGCAGACACTGATCAAACTGCTCCTAAAGGAGCAGTTTGATCTGGGTCTGCGCTGTTTGCTTAGTTGGTTCTATCTAACTTTTGAGGTTGTATCTTCTATCAGTCAACAACAACAGAAGCCAAAGAAAATAAAGCTCTCATCAGTGCGCTCACAAATCATTGGATCCCTGTGACTAGTTATAATTACAGTGTCTTTCCTGTGTTCAGGTAACAATGCTAAAATCGACACGCGTAACTGTGCGGGCGGAACTCGGTGTGCGAACTGGTCAGAACCTGCTGCTTGGTATATAATCATAGGTGTAGGGTGTAAATTTAAAATCTTTTATTTACATGAAACAATAAACATTCTAGACTTGGTAACCAAATACATTGTATAACCAACACATTTTTACTTGCTTTTTGGAGCTCATATCTTCTTTAGTTTGACGTTAAAATTGCATGTAACCTAAAACAAGGGATAACGCTGCCTATGATGAAGCCAAAAAATAGATAGAAAACTGTAAGCTATATATTATATACCAGTATTTTGTTTTGCTTCTTGCTTCCTGAAGCTGGGTACCTAAATTGGCAGGTGGGTGACTAGTGCAAGGTCATCGAATATACCGAATGTGATTGATTCAGATGCCACTTAAATACTGAGACCAGACTGTACACGCTTTGGCCAGGAAACCATTGTCCCTTTTTAGCAAGGCTTTGTCATCCAGTGAAGCAAACAGTACGTCCCAATAATTATAGTCCTTTTAAAAATGTGAAAAAAAAAAGAATAAAAAAATGGATGTGTAACGTTACCTATACACAATTTTGCAAAACATTCGAGGCTATTAAATTATAATGCCTCCCTTTGAAAAATTTCTGAGTTCCTGTTTTATACCAACTGTTTTATACCGACTGGGGGATATAATCCAGAAAAACTAGAACCTTTACAGTAAAATTTCTACTGATTTTTTCAGATGTTGTTTCCAACCATACAACACCTGGAAGACGCAAACAAAGTCACTGGAGAAGCTCGAATACGACAGGAAGCTATCAACTACTCAGACGGACCTTGCGCATGACCGGAACTCCAAGAAATGTTGGCGGAGATTTCGGGCGGTAATTTGGACATTCCTGCAAGATCCTAATTCCTCTTGTGCGGCTAAGGTAAGGAGATCATCCCGTATTGTTATGCAAGTCATTAATACCGTATTTGCTCGGATATAAAACGCTGCCTTTTCCATCTTTAGAATGAACCAAAATATCTAAATCGGTCGTATGAAAGTATGCTATGAGGCAATCCGAAAATCTATGTCTTGATACATTATTTTCGAACAAAAAATAGTCTTACATACAAAGTATAACAACCGCTTCATTATCAGAACTTTGCCGCCGGTGAAGTAAAGTCAGCTATGCCTAGAATCATGAAAATGGACAACAAATCGGAATGTTTGAAAGGTGTTTTCTATAACTTGCAGCAGATGACCAAAGCGACTTTCTTTCGTGATCAACATTTTGTTAACAATAGATGTCTTCCCCACTGATGATTCCCGGCCCATGATATGCATGCTAAAAGTTACGAAGAAATTTGTAAAACATAAAAGTTTAGAGTGATTTTTCAAAAACATAGAACAAATGGTCGAAATAGCAAAACCTTTCGGTTATGCTTAAAATTTTATATTCAGGGGCATTGTTTTGGGCTTACCCACCCGTAAGCACCACCTCCCTTAAGTTAACAAAAAGCACGTATGCCTGTGTCATGACTACACACCAGGATGGTTATCTGAGCATAAATGCTTTTAATTTCTCAAGGCTCTGAAAGACTTGCTGAACGTTCTGAAACCCGTGCAGAATTCTATGAATACCCTGCGAGTCTTTCAGACTTTTGAAAATTGTAGTAACTTTTTTGGTTTTAGACATTGTCGCCAACAGTCGGCAGTCTGCCCGTACCTTTCGTACGAACTTGATAATGTCATAGATCGTTTATCGCATGCAAGAATTGGTCTTGGAGCCTTGTTTTGTTTTTGGCTATCACCTGGCTCCCAAACGCTAGCTACATATTCGATTTCGTCCCATAAACTTTTGACTTCACTGGATTTACAGAGAAATGCTCAACAGAGTTTTATTGTCTAAACATGTTTGAACTGGGGCTTCTCAGCGTTACAGAACCATTATCGAGTCCTCTTGCTTAGCAGTTTAGTTCGCTGGGCCAACAAACAAAAATACATATACAATGTTAAAATAGCACAAGTTCATTGCTAGTAATAACCCAATTTTTCACTACAGAGCCTATTATGATAAGCACATGCTTACAATTATCTCCTCATTAAGTATGCCATGCCAGTAAATAATAGACAATGCAAGCCGTGTCGTGCCAAAGGCTGTAATGAGAAACATTCAAAATGCGCATATGCAGACCGTCCTGCGCACATGCATGTGCGCAGTGCGGTTGAACATGCGCAGTTTGCTTTTTTTTTCAAATATTTTTGAAACTTCAAACTATTATTTTCATGAACTGCGTATGCATTCTCCGGTATGTGCACGCGGTGTTCGTACTTGTTTGAAGACACTACTGTTAAGACACTGCTTTATGATAATTCAGAACTCCAGGTTATTAGTGTAAGGTCAACGGGGCAAGAGCAGATAAAACATCAAAGCAACTTCTAACAGATAGACGGAATAATAATAAAACAAAGATTAGCTCCTGAATTTTTAGCAGTTTTGCATGCAAGTCTTTCACTGACTTGTCTTGGAAGCCGGATTTATAACTCTGCGATACATAAGATAAAATGCATGTGGTACGCACTGTCTTCGACGCGACTCCCCTTTTGTTATGACACGAGCAAAATGGCAGCTTCAGTATTAAATGTGTATATCCTCAATAATACATGTCCTACAATCTGCTCCATGGGACACTATCAAGATTTTTGATGATACCAATGACACTTTGGAAATTTGGTCATCCATATTTATAGAAATAGTTGACAAACACCTGCCCTTGAAAACTCTCGGAGTTAAATATAAACAACAACCAAAATGGCTGACACCCAACATTATTGAGGCTATGAAGACCAGGGATAGATATAAATCCTTAAATGATGACACACAGTATAAATTTTGGCGTAATAAAGTAGTAAGCCTAATTAAACAATCCAAAAAAGCTCAGTATATTGCAATTATTGATGAAAATAATAACAATCCAAGTAGTATATGGAAACTATTTAAAGAAATAGGCATAAATAAACTAAACTCGAATGCATCAATACCAAACGTCAGAATAGATGGAAAAGAAACTGAAGACCATACCATAATGGCAAATGCTTTCAACAAATTTTTTGTCTCGGTAGCTTCGAATCTAAAAGAACCAACTGAAAATTCCAACTTTGATAAACTCAAAGCTTTCTGTGACAAGCAAGTTCCTGATGGCACAGTTTTCACAATCCCTGAAATTTCTAAACAATACGTTGAAAAATTCTTAAAGCATATTGATGTATCAAAAGCTACTGGATGCGATAATATTGGACCACGTCTCTTAAAAAGTGCTGCTCCTTATATTGCTGAATCTATCACATATATTTGCAATCAAAGCATTAAAACTTCTCATTTCCCTGAAAAATGGAAAGAAGCCAAGGTTACACCACTACACAAAGGGGGCCCAAAGATGATTTAAATAACTATAGACCCATCTCTATCCTGCCTGTTATTTCCAAATTGTTAGAAAAACATGTACATGACTCACTAATGGCATTCTTGACAGAGTTTCAACTGTTGCACAAAAATCAGTCTGGATTTAGACCCAGTCATTCATGTGAGACAGCATTAATAAGCATGGTTTGTAAATGGCTGGAAAGTATCAATAAAGGATCTTTGATCGGAGCTGTAATGATTGACTTCAAAAAGGCATTTGACCTTGTAGATCATAGCCTGCTATTAAAAAAGCTAAAACACTACAAGCTGTCTAATGGCACACTGGCATGGTTTACATCTTACTTAATAAGTAAAAGAAAACAAAAAGTATCTTTGAACAATATCACATCTGATGATGAAATGATAACAGACGGTGTCCCGCAGGGTTCCATTTTGGGGCCATTGCTTTTTCTCATGTTTATTAATGATTCGCCATTATACACTGATTCTGCAAATACTGATTTTTATGCTGACGACACAACTCTGTATGTTAGTGGTGAATCACTTGACATTATTGAAAGAAATTTGCAGACTGCCTTATGCCCCATTCACATGCTCAGATTTACTTACATAAGTATATTTGCATATAAGTAAATTTGTTCACGTGAGTAAAAGTTACCTGGATAATGCTGCGGGTTTTAATAACCTACTCATGTAAGCAAATTTGCTTATGTATGTATTTGCGTTCACATGACGAATTTACTTACGTGAGTAAAATTTGCATATATGCAAAAAATACTTACGTGAGCAAATCTGCGCATGTGGATGGGGCATTAGATAGTTTAGCTAAATGGTGCAAATGTAATGGCATGCTCATCAATACTACAAAAACCAAGGTCATGTTGGTAACAACACATCAAAAAAGAACTAGCCTGATAAATGGTCAGCTTTCTCTACATCTGAATGATGATGAACTGAATATAACACATGATAAAGTTCTTGGAATTGTTATAGATAATAATTTAACTTGGTCACAACATGTTAATAAGATATGCAAAAAGATTTCATCTAACTTATGGCTTTTATCTCGAATTAAAGATTTCTTAACAACTGCTCACAGAATACAGTTTTATAAAACATACATCCAACCCCATATAGATTATTGTAATACTGTTTGGGGTGGAACATCTCAAACAAATCTAAACAGAATATTTCGTCTCCAAAAGCGAGCCAGTAAAATTATTTTGGACTATAATGTTGAAAATACATTAGAAAGTATGGAAGAATTGAAAATACTAACTATTTATGACAGATTGTACCTTCGAAAAGCAAAGTTTATGCATAAGGTTTCCAAACGGGAATGTCCACCTTATATTAGTGAATTATTTCATGAACGAATACTTCACGAAAATGTACCTATTCTAAGATCCTCATCCGAACACTCATTTATTACCCCAAGACCTTACAAAGAAATCTTTAAACGGAGTTTAACATACTCTGGACCCATCATTTGGAATAGCCTACCCTCTGATTTAAAATCACTTGATAGCACTAACAAGTTCCATTCACATTTCATCAAATGGATGAAAAACCCTTGACATTTTGTGTGTGTGTGTGTGTGTGTGTGTGTTATGTAAATAGTTTTTTTTTTTCCTTCTTCATTATGTAGGGATGAACTTTCTTAAAAGTACCATCATACATGTATATTGTGATTATGGATTGTGCATGCTTGAGAGTGTGTGTATGATGATCATTATCTTTTTGTTATATTCATGCTGACAAAATTCATGCTTGAGAGTGTGTGTATGATGATCATTATCTTTTTGTAATATTCATGCTGACAAATTTCATGCTTGAGAGTGTGTGTATGATGATCATTATCTTTCTGTAATATTCATGTTGACAAATTTTATCTTTATGTCTGTTGTGTGGTTAAGCAAAGCAAAACTTCATAGTACACTTTCTGATGACTTGCACTTGCATATCAGACGAGCGAAAAAGATCTGTCATGCCTGGACAAGTCAGAATCATTTATTTGTGCCTAGGTCACTTTGATAGAACTAGTACGCTTTCCCATCTTCAAACACTATGTACATTCTGCATGTATATTTATTAGAGGGCCTCATGGAAGATAAGTTTTGTTACTAAATGTGTTACCCTCTGAAAATAAAGTCTATTATTATTATTATTATTATTATTATTATTATTATTCAATATCTTGTCAGTGAATCTTGTATCTATTGTTTAAACCAAATAACCATTTGAAGGCATAAGGCAGACCAAGGATTTGGGAGCAGACCTTATGGGAGTAGACTTTATGACAGTAGACGTTATGGGAGAAGAGGTATACCTAAAAGTTTGACGGTATTTCAAATTCTCGCTTGGCAATTCCACGATCCATCACATCCTGCCGCTGAAACAACAAACGTCGAGACAGCTCCTTTTTTTATCTGGTTCTATACTGTTGTTCAGGCAGTATGTCCCGATATTGAAAACCAAAGCCCCTGCTCAGTTTGCATAGCAGCGCAGGCTGACATGAGTGTTTGACGGACGTACCTGGCTTAATTTACCTTTTCACGCGACGCCTGTCTGATGTAATCTAGCACAGATGAAACATGCTTTAGCAGAGAAAAGATAATAAACTTTTAGGTGCTTATCAACAATCTCCGCCAATTCCATTCTTAACGTTAATTATCATAATGCATCGAAATGTTGTGATAGGGTTCAAAGCAAAATATGTAGGCTTTAATTAGACGGGCTTGATTTTTTTCAGGAGCAGACTGATCGTGTTCAGCACTAATTGTCATGCCACTTGAAAATTTTGAAACCTTGTAGATTTTAGAGAGGAAAAAAAAAGAAAATTATACAATTACAAAAACAAATACAAATAAATACATAAAAATACATGAAAAACGAGTAAACAATTAAAAATCGGATGAAAAGATAAATAAATAATAAATAAATTAAATAATTAATAAAGCAAATTTAATCAAATGAAATAAAATGAAAAGATTTTGAGCGAGACCACCTCTGTTAGTATGATCGGACATAAGCAGCGGCTCAACACATCAGCGTGCAAGTTTTGTTTTCCTGTGCTGTGGCCTATCTTATGTTGATAGATATAGATCGTAAGGTTTTGGCAGCGAAAGTTATGATGTAATAAATATTCATAATACATGAAATATAATGAAAACATGCTATCAGCCGGTAGATAATCTATGGAATACAAAATGGTTCTTACATTATCGGGACAGATTGCCTTACTAACCGTATAAAACCAAACCAAAAAGGAGTTGTCTCGATGTTTGTTGTTTCAGCGGCAGGCTGTGACGCATCGTGGAATTGCCAAGCGAGATTTTGAAATACCGTGAACCTTTTAAGTATTGGGATAGATAAATCTGAGCAAATAATGAGCTACACCACATTGCTCCCAAATCTGCATCCTTGTACAGAGAGAGAGAGAGAGAGAGAGAGAGAGAGAGAGAGAGAGAGCCAAACTGTTCAGTGTATAGGACAAGTACGGTTATAATGTCCCAATTTTCAGAATTATACAGTAGTATGGTAATTGTACGGAAATTACATTGATGTTCCCAATATATAGGTGACTACGGTAAGGCCAAAGGCTCGCACAGAAAATATAAACAACTTTGTCCAAGAAGAAACAGGACCTAACGTCAACTCCGAAAATGTCTATTTCCATTACTTCTACTCCCATAATGTCTACTGCCATAAGGTCTACTCCCATAAGGTCTGTTCTCATACCCTTGGTCTGCCTTATGACTTCAAAGTTCCAAAGTTCTGAACCACTCTTATGAATTCGAAGTAAATGTATATACTCTACCAAAGTTCTGAACCACTCTTATGAATTCGAAGTAAATGTATATACTCTGCCAAAGTTCTGAACCACTCTTATGAATTCGAAGTAAATGTATATACTCTGCCAAAGTTCTGAACCACTCTTATGAATTCGAAGTAAATGTATATACTCTGCCAAAGTTCTGAACCACTCTTATGAATTCGAAGTAAATGTATATACTCTACCAAAGTTCTGAACCACTCTTATGAATTCGAAGTAAATGTATATACTCTGCCAAAGTTCTGAACCACTCTTATGAATTCGAAGTAAATGTATATACTCTACCAAAGTTCTGAACCACTCTTATGAATTCGAAGTAAATGTATATACTCTGCCAAAGTTCTGAACCACTCTTATGAATTCGAAGTAAATGTATATACTCTACCAAAGTTCTGAACCACTCTTATGAATTCGAAGTAAATGTATATACGAAGTGTCATGAACTTATGTATTTTTAATGACCAGAGGAACAGATTAGGAGCTGGTTTTGAGGATAATTCTGTGATAATTAGCTCGCCTGTGCGAAAGTACAGGGAGCTGTTGTTATCACCCTGATGTCGGCGTTGGCGTTAGCGTCGGCGTCAGCGTCACACTTTAAAGTTTTACGTCAAAGATTTTTTAAAGTTCTAAATCTCAGCAATCACCGGCCAAACCCTTTAACATTTGGAATGTAATCATATCATAGCACATCCTTCCACTCTGTAACATCATACACCTAGCTGTGGCCTTGAGGTAAGGTACAGGGGTCTAAAATTAGGTCACACTCACTTTAAAATTTCACGACAAAGTTTTTTTAAACATTCATATCTCAGCAACCACTGACAAGATCCCTTCCATACTTGGAATATAAGCATATCATGACAAAACCTTTTATTACATGATACTTTACCCCAGGCTCAAACCCTGAGGTGGGGTTTAGGGGTCAAAAATTAGGTCATACTCCCTTTCAAGTTTAGCAATCAAGTATATCTCATTTTCACATGAATAGTTTCTTTTGATATTTGCACTGTGGTTAGATATTGGTCCAAAGTTTTACAAAGTACCACCTCCATCCCACTCTTTTACTTTGAGGTCAAAGTCATGGACTTAAAAATTTTGGGTTTTGTTAATGCATTCTAATAGCATACTGTTCCATAGTGCTTGGGATGGATTTAGTTTGTACATGAGCTGATGTTAGATACTGACTTGAGTTTGACAAAAGTACTACCCCCACCTCAATGGGTGACCCTGAAGTCAAGGTCATTGATATAGAATTTTAGCTTAAAACTTTTGTTTATAAATATGTTGACAATAATGGACATGTTTGAATGAAGTTTTATGTAGGACAAGCCATGGTGACAAATGCCTGTGAGATAGACGCAAGCACCAGTTCAGGCGAGCTATGCTGTCAGGCAACAGCTCTTGTTTTTCTTACTTCCCAGTAAAAATATGTTGTGACCCCTTATTAGAGCCGTCTTTGCGATACGGTTCTAATGAGGGATCGCAACGTATGTTTTTATGGAGATTTATGGAAAATTATCCCTAAATTATACGTGCTGCCCCCTTCTTATCTGAGCTCTGAATGACTTCTGTAAACTGACATTTGGTCTCTTTTTTCAGGTTTATGCGTGGATATCCATCATCTTCGTCTTTTTGTCGATATTCTCTTTCTGCGCAGAGACACATCCCGACTTTCAACTTCCGCCGGAAGAAGTCCATGACTTCCGGAATCTGTATAAATTTTTCACGCTGGAAAGTACCAATGCTATATCTGATAGTGAAAGCAAGGGAGGGGCAAACTCTGTCGCTGTTGTTAATAATACAGGAAACGGAACTTCTACAGCCTCTCCGTATTCGAATGGAACTGCTTCAGGGGAGGAAGCCTTCAAGTTACAACATCCGGCGCTGCTCATTATTGACCTAATTTGTGTTTTTTTCTTTACCGTGGAATTCCTTACTCGCCTTGTTTTTTGTCCGAAAAAGTTCAGATTTTGCCGCTCACCTCAAAATATTATAGACTTTGTAGCAATTGTACCGGACTATGTGGAGTTCATTATTCTTGCAATCAATCCTACAGGACGTTCAGGTCTCGCTGTTGTAGAATTTATATTTATTCTCAGGATGCTACGTTTGTGTCGTATTTTCCGTCTCATACGTCACGTTCCAGGGCTGTGGATTTTGCTGTATACGCTCAAGGCCAGTTTCAACGAGTTATTGTTAATGTTTGTTTTTCTGCTCATCGGAATGGTTGTGTTTGCCTCTTTGCTTCATTTCGCGGAGGGAGATGGGAAGTTCAATAATATTCCTGTTGGATTCTGGTGGGCTGTTGTTACTATGACGACGGTTGGGTATGGTGATATGTATCCAACGACTGGGTTTGGTTATGTGATTGGATCAGTTTGTGCAATATCAGGTCTTCTAATGATTGCATTTACCGTTCCTATTATTGTTAGCAATTTCGTTTTGTATTACACCCATGTTCAGTATGGCATTTCAGACAAAGACACAAAATGTAGCAAAGTGACACACCATCATGAAGAAATGGAGACCTGCTCACTCCACACATCTTGCACGGAGACAAGTGAAACGGCGCGGAGACCAAAATCTTCAGACGACACCCGTGGAAATACGCCAACTTCCGGTCTATCAATGGACAGTAATTCGAACAAACTCAAGGAAAAGAATGACATGCTGTCTTCTAAGGAATTAGAATAGCGATGGCGGAGCAGATGGTTAAGGCCGAAATCAGACTATCCTTATCTGGCTAGACAAACCTTCTGTCAGTCAGATACGAACTACTACGGGTTCGTATTTGGATTTCTGAACAAAAGACGTCATAACGAAAAGCCAAAAGACGTCATAGCGAAATGCTTGTTTGCCCAATAGGCATTTTGCTATGACGCCTAAACTAATAAACTGAACATGTTTCATACCAACCAGTTACTCAATCTTCTTTTTTGCCGGCATTTTAAGCTGATTCCGTCCATACTTTTTTGCTTTCTGGGGCTGTGAAGGCTGATCTGAGACAAATACCTCCCCGTGTTTTGGGAAATTTATCCAACAGTTCATGCTTTGCTATTAAGTTTCTGTATGACCTTCGTAATAAAATGGGCATCATGCTTAGTGAAGCCGGTGCGCAAAATAATAATAATAAACTTTACGTTAAACAAGTGGAACCTAGCATGACTGAACTGATAAGAAAAACATGTGCGACGAGCAAAGACTTAGATTCCCACAGTCTGGTCAGGCATTGGTTCAACTTGCTTGAACTGAACAAGCCTATTGTTGCATATGGCATAAATACCCATTTTATGACAAATTACATTTTTACTATGTAAATTGCATGTTTTAGTGCAAAACGAATGTACAAAATCCTCATATTATATTTGTAAATAGTTCGAAGACATGCTGTATATATTCTATGTGTACATATTCAATAATTATGTGTACATATGTCAGTATTATATGTACATATTTCAGTATTATATGTACATATTTCAGTATTATATATATATAAGATGAATAACTCAAATGCAGTAATATATTTTCATAATTATTTTACACGAAATGGAAAGTTGTGGATAATTCCTGCGTACCCAGTAGACAAACGTTGAAACAACGTTGAATCAACGTCGACGCAATTTGCGTCGACGTTGATACGGCGTTGTTTCAACGTTGTGTGGCTGTTGGGTTAAGTTTGTTTACTCCTCAATATTTTATACAGCCTCGGCGATTCATTTTGTATTTATGATGTAAATGTTATGTTACCACAAGGAAAGATGTGTTTCAGCATGTTCAAGGACCGAATAACGTCCGTTTGGAGTAACGTTAGATTTCTAAGAACCAATAACTAACATAGGCTGTAAGTTTAAACCTATAAATGCTCAGAAAATGGTCCAAATGACCAAAATATGTCTAGAGCAAATGAAGTGAGCCAACAAACTTTAGCCTTGAGGGACAAATTGGAAAAGCAAAACAGGGCCTTCCGAAAACGAAGTGAACAAGCTAAATAATGGCTCAAGCAAATTAAGTGAGCAAGCTGAATAATGACTCGAGCGAAGTGAACAAGCAAAATAATATCTCGAGTAAGGTGTACAAACTAAATAATGGCTCAGTCAAATGAAGTGAGCGAGCAAGCTAAATAATGGCTCGAGCAATTGAAGTGAAGAAACAGAATAATGGCTGAAGCAAAGGATGGATGGCTGCATGGATGACTTGCGATTTTACGTCCTTTCCAACAGTATTTCAGTCATATCAGGACAATGGGTGAGTGATATTGAAAGGCTGTGTGCAATGGAACCCCATTTGCGATTGAAATCTGGGACCGCTAGATCAGCAGGCAAGCGCTTAACCGACTGGGATACCGGGGATCCTTTCAAGCAAAGGAAGTGAGCGAACTAAATAATGGCTCAAGAAAATAAAGTGAGCAAACTAAATAATGGCTGGAACAGATTAAGTGCGCAAACTAAGCAAATTAAGTGAGCGAGCTAAATAATGAGTCGATCAAATTAAGAGGGCAATCTAAATAATGGCTTGGGAGTGAGCGAGCTAAATAATGGCTCGAGCAAATGAAGAGGGCAATCTAAATAATGCCTTGGGTAAATGAAGAGGGCAACCTAAATAATGGCTTAGGTAAATGAAGAGGGCAATCTAAATAATGGCTCGAGTAAATGAAGTGAGAAAGCTAAATTGCGCCTCGATGAAACAAAGTGAGCAAACCAAATTTTGCCCCGAGCATTTGAAACGAGCGAGCTAAATCATACCTCGAGCAAATGAAATGAGCAAACTAAAATGAGCCGCGACGCGACAAAACCAACAATGTGGTTGTGCGTCCAGCGCAGACTCAGATCAGCCTGGGCATCCGACCAGTCTGATCAGAGTCTTCGCTGTCCGCATGAAGGTAGCTTAGACCCTTAGCCACCCTTTAAGCCCTTAGCGAAGAGTCTGATCAGACTGGGCGGATGCCAAGGCTGATCTGAGTCTGCGCTGGGCGCACAACCACATTGTTGGTTTTCTCGTGTCGCGGCTCAAATAATGCACCGAGAACTTGAAGTGACGAGCTAAATAAAGTAAGATACTACAGACATTATTTTGGCCAATTAGGCTCTTTTTAGAGCATTTGCAGGCTAGGCCTATAATTTAATATCCTTTGCATGGAATTTTAGGTTTTCATGTCACTGAGCTGATCAAGCCTGTGCATTTTCGTTTTTGTTACAGAATCAGTTTCCTATGAGGTGCCGTTTTATTATAATTTATCTACTTTTTGTGATTATCACAAAATTTAATTTGTGATATCACTACATCGATTTTGTAATATCACTATTTCGAATATGTGATGTCACATATTGTTTATGATATCACTATATCGATTTTATAATATCACTATTTCGAATATGTGATATCACATATTATTCCGTGATAATAAAATCGATTTAGTGATATCAAAAAATCGATAATCCGACTGCAATGAAGATATCACAAAATCGATCTAGTGATATCGCTAAAAATGAACAATGATATCATATATAATTTAGTGATGTTACTAAATTGATTTTGTGATATCAAAATAGTGGATATGATTTTGTGATATCACTATTTCACATTTTGTGACATCACTTATCCATTCAATATTGTGATAAGTAAATTCAATTTAGTAATGTCACTTATTCTGTTTGTGATACATGTATTTCTAATTCGATTTTGTATCACTTAAACGCACATACTGTGTTATCACTAATTTCAGTTAGTGATGTCACAAAACAGGGAATTTATAGGAAAACGGCACCTCATAAAGCCTGTGAGTTTTCGTTTTTGTCACAGGCCCAGTTTTTAGCGTCGAATGAACATGAAATGAGCCGCGACACGAGAAAACCAACAATGTGGTTGTGCGCCCAGCGCAGACTCAGATCAGCCTGGGCATCCGCCCAGTCTGATCAGAGTCTTCGCTGTCCGCATGGAGGTAGCTTAGATCCTTAGCTACCCTTTAAGCGCTTAGCGAAGAGTCTGATCAGACTAGGCGGATGCCAAGGCTGATCTGAGTCTGCGCTGGGTAAGCGGACTGGAATGAATTGGCATGGCTTTTACTTTGGATGGCACTCTTACCGGAAATAATTTGCTTCCTTGTGGGATTAGATTCCTCATAATATTGTAACTTGAAGAATTTGCTTCATCGAGGGAGCAAATTCTTCATGTAAGAATATTATTCCAGGCTCTAGGAGTAAAGTGTAGCCAGTGGACTGTAAAGTACCTCGTTCATTCCATGCCCAGCCAGCCGACCCATTCCATGTTGTAAACTATGCCGTTGAATGACGTGAATGATGGTACGTGCATGTTCTGCCACAAGAAAAGTGCACAAGGATTTGAAGGAAGACGTAGATCATACCCATCAGGCACATGACGTCGAAATGACGTCGTATTGACGTCTATGTGACGTCATCACGTCACATCGACGTAATTACGACGTCATTTCGACCTTGATCCCCGAAGGGATACTACGCGTCAGTGCAGTCTGATAACAATCTTGTCATATCAACTACCAATGGGTTCCGAGTCTCTGGAAACTCTTACCAAGCTGTTCAGATATGCGTAGGCTTATCTGGATTGTCACTGTTCGCAAATGTTTCGATTTCTTTTTTTCTCATAAGGTAGTTAACATGGGTGAATAAACTGTAATATTTATTTCATTTACTAATATAATAATATATGGCGTCAAATCCTTCTCTTCACCCGTAGTCATGGCATTGATTCCTATGTTTTTTACGAAATTGACTGTTGATTTTGTTATAATGTACAAAATGTATGCTGGCATGAAAGCGCCATTAGAAGAAGACTGTATAATTCCCTTGGTAACAGAAATGCTGAAATGGCACAATATTAAAAACAAATCGACTCCATAGTATCTATAAGGCTCTGTAATGTTTCAGCTTTTCAAGTTTCAAGTTTTAAACTTGAAACTTGAAAAAGCTGAAACATTACAGAAAAGTTCTTTTGTAAAAGCCTCTATTTGTTCCGTTGCTGATAAGGCAATTTGTTCAAATGGGACAAACTGTAAGCTGACTTTTATTAAGCATTGCAGATATATCACAAATTACAAGTATTTTATAGAAATGTGCCTAGGTTGTCATCTATCAGACATACGTTTTTTGCCAACTGTATTGACTCGGTTGTCATAGCAACCAAAATGTGGAAAATATTAAAATATTAAAAAAATATCAGCTCCTCAGTATCCATAAGGCTGAAAAAAACAACAACCTGAAACTTTATAGTAAATTCTGCAGAAAAACTGCACCTATAGTGCCATTTGCATATGAGCCGCGACGCAAGAAAACCAACAAAGTGGTTGTGCGCCCAGCGCAGACTCCGATCAGCCTGGGCATCCGCCCAGTCTGATCAGAGTCTTCGCTGTCCGCATGAAGATAGCTTAGACCCGTAGCTACCCTTTTAGCACTTAGTGAAGAGTCTGATCAGACTGGGTTGATGCCCAGGCTGATCTGAGTCTGTGCAGGGCGCACAACCACATTGTTGCTTTTCTCGCGTCGCGGCTCATATGTATCCAGCGCTTAGGTGCTTAGTACTGAGCAACTATACTACTCAAAAGAAGTTTTGCATCACCATACTTTTTCCATAGAGCTACGAAAAAACAGTCGTATTTCACCTGTATAAAATTCAAGGGCGTAGCTACGTATACGGCAAATACGCAGGTGCGTATTGAAATTTTGTCAAAATTGACAAAATTTCAAAACGCACCTGCATATTTGCATGCAGAAATTTTACAATTTAGACAAGATTTCTATACCAACTGCCAAAGTGGCTTAAATACTACCTTTTCCTTCAAGGGGTAGAGTATGACACATGATTGTGCGTATCATGAAATTGCTCCTAGATACGCCGCTGAAATTCATATGAGTTGCAATGAAATGCATGGTCATTTTGAATGATTAGATAACAGTCTTATGTTTCGGAATTATAAATATGAAAAGTTTGTCTCCGGTTTTGTTCATTTTGGTAGATATGGACCTTTAAAGAGTAAAAGGCCAATTCAGGATGATATCCCATCTGGTTCTACGCTCACCGGGGTCAGTTCTGTCCTGAATTTCGCCAGGTGTTTACAGAGACATAAGTGTGTGAGTTACAGAAACCACATAGCAAAACAGAGGCATTCCTTTGGAAATAGTATGTCTGCTGGAAAATATAAGTTGATGCAAAATTTCTTTCGAGTAGTATAGTTATGAGTTTATTAGTTATCAAGGGCACAAAGTAGCCATAGGTTTTAGTGTGCGTAATACATATGTCGACAGGCTGAAACATGGCAGTTTAAAGCTGCATGATATTATTAAGCCGTTGGTTTTGTCTGTTATTATTCTATAACCTCGCACAGATCAACTGTTTGTTTTATCATAGTTAATTACCACTTTGTTGGCTGAATAAGTCATTTTTTAAAGAAAAAAAAATCCAGTTATTTGTTCTATGGATGAACCAGCCATTAGTCATATGTTTTATCAACTTTTAATTAAAACAGACCACCTCTTGGTTTATTTGTTAACACCCTGTAGAATTAAGGCGAATGGATACACTTTCAGGGGAAGCAACTCTGCCGAATTTAATTTTTGCCTCCCTTCTAGATGGGTGTCTACTCTTGAAGGAAAGAATTTGCTCCTAATGCAAATTCTTTCCTTCAAGAGTAGACCCCATTTTGGAAGGGCTTCAAAGTCCAGGAAAGCAAACAGGAAGTCACAAAAATTGTCTCCCTTTGAAAAACATGGCGGTGTATCCATACACCTTCACTGCCACAATGAATAAAAGTACAAATAGGTATTTGTTTTCTGTTGTTTGTTATCACTTGTAGCCAGAAAATGATGTTGTTTGTTCAATCGTGCATGGGAGTTCCGGTAACTCAGTAGGTTTAGCGCTGGTCTGCTAATCTAACGGTCCAGGTTTCGATCCCCACTTGAAGCGAGAATCTTTCAAACGTAAACGGGGTTCCATTTGCACACCGCCTTTCATTATAACCCTGATATGACTGAAATATTGTTGAAAAGGACGTAAAGTTGCAAGTCATCCATCCATCTACCTGCCATGCTTGTTTAACAAGGCCACAATGCCTGGGCAGGCACAAAACCGCAGTGTGTATTGTGTTTTGCGTGCACATGTACGGTTTTGTCTGTTTTGATAAGGCGGACGTCATCGCCGACGTTCAGTGACACTGGAACCACCGACCGCCAACCTGATGCCACTATTTCCAGCTTTGAACACACTGGGTGCGGATTTCCTGGTCTACTGGGTCGGAAAAAGCGTCCATATGTCCCGCCTGTGGGACTCGAACCTGCGACTCCCTGCGTGAAAAGGTCTATCTATCCACTAGAGAACTTCCCTTAACGTTGTTATTGTTGTTTCAATCCAGGAACGCTCGTAAGGTTTTATAGCAGTGTTACTTAATAAATCAAGTTAAGGACATAAGTTTTACTTTACATATGAGCCGCGACGCGAGAAAACCAACAATGTGGTTGTGCGCCAAGCGCAGACTCAGATCAGCCTGGGCATCCGCCCAGTCTGATCAGAATCTTCGCTGTCCGCATGAAGGTAGCTTAGACCCTTAGCTTCCCTTTGAGCGTCAAGCGGAGAGTCTGATAAGACTGGGCGGATGCCCAGGCTGATCTGAGTCTGCGCTGGGCGCACAACCACATTGTTGGTTTTCTTGCGTCGCGGCTCAATTATGTTTAACATTGAGACTCCTGTTAACAGTGTTAAAGTGAATCTGTTGGCAAAAACTCTGCAACACTTTTTCACTCTAAAATGTAGGCAATATCAACAGGTACTGAAATGTCAAATGGAGCTATCTTGATCAGATCAGTTGATTCGGACAAAATGGGGAGAATTTCTGAAAACATTTTTTACCCAAACATGCAAAATTGTCTGAAAATCAGATTTTTTTTTCTTTTTGTGCATGTTGAAAATAAAATAAAATATGACAAATGAAATCTTGCACTGATGTCTGCATTTCAAATTTAAGACAAAAGACATTATCAGAAATACAGGGACCCTTTTTTCTC
This sequence comes from Ctena decussata, assembly GCA_963989385.1. NCBI lineage: Eukaryota > Metazoa > Mollusca > Bivalvia > Lucinida > Lucinidae > Ctena > Ctena decussata. Next base: position 60,074,102 of record OZ022511.1, read on the forward strand.
CCTTAAAACTCTGATTAGATCGTTTTATCAAAGGACTGCCCTGTGGTGGAAGAAAACCAGAAGTAGTTCTCGGCTGTTTAAGTGACGGGAAATACTCTGTGAAACCACTGCAGCCCGGAAGGGTACAATTAATCATTCATCCTTGTCAGCGCTAATTCACCGGACTGGAACCTGGTCGGCAGAGGTATGTAGCTATATAGTCCAAAGACAAACACCGCTACCGACTGAGCTATCCTGGCCTCTGAAATATTTCCCATTGACAGTTAAAACAAATTAAAGTATTTCTTAAAGCATGCAATTTTTCAGAAGTGAAACATTTCCTGGTATTCATTAATAATACAGAGTTGAAACATCATTAAACCTGCAGAGTAGTACATTTTTTAAGTTTTGGGTAAAATAGCAGTTTATACAAAGTTTAAAATATATAGAAAATTTGAAAGCAAACTTATTGAAACAATGTACTTTGGGTTCATTTTTAAGAAACACACAACAATATTTCGACCCCTTGAACGGTTTTGTTCATAATTTTGACCAAAGGCTGCATATATGGAAATTCTCATTAAGTGGGCCTTTAACTTATTTGGTTGAGTATAATAACGTTGATCAACCGAAAGTTTATCCAGCGTCAGATGATGTTACACCCAGCATCAGAAGACAGACGTTGCAGGTGAAAATTGTTCATGTTCCTTTCCCCCCATGTGAAAAAAAAATGAACATCAACACATTGTATGTATACAAGATACAGCTTTACAGTTAATTTTCGATATCTCGAGCATTGATAACTCAAAGTACCTCTTATATCAAAGAATAAAGTTTAGGCATAAACCCTATTTTCAATTACATTTTAACTCCTGTTATTTCAAACCACTAATATCATAAAGTAAATTTTCTGAAATCAGAAAATTAACTTTGAGGTATCAGTAGTTTGGGATCAATTTCGACTTTGAGATTCTGTTATGTGACTGTACTTGGATTTATTCTTTAGTATCATCTTTAATATCAAATGTATATAACTCTTTACGCATGTACATGCACATAAAATCACCCGCCCTTTTGTCTTCCTATTTTCATTTGCATCTAAATATACTGAGCAAAAGTGAAAACGTTACACATGTAGACGCATGCTAAACTTTAACACAAAATGCAAAGATAGGTTGTGTCAGATAAAGAGTATAATACGAAAGGATGGTCGTTGCATTAGACAGTAGATGCGTAGTATCAGAAAAAAGAAGTTTGGTCTCCCTTCTTTTACTGACATAACCCAAGGGCGTAGCTACCTATACGGCAAATACGCAGGTGCGTATTGAAATTTTGTCAAAATTGACAAAATTTCAAAACGCACCTGCATATTTGCTTGCTGAAATTTATAAGTTAGGCCAGATTTCAAAACCAATTGCCAAAGTGGCTGAAATGCTAGCTTTCTCTTCAAGAAGTAGAGAATAAAACATGGTTGTGCGTATAATGAAATAACCTCTACTTACGCCCCTGATCAATATGATTTTCAAGGTACAACTCTTTCTGGGGAAAGCAACCATCTTCATTTTTGCCTCCCTTCTCAATAGGGGGCAAATTTCAAAATAAAGAGTTTGATCCTCTAACGGCAAATTCTTTCCGTCAAAAGTTGACCATTTGGAAGGTCTTTCAGAAAAGCAAACAGGAAGTCGTAAAAAATGTTTGCCTTGGTAAAAGTCACGGTAGTAAAAGTGCCGGAAATACCCATGTGCCTGAATCAATATCAGACACGTGAGTTGTACGCCAGCTTCTGAAAGAGGAAAAACAAAGCTAGTAAGGAGTCCTATACTGTCAGAAAGTTTAGTCTCCCTTGCATCCTATACTGGCGTAATACCGTCGGGCACCACTGGCGGTTATGCAGCAACCTCTCTACCCTTGAGCTTAATCAGGAATGTCAGGAATGATCTTTATCATATGACGTCGCATCTGAGAGTGTAATAAAGCAATGCATTAAAAACGATAATCCACTAGTGGATTAAATATGCAAATTACGTCGTAACGTTATACGTTAACGTCCATAAAAACGTTGCGTTTTCTAATGGCGAAATTGTGACGTTTTAGTGCAAATTCTGCTGATAAAATCCGATTTTAGTGTCATATGATAAATAGAATCTTGCATTCGTGCTCCTGTATTATTGAATTTATTAAACTCGTCGGGGAAAATCGATAAGATGCTCGGCAAAGCCTCGCATCTTATCTTTTTCCCCAACTCGTTTAATAAATTCAATAATACATGAGCACTCATGTTAGATCCTCTATTTAATGTAAAAAGGCACACCTTCAGGGGAAGGAACTTTTGTCTCCCATCTCAGAGGGTTTTGCCTCTTAAAGGAAACAATTCGCTCCCCTTGGAGCAGATTCTTTTCTTTCAGAGTAAATCCCTATTTGAAAGTACGTGTATTTCGTCGCCCAGGAAAGAAAACAGGAATTTCACAAAATTGTCTCCCTTTGTAAAAATGGAGGCAAAGTATAGCAGTGTACCATTCACCTTAACATGGCCTTACTAGGTTTGGTAGTGCTCAATTATAGTTATAACGGAATTTAGCTGTGGTCAACATATACAGCCTGGAGAGGGATGGGCTCCGCAAGGCCGAACACCAAAACTCAGTAATACTTTTAAAAATACCGGATCATTTGCAACCTGGGTTAATGACCGCGCCTACCGTTGGATGACTTGACATAGGTGATATTTATGCCACTAGCAGGGCAAATGTGACTCAGAATTCTAGAATCAGAATTTATTAAGCTTAAGCATATACAGCTCATCACTATACATTTACAAATACAATACATATAATATAAGCACAATAGTCTCTTTAATACAATAATATACAATAGAAATCCGAAAGTGAGCATTTAGGGTTACTTTTCAACTATGAAGTCTATGCTTTCTATTCTTAAGTACCTTATGCAGAAGTCTAATCAAGAGTTCTTGAATTATACAAAGAAGTACGAATTTCAAATGCTTGAATGATATATCTGGCTAAGTTCTTTAACACGTTAGCATTATCTGTTTGGAGTAACTGAACAAATTTAAACATACTTGGCCGTTTAACATAATATTGCTTAATGTACTTCTTACGAATTTCATTGTAGACCGGACAGATGATTAAAAAGTGATATTCGTCCTCTATATCATGTGGACCAGGTTAGAGGGAGGTGACATCTCAGTAGGAACGTGGCATGTAAGGACACTGAGGCCTGCTGGGAAACTTGAAGGCGCATGAAACTCAGTGATACTTTTAAAAATAGCGGATCAGTTGCAACCTGGGTTAATGACCGCGCCTACCGTTGGACGCCTTGACATAGGTGATATTTATGCCACTAGTGGGGCAAATGTGGACCAGGTTAGAGGAGGGGACATCGCAATAGGAACGTGGCATGTAAGGACTCTGTGGCATGCTGGGAAACTTGAAGAGCTGGCGCATGAAATGGTCAGGTTCCACTTTTGATACTGGGGCTCAGTGAGGTAGCTGGAAAAACTCTGGTGAGATGTCAACAGATGACAGACACAAGGTTTACTTCACTGCAGAAGAGGGCAGACTTGAGGATGGAGTCCAATTTCTAGTGCATAAAGACATGGTGAGTGCCCTCTTGGATTGTCGACCTGTCTCCGTTTGAGAGCAGCTTTTTTTAGTATCACCAGCATACAGGTTTATGCACGACCATCTTGACATGATGACAATGAGGTCGACGACTTCCACCGGCAACTCCAGAAAATCATAGACCGGACACCTGAGAAGGACAATTCTGGTTGTACAAGGCGATTGGAATGATAAGATTGGAAGGGATGCACAGGTAGACTGGAGCCATGTTCGTGGACTCTGTTGTAATCAAGGGCGTAGCTACCTATACGGCAAATACGCAAGTGCGTATTGAAATTTTGTCAAAATTGACAAAATTTCAAAACGCACCTGCATATTTGCATGCTGAAAATTTATAAATTAGACAAGATTTCAATACCAATTACCAAAGTGGCTGAAATACTAGCTTTCCCTTCAAGAAGTAGAGAATAAAACATGGTTGTGCGTATTATGAAATTGCCCCTAGTTACGCCCCTGGTAATGATACGACAAATGAGACAGATCTCAGTTTCCTAGAGTTTTCAACCTTTAACAACATAGTACTATACCGACGAATCCCCTAGGACACCACAAACAAGCAAGATGGACATGACACAGCCCAGATAAGAACCAGATTGCGTTTCCTATTAGGAGTTAACATCACATCCATAGAACAAGGAGACAAAAGAAGTAACCATGACCTGGTGGTTATGACCATTCGAGTGAAGAAGGCCAGAAGGCCAACACAGCCAAGACTGAGGTTTAAGAAACTCAGATCTTGCGTGTGCGTTTCACGAAATTATAAGTGGGAACTCTGCACAACTCGTCGGTCTGAGGTAAGAGTATTATGTATACCAACTATACTGAAAGGATTTAAAAACTTCCGCTTTTTATTGCTGGCTGCTGATCTGTTCACTCATAACAGTGTTTAATATTTAACGACAAAATGCTTAAAACTTATCAAATTTAACGATTACGCAGCTTATTTGTATCATTTACTTAAATGACGTCAGTAATAGAGCGTTACGTCACTGAAATGCAAAAGGCGATGACGGCGTTATCTTTTGCAACACCCTTTTTGACCATTTCCTACTGTCTTAATATTGTGACGTCATCCACATTGATTTGCAAGTATCATTGCGGATGATGCTGTCGCGCAAAGCCTATGACGGAGACGGTGTCGACGTAAGTTAACGTCATGATCTGGGGTTTAATCTCGGTTAGGTGCTTGTCTGACGGTCTTTTGAGCTTCCTGTATTCCGTGCACGTCGTCTGAGATTTTAATTGCCGTAATAAACACATAAAATTGTCTCGCGACGTCAATTTTTGAAATTTCAATATTTATCTGGCCCAAAACTCTGCACCTGTTTGTGATATTTAGGCGCGGTAGGCCAAACAAAGCCACATACCGCGTTCAAACTTTTAAAATTCACTTTGATATTGTACAAGATATGTTTCATCAGAAAACTGTATACATGAAGCTATAACTTCGTATGTAAACGGTACTAAGAATACGAGGAACACGTGCTTATTCCCACCCGATTCGATTGAACGATTTCAAATTCGGTATATTGATATAATCAGGTATAAGAGAATATATATGTTGTAAAATTTCGGTGGACGTAGCTGCATTCATTTTTGAGATATTCAAAAATAACGGGTGGAAGTTTTTAAATCCTTTCAGAATACAATACAGCAGTGACTGACACATCCAATGAGATACCTAGAAAGGGACGTCGCAGGAATAAAACTAAAATCATAAAGAGTTCCTTCAAGAACAGAGAACACATTCAGAAGAAGGAACATGAGCCATACTACATAGTTTCGGTTAATAAAGCCTCATCAGTGACCCTTATCACGAGAGCAGGGATTTGAAGAAGAGGCATATGAAGCAGAAGGAGCAAAAGAATACAGGAAAGCTAACAAGAGGATTCAGAAGGCAGTGAAGAAAGCAGAGGAGGATAAGATAATATATGACATAACGGATATATATTGTAGCACTTGAAACCATATCCATCTGGGAGGGCGATATTGGTGACCGCGAGATAGCGTGACCGGAATAACAGATAAGCTAAGAAACTGTGGTTCTACCCATATAATTTTACGTACTGAAATTGATAATTCTGTAGCCTACTTGAAAGGTGACAAGCGGATCGTAGCACCAAATACGGAAATATTGAAAAAAAATCGGGATATTGAATTGCTTTATTCCGCAACTTATCTGGTTCTCTGATCATGATGTCTCGGTTCCCGTCTACTAGATAGACAATGACGACGATTTATTCTTAAATCGTTTACTGACCATATCATTGATGAAACATTTGCATGCTGAGGATGTGCGGTTGTTTAGATTTGCTGTTATCATAACAACGGAAGCTGGAGACATAAGCGCCGAAGAAAAACTGGGTCCAGGGCCGGAAGGAACACCATCAATTCCAGTGCCAGGTAGGCCTATATGGCCGTGGTTTCGATAAAGAGATTCAAGAGACAGGCTTTTACTGCTGACAATTTGTAGGACAGAGCCTAAAACAGAGGCTCGGGGAATGGCCGATGCTACTGGGGCCGAACTGCGACTCCTCAAACTAAACAACAACCCGGCATAGCTGAGCAATAATCGGAGTCAATCACTTTGTTAAATGATTTTGAAATATCAAAATTCTGAGCCGCGATATATAATGACAAAACTAACTAAGTGGCATGTGCGCCCAGCCAAGACTCAGATCAGCCTGGGCATCCGCCCAGTCTGATTAGAGTCTTTGCTGTCCGCATTAAGCAGGCTTAGACCCTTAGCTACCATTTAAGCGCACAGCTAAGACACTCGTCAGACTGAGCGGCTGTCCCACCTGATCTGATTCCTCACTGGCCGCACATGCCACTTTGTTGGTTTTGTCGTGCCGCAGCTCAAATATTTCTGCAGGAAGATCCTCTGGAACCAGGAACGCATCGGAGAAACGAAACAAGCAGACTCGGTTTGAGTCTGTTCGTGTGGAGTGAGTGAAGTCGGGTTTAACGTCCCACCAACAAGAAGTCATATGGAGACGGGACCTCGGTTTAAAGTCTCATCCGAAAGACAGGAGAAGCGGGGGATCGATCTTGCGACCCCTGGATTGGTAGTCCGGAGTGTCATCCACTGCACTACAGCCGCTCCTCTGTTCGTGTGGAGTAATGTAATATTGCAACACTTTCCACGCCCCTAGCAATCCCACTTTATAAAACTGACTCAGAATGAGCCCAATGACCCCAAACGACAAGAAATGAGCTGCGACACGAGAAAACAAACAATGTGTTTGTGCGCCCAGCGCAGACTCAGATCAGCCTGGGCATCCGCCCGGTCTGATCAGAGTCTTCGCTCTCCGCATGGAGGTAGCGTAGACTCTTAGCTACCCATTAAGCGCTTGCCGAAAGGTCTGATCAGCTTGAGCGGATGCCCAGGCTGATCTGAGTCTGCGCTGGGCGCACAACCACTTTGTTGGTTTTGTCGCGTCGGGGCTCAAATATGTAATCTACACTATGATGAAGTAGGGGACGCGTTGCCAAAAACCGAAATTTTGGACCATGTCGACAATTAACCATCCCAAATGGCAGCTTTGAGTATAGTTATCCCCTAAGAGAGGCGTCGTGGTCGAGTGGTTAGAGCGACTCGGTTATATAGTGCAGAAGGTCACCGGAAGGTCGTGAGAGCAGACCCGGGCTCCGCAACCCGACGTCTGGAAAACTCTCATTTGTCAACGCAACAGCAAATGGGTACTTATATTGAATCAGGAAAGGATAAGGCAGCATGGGTTTTCACTTTTATTGCTGTGCCCAAGATGCAGAAAGCGTTGTGAGACCGCAATATTCACAGAACGCATTTTTCACATGTGTGAAAAACGCGTTCGTATTTTTCACACGTGTGACAAATTCGGTCGCATTTTTCACAGAATTCTAACGCATTTTTCACATATCTGTGAAATTTGCGTTCGATATGTACTATGAAAACGTAATTTTCCAAATGCATGCAACACCCCTAAAATATGACAAAATATCACAAAAACGCATTTTTCACTTCTTGACATTTTTATAACCCTGAAATTATGAACGTTATAGAGGATGGAAAAACGGTACATTAAACAAAAAAGAAGACTAGAAATCTGCTCCGCTCTTCCGCGCAGAAGGACGTATATGCAGGTTCCAGTCGCCCGCCGGATCAACAACTGAAAAATTCACTCTGTCTTCCTAGCAGTAAATGGGGCCTGTTTCGAATCAGGGAATGTTAAAGGCTACGAAAGGAGAGGGGTAGGCTCCGTCTTTCATAACCTGTACCTAAGACACTGTAGACTCAAACAAGTGCAGTAATATGGAAAACCTTTACCTTGTTTGTTTTAATTCACACGTATGCAGATGACGTAAGCTGTAGTGCACAGCTTCTAGTGCTAACTGTTGGGCGGTGCCATAATCCAGCGGGAGGAGTCCTTGCGGTATTCCTGTGCAATGTTAGGGATTTCCAATACAAAAGTTTGGAAGGTAGCTTCTTCGTAACAGTCCCCTATGCTGCATCAGTTTTAAAGGTATTGGTATATTCAGTTGCGTGTTGGTATATGGTTCTATGGGGGAAATCTACATCTGGGTAGACAAATCGTTTTCCAATACTTGTCTACCTGTCTGTCCGTCACAAATCGTGTCGCTTCATAACTTTATAAGGTAGTTTGAGGAAACTTGGTACAAATATAAAACATAACGAACGGGCGGACGAACGGATGAGCCAAAATCAACATGTTCTCACAAATTATTTCGAAACTGGGGGCACGGTTTGTTTTCACCAGTAAAGAACCAGGTAATAAAATATGGGATGTAATTAAGAATAAACCTCAAATGCTTTTCCCGGGATTTTATCACATCTAGACCCAAACAAAGTCAAACCCAGGTCCAACTGGATATCATGTGTAAGTCAAACTCTGTTTTTTCGCCCCGGAAAACAGATGAAGTGTTAGAAATATTCAAGCAGTATTGCATGATTTATCTTCCCTTTTGGAAAGGAATTTACCAGTAAATAAAAATAAGGTAAAAAAGGAAGGTGTTTGACTTGCCATAAGGTCAATTAAACTAGTAGACTTCATCAGCAATTGTGGGGACACATAATTTCGACATTATCGGTCGGATCTGAATAGTTTTCAGTTTGTCTAAGATAAAATGCCTGTCTTAGTTATTTGCAAGTTTCAAGAAGATTGGCTGGTCAGAAGCATATTTCAGCTATCACTTGCCATAGCAACCAAAATCTCAAGCAACTGTCTTAAAGGACATGTCATCGTTCCCCAGCCTTGTGAACGCTATATGAACTGCGATACGAGAAAACCAACAAAGTGGTTGTGCGCCCAGCGCAGACTCAGATCAGCCTGGGCATCTGCCCAGTCTGATCAGAGTCTTCCCTAAGCGCTTACTGGGTATCTAAAAGTCTAAACTACCTTCACGCGGACAGCGAAGACGCTGGTCAGACTGTGCGGATGCCAAGGCTGATCTGAGTCTGCGCTGGGCGCACAACCACTTTATTGGTTGTTTCATGTCGCGGCTCAATATTATATGAAATTTGATTGAGATTGACCCAGACGCTAAAAAGAGATATTAGTTCGAAGTTGTTGACAGACGACGTCAGGTGACGAACAACGGACAGCGGGGACTGCTTTTCCTATAAACCCCCCAATAGCCGAAGGCTCACTGCAGTTGGGGCTCAAACTCATAGTTGTAGTTGGAAAGGAATAACAAAACATTCATTTTCAAGCTTCCCATGCCATATCTGTGAAAAATGCGTTTCTATTAAAAATCGCATTAAAATCCGAACGCATTTGTCACACTGGCAAAATGTGAAGAATACGACCGTATTCATCATAGACGTGTGAAAAATGCGTTCTGTGAATATTGCGGTCTCTCAAAGCGTCTAACCCCAACTCCCCCTATGGCCACAAGGCTATGGAAACCTCTACCGTTACCTTTATCCCATAAGAATGCAACTCTTTGAAAACCGCAAAATAATAAACCAACATGTTCAGCATGTAGTAAGAAATTCAGTCAAACTGCAGCCGAGAACATGTCATACACCAGATCTTTCTTCTTCTTTTTTTTTTTTCTTATCATAAAGCAAAACGACTCTGTTTGGCAATGCTTATCACAAACGCACCCATTTATAGCCAGTATTTACAAATGACAATTTCAAAGAGTTTTTATTCTCGACAGAGCCCGAGGGGACTTTTAATCTGTATACAGTGGAAATAGCAAAGAACATGGATTTAATAAGAAAACAAATATGGTGAAAAGTTAATCAATATTGTTTCCATAGTTACATTTTTTAGAAACAATACAAAAGACATTTCTCACTTGTAAAGTTATATGACAAATGTGAGCCGCGACACGAAAAAACCAACAAAGTGGTTGTGCGCCCAGCGCAGATTCAGATCAGCCTGGTCATCCGCCCAATTTGATCAGACTTTTCGCTAAGCGCTTAAAGGGTATCTAAGGGTCAAAGCTACCTCCATGTGGACAGTGAAGACTCTGAGCAGACTGGGCGGATGCCCAGGCTGATCAGAGTCAGCGCTGGGCGCACAACCATTTTGTTGGTTTTCTCGTGTCGCGGCTCATTAATATGTAACCGCGCCAAATGAAATCCAGCTGCATGCAATTCTATTTATATTTTATTATACTTTTTTCATTTTACTTTTTTGTTTTTCATTATTTTACCTAAGCCAGCCCCAGGTGGGCACTTAATGTTGGAACAACGTTGCACCTACGTTGATTGATATGATGTTGAATCAACACTGGTTCGACGTTATTTTAACGTATACGCATGTACACTGCAAAAATAAACGGTAGATTTTACGGTAAAATAACTGGCAATCAGCTGCCAGTCCTTTTACCGTTATTTTTACGGGCGCCCGTTAAAATTGCAGGAATCATCAAGCAGAGTGGGACAGAAAAGAGCAGATGTCGTTTTGGTTAGATAGCCCCTCAACAATACAAAGTTATTTTCGAGTGCGCCAAGTTAACATAAAACTTCCATTACATGATTTCCAACAATGTCTTACAGGCAAAAACCCGTAAAAATAACGGTGAAAGGACTGGCAGCCGGTTTCCAGTTATTCTACCGTAAAATCTACAGTATTTTTTTACAGTGTATGCATGTAGGGGGATTTCTCATGACACGTTTCATTTGGAACATGTATCATATTTATGAATATACATTTTTTGTGAAAAAAATGAGAGGAAGAAAATGAGAAAAAGAAAAGACTTTTGAAACCAAATAATTTGGCCTATCAGTTATAAATGTCTACTATAGTACTTTCAAGATTAAAACACACATGAACTGTATTTTAACACTGAAAGCTCCAAACATAAACATAGCTGAATCTGCAAAATGCGTAGATCCAGACGAGGCAGCTCATAATGAGCCGCCTCATCTGGACCTACACTTTTCCCCCTGGTTTTAGTATTCTCAATATAACATCGCCGATTTTTTTCTTTAAATTTTTGCAGACGTGAATTTTGTCGTCTGCTTTATGGCGCTTTAAGAGTTAATTGGAAAATGGTTACCATGAACACAATATTTTATTTCGTTTTGCTTCTGGAACTTGTTAAATGAGGTTTATATTTTGCTTTATGAGATTGCACTAGTACTTTCATTAAAAAAAATTAACTCATGCAAGATTTAATTAGATCTTAAAATATCATGTTGCCATGCTTCTTAAATTTCCCTTTATCACGATAAATGCTTTTCTTGCAACTGGAGCTGAATTATACTTTTGCCATAATATTAATACTGATTGATTCATCTGAGCTGGTAAAACTAAGGATATGTGCAAACTGTATACAGAACACCAGTCCACATACAGGAATACACTTTTGATCCTGTTATTAATATGCGGACAGTAAAGGTCTTACACTGTAGGGTGCCGTTTTACTAATTATTCGCTGTGTAAAGGTAGGTTCCTGTACTGTGGAATGCATCATAATTTTGATGATGTTTTATCCAAGTTGTTGGAAAGCACTTATAAAGAGGAAATGAATAAGTTTCACTAAAAAGTGTAAATAAAAAAATCGTAGAAAAGTCGTTTTGCAAGGGATTTCCTAACTCTGCTTCGCACACCAGTTAGCGCTATTTTTAGTTCGCGCCAAAAATAGATAACACAGCTGACGTCATGCTGCATAGCATTTCGGGATAGTTTTAACCCATCCGCCATGCCAGGACCTCTGGAAGAGCTCACGGCAAGAGAAAATAAACCGTTGGCAAATGACATCAGAAACTGCGGACTTGTAGACATATATACATATTTATTTTTAGAACTGGAATTCCAACAAAAGAAAATAAACCATAGGGAAAACGACTATTTTCTACAACACCTGACGATTTTATCAGTAGCAACAGTTTCAGAAAAATAAGAGAATTCAATACTACCCAGAAAAAGACAAAATTATTTTGTGAACATAATTGTTATCGCTAGGCCAGGAACCTACCTTTAAAGATATCAATAATTTGGTTTATGACATGTTATTTAAAGGAAAACACTCACTAAAACATAAATTGACTTAAATTTATAGATCTCGATTAGCAATTGAATTTGGTGAAAATTTCATGAAAATCGGACTTAAAACAAGAAAGATATAAAGATTTTAAAAAATCAAAATGGTGGTCTCGGAGGCCGCCATTTTGGAAATTCCTGTCACGTGACAAATATTCTAATCTAAAATAAGTGCATAAATTGCTTACTTTCACAGTATTAATCTGTTTTAATCGTTCCTTTATGAAGTAAACTATAGATTTATGCAATTCATTAACCTACAATTTGTTTCAAACTAAAGTTATTTAGGATTTTCACTTTTGACTGTGAGTTTATGACGTCATTAACTCACAGATTTTCTGGTTCCCAGCTCAACATTTTAAAATCTTTAAACTATCATATCTTTTTAATTTAAGTCCGATTTTCATGAAAGTTTCGGCTAATATTATGTTTTATTAAAATCTTCAATTTGAGTCCAACATGCATTATAGTGACTGTCACTGAGTGTTTTCTTTTAAATAAAGGGGAGTCATTTCATAAGGCTGTGACTTGTTGTAAATACAAAAATCCTAATAAAATCATACAATACAACATATCTCCCCAAAGCTTAGCCGACATCTTCCTTTTTTTATTTGTTCTCTACAGTTTAAAATGCAAGTATGAGTGACATGCTGACGAAAGAATGGTGTATTTGTGAAAAGATCAAAGGGTAATTTGCGGTACAAAAATTAAAAAAAAATAAGTAAATAAACATCGTTATTGAAAATGCATTTAGGTATGAAAGTACTTAGTGCATTAAGAGTAATGTCCTGTCAATTAGTTTCTCCACCTCTTTCTTAAATTATCAGGTTGAACAGATGAAAAAGAAAATTGTTATCAAATGTTGGACCATGTATATTGTCAATGTATATAATATTAATAAATGGATGCAGTCATTAAATACAGGTAGGTATACCTGTATGACACACACTGCATAGAAAACGATAATTCAATATTGAAAAAAAGTAGACTTCCTTGTACTGTCTATATACTACAGTTTAAAATGTGTGCATAAGCTTCTTCTTCTTTATCTGTTCAACTTGATAATTTGTAATAAAAACGTTTTGGAATAAATATTGATAGGACATTACTGTCGCATGTTTTATATCTAACTCTTTCAATATCAACAAATCAAGCATTTTGGAATTCTTAAATGTGGAAAACAACATAAAGAATGCATTTGCTTTCTTTTGGGAAGATATGTAGTACTTTTAAGATTCTATGCTGATTTTTGTAGTCACTACATCCAGCTGCTCAAGGATCTATACCTTGAAACGGCAAAAAGACTAAATGAGCCGCGACGCGACAAAACCAACGATGTGGTTGTGTGCCCAGCGAAGACTTAGATCAACCTGGGCATCCGTTCAGCTTGTCACACTCTTTAAGTGCTATAAAGGTAGCTAAGGGTCCAAGCTACCGCCATGCGGACAGCGAAGACTCTGATCAGACTGGGCTGATGCACAGGCTGATCTGAGTCTGCGCTGGGCACACAGCCACATTATAGGTTTTGTCGTGTCGCGGCTCAAATATATAAAAACTAAAACAAAAGTAAAAATGAAAATACAAAAAAATAAATACATAATAATAAAACATTGAAATGATATTTTAACCGCAAAAAGCTTTCCCTTTTCAATCGTAATTTAAACTGATATTGAACAAGCATCACAACCTTCATAATTGAGCCGCGACACGAGAAAACCAACAAAGTGGTTGTGTGCCCATAGCAGATTCAGTTCAGCCTGGGCATCGGCCTAGTCTGACCAGACTCTTTGCTAAGCGCTTAAAGGGTAGCTAAGTGTATAAGCTACCTCCATGCGGACAGCCAAGACCCTGATCAGTCTGGGCGAATGCCCAGGCTGATCTGAGTCTGCGTTGGGCGCACAACCACTTTGTTGGTTTTCTCGTGTCGCAGCTCATATTATGATAAGCTCATGCAAGAATTAATGTTTTCTAAGAATATCATGTTTCTTAGAAATACGATTGTTTTCTTGACAATAAACATCTTTATAAATTGTGAAAAATGATACTCTCCATGCAATTGGAAACATTTTTTTTCTTACCTTCCTCTATGTTAGAACATTGTCATGCTTATATGACAAAAGTGGTAAATTTTCGTTGTATTTCTTTGGAATAACAAGATAAATGAGTCATATAGAAAGGATCTTTCTTACATGCAGAGAATATCAAAACAATATAAGCCGCGACACGACAAAACCAACAAAGTGGTTGTGCGCCCAGCGCAGACTCAGATCAGCCTGGGCACTCGTCCAGTCTGATTAGAGTCTTCTCTGTCTGCATGGAGGTAGCTTAGACCCTTAGCTGCCCTTTAAGAGCTTAGCAAAGAGTCTGATTAGAATGGGTGGATACCCAGGCTGATCTGAGTCTCCGCTGGGCGCACAACCACTTTGTTGGTTTTCTCGTGTCGCGGCTCCTGGCTGCTCGCACTTTTTGATAAGTTTGCGTGCACTGGCGAGGCTCAGTCACATTCGAACATCGGAGTCCTCGCTCCTTGCACTTTTGATAAAAAATCCCTCTTTTTTCGAGCACTGATGAGGCTCAGCTCCTTTTAATATTTGAGCAAATAATTTCTTGTACACTTTAAAGCAGGCATACAACATGGAAACAACGTGACATCTTCGATGACGTTACAACAAAATTTGAGCCGCGACACACGAATAGTGCTAACACATATGCGATGATGGATGGATGACTTGTGACTTTACGTCCTTTTCAACAGTATTTCCGTTATATCAGGACGATGGGAGGATGGTAATGAAAGGCTGTGTGCAATGAAACCCCGTTTACGGTAGGAATGTTTCTCGCCTCAAGCGGGATTCGAACCCGGTCCGCTAGATCAGTAGGCCAGCGCTTAACCCTCTGACCTACCGGGGCTCCAACACATATGCGACCAGCAAAGACTCAAACTGGACTGCGCATGCGCGCAGTCTGATCAGAGGCTTAACTGTTTGCACACATCAAGTATGGACACGTTGGGTGATCGGGTACACTTCCATGCTTTTCTGCCATTTTCTACAAAGGGAAACAACTTTTATGTCTTCTTGTTTGCTTCCCTTGACAAGGTAACCCTTCCAAAAAGGAACGTTCTCTTTTAAAAAAAAGAATATGCTCCTGTGTGAGCAAGTTCTTTGCCCTTGTGAGAGCATTTTTTTTCTTTAAGAGTTGACCGCTTTTGTGATTGAAAATGGCAGAGTTGTTCCCTTGAGAGTGTTTCCTTCCCTGAACAAGGAACCCCTTGCAAAACCTGGCCCCGAGGTTATAAAACTTTTTCCATGCTCAACTCAGCTGAGCATGAAATTTTCTCTGCTGATAAATATGAAAATGCCAACTAATGTTGGCATTTTCATATTTATAAGCAGAGAAAATTTCATACTCAGCTAAATTTAGCATGTAAACAACTGTACTTATCAATAATTTGCTATTTATTAGCAGGTAAAATTTCATGCTCAGCTGAGTTGAGCATGAAAGAGTTTTATAACCTCGGGGCATGGTCTTCTCTAGAGGAGAAGAATTTTCTCCTGCGGAAGCAAATTATTTTCTTTTAGAGTAGACCCTTATTGAGAGGTAAGGCAAAAATGAATTTGCATGGCAGAGTTGCGCCCCTTGAAAGTGTTTGCTTCCTTAAACAAGGAACCCTTTTTTAAAAGGGGTATTCTCTTAAGGAAAAGAATTTGCTCCTATGGAAGCAAAGCTTGAACACTTTTGAGGGAGGCAAAATGGAAAATGGTTGAGTTGTTTCCCCTGGACGTATACACATTCACCTAAGAATATACCGGCCCCAAAATAAGACTGCAATTGTGTTAAATGAGTGTTTCTAACATGTTACCTTTGATGAATAAATATTGTTTAAACCAAAATAAGGCTCTAGACAGACTGCCAATCGGAATACCGCTCGGCCAATTCCATGATTCGTGGAATTGTCCAAGCGGTGTTCCGAATGGACAGACTGTGACTTACAGGCTGGTTTAGGTTTGTATTTAAGCACATTTTTGCATGACGGGGCCCAAAGGACGTTGCATCGACGGTGTTATGACGTTGCTTCAAAACTGAGTGCCTGCTGGCCTATTTTATTCACTGACTTCCATTATACATAATTCAGAGCTTATGGCCGATCTCGGTTTATGCAATGGTATCCTGCTTAGATCTCTTTTTTCTGGTTTTGGAGAATTACATACGTTACTATCATCCATCTCTGTAGTTTGTGTTGCACAGTGACCGTTTTCGGTCGAAGTCTGTGAGTCTGTGTATGAACCGGACAACGACAACTTGCCTGTCCGAGATTCACCGCGTAATACCGCAGTTCTGCTATGAATCATTGAGCGACTTTTCTTGACGGACAATTTTTCATCCGTTCCGTCATGACTGTCTGTCACCTTTAAAGACAACGAATTTGTAAACAGGCCACCACCAGTCTTTGGTTTGTAAATATCGATAATCATTTCACTCGGAACAGGATTGTCTTTTTCCGTAGGAATGAATTCCGGTCTCTCCAACTGGACGTCTTCACTACCGGCATGGCGAAACCCGTAATAAAGGTGGAAATTACCGGCAATTATCGGCACAACCATACCAATAATAAGGATACCCGTCAAGGCTGTCATGGCCGCCACTATGTAACCGACTGTCGATATCGGAACGAAATCACCATATCCGACAGTCGTCATCGTCACTAAAGCCCACCACAAACCAATAAATATACTAGAGTTCTCAAACTTACTTTGCGTTACATTGTGTTCAGCACTATAAATAAAACTTGCATAAATGGTTAAAGAAAAAGAGACGAATATGAACAGTAGGAAGAGTTCACTAAAACTGGCCTTGATCGCCAGGAGCAACACTCTTAACCCACGATAATGACGAGAGAGGCGAAAAAGTCGGAACACACGGAACGCCATCATGGCGTCTAACACAATAACGAAAGTAGAATGGTCGAAGCCCGAATTAATCCAACTGGGTTTTGCAACTTCAATCACAAATCTGCTCCATGCAGGGATGAAATAAAGGATGTCTGTGAGGGTGTACCAGCTCTTAAATCTTGCCTTCAATGACGGACTAACTGCAAGTCGGAATATAAACTCAATGGTAAACGTAAATAAACAGATGGATTCTATAATGAATAAGCTGACGTGTGGTTCCGTCAAGTTTGACCTGCTTGTGTCGTTGTTATTTGTATCAGTTGGAAAAACAGGAACTCGGCAGTCTGGTAGGGTACCAATAAAAACGCTCATGATGGACAGTACGATAAGACCGTAGTAGATGGCCGCAAAAACCTGAAATGTAAAGAAAGTGGTGCTAAATACATAAATGAGCAGCGACACGACAAAACCAACAAAGTGGCACGTGCCTACAGCGAAGACTCAGATCAGCCTGGGCATTCGCCCAGTCTAATCAGAGTCTTCGCTGTCGGCATGGAGATAGCTAAGACAGCATCCACGAAGTCTGATCAGAATCTTCGCTGTCATCATGGAGTTAGCTTAGATCCTTAGCTACCCTTTTAGCGCACAGCGAAGACTCTGATCAGACTGCCGGGATGCCCAGGCTGATCTGAGTCTCGCTGGGCGCACACGCAACTTTGTTGGTTTTGTCGTATCGTGTCTCATATTATACTTCCTATTCACTCTGGCTCCAGACTGTCACTGAGTCCTGAACCGTTTTAGGTGAATGGGTACACTTTCAGGGGAAGTAACTTTGCCATTTTCATTTTTGCCTCCTTCTCAATAGGGGGTAAACTCTTGAAGTTGATAAATCTTTCATTTACAGCCAACTTCTTTCTTTTCTGAGTAGTTTCCATTGTGGGAGGTTTTTTTTCGTCTAGGGAAGCAAGCAGGAAGACAAAAAACTTGTTCCCCTTTGTTATGATGGTGCAAAAACCTTGGAGCTGTAAAGTGAGTGAGTACATATCTATGTTTTTTTTTTTTTTTTTTCTCTTTGTTTTTTTTTTTTGGGGGGGGGGGGTCCTCTGTATTGAAAAAAATACCTGGTTGCTTTCCTGGACGATAAACCTCTTGAAAAATTAGATACCCTAAAGAAATTTTCATTGGGAAAAAATTTTGTTCTTCAAGGGCTAGCTTCCATGGATAAGGAGGACAAAAGAGACAAGAGTTGCTTCCCCTGAAACAGTACTAATTGACCTTAGAATTTTATAGATTTTTATTCTCGTTACTTGCGAGATTTCACAAATAAGATTTTTTTATCGAGTTCATTAGGCAATGTGCTATAATTCCAAGTTCATTCGGGAAATGTTTCCTGGATGAGTACAGGACCCCAAGCATATCGAACATAAAATTGAGCAGCGAAACGACAAAACCAACAAAGTGGCATGCGCGCGCAACGAAGACTCAGATCAGACTGGGCATTCAGCAAGTCTGATAAGAATCTTCGCTGTGCGCTTTACGGGGTAGCTAAGGGTCTAAGTTACCTCCATGCGGACAGCGACTGAGACTCTGATCAGCCTTGGCGGATGAACTGAGCCTTCGCTGGGCACAAATATCAGTTTGTTGGCTTTGTCGTGTCGCGGCTCAAATTAATGTAGATGATAGTTTGAATTTCTGTCCTCAAACCTCATTAATTTATGGAATGGAAAAAAAAATTCTTAATGAAAAATTAAACCGCGTCACCCAGTAGTTACAAATATGACAAATCACATCATTTATTGATGTAGGAAACCATCAGAGACAATAAGCGTGACATGTCAGTTTGTCTTGGGGGCGGATGAATACAATTTCAGTGGGGAGCAATTCTGTCAGTAACATTTTTACCTCCCTTTTCAATGGTCGTCACGAATATGCCACCCAAGAAGCAAATTAATTTAAGAGCTGACACCTTTCCAGTGGGACTCAGTTCAAATCCTACAACAAAGCTAAAACTATCAGCCCCGGTAGTCGTCTCCCTTGAAAAATCAATAGGACCATCGCTCGGCCAATTTCGTGAATTCACGGAATTGGCCGAACGGTGTTCCGTTTGAGGAGAAAATATGGAGTGCAGCACAGATCTCACGTCATCTTGAACGAAGTTCAAAGATGGATGGACGCCCTATGACTTTACGCCCTTTTTAAAAGTATATCAGTCATATCAGGACGATGAGTGGGTGATAATGAAAGGCTATGTGCAATGGAACCCATTTACGATTGAAAAGATCAGCGGGGCTCGAACTCAGGACCACTAGATCAGCAGGCAAGCGCTTAACCTACTGAGCAACCGGGCTCCTTTGTACTTAAAATGAAGTTTTTACATCTGTCAAATAAAAAGGGGACAGCGCTACATGATTTTCTGACATTTTTTTCAAAGGAAGACAACTAGCTTTTTGACTGCCTCTTTAATTCCTTGAATGAAAACCCCTTTTCTAAAATGGCGTCTACTCTTCAAGGAAAGCATTTGCTCCAAAAGGAGCAAATTCTTTCCTTAAAGAGTTGTGCCCCATTGAGAAGGGAGGCAGAAAAGAAAAAAAGTAGTTATTTCCCCTGAAGGTGTATACCCGATAGTAGTAAGGACCGTCACTCTGGACACGGATTTTCCCATGTATTTTTACATAGACTTTTGGCCTGAAAAAAACTAAGTCCGCAGGGTCGCCTAGTGTAAAAATACATGGCCGTGTCCAGAGATGACAATCCATGAGTTAACTTCCTCAGGCTAGTGAGCCTCGGGGCTCAAAACTATATGCTCTACAAAGTTACTTGCCCCTGTTATTAGTCTAACTGAGGCATATAGCTCTGCAGTGCCTTGATACTGTATAGTAGCAGGTTTTTGATATCAGACTCTCGGCCTCATAGGACCTCACTGTACCAGAGACGTGACTTGACAGTATTCTTATATGCTCTACACAGTAGCATGCCTCGCAGAGGCATGGCCATGCAGTGCCCTTATACTGTACAGTAGCAGGTGTCTGTTAGCAGACTCTCGGTCTCATAGGACCTCACCGTAACAGAGACGTGACTCTACAGCATCCGCATATGGCCCTGTATAGCAACAGGCCTCTGTTGTATGACTCTTGTCCTAGCAGAGGCGTGACTCTACAGTGCCCGACAACTAGCCCTCGTTAACTTACTACTACATTTCGAAAGAAGAACAGACAACTTGTTTAACTCAACACAACTTTATTTGTCCCGCTAACTGATGACGATGAACAGAGGATTAGGACCGTCCCTCTGCCCTCGTTTACAATGAACATATTTACAACAACATGTACATGGGATATTTCTTTGACAAACAATGAGTATATCTTAAACATTTACAACTTTGAATTCTATGTCTGAAATAAGTCTTTGGAGGCAATATGCCTCTGAACACAGATGAATAAAGTCTGCCGTAATTCAGGCTAAACCACATTTCTATGTCTCTGTCGTTCTGATACAGATCTTCTCCAGTTCCCATCAGGTGTTCGTGTATGGCTGTCTTTAAGTCTAGTCCTCTGCTGAGCTGATGAAGAATGTAAATGCAGTACATGCCACACACTTTACTCCACGGACTCTGTAGCATCTCCGTATTTTCTATCCAAGATTCGGCATTCCTCCGAATGAAAGGGAGTATATACTCTTCTAATGGCGGTTGTCCATAAGAATCGAAGTAAATGGCCTTGCCGTCTTTGAAATATAAGGCCACCCAATGTTCTCCTGGCTGGTCCGAGTCGTCTGTATTAATGATGTATGCTTTCACATCCAATGGCTTCTTCTCTGGCAGGAGATCCTTCGAGACTACCTTGGCGTTCAAATGCATAAGTTGAGACGCCTTGGTCAGAAGGGCCGTCAATTCTAGCGTATTCATCTCTGTTGTAGGAGTCTATAATTCTCAGTGCCCAGTAGTTTTTCCAGTCTTCATTCATTGGAGAAGCGAATGTGTTTTTCTTCAAAAACAGCCAGTTTTTATAGGCTTCCACAGCTTCTTCTGGCGTGAGATGACTCATGCCTCTTGCATCTCCAGTGTCTTTTAAGCCAAACATTAGACACAGTTCGTGATTCCAGTCTTTGATGACATCGTAGATGTTGAGACATTCTAATGCCGGTTCGTGATAGTGTAAGTCTCTTATCCAATCATCTCCGGCTCCTAGACAGCGCATGTGATATTTCTGACTGGGATGATCTAATCTGCAACCTTCACACTCGTGCTGAGCATATTCTCTGACGGCTATTCTCAGGTTCTTTAGCATCGCAAATATCAAAGCAGTCATGTCCTTGCCAATAAATATTTTGGGTGGTGGCACATCAAATTCTTCCAGCAGTTCTCCATTTTCGTCACACTTAGATCTGATCTTTGGACGTAACACCTGTTCGATTTCGTCCTCCAAGGAGCCAATGTCATCAGAGTAGGATCCATGTAGTTGTTCGTAACATTCCACTCTAAATTTCAGCTCTTGTTCTACAAAGTATCCTTTATTCATGGTCTCAGTAGTCTGTGATGACTTCTCTCAAACCGTTGATTTCTATCAGGCTGTCAAATTCTGCATACACAATCACGTTGATCGTCTCTTCGAGTTTCGATGCAAACTGAAACTCCAGTCTCAAGTTGCCCGTTTTTATAGGATGCAAGTGGCTCTGATCAGCTCCTTGGTCAGGCGTGAGATCGTAACCCCAGAAACAGTAGCCGCCTTTGTAATCTTCGTAATCGATATTACAGGTCTGAAGTTGATTTTGACTTCCCAAAGCTTGATACAGAGACATGTAAGATCTGAGATATTGATTCATGTCAAATTTTGGCTCAAACGCTTTGCCGTAGACGCTGTGTCCATCGTAACTCACGTCAAGTTTGCTGAGATTGAAATGTTGAAAGAAAAATGGATTGGTTTCAAACGATCCGTTGAAAGCTTCGTTGTTCACCATGCCAATGAATAAACGTTTTGGAAGCTGTCCCTGAAACAGATGATCTTCGACTTTTGATCTCATGTCCTTGCCGATAGTAAACGTCTTCACTTCAACACGTCTGATGGGATACTTGGCACTGTGATGTGCTATAGACTGATTGAGATCGTTAGCTATGGCTGGCAACAGTTGAATATTGCGAACAGACAATATGGCCGTATCTATCTTGACTTTAGAAGGATAAGAATCAGCCATGAGACTGAATCTCGGAGAAGAACGATTCAAACGCAGTTTGATTTCCACCCCATTTGGCAAATATTTCTCTTGCATGGCCAAGTCTAGATGTAGTCGTCCCTGAAGTTCCACTGCCTTACTCAGTTTCACTGCTGATATTCGAGCTTTGATATTTCTGGAGGATAAATCTTCAAATTTTGCGGCATTATCTTCGTACCAAAATTCTGACGCTTTCAACTGATTTTCTTTCGCGTCAGATCCAAACGAAAACAAGTTTTCGATGTAAGCTCTGTACGGATAAGTATCCATGCTGTTTGATACCAGTTTATTATTGAGATACAGATCTATTCCACTGAACATACTGTGCAAAAAGTTGTTTATGGGTCCGACTTTGGCATCTGTTTCTACATTAGAGCCGTCTTCTTTCAGAATTCTAAATTTCAAGTATAGCCAAGTCTGTGACAGATCTGTGTAGTATTCTGTGTGGCCAGGTATGACAAATTCGATAGGAGCTTGGAAACTGTCTAGAGAAGCTATGGGATGATAGTCCACCCATTGAGAATCTTGCATCGTAGTCATGGTAGGTGGCATCGCTTTCAAGTCCAGCTCGGACTTACTGCATTCGCAAGAATCTATTTGCATCATTTTTTTTCTCAATCAAAAATATCTTTTTCGAATTTCAAATGAGAATATTTTCTGTTTATTGGTCTTCGCTTCCTGATGTGCACAGTTTGACGTCTAGATGACGAATGAGACTTCTTTGGTTTATGTTGTCTTATATTCTTTTCTCTGGGTACAAGGTGATCCAAAGCCGACTGTCCAAAGTTTTTCAATGCTTCTTTTCCGCGAGTTTTCAATATCGCTTTGACATTATTTCCTTCCATCAGGTCACGGAGGGCACCAACGCCTTGTTCTTTAGCCACTTGTTTTGCACTTTGTAGTCCTGCTTTGGCAAGAGGCTTTAGAATAGGAATGACTGTTCGCATGGCCGTCTTGAAAATGGAACCTAAGCCATAGCCATATTGTCTCGACACACCTCTGTAGACTGGAAAATCTACTCCAGATCCGTACTGATAAGTCACTCCACGTGATGGCGGATACATATTTATTTCTCTCTGAGTCTGAAATGTAACTTGACCAGCGTCTTTCCAGTTATGAAGGGGATATCTTCTCCCGTGTCGCCTTTTATACTTATGTGAACCTGGTCGATGAAAGATCTGGCAACTGGAACGTAGTGCAAGTTGACAAATTCTTGATGAGAGTGCTGCGAGCGTTTTGAAGTTTCAAATGGAAGAACTCTCAAAATAGGCGCAGTCACGTCTCCTACGTAAGTGTAACTGGCAACGTCCGAGTAGACATAAAGTCGATTATGCGTGGTGTTCAAGTCCACATGATATTTGAAAGCATGTCTTTCGTTTCCAATAGCTTTTCCTATCATTCTTGGATTCAAGCCTAATTTTTCAGCCAGTAGCCTTGGGAATATCAGTCTGACGACTTTTGGATTGTTGTAAAACAGTTTGACACGTTTACTGTTGTTTCCAAAGGTCATTTCTATCGAAGCATTAACACGTTTCAAAGCAATTCCGAAACGTGTATCGATGATGCCTTGTATTTCTTCCACCAAATGTTGTGG
The DNA here is from genome assembly GCA_963989385.1 of Ctena decussata. Lineage (NCBI taxonomy): Eukaryota > Metazoa > Mollusca > Bivalvia > Lucinida > Lucinidae > Ctena > Ctena decussata. The sequence goes on from OZ022511.1 coordinate 60,097,914, forward strand.
ACTGCTGTAGTTTCCTTGTGGAATTTTCAGCACGTATTCTGCGCAGGTGTTGTCTTCCGTACAGTTCTCGCTCATATTTTCTACTCCGAATTCTTGAGCTAAGACTTTATCGTAAAATCTCACAAAGAAAAAATTGTCGACATCCGAAATGTTCATGACTTCAGATGGCGTGATCATTTCCACTAAAGCCACTTCCCACTTTTCCTTATCAATATTGATGGGATGATCTAGTCTTACAGTAAATGAACTTTGTGTGTTGTTTGGAAACGTACTCATCGAACTGTCACTCAGAAGAGTCAAGTAGAAATCCCTCATAGTTTGAGTTTTGAATCGCTGTCGTCCGTACTAAGGCGTTTTCTGAATTTCAATCCGGGAGATGGCAGAATGTAACCGACAGAGCTGCTCAGTAAAATCAGCCACAGTTCTTTATCGGGACTTCGAAGACTGATTTGAACTAAAGATGTGATGATGATGGCGTACACCACAATAATCTGAGCAAAAAATATCAGTCTGTTCTTTGGCAGCTTTTCTTCACAGCCTGGCTGAGTTTGACTCGCTTCTTGAATCATCGCTCTTTTATATAAGATCAGACCGGAGAATCCAACTGTCAAACTTGGAAGGATATCCTGTCCAGTGAACTTTAACTTCTTCCACCCACTTTTTGCCGATCTTGCGACGTCTCCGATCCAATATAGAGTCTATATCGTAAATCTGATCCTTGTCTACACGTTGTAACTCTTGCGTATAGAAAGTGCCTTTGACAGGTTCGCCAGCGAGATCTTCTATTTTATACGTCACTGGATACTGACTCTTGACGATGTGCGTCACTTTAAACAATTCTCTGGTCCAGTTTGGTAGATATCCTTTTTCGAAGGTACGTTTGGTCTTGTTGATACGCACAAAGTCACCAACGTTTAATTTGTGCTGAACTGATTTGGATCTCTTGCCGTACAGATTCTCCGAGACTTGCACTTCGTTCTTGATATTGACAGTTGCAGGTGCACGCTTGATGCTGCGATGATAAGCATGATTGTATCCATGCACCAATTTAGGAAGTATGTCAATGTATCTCTTAGTGCGATGGTGAGTAAAGTATTTCCACATACGACTTTTCAACGTTCTTTGAAATCTTTCGACAATACTAGCTTTGGTTTCTGGATTTTCTGTCGTGAAAAAATGAATGTTTTCTGATTTCAAGAACGCCTGAAACTGTCTATTTTTAAACTCTGTGCCTTTGTCTGTCTGTAAACTTTTTGGACGACGACCTTCCTTCAAGACGGACTTAAATGCTTTAGTCAAGGTCTGACCCGTCTTGTCTTTGATTGGCACGACCCAGGCATATTTTGAAAATACGTCTATCAAACACAGCAAGTAGCGGTTGTTGTCGTTGACGTCTGCCATACTCGACACGTCTGCCAAATCGCCCTGCCATTGATAATCGATTCCTGCAGCCACCGTCTTACGACGCAAGAATTTTCTCTTGATGGGCTTGTGCAACGTATAAGTCTGTTGTTTACTCAGCCAATCTTTCACGTCCCTCAATTTGACTTTCTTTGAGATCTTTTTGGCCGCTTTGTATAAAGCTTGTATGCCGGTATAGCCTGCATGGCAGTTCGGGTCGTAAAACAATTTTGCAAAAAGACTGTTCATTGTTCATCGTAGGATAACCACTTTCTTGGCGATTCAAACAATTCTTCTTTTATAGGTTTCTTAGTGCGTGGTGCAAACAATTCGTCCTGGATGTGTTTTCTCGTGGCAGACAGACTTCTAGACAAGTCTTGTTTGATATGTTTTCTGACTGAAGCAGAAACGGGACTTGCTCGTTTTCTTACAGTAGGCATGCGCCGTTGTTTCGTTTTAGGAGTCACATACTCCTCGTCCTCTTCATGGGGAGTGGGAGATGACGTTCGTTTGTGCATCCATTCCCATCGTTTCTTATTTCCCACGAAGTCTTGAGGCACATTCATTTCTCTCAGTGTTTCTGCAAATGGCTGCCAACCGGTAGGTTCTATTCCTTTTCTCTGTCTCAGCACGTCATTGACAAGATCGACAATATTAGATCCAGGAATAGGTTTTCCATACATTTTAACCGATCCGTCTTCGTCCCACGACAAGTTTGGATGATCTTGTAACCACGAGATCAATAGTTTGGCTTTCTTGCGCATGATCGTAGGAACACTTTCCAAGATGCGTTGATCGATCTTCGATTCAGAATCGCTAGAAAGAACCGGTTTTGTCTCTTTCAATGCCTTCTGATGAGCCGTCTTAAATTTATACAACGTTTGTCCATACAACTGAGATTTTTCTGCTTCTGACAATTCGTCGTTGGCCATGACGGAAGATAAGTCTCTTTGCAAACTAGCCGTGGCAGATACTTTTGGATCTGGAGGCAGTCTAGGTTTTTGAATCTGTTCCTCTTTCCAACGTTTCATCTCTTCCCACAATTTAAAAGGCACGATGGCCATCTTACGTCCGGTCGCCATATTCAACCGAGAATCGAGCCTAAGACCGAGCCAAGCAGAGGTTTTAAAAGTAATCCCAGTAAAGCTCCGCCTTTCTGATTGATGATTTTCTTTTTCTCTGTGATAGGCACTTGTTTCTTGGACAGCAAACGAATGTGAGTTTTCCTCGAGTTTAAATGCTGTTTCTGAGCTTTAGTCAGTCGAACATTGCCTTTTATAATATTCAAACAACATTCACCGATGCAGTCGATGACTTCTTTCGGTGCTTCATTTATCATTTTCTGGCGGTATCGATGTGGAACTTGACTGAGTCCTTCTAGCAAAGCCAGATATTTTCTAATCAATGGCGTTTGTCTTTTCTTGGGTGCCATCTCTGATGTCTGAACAGTAAATGACGACGTCCAAACAGACAGTCTGTAAATAAATACTTTTCTTCGGGTAACATTACAGATCTAGTCTACGTTTTGCCAACATCTGTTTCATGGCAGCTTCAAATCCATGTTGTCTGGCAGTACGAAGATATTCGTTTGCAGGAGAAGAGCTCCTTCCAGGAGAAGCCCTTAGAGGAGAAAATCTAGAAATTTCTAGAGGAGGTGTTTTTGCAGGAGTGAGTCTTTCACCTATTTTTCTCAGACTCGAACTTGGAGTCGAAAATCGAGTAGAAAATGGACTTGGAGTTCTTAGACTCGAGTTTGGAGTAGATGTAGAAAATGGACTCGGAGTTATTGCAGTTGACGGCCCTGCAACGGGAGATGGAGGTTTTCTAGGTTTCTTGATTCTGACAGTCACATGCCTATCGTCCAGTTTTATTTTTCTCCTAGATTTGGTTTTTGGCGACTTTTTCTTTGAAGGCCTTTTCTTCGGAGATTTTTTCTTTGAAGCCTTTTTCTTCGGAGGTTTTCTCTTTGGTGCCTTCTTCTTCTTTGGCTTCTTCTTAGGCTTGGGCTCTTTAGCCTTGTTAAATTTTCTAAGTAATTTGTTTCCGTCCCAACGAATGAGACTTCTGATAATCACGCCGCCTAGAAATCCTCCACCACCTGGTTTCAGTATGATCTCACGTTTCGTTTCTGGATCAACGATGGCACTTGCTAATTTTCTCACATCTTCTTTATGTCTGTCCATAAATTTCTGAGTCTGTTTGGGCAATATCATCTTACGTTCTATAATTTTACGAGCAGCCAGAGAAAACCACTTGATCATCTCGACGAGCCCTGCATTCAAAAGAGTTTGTCTCCGTGTGGTATCACGCTCTCTACTCAAATTGTAGAGAGCGCGAATCAGGTTGGCAGAATCTTTACGCATCATGATGAATACTGATCGAGTTTGCTCGACTTCACTTCTATTTATACTATTGATTGGGGAAAATAGGCCACAGGTCCTTGCTGATCCGATTTCGTGAACCAGTGTTTGAAAATGTCTGTTCTGAACCTCAAATGAGCGGGCGTGTCTGGTTTCAAATCGACCAGTAGATATCCGTGAGGTCTCGAAGTGGCATCGTCGAAAGCAAAACCCAGGTGAGGCGCCTGAAGTTGTTGTCCCAAGACTTTAATCTGCATCTTGTCCCTCGGACTTTGAAACAATATCAAGTAATGTGCATTCAAACTGATGGTGCGTGTCGCTTTGCTCTGTTGAAATAAATTTTGAGTGATGTACACGACACTGGAGTTTCTGTGATGGCCTTTTCTCGTGAACCAAAGTTTGATGACTTCTTCGTCTTTGTCACCTAGCATATCGTCAAACACGATCAAATGTGTCAGACTTGCATCACTGACGATGTCCTCATCCTCGCGAGGAATGCCTTGAACAAACTTTATGCTTGACCCTTCTCTTTCTTGCAGTATGTTGTAGGCAGGTTGCCATTCTTTGTAACACCAGACAATGCGCTGGGGCACGATATCAAATAGATCTTCTTTGTATTCGATCAACTTTTTTACGAACTCAGTTTTGCCTGATCCGCTAGGCCCCGAGATAAAAATATTGGCAGGATGTTTGAAAAACAAATTGCGGATATCTTCTACCAGAGCCATATCTTGTCGATGAAACTGTAGAAATGAGACAGAACGACACAGAGCTATTCTATTTATAATAAATTACTGGTATCCATACGGCACGGTCGTGCCGTTCATTTGAATGACTCGCTTATTGTACACAAATCTGTAAGTCTTATGTTGAGTTTCACTGGACACAGTTCTATTCTTGTTCTTTTTGATCCTGTGCTTGTATTCCACGATGATACTGAACGTGTCTCTTTCTTTGTCTAACCATTGTTTCATCGTGTCAAAGTTCACAATTCTAGATGTGTTGTAATCTAACGTCAGTCCTTTGACTTTACAGGTAGATTTTCTCTTGCCACTGACATGCTCGACATATTCGTATCCGTAGTTCTTTGGTCCCATGCCCACGAATTTAGTGATCTTGGCATCAGGTTTCTCGTCCGTCCATTCTCCAAGTCTGTTATTGACGATCGTGGGATTCCATTGGTCCGGTTTGTGAACGTATATGCAAGAATCTGTGTCGAAATATAGAACACGTTCTCCCAGAGGTTCAAGCACGCTGTATAATTTCAGCCTGGCCTGGGCGGTGACGAAGGCAGCCACAATGACGTTACTACATTGATGTGGCTCGACGAGACTGTCTAATTCCTCCCAGTTTACCAGTATGAACTCCTCGCCATACGGTTCCACATGTTTCACGAGTTTGTTTGGATCAGTGATGAGTTCGAAGTATTGACTGGGATTGGAAATATACTCTGTCTTGGTCAGATTGTCTCTTTGAGCCAATTTGCCCCATAAGCTATTCAAGACGATCTTGCTAAAAGATCGTTTTCCCTCGTTTCTCTCTACGTTTTCCAATCTGATGCCTTCAGCTTCGTAATAGTCCTGTTTAAACTTTTCACAGTCTTCTTCTGTCTGACACCAGGACGGATACCCACTGGCTTCTTGTTTGATTTTCAAGAAGTTGTTAATGTAACCTGCAAAGAAGCCATCTTCACCTTTTTCCCTATCGTACTGACAAGTTTCTGGAAAGTGCCAGATTTCGTACACTTCCACGAGGCGATAACCTCTGTCCAGAGCAGCAATTAGTTCGGTGCTGACCCAGGTTCCCACCAGTGCTCTTTGCTCGTCGCTATGATGACATGCATCTTTATTCAGCGTGTCGGCACACGTCCGACAGAGTGGAAACAATAACTTGTTGTTACACTTGTAAGGCAGAACGGGATGATAGAGTTGTGTTGGCGGCAGAACTTTACACTTGAGAACGCCAGTGTATTGTCTTATATTGGTCATGTCAATATTTTCTTGAGTGTAAATTTCGGGATGACCGACTGGAAACAGTCCATACTTGCACACGTACGGATACAGTGAACAGATGTCGATGTACTTGATTTCTTCGTCTCCTTCTATTTCGTGAGATAATTTGATGGCATTGGTCCGACCACCAAAAAGAGCATCTCTTGGCTTCAGAGGGTCTCTGTGAGGCCACAGACTGTCGATCGCAGTCTTGAACTCCACGTTTTCTTTACACAGTGTGTCAAAATCGTGTTCCCACAGTTCCACTACCGTAAAGCCAGCATTTTTCAAGGTTCTGATCTTGGTCTCTGTCCTCTCATACAGTGAATGCATTCTCTGACGATTAAACGGATTTATGAAATCTCTGTCTGTATAGCAAGTGGGACAGCCGTGCCAAAGACAACCTTGGAATTCGTACACGGTATTGGTTTGGGGATCAAAACCATCCACATACATGCCCTGAATTTGCTTTTCTCCGCCGTTGAGCGCATGGTGAATGAGCTTAGATTCTGTCAGAGCAACGTTCTGAATCCATCGCACGGCCTTGATGGAATATTTTTTCTCGTTGGGATATCCTTGAGGTGGAATCAGTCCCACGGAGTTCACCGGCATGTAATCTTTTCTCCATACTTGGCTGCATGCCTGAGCAATGGTGATGGCATTCATCAATGGATCCAAACCGCTATATGACTTAAAGATGTCTCTGAAACGCCCACAGGATCTTCTCAGTATGTCTACATCACTCCTACAATACTCTTCTATTTCTTGCCTGAAACAAAACACGGCTTGTGATGCAATTTTCTCGTCGTGCCATGCCATAAACGTCTCTCGATCTTTCTCTGACATGCTGTCTGGACTGTAGTATTTGGCATCGAGATAGGGTCCCGTGTAATTCCAAAACTGGTCTGTATTTGCCATGTGTGGGAAATAGCCTTTCTTAAGTTCCGTCAGACCGAACGTGGCTGGAAATTTGGCCAGTTTCATATTGAGAAAATGTAACGAGTCGATGAATCTCACTCCTCTGGCATTCATGGTGATAATATTATTACCAGTCATGGCCAATTCCGGCTTGTCCGTTCCGTGCTCGATCACGTGACTTAGGATGAACTGTCCATCGTATCCACCAAAGTTATGAGCAATGGCCGTCACCCCACGGTTGACGGGATCAAACAACCAAGTGCAGAAATCGTTAAGCGTACTGTCACCTTGAAATGTTCTTTCTCTTTCTCCCTCAAACTGACTGCAATTCGGGCAATGAGCTTCGATAGGCAAATCTATGCAAACATCACAGGCTCTGTGAGCCACGCAGAAATTAGGTACGTGCTCTCCAGTATCTTGTTTGGCTTCGAAATCGAAGAAGATGAAACGAGTTTCGTTCTCCTCTGTCTCTTCTTTGGGTGTGTAAGGCTGAATAAAGCACTTGTGTTCGGCCTCGACGATAGTCTTACAGCTCTTACACTTCTTCATGCCAGGACAAGCATGATCACTCTTCTTTCTTTCCACGATCCTTTGATGACATTTCTCACAGTTCTTGACCAGAGAGCAAATGGATTTTTTCTGACCGTCCCGTACTCGCTTGTGATTCTGAAAGCATATCTGACTTTTAAACGTTCTTCTGCATTGTCCACAATATTGCTTTATATCTGGCTCACACGGTTCGGGTTCGAAGCATCCAACACATCCATGTGGACAACAATGGTCTCCTCTGTGACTGTACCCGACATCACAAAATTCACAGTAATAGACACAGCCTAAAAACCCCTTGATATTTGTGATCGTATCGTAGTGATTTTGATTGTAATAAACATGAATCACTTTGGACTGGCGCGTCACTGGCAAACACTCAAACATCAGTTCATCTTTAGCATGCTGAGAAAAAACTTTGATAATATATTCTGGAGCCAGTACTGCCTGAATCTTCTTGTACTCGTCAATACTGCAAGACTTGGTTTTGGGCACTCGGGCTCTATCTAGCAAACGCGAGGCTTCACTAATTTGAAATGGTCTGTCAGATTTTTGTATATGTTTCCAAGTCTTTTTCCACGTGTCAGAATCGTCTCTGTCGGCATGACATTTCCCTACGACAATGGCTCTTGCCAAACACATGGAGTCCCGGGCATTCTTGATCTGAACTATAGACGTCTTCATTTTTCTCATATTTTGACTATCGAAATACAGGCCATGATGTAATGCTTTTCTGCCCGATCCTGAGGGTATTCTCGTATGAGTTACTTCCATAGACATTTGGCCATCGTCAATCCTGAATTCGTCATTGGACTGAATGACCTTTTCTATCTCTTGAAGTAGAGAACCACCTTTCAATGTAGCGACGTCCGAAAATGGCACGTGAACGCCCATTTTTAACCCTGGATGATAGATGGAGAGTCTCATACGATCGTTACCTTGAGCTTGGCTTTTGTCTTTGATATCATCCACCATCCTATTAAACAAACGTGAGACAAACACCAGCGGTTGTTCGTGTTCGGGGAACTTCTTGACATTAATGTTGTAGACCGAAGCTTTAGTCCTGAATCGCCGAGAAGGTCTCTGTCTGACTTGCTGCAAGTCGTAATATTGCTGTAAATCATCCTCATCTTCGCTGTCTGATTCTATCACGTTGGTACTGTGTCTCCTGTGTGGGGGCTGAATCTCATCATCATCATCCTCTTCATTGCCATTCTCTTTTATTCTCTTCCACTTGCTTGGCATGTTGACTGTAGGGTTGTCAAATCTTAAGTGACGTTGAGAGCTCTGGCTCTTGCTTATTTATAGGCTCAGCTGAAGTATCACCTGAAACGAGAAAAAATAATAGTCATGATCAATTACAGGTCAGGACACATGGTAGGTAAGCGTCTATATAAAGAGGCAGACACGGCACTTCGAGGACAGTTCTTGAGCACCATTGGGCCAAGATGTTGTGCGACTTCAACTTAAACATTTTACCGGCTGAAATAAGAGACATGATTTATAAGTATTTGGTTCGCATGTCAGTGAAAGACTTAAAGAAAGATCTTCACAAAGGATGGTTCAACGTGAGTTATAGACGTGTAGAAAATGCAATGGCTACATTATCTCAAGATGAATATCGCAGAGAACTGACACGATTATTTGAAGACATTGATGCCTTGCCAGACCTGGATGAAGACGTAAGATTAGATTTCCATAAGCGTTTAGTAAATCCATCCTTTGAACACGAGTCACGCCGATCAAGCCGATGGGTATTTGGCATACACAATTGCAATGAGGACGATCTGACATACATTACCACGCATATAGGACATCATTATGCAAAAGGAAGTATAGACGAAAATGGATTTTTATTTGGATATATTCTCTTGATGTCAGAGTGTGATGACATGGAAGTAGAGTACATGCTTGGACCATCTTCCGATGCGAGACCTATTCTTAGTCTACGGATAAAAGGTTATGACGAACACATGAATGAGATGGCTGGCCAACAAGTATGGTTTGGCAATCAACAGCTGAGAGATGACATTCGACAAAGAGAAGATGATAAGTTAGAGTTGCGATACCGGACTAAATATTCTGACTTCATGATTTTATAATTGGCACTGGATCCAATTAGTAACCTTAGTGCAAAAAGTTCACCAGCTATAAGCTATAAAACAGAGTGTGTCGACTCCTTGATTTAGTTCAGCTCTGACACTTGAACAGTAAAGATGGATCCAAGAACAAATAACTTCAACAATGCCAAGAGCATCTACTATCACTGTACGGCACTGAAGAAACTCTTGAATGAAAAGGACAAAGAATTATTTCAGCCATTGGAGTCTTCACTGAAAGAACAGGACATCTTGAAGCCACCCTTTGGAAGTTGTTACCGCTGCTCCTCAACTCTACACTGGATATCTGAATGTCCACAGGCAGAGGCCAAAGCAGAGGACAAGCAGGAAGAATTCAGAGGGACAAAGAGGAAATATCCATTTCGGGACACATCGGAGGTTCCAAGCAAACGAAAAAAGACGGACAGAGTCTGTTTCTTTTGTAAATCTAAGGATCATAGATCTAAAGACTGTGAACGAAAACTGAAACAGTGAACCCACAGTGATGATACTAACAATGTGAGTTATGAGAGACTTTCAGTGTTATTATTACTACCAGTGATTGTGAAAGACTCCTAGTGTTAAATGAACAATGTGAGAGACTTTCAGTATTACTATTACTACTAATGTGAGTTATCAAAGACGCTTAGTGTTAAATAAATAATGCGAGTTATGAGAGACTTTCAGTATCATTATTACTAAGAGTTATGAGAGACTTTTTTTTTGTAGTTTAGAAGTTATGATAGTACTGTCATGTTTCTACATAGTTATTCAATAAATTATTTTAAATGAATAAAGTGTTGTTTTCAATCATAAGGTTTTCAATCGAAAGAGTTGAGTAGCCCTGAAAAGGGCTGTTAGGGTGTTCTAAGGCTTCACTTACTGTGAAGACTTTGACACAGGTTTTACGATCCCTACAACAGGATTAGTCTTGGAGAGATTTACACCCCTTCTCCTCATGAAAACTTCAAACCCCATCTTATTCTGTTGCCTTTCAACTTCTTTCCAATCTTTCTTCTTAAACGCCTTGCACAGTCGGCTCAGGTCAAAGGGAATATACTTTGACAAACCCATATTTGAGAATGAAGTTGTTAAAGGCAGTTGAATATATATATTGACTCATGGCGGACGTGAAAGACAGCATGCTTTCTTAACCAATCAAAACTATGCAAATTAGTTATGGGGTTTTATGCAACTATCAACAAAGTATTTCTTTCTGAATAAAATGAAGTGGCCCTGAAAAGGGCCGTTTTGTGAGGCAGTGCTCAAAATATCTCATGTGCAAGGACAACGGCTTGGCCTTCCACCGCAGGCTGGACATCTAACACTCCACTGCTGGTAAGAGATTGTCCCCTGTTGCTGATAATAGAAAGGGGGAGCGTCAGCCTCCCTGTCCCAGTCCTCAGCCATGGGACTTTCTCTTTCCTGCCGTCGGTAGTTGGCTGGTGGCGGCTCACGGTCCTCTGGCTTCATCTCTGTCCATTCTTCTTTTACTGGAACTCTCTGTTCCTCCTCTCTTCTTCTTTCTATGGCCCGCCGCGTAATCTCAAAGATGTGCTTCAGCACCTCCACTGCCCTCTGCACAGAGTCCAACTGCGCCTCCAATTGTCTTAAACAGGTTTCTTCGAAGTCAGCCATCGTAACAATGTGCCAGTGGGTCAATGCGCAAGCTATTTATGTAGTCAGCGCGGACCTGATAGAAAGCAAGTAAGTAAGTAGGTCAATCCGACTGAGAAGTATATAAGGACATACTGGAGTGCTTTGCAGTCATGTCAATATGGAGAATGCGTTCACTTTGGACGATATTGTAAAAGATCTGAGAGGATCGGATATCTTAGCGACTGCAGTCAATTCTATCATGGACGACGGTCAACAACAACAAACGTATGTTCAGCCGACGACGTACTACCAACCAGTACAGACTAGGACGACGCAGCAAGGCATGGGCGCTCTAGCGAATATCATCAAAGAATTAAATGACCTAAAGACCAGAATTCAAAGATTAGAAGAACAACAGCAGCAGCCCAGCATGCTAGAATTCAGCGTCAAGCCTATCAAAATACCCCTGACTATTGATGTGACCACTTCGGAAGAACACACAGAATCGAGATGTGGCGTAGGTTCACACTGCAAGGACATAGAGAATCCTAGAAAAAAGAAAACGAGATAGACAAAAAAGCCGCTATAACAAACAAACAGTCCTTTTCAGGACTACCCAATTCTTTTAGAAAAATTACCCCATACGAGTTGTTGCATTCTGCACACAAACCTCATGACTAACTGTATTAAAACAATATACACATCTACATCTTAACTTTAATAACAATTCCAGCATAATTTCAAAACTTTACAAACCTTAAATACGCTATTTTTGAAAATACACTAAGCGCAGCTTCTATGGCGGCCAACGTCTTGTTTACTTCGGCTAGAAATAACTGACGTCATAAACGTACTAACATAACGTCACAACTGGCCAAAGACGTCGCGTGATCCCGCAAAGAATTCTTGTGGGATTCTACAGTTCCTACAGACTTCCTACAACGTCCCGCAAAGTTGCGTGCATGATCCCACGGCTATTTCTTGTGGGAAAATGGCGCTGAATTGTCCTAAGAACGGCTCTGAGAGCCTAAGAACTTGACTTTTACGGCTTTAAAAGGGCCTAACAAAGGCTCTCTAGCCTGAGGAAGTTAACTCATGGATTGTCATCTCTGGACACGGCCATGTATTTTTACACTAGGCGACCCTGCGGACTTAGTTTTTTTCAGGCCAAAAGTCTATGTAAAAATACATGGGAAAATCCGTGTCCAGAGTGACGGTCCTTACTACTCCCGATCACCTTAAATGAACTTTACATTCGTCAAATAACTGCAGCATAGACACTCGATTTAGTCATTTCCAATACTAAAATTAAAAAAAAATCTAGATATTAAAAAAATGATTGAAAACAAAGGCCTGAAATTTATTGCCTGAGCAGCTTGACGTTTGCCGTATACATCTTTCAAATATACTGAAAGGATTTAAAAACTTCCACTTTTTATTGCTGGCTGCTGATCTGTTTACTCATGATAGTGTTGACTATTTAACGACAAAATGCGTGAAACTTATCAAATTAAAGATTACGCAGTTTCTTTGTATCATTTACCTAAATGACGTCAGTAAAAGAGCCTTACGTCACTGAAATACATAAGGCGATGTCGGCGTTATCTTATGCAACACTCTTTCGACCACTTCTTACTGTCTTAATATTGTGACGCCATCAACGTTGTTTTGCAAGTATCACTGCGGATGATGCTGTCGCGCAAAGCCTATTACGGAGACGGCTTCGACGTTAGTTAACGTCATGTCCTCTGCTTTTCAGTCTTGGTTAGGTGCTTTTCTGACGGTCCTTTTAGCTTCCTGTAAATAGTGCACGTCGTCTGAGATTGTAAATTGCCGTCATTAACGCATAAAATTGTACCGCGACGTCACTTTTTGAAACTTCAGCATTTATCTGGCCCAAAACTCTGCGCCTGTTTGCGATATTTAGGCGCGGTAGGCTAAATAAAGCCACTGACCGAGTTCAAGTTTATAAAAATCAATTTGATATTGTAAGAGAAATGTTTCGTCAGAAAACTGTATACATGAAGCTATTCATCATTATGTAAACGGTACTAAGAACACGAGGAGCACGTGCTTGTTCCTGACCGATTCGGTTGAACGATTTCAAATTCCGTATATTGATAGAATCAGGTATAATAGAATATATATGCTGTAAAATTTTAGTGGGCGTAGCAGCATTCATTTTTGAGATATTCAAAATTAATGGGTGGAAGTTTTTAAATCCTTTCAGTATATTTGCGATAACAAATAAAATATTCTATTTCTTATTATCAAGAAAAAATATGACATACTGAGATATTGTAACCGCAGGAGACTCATTTCAAAGTCTGTTTAATTTTTTGTTGTTGTATTGTTTCTTTCTTTGAATTTGACTGCAGAAAAGAATACAGGTATTCATATACTTCCTGCTGAATTCTGTTTGCATAGCGTAGAAATTCTAGATATTGGGTTTGGTTGGTTGGTTGTTTTGGGTTTAACGGCCCTTTGAGACAGTATTTCAGTCTATACCGCGCCGTCTCTTAAGCCGTGTTCATGTGCACTTTTTGCACCCGGGTGCAAATCTGCACCCGGATGCAAATTTGCACCCGGGGGCAAATTTGCACCACCTTGTGTAGCGTTCATATGCCAATAAATTGTGTCCATACGTACCTGGATTTGACATTAAAATTAACAGATGTTGCCAGGTTTTGAGGATAGATGCTTAGAATAGAATAGAGGAAAGGCCATTTGGAAGAAACCGAGTAGTCAAGAGTGGTGGACGACTGTAGTGATTGGGACTAACACTCATGATCAGTGGCGGAACGATTTCCGCATGTCAAAGGGCTCTTTTGACAATCTGTGTGACAGACTGCGCAGGCAGCTCCAACGGGATGCGCGGATACACGAAGTTCTTTCTGTTGATCTGCAAGTGGCAGTACCTCTATATTATTTAGCTTGGACTCCAGAGTATAGGACGACAGGGAACCTTTTCGGGATTGCCAAGTCCACTGTGTGTGAATGTGTGAAACGGGTTTGCTCGGCAATCGTGGAAGAGCTATTCACAGCCTTCGTGAAGTTTCCGGAGGGAGATGAGCTGCTTCCACTTTTTTTCGGGTTGTCACGAGCTGTTTGGTAATTTGTTTAAGAGTTTTCATCCTCTGTTTACACTGTCTATCAGATAATTATAAGCCCCTCTCTTTCATTAACTTGGAAATATTCTTATAAACTACTGTATCGGACACCACAGCGTCGTCTGTTTCGTTTTATTTCGTAACATCGTTCCAGATGTCCAACAAGGCATCTGTCGCCTCGTCGTCCCAGCCGCTTCCACGTTTACGATGTTGACGGGTGGACATCTTGCTTAAGAATGACCAAAATCGTAGTCTCAGTAATTTATGCATATCTGTTTTGATAACAGTCTGATTTTCAATTTGAAAAAGAGATCTTTGTATCGGATTATGAAGGATCATAATGAAAAGGCCATTCATTTCGAAAAATCCTAGATCAAAATGTATACTGATAAACACATTTTGCGTTCATGTGCACAATTTGCACCCGGGGGCAAATTTGCACCGGGGTGCAAATAAAATTGCACCACCTCGAAAGTAGGGTCAAATTTGCACCCGGGGGTAAATTTGCACCCGGGTGCTTTTCTTTAAAACACCGTTCACGTGGCCAAAAATACACCCGGGGTGCACCCGGGTGCAAAAAGTGCACATGAACACGGCTTAAGAGAGAGGGAGAAAGAAGAGAGAAATGATAGACGAGAGAAAAAATGTCCAAACAACCCCCACCCGCATTTACTGCAGGCACAGTAGGCCCTTACCCTACTTTTATCCAAATGAGTAGGACGCCCCGTCACTGGAAGTTCTACGCAGCACCATCGCACCACCCGACCACCCTTCCAAATATTGGGACAAAGAGAGCTGAGCAAACAGTGCAGGCCCAGATCAGGATCAACATTGTTTTCCATTCTATCTGTATCCGGCTTTGGCTGCATTACTACACTGAAAAACTTATCTGTTCAATTTTTAGGACAATAACGGTGATTATTTTTGATTAGGTGTTCCAATATTTAGAACTTTACGGTACGTAACTAATATCTATAAAACGAAATAAAGCTAAAAAAAAATCGTGCCCATAACAATGGGATGAAAATTCAAGAGAATATGCGAAGCTGGTCTAATTGTTATCTAGGCTCTATGATACACACATTTGAAAAACAAAGCAGAAAATGGACACTGAAAAGCAACAAACAGGCCTGAGTCGCTCAGATGAGTTGGCGTGTGACGATGGGTCTCTTCTGAGCTAAAGGCAGTTATCTTGGAATAATGGAACACAGTCTTTTTACCCTTTATGAGCATGAAGACCATTTTGATCAAGTGACTTCAACCGTTCGAACAAAATGTCGTTCCTCTGACCCATGGAGGCGCCATCTAAATTTGGCTTCAGTTGGAACTGTTGGAAATTGTTGAAGTATGACTGACCTTACAAAAAGGATATGTATACTTCAGTCCGATTAATGGCTATCACTCATCCGAATTATTGATATGACTAATTTGAATCATGGATATTCATAATTCGAATTATGGATATCCACAATTTGAATATGTGATACCAATAAACCGGGGTGGGTTATTGAAATCCATAATTCGAAATATGGATATATGTATGAATAGGGAATAAATGGGAAAACTGCACCACAAAGGCGAATTATTGAGTTCCATTCTTTAAATAAGTGATATTCACATAAAGGCAAAGTTATTGATATCTATAATTCGAATTGTGGAAATCATAAATTTGAATTATGGATATCCAATAATCTAACTGATTACTGGAAATTACTAATTCAAATTATGGATATCACTAATTCGATCTGATATCGCGGATAATTCAACTGAAAAGTGATTTTCATGAGTATGCAGAATCCATAATTCGAATAATAGACATCCACAAATCGATTTATTGATATCCATAATTCAAATAACTGATATCAATAAATAATGAAGGTTATTGGATATCCAAAATTCGAGTTATAGATATCCATGATTATTAATTATGGATATCCATAATTATTACATGTATTACTAAATATAGTAACAAATATCTTGGATACGCAGTCCAATATGGCTCGTGATTCCTTTCCCCATATCAGCCCGCTCGTGCAGAGCCATATCGGCCCGCTCGTGCAGTCATATCAGCCCGCTCATTCGAAAACAAGATGGCGGAAAGCAAACTGGAACAGATGTAAATTTATGGCTTGAGCGACTGGATTTATTGATATGGGGGAGAACAGACCGACAGGGACTGCTAAACGGCTGAGAAAGTTTGTAGAGATTGTTTGTAGAGAAATCGAAAATCGTAAACACAATGTGACAGTCTTTAAGACTCAGACAGCGGGAACAATCCTCCTAAATGAAATTGAAATGCATATTGTATTTTTTTTTCTCTGTCTCTCTTTCTAAGAATTGCTCTTTGTGAAATCCCCTTTAAATCTTTGTATTTCTAACTTCATTTGAAAATGATTGCATATATTTAGTGTTAATGACGTCATGTTTTTTTGAAGGACGTCTGCACGGCAGTTGTGTGTGCGTGCGTACTTTGCAACGTAACATAACGCCAAAAACAATCGGGTTGACGTATCGTCCAAAATGGTTCCATTTGGTTCAATTAGTATAATGATTTAGGGGAAAGTGGAGAATACATGTAATAAAAAGGTTACGACATGTCTAGTGTCGCATTGCCAGGCATGTCGGCCCAGCCGCTCCATATTGGCCCTCGGGCGTAAAGGCCCTCGGGCCAATATGGAGCTATCCGGGCCGATATGCCTGGCAACGCGACACTAGACATGTAATAACCTCTAAATAACTATGGATCTCACCTAATCGAAATATGGATATCATTATTTCGAAATCCATAGATAATTATGGACACCCCATAAAAACACTGGCAAACGATGATCAGTTTTGTATATAGATTTGGGGTGTTTATCTTTATAGTCGGTCGAACTAGTGAACCGTATGCGGAAGAATCATATCGATATGTCGGTTTGCTGTATGTGCTGGCGCTAATTCCTGGTCACTGTATCACACCATTGTCGAAATTTTTCTTCCTGCTCATGACCAAGAAGAATATTTATATCAAAATGTCCCTACTTGAAAGTGCAGGATGTGGATGCGGTCTAATCATTCTTCCGCATACGGTTCACACCAAATCAGAAGACATGAGCCGCGGCTCCACAAAACCAATAAAAGGCCATCGGCCAAGTGTCACCCGACGTTTGAAATGTGTCACAAACTTCAGCCCTTTATTCTGTTTCAGAGTAAATGTATGGCCAAAAAAACAATATATACATGTATATTACAGAACCTAATAAGCAAATGATAACTGAACATAAGCAAAGACATATACCCAATTACTGGGCCTCTTTATAAAATACTTAAGTTCAGAAAGGGGCATATATGTGTAAAATCAGGTTACTGAAACTATAGGCACTTACAAAATGACCAAAACATCAAGACTGTATACCCAGTAACAAAATAACAAGAGCCATAATCCTGCCTATATGAATCTGATGAAAAATGAACAATGCATTTATGAAAATTCAGCCCATTAATATGAATAGTTCTGGAGTTATCCCTTTACCTTTAAGTGAATGTCTATTATCTATGAAAGGGGAATAACTCTGTCACTTATAATTTAGCACATCCTAACAATAATCAGAATAACCAATTTACCAAATGCTAATAGCATACCAAATTTCAGCTCTCTCGGTCAAACGGTTCAAAAGTTGGAAAATTGCCAAAAACAACAAAGGGCCATAACTTTGTAAAAAATACGACAACTGAAATTCCAAAATCACATGCACATCTTCAGATCATGATGAAACAATCTGCACAATTTCAAGTCAATCTGATACAAGATGTTGCAGGAGTTGCGGGGACAAGGTCTAAGTCAGCAAGGGCTGTAACTCCATTAAAAATGGCCGAAACAAAATTAGTGTTTGCCCCAGATAATAAACCAATCAGATCACCCGAATTTTCAAATTTTCAATAGATTTATTGGTGTAGACTCATCACTTATCCATGAAGAGAGTCTTCACCAATAAATCTACTGAAGACTTGAAAATTCAAGTGATCAGAAATGTACAGTCTTCTGTGGCTTGTCACGTCTAAAAATAGCTTCAACATGACAGGTCAAATTGATTTAGAAGTCAATGTAGATTTCTCGAATGAGGGTTTTTCTCATTACAGAGGGACAGATGAAGGGAGTATTTGGAAGTATTCTCCATAAAAATGTGTTTTATGGTACTCCTTAGAACCACGTCGACGAGGCGGTTCTATGGCAAACCATAACATTATTTTTTAAACAGTAAAAACGTGGATACTTAATAGAATCGCCTCGACGAGGCAGTTCTATAGGTACCCACAGCATTGTTTTAAAGCATGTTGTAAATATTTGTTAGAATTGCCTCGAAAAGGCAGTTCTAATGAATATCTACAACATACCTTTTTTAAATGGAGAAATAAAATCACAAAATACTCCTTATATGTAAACTGTCCTCTGTAATAAGATGCATCTCGTAACACAAATCAAACAACTATGATTTGTGTAAAGAGAAGAAAATAATCCTCATTCAACAAAGGAAAATCAAAGTGACCAGCCATGTTTGAGCTCCAAAAACTGAATGAATGGAAATGTGCAAAGTCATCTGAACGCAATTCATAAATGACAGCACGACACTCACTCTAGAAGCAGTATTCTAATTATGCTCCTCCTCTCCAAGCTAAATGACAGCATGACAAATACTTTAAAAGCAGTATTCTAATTAAGCCCCTCCTCTCCAAGCTATTTTGGGACAGTCATGATATTGCATCATGTTTTGAGGTTGCATCATTACTATAATCAAAGTACATTGGAGAGTGGTCATTTTGGGACTTTTTTTTATTTATCATTTTTTCTTCTTTTTTTTTTAAACACAAAATATCGCTCAAAAAAGATTATCTGAAAGATGTTGGAAAACAGGACAGACCAGGATCAGTTTATTATCTGGGGCAAACACTAAGCCGGTTAGAGGCTATGAAGAGAAATCTTCGCAATTAAGAACCTTCCGCTCGCTACGCTCGCTTCAGGTTCTTAATTGCGAAGATTTCTCTTCATAGCCTCTAACCTATACATAAAATACCACATGCACATCTTCATATTGTAAGAATACAATCTGTATAATTTCAAATCAATCCGATGAAACATGTAGGAGGAGTTGCGGGGACAAGATTTCGGAAGGTCTGAGTCAGCAAGGGCTGTAACTCCATCAGAAATGGCCGAAACAAAAATCGAAAACCACATGTACATCTTCATATCATAAGAATACAATCTGTAAAATTTCAAATCAATCCGATGAAAGACGTAGGAGGAGTTGCGGGGACAAGATTTCGGACGGACGGACGGAAGGACGGACGGAAGGACGGAGGCACACACGGACGGACGAGGGTCATTTCTATAGTCCCCCTCCGCCTACGTCGGGTGACAATAAAATGGCACTCGCGCCCCGCGAAGACGCAGATCAGCCTGAGCATTCGCACAGTCTTACCAGAGTCTTACCAGAGTCTTGGCTGTGCTCCTAAAGGGTAGCAAAGGCTCTAAGCTACTGCCTGTGCGCTTAAAGGGTAGCAAATGGTCTAACCTACCTTCATGCCGTCAGCAAAGACTGATCAGACTGGGCGGATGCCCAGGCTGATCTGAGTCTTCGCTGGGCGCACATGCCACTTGGTTGGTTTTGTTGTGCCAAGGCTCAAGCCAATAACAATCAAAAAGATAATGCTCAGCTGTCTCCACTTGCCCAAACGGAAATGAAATTGAGGATACCTGATCATATTTTAAAGGCTGGTGGTAACTGGACTTCCGATACCATTTCGGTTAAAAAGTTTTCTCCTTTCCGGCATAGTAGGCTATTTTTAATTTTCTGAATCTCTTGCTGCCGACAAATTGCCTGATTATTTGAAATCATCGTGTGTGTGTGTGTGTGTGTGTGTGTGTGTGTGTCTCTCTCTCTCTCTCTCTCTCTCTCTCTCTCTCGTTTTTTTCTTTGCTCAAACAAAATATTGAAATCCATGGATTAATGAATTAAAAGTATTATTTTCATATGTCCACACTGTCAGTTTATGACATGAAATCAAAAGTAGCTCTAATCCGTGTGCGAAGCAGATATGTGGGTGGGGCGGGGACAGGTGTTGGCGCGAAATCAAAAGTAGCTGTGTGTGTGAAACTGAGGTGGCGTATGTGTGTGTGTGTGTGTGTTTTGGAGTTGTCCCGCGCAAATAATTAGGCCGTCAAGACTTTTTACTTTATACTTTTAAGGATGGTTATTTTTTCTCCTTTTTTCATGTTTTCCGGCAATTTAGAAAAAAATATCGGCTTCATCATGCATTCGAAACTCAAGTAGCTGTACAAACATGTATGACTCTCCCGGTATGTGAACTATAGTTTTCGTCTTTCTCTCTCAGGCTCGTTCTTTCATCCGTCCATTTGTTCGTCCGTCATTCACTCATTGCGTTAAGGTCAAGAATACGTAAATGACTGGCGCAATTAATTACGTGCGTCGCGGAGGACGTTACGTCACGAAATACTTCCTAGTCAGTGTAATTTTCAATATGGCGGCCCCATTGGACATTCAATAATACCGTCAAACATGGGGAAAACGGAGTTGTTGTCATTGTTTATTCAAGCCCTTTGCTGATATTGCAATCTTCTTTTTTTCCCTGTATGTTTGAGGTTATTTTATCAACATAAGTGTTTTTATACAAAATTATTGAGAGAGAGAGAGAGAGAGAGAGAGAGAGAGAGAGAGAGAGAGAGAGAGACTGACTGACAGACAGAGTTTCATGTGTGTAACAATTTAAGGCTGGCCGGTTACATGTTTCCTCCCTGCTTTCAGGGCTCACAGGACTTTTCAGACACACATATGAAAGGCGGAGCCCATCTTTCTCCTTTCGCTGCGTTATCCTTTCCTGATTGAAAAAGCTTCCTATTTACTGCTGGCTTGACAAAGAGACTTTTCCGGTCGCTAGCTAGCCGACTCCGGATTCGAACCCGCATAACCGAACGTCCGCGGCGCCGGTGGGATTACGCATCCGAAATAATTGATAAACCAAGTAAATGTATGCCAGCTGATTTTAAATAGAACTTTATGGGATCTGAATGTAATATTTATTATAATGCCGATTTTTGCGATTTTAATACACACTGATCACATATCCTTTCTGGACATCGAAAATTTTGTTTTGATTACAAAATAAAACTGATACAATATTTCTTCCACTTGCTGTATGCCATTGCCAAAGATATAGCGGGTCTCTTACTCACACCGCCCCTACGGCCACTACGCTACAAGAAGTCTTTACCTTTACCTATCCCGCCGACAGTGGATTTGGAAGCTGACCTTGTAACTTACCATCATCTCTGTATGACTGTAATAGTGTCCAAAGGTCAATTTTATCTGACTACCATGAGCCACATCGAAAAAACACGAGTCGTCAGTAATTATGATACATGTACATAGATCAGCCTGCGCATACGCACAGACTAATAAATCTATTCGCTGTTCCTCACGGAATCACTGTACCAGAGGACAACAAAGGCTCTGGTCAGGTTGGGCGGGTGCGCACACTGATCTGAGCTTCCGCTGACCGTATGTGCCCAAAAAAACATATTTTATCATGGCATGGCGCATTTTGTGATTTAGAGTAACGAAGTTTTTCATGTGCGGCTCAGTCGTGTCGGCTGCAATAACCATATTACTGTTAGAAGTATGCTTGCATTTTTTTACAAATTTTTGTCTAAGAGAGTCTGAAAAATAAATTCTTTCACTTAAGCCTCGTTCACGCCAACAAAGTTTCTTTGTCACAGAATCTTTAACAAAGAAAGTTTGCCAATTTTTTTGCGTTAACACGGAGCAAATTATTTAAGAAAAATGTGGCATGGAATATTTGTCAAATAAACTTTGGCAAGGAAATATTTGCTTCTGTGTTCACACGATCGAACATTATTTTACATTTCCAAACCTACTTTGTCACAGAAACTTTGCCCGTGTGAACGAAACTTAAGGCATTCATCATGAGAACCCTATTAGTCCTCATCTTTCCGTATTCTCATTACGCTCTTAGCATGTCTTATTACGTCGCCAGTAAATGACTGCAACGTCGCTTATAAATGACGTCGCGGAATGGCGTAAATTTATACATACCTATGCTTGCTTAGCAAGCGCTACTTGAAAAACGAACTCGGTAGTCAAGGATTTTTCTTACCTTATTTTAATCGACAGATCCTGTGACATAAAATATCAGTTTTTGAAAAAAATCTATGTACCGGTAAACAAGCTGTGTACGTTTAAATTTTAAAATCTGAGTTTTTTTCATCGCATTCCCATTGCCGTCAATGGAAACGGCCTCAATATTTCATGTTTTTCAATCTGATCTAGAAGCTAAACGAACTCGGTGACCTATCTTTTTTATGGCACAATTCGATGTAACACATGAAAATGCACCCCTGTGCAAAATTTAAAAAAATTCTATGTATGTGCCTTTTACGTATTCTTGACCTTAAGTTTCTATTATTTTGCCTATGTTTCCAAAATGACAGTTGTGACTAGGTTTCTTGTATGGTGAAAGAGATTAGTTGACTTTTGTATGCTGCTGCTCACCAAGGGTCGAGGTCACGGACTTACAAATTCGTATAGTATTTGCGTTCAACTGAGTTTTTGCGTTAAGTTTGTATTTTTTTCCAATTTCTTTGAGCGGAACATTTAAATATGTGACTGGCATTGCGCCATGTTGACAGAGATCGATTAACATCATCTGGATGCTGCTGCTGATTTAAGGTCAAGGTCACAGACTTAAAATTTGTATAACTTTTACGTATTTCCATCAGTCTTGATGGCCCCTTCTAATATGTATAAGGCTTACTTCTAGCTCCATACAAGTATAAACATCTGTTTTCTGCCAGTGACTAAGGTCAATGTTACAGGCTATAACAGTGACATTAAAGTTTGGTGCTAAGTTAGTTTAAGATCTAATTATTATTCTGATCCAGATGAGACGGCTCATAATGAGCCGCCTCATCTGCATCTACGCTGTTTGCAAAATTCAGCTGTTTTCATTTTGGCGCTTTTAACTGATATAAGTGTAGCAGTAACCGTGCACATGTTATTCTCCCAGAATGAAACAAGAGTACTGGTTACCCCCGTAATTTGGCTGGAGCAACAACTTCAATTATACATGTAAACAGGCAATCAAATCAGAAAGTTCAGCAAATCTAGCTTTATTGCGGCTTTAAGTATAACAGCCGCAAGATTTCTTTCATTTGAAATAAACAAGACCTCTCCTAAACAGCCGTTTCTACTGTACCGTGTTTATATCGTTTAGTAAGTGTTTATAAAAACACAGAACGTATTGATACTTAGTCATATTCTTCATATAATTCATAAACATGCAACATAGAGGCAGACTCGAAACAAAAAGTCACATAGTTCTGTATAGTTTCAAGTTTAAGATAGTGAACACACTTCAGGGAAGAAAAATCTCCTTCTTTTCCATTTCTACCTCCCTATTTATTGTGAATCGATTCTTAATGTACAGACCACCACCTTGCTACTAGAAGAGTTTAATTCTTTCCTTTAAATGCAGACCCCTTTTCAATGAGGGCACTTCATACAGGAAAACCCTTTTCAGTGAGGAATTTTCATACAGGAAAACCCGTTTCTGTGAGGGTTCTCCTTATAGGAAATCCCTTTTCGGTGAGGGCACTCCTTACAAGAAACCCTTATTCAGTTAGGGCTCTTCTTACAGGAAACCTCTTTTCAGTGAGGGTTCATCTAACAATAAACTTCTTTTCAGTGAGGGCTCTTCTTACAGGAAACCTCTTTTCAGTGAAGGTTCTTCTTACAGGAAACCCCTTTCCAGTGAGGGTTCATCTAACAATAAACTTCTTTTCAGTGAGGGCTCTTCTTACAGGAAACTCCTTTCCAGTGAGGGCTCTTCTTACAGGAAACCTCTTTTCAGTGAAGGTTCTTCTTACAGGAAACCCCTTTCCAGTGAGGGTTCATTTAACAATAAACTTCTTTCAGTGAGGGCTCTTCTTACAGGAGACCCCTTTTCAGTGAGGACTCTTCTTACAGGAGACCCCTTTTCAGTGAGGACTCTTCTTACAGGAAACCCCTTTTCAGTGAGGGCTCTTCTTACAGGAAACCTCTTTTCAGTGAAGGTTCTTCTTACAGGAAACCCCTTTCCAGTGAGGGTTCATCTAACAATAAACTTCTTTTCAGTGAGAGCTCTTCTTACAGGAAACCCCTTTTCAGTGAGGGCTCTTCTTACAGGAAACCCCTTTTCAGTGAGGACTCTTCTTACATGAAACCCATTTTCAGTGAGGACTCCTCTTACAGGAAACCCCTTTTCAGTGAGGACTCTTCTTACATGAAACCCATTTTCAGTGAGGACTCCTCTTACAGGAAACCCCTTTTCAGTGAGGACTCTTCTTACAGAAAACCTTTCTTCAATGAGGGATCTCCTTACAGGAAACCCCTTCTCAGTGAGGGCTCTTTTAACATGAAATCCCTATTCAGTGATGGCTCTTCTTACAGGAAACCCCTTTCAGCGTAGGCTCTTCATACAGGAAACCCCTTTTTAGTGAGGGTTCTTCTAACAGGAATTCCTTTTCAGTGAGGGCTCTCCTTACAGGAAACTTTTTATTCAATGAGGGATCTCCTTACAGGAAACTCCTTCTAGTGAGGGCTGTCCTGACAGGAAATCCTTTTACAGTGAGGGCTCTTCTTACATGAAACCTCAATACAATGGGGGCTGCCCTTACAGGAAACCCCTTTTCATTGAGGACTCTTCCAAAATCTTTCCTTTAAGAGCAGACCCCTTTTGAGTGAGGGCTCTTCTTACAGGAAATCCCCTTTCAGTGAGGAATCTTCTTACGGGATACCCCTTTTCACAGACGGATTTTCATACAGGAAACCCCTTTTCTTTGAGAGCTCTCTCATTTTAGGAAATGCCTTTTCAGTGAGGGCCCTCCTTACAAGAAACCTCTATTCATTGAAGCTCTTCATACAGGCAACTCCTTTTCAATGAAGGCTCTTCTTACAGGAAACCCCTTTTCAGTGAGGGATCTTCTTACATGAGACCTCTTTTCATTTCAGGCTCTCCTTATAGGAAAACCATTTTCAATGAGAGATCTCCTTACAGCAAAACCCTTTTCACTAAGGGCTGTTTTACCGGAAACTCCTTTCCAATGAGGGCTTTTCTTACAGAAAGCCTCTTTTCAGTGAGGGCTCTCCTTACCGGAAACCCATTTTCAGTAAGGGTTTTCTTACATGAAGCCCCTTTTCAGTGAGGGCTATCCTTACAGAAAACCCATTTTCAGTGAGGGCTCTTCCTATAGGAAAGCCCTTTTCCGTGAGGGCTCTTTTTATAGGATAGCCCTTTTCAGTGAGGGCTCTTCTTACATGAAGCCCATTTTCAGTGAGGGCTCTCCCAGCAGGAACCCCCTTTTCAGTGAGGACTTTCTTATAGGAAACACCTTTGCAGTGATGGCTCTTCTTATAGGAAATCCGTTTTCAGTGAGGTTCATTCTTATAGGAAACCCTTTTTCAGTGAGGGCTGTCCTTGTTAAAAAGCGGATACTAAAGCATTGAATTCGGTGCTCCATATAAGAAGGGATTATACGGATTATGTAGGGATCCATCTTGACGAGACGGTTCCAATGAGGCCTCACGGCATGTATTCATTGAGAAATAAGATAAAAGAGTACGTGAATTATCCTCAAAACCCCAACTTATTTGCATCTCCAAGTTCCCTAAATGGTGGGCTAATTAATGCATGTTCCCCGAACATACCAAACAAATGCATGCTTGACAATGATTCCATAAAAGCCAATATGGCTTTGAAAGCTTTGAAAGGGGGGAGGGGGGATGGAACAAAATTTAGAACCAATAATCTGCGAACCTAAGTAGCAAAATGTCATTCTGAACATCAATCCTACAATTCTTTTCGTCACTTCATATTTTGTCAAAATTGTGTAAATGAGCATTTTTTCCATAGGAACACAATAAAGTCATCACAGCACCAAGTATTTTAAAAATTCCGTGTTCTCGTACTATATACGTAAAAAGTCTATTTGATATCTAAGACCCATTTCTCGCAGCCAAAACCCATAAATGCGTATTAATGACAGATATTTAGCTCATATATTACATTAAGTCTTCAGGCGCCATTCTTAAGATCAACCCGTCATCAAGATATGAATAATATACGTAACTCCGAGGTCACAAGTAATTCCCATCGGGCACACAAGGTTAAAATGACGTCGTTTGATGTCAATGCGACGTCATCACGTCGCATCGACGTCAGTATGACGCTGTTTTGACGTCATGTGCCTACTGTTTAGTTCATACATGCACAAAGTGATAGAAGTATTATGGAGCATATCGGAAAAAAAAGTGGACTATGAGTCTTCGAGCCTTTTTACTCTCCAATGTGTTCTGCCTACTGTGTAATTATACTGCGATGTCGAAGTATTATACTTCGACATCGCTGTATAATTACACAGTAGGCAGTAAAACAGGCCACATTCAGCAGGCGAGCATGCCCATCGGCCGACTGCATCATGACTGTACTGGCTAGAGACTAGTGGCGGCTGTCAGAGAGTAGCTTTTCCCCCCTAGTAGTTTTTCCCCCCGGAAAAATGACTATGATTTTTCCATAGTAGAATTTCCCACCGGAAAAATGGCTATATAGTAGAATTTCCCCCCGGAAATATGACTATATAGCCAATTTTCCCCGGGGAAAATCTACTATACGCGTTTTTGCATAGCCGTTTTTCCCCTCTATAGTGGATTTTCCCCCTGGTAATATGATTGCAGGAAAACACGCTACATTGTGGAATTTGCTCCTTCTCCGATTATATGAGTGAGGTTAATAACTGAAACAGAAATATGAGTATACATGTATTTCTGTTCAAAATCGATGGATAACAGAAACTGATGCTAAAACCGCATGCATGTGTCCATCAGTCTGTCTTATTTTTGTTTTGGGGAAAACAGGTAGGCATTTTGCTTTTTCATGTTAGCCAAAAACGGATATGAGTGTACGTGGCTGTGTGCATAAATTTGTATAATTTTTTGTTTGTTCAAGCGTTCATCTGTGCGTGCGCGCAGCGGAGTGCCTGGATTAGTGTCCGCCTTTCATGCACGAGTCGTGGGCTCGACTCCCATTGGGACACACTTCCGATTATGATTTTCAATGTAATGAACTCCCTACTAAATCAAGCATGACTATACAAAGCACCCGTTCGTACATCTTCCTGTAGCTTGCATGCGTATGTATACGAATATAAGTATCTGCGATGAAAATCACACTCCTGTCATTCCTTAAATTAGTAATTATTGATTATTATAAAAATATGTTTGCTAAATTTGCATATTGATTTTGTTGGAATTAATCACGTTTATTACCTCCCTTGAATTACCTATACATTTCATTTGCGATTAATTCCGTAAAATGTATCAGTTCCATTCCGTTCCGTTTCGTACCGTTCCGCAAAGTACCAATAGCCATACCAAATTCACTAATAGCTAATTTCCCGGTGGGGGAAAAAGGACTATGGGGGAAAAGTGGCTCTATGAGGTCCGGACAATCCACTATATAGCCGTCCTTCCTATAGCCATTTTTCCGGGGGGAAAGGGGGAAAAACCACTCTCTGACAGCGGCCACATTTTTGTAACATGATTTTACCCTGTTCCCAAATTAAGGCACTCAGTTAGTCTATATTTTTATTTAATACTAGAAAAGAGCCCGCGCAAGCGCGGAAATATTTCATGATGGTCAAGTTTATATAAAACAGCGAGTTTTAATTTTTCCGTGTAAATGGCCTTAGGCCCAGGTGAAGATATGACCTTCACCATGAATACTCACTAAAGCTTCATTTACCTAATTAGTTGTCTGCATCTACAAACTTTCAGGTAGCAGACTGCATTGTTTCTAAAAAAAATCAACTTTTTTCACTTTTTCCTATAGAAAAACCTAAGTGACTCAAAAGTTAAGCTTGCCGTAAAACAGATCAAGGTCATCCCAGGGTCATCATTTATATAAATTTTGTTGAGCTTTTGAGTCCTTGATGCGACATGCTAAGTTTCAAGATCGTAGGATTTGTGGTTCTGGGGGAGAATTGGTTGATTTGATGCTTAATGTCCACGGTAAACAACTAAGGTCATGTCGGGACGGTCAGTTAACCTAACCACACTATTCCTGGGCAGGCTTAGACCTCCTAAGCGGTTAACCAGTACTAAGTGTACATACTTTCGCCAGTAACTGACAACTGCCCTTCTTGAATCGGCGGAAGGAGAAACGAAAGTATGTGGCCAGACCGGGTTTCGAACCCAGGACCTCTGACTTATGAGTCAGGTGCCCTACCGATTGCGCTACGCGGCCCGGCGTGGTTCTGGGGGAGAAGATTTTTTAATTTTTTTACCATAATAAATGTTTGCCATCTTGGTTATGTGACCTGTCCTGTGTATTTTTTTTCTGGAAAAATTGGGTCCTGGAACGTTTTGGGGGAAAATATTCAAGCCCTGTGAAGACTAAAAGCTTATTTAGCTTCGTTGAATCATTGAAATTGATTTGTCTGCTTCGCTGGAAAAATGCCCTTTATTACCTGGCGCATGTGTGTTAACCTTAGACATTTTTAATTTTTGTCTTTTCGAAAGTTCAGTTCAGTTTGAATTCTCCTAACGACGTTCCCCAGGTGGCTCAGCGGTACGTAACCATAGCCGCACACACTTGGCGCCGTGTGTCCGCCCAACTTTTCGAAAGACCATGTGCGTTTAGCTTTATTCTTCAATGGGCGAGTTCGATTGGCTACTCGTATTGACTATCGTTCTGGAAGAAAATGGGTCGTTTCGAGCCAGGGCCGTCGGGACTATGACCATATAGTTCTTCATCCGTTTAGACATATGAGCAAAAATACAAAAATGGGGAATGACGTACGTTCATGGGTCGGATTTTTGCATTAGAACCTGCTAAAGTTGGACTTGCTAAGCAGCGCGCCGATATAACGACGCAGAACCGAAACGACCGGATTAATTTAAAACGTGTGTTCGAGTACACGATAATTTCACTCGAACGCACCCATTGTTGACAAAAAAAAATTCGACCAATAGTCGAAGTTTCTAGAAAAATACTTGGGAGAATTTAAAATGAAAGACGAATTTAATTCCCAAATTCTTTAAATCTACGTGAAACTAAAACACACGCTAACCGAAATTATCAATGATAGCAATATGCGAAAGAACCAGTATAGAAAGTACGCTTGAAAATGCCACCAATTTTGCAGTTTATGCGTTACTTCGTTTATTTAGTATTATAGATACTACGGGTAACTGTTGTTATTATACCGATATACTTTTTGAAGTAGACTGTATGTAACATGTGCGTGTGTGCCCGTGACAGGTTCTCGAAATAGGTCACACACAAGAAGATAAAATCGCACTTCCTGTACCAGTGGCAGCAATCACATTTGCCACGCACTGAAAAAATCAAGAACTTTACGTGCATTTAAACTTTAAATAATCGTTTACCTCCTCCAAGACTGTGATCTGTGTCACTGTTTTGAGCGTAATTGCGTTCGGTCTAAATCCAAGTGATCCTGCTATGTGAGGGTCAAGCGTCATAGCCCCCCCCCCCCACCCCACACACACACACACACACACCGAAAAAGAAATGATACTGACCGGTATGAGGGTGCCTAGAGGAATTCTTTATCGTTTGCCTTCTAAGATGCGATTTGTGGCGATCCTATTTGTATGCCATCCTGTTTGGGTTCTTTACAAATATATATAATCCATTATGCAATAAATACGAAATTGAGCGCGAAAATGCGAAAATCGAATATGGCCGCCACTGGTACGCGGCCACCAGGCAACACACTGTTTATTGTTTAGTATGAAAATGGCATTGGTCATGCACAAATACAGGCGCATATGTACAAATGTTTTACTGTCTTCTTTTGTTCACTGTCTGTTGTGTACTGGTCACTGCATACTGCGTCTTGTACGCTGTTTACTATGTCTGCTGTGACACTGACTTTGAACATGCGCAAGCGCATCTGCAGAGTATGTGTCGCAGTAGACAGAGCACAGTAAACATCAAAGGAAACATAACGTTTTGCAAACTACTCTAAGAGACTTTGTTTCAAGAAGGAGACTGGTGCGACTCCAGCAGATAATAGTGTTTATGATTCCGTGAATATTTGGCAATCATGTACCATCGATAATGATATATTTATGTTTGATATTAATTACATTATAAGCCAGCTGGTCCAATATATACAGATGAGTGTATACATACATCAATATACAGTGGAGTGTGCCCGTCAGTCCGTTACAATAATGAGCCGTCTAAACTTTCGAACATCCGTGAACTACGCATGTCTAGACCATAACTGATCAAGGTTTGCGCAATTCGCTTTGACTGGTCTGATCTTGCATACCATTAATACATTTTTAATGTCATTATCATGATTTCAAAGTAATATATGAATGTATAAGAATTTACCTTTGCCGGAAAGGATGATTCGTGGTTGTCTATAAAAACCCATGCTTTCTCTTGAAATCTCGTCCACGCTGATTTCCTCGCCACGTTGATATTTGACGGTGAAGGAGCAACGTATGTTGGCAAACAATAAAACTCAGCCTTGACCATTTCGTATGTGGCAAACTCGTCGAGAGTGTCAAAGTAAAACTTTCTACAACAGTCTGAGATACAGCCATCCTTAAGCTCCCAGTAATTTAACTCATCTTTGATGGCCCTTGTGCAAATATTTCTTGGTATATGCATCGTTCCGTATCGATAATAATCCAAAATGAAGGCAAATACAGCTGGGTTTCTGTCGAAAAAATACTCATTCCGTCGTTGATCGAAGTGTTCGGTATCTGCGGGGTCTAACTCAGCAAGTTTTGTACCAGGAACGTTTCTCAGAGTTGACCTTCGAGTAATAAATCGTTTCCCGCCAATATTAAGGGTCACTTTTTCCTCATCGTCTGCAGTGGAAGCTCTTGTATGTCGATTGTAATACTCCTCGGTTTTCTGTTGAAGTCTGGCTTGCAGAAGCTTATGAGCTGATTTGTCATTTTGAAAGAGGGACCCTCTTCTTGAAGGTAGCCCCAAATAAGCCATGTTATCATTTTCTGAATCTTACATCGTAATATGGCTTATATAAAATCCGCAACGCATTAGAAGTTTACCTGTACTAGACAGTATCCATTTAAACACACCAGTGTTTCTTTTGGAATTGAACAAGACAAAACAAGCCACATTTTAACTAAGAAAATAAAGTTGAACTGAGTTCCGTAAAGTCGACGCCATTTTGTTTTGATTTGCGCACGTAACGTAAAACTTGACGTCATTTCCTCTAAACGTCGCGCCAAGCTGGCGCTACGCTATGCATTGCATAAAGTGAACTATTTTCTAGCTTTATTAGCCTTCAGAAACATGTTTCAGTAATTCTTGACCGACAGATGAAGTAACGGCATTCTGCCAGGTTATCTTAATTCATTCTAACGATCAATGCGCGCAAATATGCTGAGGCAAATTCTCTTACACAAATAAATCTGATCTGTTTATGTTCAGAATACAAACTGAAGCTTCTATCAGCTCGCTGAGCTTTTGTAAAATCTGATAACCTTAAATTGCGTTTATGTACATGTATATGTGTCAAATCTGTAAAATGATAACTTCCTTTATTTTGTCATTGCTGAGCTTCGTTAGCTAATTATTTTCGTCGCCAAGCAATACAACTAAAAATAAGGACTATACACGATAGTCTACCTCGTCTGACTAAATTAGGTCCATTTTGAGCGAAAACAGAATAATGATAATAATAAACAGCTTACTGGGGTCCAGCCTTAAAGAAAAGAATTTGCTCCTAGAGGAGTACAAGTGAGTTGAAATGAAAAATAGAAAGAAATAACAAGAAATGTTACAGTGTGTAACAAATAGGTATACCCACCATGCCCACACCGCTCCCTCCCGTAGGAATCTAAATCTTGCTTACGTTACGTTTTAACGTTCTGTGAAGTTTCATCAAATAGGCCTAGTGTTTGAGAAACCGCAGAAACACAATTTTACTTTTGACTCCGATTGTGACCTTAACCTTGAATGTAGGACCAAAGTACTGCACAAAATACATTTTGTCATTTAGTTTCTTTGAAGTTTCATCAGATTTCCTATAAAATAATTACTAATCACAGTCAAAACATTAAATTGCTATACCTTGGCCTTTGACATAAGATCTGGGCACGGGAATGTAAATCCTGCACCATTGAAGTTCAGTTGTACTGATACACCACTGTAGATTTTCAGTAACTGCGGGAATCATTTGATCTGTCGTGGCAACCAGGTGCAACTGTGATCCGGAAAAAAATACCTGGCCTGAGTGGGTTTTATGCAGGATCACTGGATTTCATGCAGGATCACTGGATTTCCAGTATGATAGTTATATTACCCGGCCCACTGTAAAATCGGAGAAACAAGAAGGAAACCATTCAACTCTACGAGGGCCATTCTAAAAACAATAACGTGCTGGAGCAAACTCTTTCCTTCAGGAGTAGCTGCAATGAGGAGGAGATGTGCCCGAACTATCTCTTTAGAAAGTACATCCTTTCGCCTTGAACAGAATAAGTATATTTTCTGAAGACTGCCATTGTCATTAGGGACGAGTCATTTATTGCCAGGTGGGGGGGGGGGGGGGGGGAGGGGGGGCCGGGTACATTTAGGGGGGGGGGGTCAGAATTTTTTTTTGGGGATGTACTGGGGGGTCGGAAATAAAAAAGCCATGGAGCAGGGGGGGTCATATATTTTATTCAGCATATTGGGGGGGGGGGGGGTCAGAATTCTTCCATCAGTCTCTTTTTTTAAAAAAAAAACCCTCAGCTTCTGGGGGGCGAAGCCCCCCCCCCCCCAGACACCCCCCCATTACTTGTATTCTTGTAAACTTAAACTCAAGCTTAGAGACATTTATAGAAATGACACACAGAACTTTGGCACTTCATATCCGAAAAAGATATTTTTCATAAATTTGCTAGTAAGACAGTATGCAATTGTCTATAAAATCATGTTGAGCAGATGATTTTGTTCTGGATTAAATTTAATGCATGCATTTAAGATATCAGCTCTCCAGTTGCCTTGTCATGAGCAAAGCTATTGTGGCTTCTGGGGGCTGCGGGGGTCATAAACTTTTTTGTCACCTATCTGGGGGGGTCGGAAAAAAAATTCTGGTGAGACTGGGGGGGGTCGGAAAAATTTTGGGGACTCGAATGAAAATGTACCCGATCCCCCACCTGATAATAAATGACTCGTCCCTTACTTTTCAAAGTCCCTTACATGGTTTGGCCATGTCTCAAGGTCTTCTGGTTTAGCAAAGATAATTCTTCAGGGCACAGTGAAAGGAAAAAGAAGAAGTAGACAGAAGAAGAGGTGGGAAGACAATATCAAGGAGTGGACTGGAATGGATTTTGTCAGCTCAACTAGGGCAGCTGAAGACAGGACAAGGTGGAAAGGGATTGTTTTGAAGTCAGCTGTGGTGCCCCAACGACCTAGTAAGGTTATGGGATAGAATAGAATAGAAATAGAATTACTTTTCCCGGACTTTTCTAGTCATTTCCAAAGTTCCCTAACCACGAAATTCCCTGACTTTTCCCTGACCTGGAAAAATACCATTTTCCAGATTTTTATCCCTGACCATGGCAACCCTGTGGGGTGGTCCATCTTGTGTTCATCAGTAAAGTACGAACATTGTGATCGACAACCCCCACCCCAGTCCCTAGCATAACCCTTCGGCAAATTCTGTGTCCTGAATTAATCGGCGAAGATGTCCGATTGCCCCTGTCCATCTTTTGCACTGAAAGGTACGGTAAGAAAGTTGTGATGTCAACTTCAATCACAATTTGTATTGGGTTACTTTCATCCTGTGCACATGTGTTACAGATGTATTGAAAATCTGCATGAAGATAAAAGATTGTTTTGTTGTTGTTAGTGCCAAATCACAACAGTTTAAATTTAACGAGACTGTGACAGTTTAAATTTAACAAGACCTGTCCCCGTACAGGATAGCTCGCCTGCAGTGCCTTGCCCATCACATAAAAAAAATTAAAGGTAATAACTTTAACAGTTTGCTAACGCCGACGCCACCGCCAACGCCGACGCCAACGCCGCCGCTGACGCCGACGCCGGGGGTAGTGCAATAGCTCTTCCTGAACTTCGTTCAGGCGAGCTAAAAAGGACATGTTGCAATTTTTTATTATATACCTATCAATAAAACACCCTTTGAACTGCCTGTTTTCTGGTCATCTGATACAGGGAGCCGTATCAAACTGACGTTTTCTGAATCCGTATCACTATCCTTTAAAACGAGGCTATTTCTGAGTTCTAGCTTCAGGCGCGTCATTTGCTAACGTGCATCGCCAAAACGAGAACCAGAGAAACGGGACTAGTGACGTAACGTCAACAAACACGTCAAATGGCGCGCCACGATAGCTCAGGCGGTAGCGTTTATCTCACGACTAGCTACATACCTCTGCCGCGCAGGTACGAATCCCAGTCGATGCATTATCGCTGGCAAGTAGGAATAGTTGACTGTTCCATAAGGTATATAATAAACAAATTATTATAACAGTAACATGATCTGGCATACTGTATCACGTCTCGTGGATGAGCTCATACCATCGGATCACGCAAGCGTCTCGGGTGATCCGATGGCATTAGCTCATCCACTCGACGTGATACAGTACGCCAGATCAAGTTACTATTATAATAATGTGTATGTATCAACCGTGATGTACCCACTTCAATCAAATTTCAAAGGTAAATAAATCAAACAATATTCAACATGGTTAAAAGTTTTATCCTCCTTGTTTCCGACATACTGTCTGCACAGGATGAAAGCATAAATTTTTAGCAAAGGCAGATAACTTAAAAACTAAGTGAGAGTTGTCTTCCTTGTTCACAACACATTATCGAAATTAATCTACGAAGTTTAATGACTAAATTGCGTACGGTTTTTGAGTTATGGCACAGTCACAGATTTTTACGCAAGGACAGATAATTAAACATGAGGGTCATGAGGTCCAGAATCGCTCACCTGAGTAGAAAGGTCAAATGTAAAACTAAGGTCCTCATTTTAACAGACCTGATAGTTTAGACTGTCAAAATATGAGAAAGACTGGTTAAAGGTCAAAGAATTACTCTGACCTGTATTACTAAAAAACGTTCATGTACTCATTTATTAGACTATTTATAAACTTTTGCACCAAATTCTTATACCAGTTCCGTGACCTTGCCATAAAAATGTTAAGGTAAACCCAAGGTCATCATTTAAACAATTTTGAGTCAAAATCTTCAAAACTTTTCATGAAATCAAATAAGTTCTAACATTTTTCCATATTTGACCTTGCCATAAGAAGGCCAATGCCAACCCAAGAGCATCATTTGAACAACATTGGTAGTACTTGAGAACTTGACGCTACATACCATGTTTCAAGGGCATCTGTAAACTGGTTCTATAGAGGATTTTTTAAGTTGTTATCACATATTGGCATGGCTGCCATGTTTGTCATGTGACCTGGACCAGTTGAACAATTTTCGTTCCCTCAGCCCCTGGAGGCTCTATATGAAATTTGGTTACAATTTCCCCAGTGGCTTTTGAGGAAATGTTTGAAATTGTCAACATGAGAGTCCAGGGCCAAAGAATGACCCTGACCTCTTGTACTCACAATCTTCATGAACTCATTAAGACAACTGTATATGCCAGTCTTTAGGCCAAAATCTTCAAAACTTTCCGTGAAATCATGTTCTAGCATTTTCCCAAATTTGACCTTGCCATAAAAAGGTCAAGGTCAACCCAAGATCGTCATTTGAACAATCTTGTTAGTACTCGAGTACTCAATGCTACATACCAAGTTTCAAGGACAATAGTCAATTGATTCTGGAGTAAAAGATTTTTGAAGGTTCTTACCATATATGGACATGGCAGCCAAGTTAGTCATGTGAGCTGGACTGTTTGAACAAATTTTCATTCCGTCAGCCCTTAGAGGCATTATGTGAAATTGGTTACAATTTGCCCAGTGGCTTCTGAGATGTTAGAAATTGCTGAAATACGAGAGTCCTGGGTCACAGGTCGATGTTTGAAATTGTCAAAATATGAGAGCTCTTGGTCAAAGGTCAAAGAATGACCCTGACCTCTTGTACTCACAAAATCTTCATGAACTTATTAAGATGACAGTATATACCAATTGTTATGCCAAAATCTTCAACTATTTCCATGAAATCTTATGTTCAAGCATTTTTCCATATATATGCACCAGAAGGCAAATTTGACCTTGCTGTAGAAAAGGTCAAGGTCATCCCAAGGTCATCACTTGAACAATCTTGGTAGTACTCGTCTACCCAATGTTACACAACAAGTTTCAAGGCAGTTGGGCTAATGGTTCTTGAGAAGATTTTTTTTAAGATTTTACATAATTATCGACGTGGAAGCCATGTTTGTCATGTGACCGAGATAACGAATAAAATTCGTTCCTAAAAGCCCTGTGGGCTACATATGAAATTTGGTTAAAACTGGCCCAGAATTTTTAGAGAAGGTGGTGTGAAACTGTGGATGGGTGAGGGATGGATGGCGTACAGATGGACGACGGACGGAGGAGCCTGCCCCGCAGCCCCTGGCTAGGGTGAGCTAAAAGAACTAAGCAGAGAGAGGTGTTTACCAAGTGTTTGTGACATACTGTCTGAAAGGCTAGATTCCGTATCATTCAGGAGTTATATCTTTTTACATCATTTGATAAGCAAACCCCATTTGTGAAGATTAAAAAAAATCCTCAAGGTAGTCTGCTGCAGGTATGGTTACAAGATCATAATTGAGCCACGACATGACAAAACCAACAATGTGGTTGTGCACCCAGCGCAGACTCAGATCAGCCTGGGCATCCATCCAATCAGATCAGACCCTTCGCTAAGCGCTTACAAGGTAGCTAAGGGTATAAGCTACCTCCATGCGGACAGTGAAGACTCTGATCAGACTGGGCGAATGCCCAGGCTGATCTGAGTCCGCACTGGGCGCACAACCACATTGTTGGTTTTGTCGTGTTGCGGCTCAATTTATTATGTGATCTTATACATGAGGATAAGTCTTCTGTCTATATGCCACTGTTCTAGAGTGCGCCAATTTAGGCCCTGAAACATTTGTGTTACACTACAGGTGCGCTGGTAATCTCGGGTAGCCCAGCTGACTGCCCTGCGCTGTACTGCTTCAAGTTTTATCATGTTTGTTACTGTATGAGGAGTCCACACTGTTGAAGAATACTCCAAGTTTGGTCGAACTTGTGTACGCAGTTCTAGATCTTAATTTTGGACCTTGATATTTCTTTTTGAAAACCCTAATGTTTCATTTGCTTTCTTGGAGATAGAATCAATGTGGTGGCTCTGAGAAAGTTCATCTGAGATTGTAACACCTTGATATTTTGCAGAAGGTACTGAGTCTAGGACAGTGTCATCACAGGGTATAAACCAGTCCGCCAATTCTCGCTTCCTGCAGAGACTGTCCGTCATACATAGCTTCCGCCGAGACTGTCCGCGAGCTTTTGCTTCCAGCCGGGACTGTCCTCGAAAAATGGCTTCCTGCCGAGACTGTCCGCGTAACTCTGCTTCCTGCCGAGCCTCGGCAGGAAGCAGAATCACGCGGACAGTCTCTGCAGGAAGCCATTTATCCTGTACATAAGTCTCAGCAGGATGCACGGGCTCGCAGACAGTCTCAGTGGAAGCCAAATGTGACGGACAGTCTCTGCAGGAAGCGAAAATTTGCGGACTGGTTTATACTCTTGGTCATGGAATATGTATTTGGTCTGCTTTTTTGTCATAATTAATTCCATTTAAACAACGGCTTGAAAACAAGAATCAAAGCAGTCTTTAACCCTGCTTAATCATCTTAGCCCCAAATTCTGTAAAAGGGCAATTTAGAGATCAGTTTCTTGTGTCCAACTTAGTCAGAAGCTCTATTACTAAAATCTAACAGAGTCAAATCAGTCTGCTTCCCCATCTGCATGTTCTCCCTGAACCCATGTTGCAGCTCAAACAGTATGTTGGAATTAGCCAAATGCTTAGTCAAGTTGGATGTGACTATGTGTTCAAGCACTTTGCACAGAACACAAGTGAGAGAAATAGGCCGGTAATTTGCATGGTCTGACTTGTCTCCCTTTCTGAAAACAGGAGATGAGTTGGCTTTCTTCCAGATACGAGGAAGCTTTTCGGAGTCAAGTGACTTCTGAAAAAACACTTGTAATGAAGGGGCAAGTTCTGCATAACCTATTTTTTATAATATATGACCAGCAACTGATGGGGCATTTGAGATGAACAAAGGCTAAAATGTAACACAAGTATCAAACAACAAAGCATTTATTCATAATGTAAGATTCTGTTTATCATATGACCCTTCAAATGTGATGTTTTTGCATTCAAAATAAGCATTATTTCAATAAGAAAACACAGGTTGTCAATGAAGTTATGCTTACAGTGCGGGCCGAAGTGTTATTGCAGTTGTGGTCATATACTGACACAAACAAGAAACGTCCGCTTTACAATTGTGTCTCTGAATTCCAAATGCACACAGACATTTCATTCGGTTGTTTTATTTCAATTACGTCGATTATTCAGCAATGGTGTGCGCTAAACGGAAATCCGTTCAATGAAGATCGGCGCCAATGACAATGCCGCAAGCGCCAGTGCCCAAATTTCGAAAGTCACAAAATCAGTATCTCGTATGCTCTTCGCGTTTTAGCCATCGCAGCCCATCCTAGCATCACTGAGCAGACATGTTGCTGAGATTCTATGGGTGCTGGATGCATTCTTAATTGTCACCATCGCTGGCATAAATCTCTCACGTTAGGTGACGTTACAAAACGTCGATCACGACCGTGCGAAGATACACGCAAACATTACCTTGGTGGTCAATCAGTTCTTTTTCTTCACATGTCATTTTCTCTACATGTATGTTTGAATGTTTGACTTTGGTTATTTTGTATGTCTCGTTCCATATTTATTGTTGAAATTATTGGTTTACAAAATGTGTGACTAAGCCATTCTGCTACTGTAACTGATTTCATGTCTCAGGAGATGACTTTAATATAAGCGTTTCGCTTACCGTCAGATCCTGTACCATGTTATATTGTACTTTTCTTGTAACCATGTAATTTACATTGAATAAATATTGTTTAAACCAATCAGTTTGGAAGTCAATGGCATAGGACTACTTCAAAATTCATTTCTAGCCATCAATAGCATTGAATTCAGCATCATTCAGCATTGCAAAAATTCGGTTTCAGAATTACTTGGTTACTTTTCTGTAAGAGGTGGGGTAATAAAAACGGGTTTTAGTGCACCGTTTTAGTGCATCGGGAATTCAAATGTCAGCCATGATTTTTATTTTTTGATGCATATTGTCATTATTGTACACAAGTATAGTCAGCTGAAACAAAATTGGTTTCAAAATGATGAACGGTTATGGAAATACGGAAGTTCTAAAATTGTTATTAATTTAATTAAAAGGGAGATAATTTTACAAATCGAAGATTTTGAGCTGCTTTTTCGTTCATTTAATAAGCGTATTTTGTTTTTAAAAGTTGATTTTTCGTTTTTCGATGTTTCTGACCCTCGTTTAATGCAAAATGTTTTAGGTTTTGATGAATAGAAAGCTGTTAAGGAAGAAAAATGGTGTCTTGACATTATGTTTGATAAATCTTGTGGCTATGGAGAAAAATTAAAACGGTTGCAACTTTATGTGTGCCTGACGCTCGGGACACATTTTGTTATATTTTTTATGGCTACAACTTTACTGGCTTAAAAGATGCAGGTCCTTAGAAAACGGACGTTTCTTTTTTGTGTCAGTATATGATTGTTATGACATGAGGAGATCCACTGAATAACAGCGACGTCATATGTTAAATCTATTTACACAATCAAATCATGGTATGGTAACAGTCAGACCTAAGAAGGCTGCGTAGATCAGGGTCTCTACACTGTCTGCTATTCTGCCAAGTTTCATAACAGCCTCTGATATGTTAAATATGTCACAGGAGAAGAAACAAGTAGCCCAAAGGGCAACGATTGCTCACCTGAGAGACATTGTAAACCTATAGGGATATTTAAGATGCTCAAGGGCAGCTAACTCCACAGTCAGTGGTCCAATCAGGCTGAAAATTAAACTCATTCAAAACATTATGTATGCCCTCATTTAATATATGCAAGTTTAAAAAGTATCTGATCTAGAGCACAATAGACAGAGCTGTCAAGGGCAGCTAACTTCA
Source organism: Ctena decussata (assembly GCA_963989385.1). Taxonomy (NCBI): domain Eukaryota; kingdom Metazoa; phylum Mollusca; class Bivalvia; order Lucinida; family Lucinidae; genus Ctena; species Ctena decussata. The sequence goes on from OZ022511.1 coordinate 60,138,205, forward strand.
TAGTGGTTGGCCTGATCTGGCCAAAATTTGAACTTGTTTAAGATATTATGCATTTCCTCATTACCTGCAAGTTTGAAAAGGATCGGATCAGTAGAAACCAAGAAAAAGTGGCGACATTGATTTTTTGGATGCTCAGGGCAGGTACTCCATAGTCAGTGGTGGGATCTAGCCGAAATGCTAACTAACCCAAGCTTTTATGCATATCCTCATTACCTGCAAGTATGAAGAGGATCCGATGAAAAATGAAAATGTGATGACGTTGTTTTCTCCATTATAAGTCTATGGGATTTTTTTCAAATGCTCAAGGGCAGCTAACTCCGTAGTCTGTGCTCGAATCCGGCCAAATTTCGAACTCATCCAAGCTCTTATGTATGTTATCATTACCTGCCAGTATGATAAGGATCTAATCAAAAACCTTGATTGCAGAACCCTGAAAGTCAAACTTGCTCGAGATTAGGGGTGTAACAATACATCGGACTATCGATATATCGCAATAGTGACACTGGCAATAGTCACTATCGATAGGGAAAGCTGCAATGTCAATACTATCGGCAATAGTGTTTCCAATATCGCAATAGTTTATAGACATGTATCTTTTTCTTGAAAGAAGTATTTTTAACTAAAAGAATAATAGGAAAGGATGTGTTTTAGCATGTATTGGATTTCAAAGAATGGAAAATATAACATTTTCTTGTATTTTGTTGTCATGTTGTGCACATTGGGAAATGACAGTCATTAAATAATGCTTTTTAGGCACAAACTTATGTGAACAAACAAGATTTTATACATAAAAGCAGAATTTCTGGATAAGAATGCTGTCTCCAATAGTTATTGCAATGCATTGCAATAGTAACCTGCAATAGTAATAGTATTGCAATAGGGATTTCTGCAATAGCAATTGTATTGCGATAGTCATTTTGGCCTGCAATAGTCACCCCTACTCGAGATATTGTCATGCCCTACATTTGTGTGAATTTATTTTAAAATCCGTTGAGAAATGTAGGTGCTAGAGCGATAACAAAGTTTTTCTAAAAATAGCCACAGTGACCTTGACCTTGGGCACAGCATCCTGAAAGCCAAACTTGCTAGAGATATTGTCATACCCTACATTAGTGTCAAGTTATTTCAAAATCCATGGAGAAATGAAGGTGCTAGGGCGATGATAAAGTTTTTCTAAAAACAGCCACAGTGACCTTGACTTTAGGCACAGCACCCTGAAAGTCGAACTTGCTCGAGATATTGTCATGCCCTACATTTGTGTGAATTTATTTTAAAATCCATTGAGAAATGTAGGTGCTTGAGCGCTGACAAGGTTTTTCTAAAAATAGCCACAGTGACCTTGACCTTGGGTGCAGCACCCTGGAAATCAAACTTGTTCGAGATATTGTCATGCCCTACATTTGTGTGAAGTTGATTCAAAATCCGTTGAGAAATGTAGGCAATAGAGCGATGACAAAGTTTTTCTAAAAATAGCCACAGTGACCTTGACCTTGGGCGCAGCATCCTGAAAGTCGAACTTGCTCGAGATATTGTCATGCCCTACATTTGTGTGAAGTTATTTTAAAATCTGTTGAGAAATGTAATTGCTAGAGCGCTAACAAAGTTTTTCTAACAAGTAGCCCAAAGGGCAACAATTGCTCACCTGAGAGACATTGTAAACCTATAGGGATATTTAAGATGCTCAAGGGCAGCTACTCCACAGTCAGTGGTCCAATCAGGCTGAAAATTAAACTCATCCAAAACATTATGTATGCCCTCATTTAATATATGCAAGTTTAAAAAGTATCCGATCAAGAGCACAATAGACAGAGCTGTCAAGGGCACCTAACTTCGTAGTGGTTGGCCTGATCTGGCCAAAATTTGAACTTGTTTAAGATATTATGCATTTCCTCATTACCTGCAAGTTTGAAAAGGATCGGATCAGTAGAAACCAAGAAAAAGTGGCGACATTGATTTTTTGGATGCTCAGGGCAGGTCCTCCATAGTCAGTGGTGAGATCTAGCCGTAATGCTAACTAATCCAAGCTTTTATGCATATCCTCATTACCTGCAAGTATGAAAAGGATCCGATGAAGAATGAAAATGTGATGACGTTGTTTTCTCCATTATAAGACTATGGGATTTTTTCAAACGCTCAAGGGCAGCTATCTCCGTATGCTCCGTATGCTCGAATCCGGCCAAATTTCAAACTCATCCAAGCTCTTATGTATGTTATCATTACCTGCCAGTATGATAAGGATCTAATCAAAAACCTTGATTGCAGCACCCTGAAAGTCAAACTTGCTCGAGATATTGTCATGCCCTACATTTGTGTGAATTTACTTTAAAATCCATTGAGAAATGTAGGTGCTAGAGCGATGACAAAGTTTTTCTAAAAATAGCCACAGAGACCTTGATCTTGGGCACAGCATCCTGAAAGTCGAACTTGCTTGAGATATTGTCATACCCTACATTTGTGTCAAGTTATTTCAAAATCCATGGAGAAATGTAGGTGCTAGGGCGATGACAAAGATTTTCTTAAAATAGCCACAGTGACCTTGACCTTGGGCACAGCACCCTGAAAAACGAACTTGCTCGAGATATTGTCATACCCTACATTTGTGTGAATTTATTTTAAAATCCATTGAGAAATGTAGGTGCTAGAGCGCTGACAAAGATTTTCTAAAAATAGCCACAGTGACCTTGACCTTGGGCGCAGCACCCTGGAAGTCAAACTTGTTTGAGATATTGTCATGCCCTACATTTGTGTGAAGTTGATTTAAAATCCGTTGAGAAATGTAGGCGCTAGAGCGATGACCAAGTTTTTCTAAAAATAGCCACAGTGACCTTGACCTTGGGTGCAGCACCCTGAAAGTCAAATTTGCTCGAGATATTGTCATGCCCTACATTTGTGTGAAGTTATCCTAAAATCTGCTGAGAAATGTAGGTTCTAGAGCGCTGACAAAGTTTTTCTAAAAATAGCCACAGTGACCTTGACCTTGGGTGCAGCATCCTGAAAGTCAAACTTGCTCGAGATATTGTCATGCCCTACATTTGTGTGAAGTTATTTTAAAATCTGCAGAGAAATGTAGGTGCTAGAGTGATGACAAAGTTTTTCTAAAAATAGCCACAGTGACCTTGACCTTGGGCGCAGCATCCTGAAAGTCGAACTTGCTTGAGATATTGTCATGCCCTACATTTGTGTGAAGTTGATTTAAAATCCGTTGAGAAATGTAGGCGCTAGAGTGATGACAAAGTTTTTCTAAAAATAGCCACAGTGACCTTGACCGTGGGTGCAGCACCCTGAAAGTCAAACTTGCTCGAGATATTGTCATGCCCTACATTTGTGTGAAGTTATTCTAAAATCTGCTGAGAAATGTAGGTGCTAGAGCGCTGACAAAGTTTTTCTAAAAATAGCCACAGTGACCTTGACCTTGGGCGCAGCATCCTGAAAGTCAAACTTGCTCGAGATATTGTCATGCCCTACATTTGTGTGAAGTTATTCTAAAAAAAAAAAATCCATTGAAAATGTAGGCAATAGAGCGATGACAAAGTTTTTCTAAAAATATGTGATGAAGTTGATACTCCATTATAACACTATGGGATTTTTTTCAAACGCTCAAGGGCAGCTAACTCTGTAGTCTGTGCTCGAGTCCTGCCAAATTTCGAACTCATCCAAGCTCTTGTGTATGTCATCATTACCTGCAAGTATGATAAGGATCTAAGCAAAAACAGTTGAGAAAACGTGATGACGCCAGTTTCCCCATTATAACCCTATGGGATTTTTTTCAAACGCTCAAGGGCAGCTAACTCCGTAGTCTGTGATGGAATCCGGCTAAATTTCGAACTCATCCAAGCTCTTGTGTATGTCATCATTACCTGCAAGTATGATAAGGATATAATCGAAAACAGTTGAGAAAACGTGATGACGCCATTTTCCCCATTATAACCCTATGGGGGCTATCTGTTGCCATGGAAACCAGAGTTCTGAGCTGATCGGCACCAACACCTAATGCAGCCTTTCCCCCACCCAAATGATGCTTCAGATAAAATTTGATTGCGATCAACCCACTGGTCTCTGAGATATTTATGTTTGAAAGTGTTGACGCACCCACCCACGCACGGACGGACGGACGACGGCTCGACTCCCATCCTATAAGCTCACTTCTGAGCCTTCGGCTCAGGTGAGCTAAAAATAGCCACAGTGACCTTGACCTTGGGCACAGCATCCTGAAAGTCGAACTTGCTTGAGATATTGTCATGCCCTACATTTGTGTGAAGTTATTTTAAAATCCGTTGAGAAATGTAGGCAATAGAGCGATGACAAAGTTTTTCTAAAAATATGTGATGACGTTGTTTTCTCCATTATAACACTATGGGATTTTTTTCAAACGCTCAAGAACAGCTAACTCTGTAGTCTGTGCTCGAATCAGGCCATATTTCGAACTCATCCAAGCTCTTATGTATGTCATCATTACCTGCAAGTATGATAAGGATCTAAGCAAAAACAGTTGAGAAAACGTGATGACGCCATTTTCCCCATTATAATCCTATGGGATTTTTTTCAAACGCTCAAGGGCAGCTAACTCCCTAGTCTGTGCTCGAATCCGGCCAAATTTCGAACTCATCCAAGCTCTTGTGTATGTCATCATTACCTGCAAGTATGATAAGGATCTAATCAAAAACAGTCGAGAAAACGTGATGACGCCATTTTCCCCATTATAACCCTATGGGGGCTATCTGTTGCCATGGAAACCAGAGTTCTGAGCTGATCGGCACCAAAACCTAATGCAGCCTTTCCCCCACCCAAATGATGCTTCAGATAAAATTTGATTGCGATCGGCCAACTTGTCTCTGAGATATTTATGTTTGAAAGTGTTGACGCACGCACCCACGGACGGACGGACGACAGCTCGACTCCCATCCTATAAGCTCACCTCTGAGCCTTCGGCTCAGGTGAGCTAATAATCATGGCCCCACTCGAAACCTACACCTGTAGCTTATGTGGGAGCCTTCTGCCAACTGAGCCATATGTAGCTTATGTGGGAGCCTTCTGCCAACTGAGCCATATGATCAGCCTTTGACATTTTCCCCCTGCTTAATTAGATTCAACCCCACATCCAGAACCATGGAGGAACCAACGAGATGTTCCCCTTTTGAAGCCCTTGGTCCTAGCTGTGGATCCCAAATGTCACAGGGGAGGGAAAAATCGTTATTCAAATGAGACTCAAACTCAGGGTCTCTCCCTTACCGTGAGACCACTCTACCAACTGAGCTACCGAGCCACATGGTTGACATTTGACAACCAGATGCCCAAATTCAAATGTAGTAAAATCCATTACAATAAATGGTAGATTAAGGATTATTGAGAATAGGTACTTTTGTAGGGGAAGCAATTCTTTCATTTCATTCTTGCCTCTTTCTCAATGGTGGTCTACTCTTCAAGGAAAGAATTTGCTCCTGCAGATGCAAATTCTTTCCTTGAAGAGTTGACCCCATTTCCCAAGAGCAAAGTCTTTACTTGAAGAGCAGACCCCATTTCCCATTTTGGAAGGGTTTCATTGTCTAGGGAATGAAACAGGAAGCCACGAAAAGTGTCTCCTTGTGAAAATAGAGCTGTCACAGGACAGAGGAGATCACCTGTAAAGCACATTTTGTATTGTGCCATTTTTTTATCAGTGCACCTTTGGAATCTTTTGGAAATAGAGGGCATACTGACAAATATATGAGCCACGACATGAGAAAACTAACAAAGTGGTTGTGCGCCCAGCACAGACTCAGATCAGCCTGGGCATCCGCCCAGTCTGATCAGAGTCTTCGCTGTCCGCATGGAGGTAGCTTAGATCCTAAGCTAGCCTTTAAGCACTTAGGAAAGAATCTGATCAGACTTGGCGGTTGGCCAGGTTGATCTGAGTATGCACTGGGCGCACAACCACATTGTTGGTTTTCTCGTGTTGCGGCTCATATTATGAGGCCAATCTTGGTATTATATGGAACTGACATCCCGAGTTTGATAACTGACCATCAAGTACAGTTGAGCCTTATTATCTCAAACACTGATATCTCAAAGTAGTGTCTGATATCAAATATATAATTTTGACACATTTCCTTTTTCATTATATTTCAACTCCTGATATCTCAAACTACTCGTATTTCAAATCAAATTTTCTGGAACCAGAAAATTTAATTTGAGATATCAGTAGTTTGAGATGCATTTTGACTTTAAGACATTTTAAAGCTGACTGTAGTCTTCAAGACCTAAGGCCCAGTTCCAGGACTGCGCAATCCAGGAAGCAATGTTGTTTTATTGTTTAACGTCCACAGTAAAAAGCTATGGTCAGTCGGAACGGTCAATTACCCTAACCACACTATTCCTGGGCAGGCTTAGACCTCCTAAGCTGTTAACCAGTACTAAGTGCACTTACTTTCACCAGTAACTGACAACTGCCTTCTTGAATCAGCTGAAGGGGAAATGAGAGTAAGTGGCCGGACTGGGTATCGAACCCAAGACCTCTGGCTTACAAGTCAGGAGCCCTACTGACTGCGCAATTATGAGATGAAAGTGTCTCCCTTCCAAAACAATCCCAAAAATCTAAATCCATCCTATAAGATGGATCTAGATTTTTTGGGACTGTTTTTGAAAGGAAAACCTCATCTTAAAGCAGAATTTCAGAAGACTGGGGCCATATTTATAAAACCACTTAAGTCGTTGCTATGCTGTTGCTACGGCTGAATTTCTATCAAGGAGTTTCCCTACAACTATGAAATTAGCTCTGGAGGAACAGTCTAAAAAGACTGTTCCTCCAGAGCAAATTTCATAGTTGTAGGGAATCTCCTTCATAGACAATTAGCCTTAGCAACAGCATAGCAACCACCTAAGTCGTTTTATAAATATGGCCCCTGATTTACAAATACAGGTTCATCCTAGAGAGAGGAAACCCCCGTTTTATGGCAAAATAAAAATGGTATTTTACCTATTTTACAGGTTTGAGAGGCAGTTCCACCCAAATAGTATGGGTTCACTGTTCAGGAAAAATTCTAAAATAACAAGAGCATATGAGCAGAGACTCACTTATACCCCCCAGTCAGCACCACTGCCTAATAAAAACACAATACAAAACTTTAAAGCAAATGTTAATTAACAGACAGACAGACAGATGGACAATCTATAACAAACCAAGTAAAAGGCTTATTGACAAATACCAAAAGCTTACATTTAAAATTTGCAATAAGCAAAATAATATACAAACTGAACATAAAATTTCAATATAAATTTACATAAACTTCTGTCTGTGATGACCTTGACCTAAAATCAGCAGCAGCATCCGGATGATGGCAACTTATCAGTTTCAACCTTTAGGTAAACCTAGTAACATAGCAATCTGAGAAGTCTTTGACACAAATTTTCCCATTTATTACATTCGAGTTACACACACAAACATATAAACGGAAAACACAACATCTTAAAAAACCCATTCTAATGCACTTACAAATATAACGCGGCGTCTGATTGGATAACGTCAAAAATTTGCGACAGTATATTCTGCGATATACTGTCGCAAATCCGACATCATTTAGCAACATTGCTTCTCATTGGCTGATGTTTGGTTTTACGTTGCTGACCGCACTTTACAGTAAATGGGTGTAAACTAGAAAGGTGAAAAAGTAGAAAAGTGCATTAGAATGGGGATAACTGTATTGAAAATTGTCATTTGGGGAGGTAAATCATCAGTTTTACGGTCGCAAATTGCGTTTTACGGCTCCCCTGGCGCGTCGCCGTAAAATGAAATTTCCAACCATAAAACTGATGATTTACCTCCCCAAATGAAAATTTTCAAGACAGTTATCCCCTAATTATACTTCGTATATCAGGGGTATGATTACCATAACTGTCCTAAAATGGAACAATTTGTTTCTCAAAAAGATGCAGATGGAAAGGCAAACAGTGTTCACCCTGATCAGACAGCTCCTACAGCCAGGAGCTGTCTGATCTGGGTCTGCACTGTCTGCTCAGACCGACCAATCCCGATATTTAGAATCGCAAGTCATTCATGCATCTAAACCATATTTACTATAAAGGTAAATATGGTTTGGATGGATAATTGAATTGCAATTTTATGTCCTCTTTTCCACAGTATTTCAGTCATATTATCAAGATGATTGGGGGGGGGGGGGGGATTATGAAAGGTTGCATGTAATGGATCCCAGTTTACAGTTGAAGTGATTTCTGCCTCTGTCAGTGCTTAAGCCACTGAGCAGTGCTTAAGCCACTGAGCTACCGAGGCTCATACCCAACAAGAATTTCTATACCTGGGGCTGCTAGATCAGCAGGCAAGCGCTCAACCCACTGAGCTACCGGGGCTCAAACCCAATAATAAGAATTTCTATAGTAAATATGGTTGTTATTTCAATAAGTTTCATTATTTTTTCCTCAAAAGTCTTTTCACAGATATTTTCAGTCTGACTTCACATCTAAAAGCATCCATCAGAGATTGTGTTGACTGCTTGGCAATTTTATTAATCTTATCACCTCTAAAACCAACCATTTTTGCCTGAAAAACAAGAAAATCAGAAATTCAGAAAAACATGGGCTAATTTCTGCATAAGAAACAAGAAAAACAGAGATTCAGAAAAGCATGGGCTAATTTCCCCCAGAAAAACGAGAAATCAGAAATTCAGAAATGCATGGGCTAATTTACCTCTTAAAAAAAACAAGTGAATCAGATATTCAGAAAAGCATGGGCTAATTTCCGCCGGAAAAAAACAACAACAAGAAAATCTCAGAATTAGAAAAGCATGGGATTTGAAGATAATTTTATTTTATTTGCAGTCAGATTATACTAAATTTCTTATACTTCTTGTGTTTAAATGTATTTGAGCCACGACACGAGAAAACCAACAAAGTGGTTGTGCGCCCAGCGCAGACTCAGATCAGCCTGGGCATCCACCCAGTCTGATCAGAGTCTTCGCTGTCCGCATGAAGGTAGCTCAGTCTCTCAGCTACCCTTTAAGCACTTAGCGAAGAGTCTGACCAGACTGAGCCTATGCCCAGGCTGATCTGAGTATGTGCAGGCTGCACAACCACATTGTTGGTTTTCTCGCGTTGCGGCTCATTTACAAATTTTCTCTTGAAGGAATTCTTTCAGATTTTAAATGCTCATAGCTGAACTAACAAGGTAAATACATACCAAAGAAGGTACACCAAGGTTCACGTAAATGTTGAGGGCACCATGTTCATCTGTCGTCCAGAATACAATGTCCTATCAATAATGAATGAAATGAGCCTAACATAAAAGTAATTCTAATGCACTTATAAATATAACGCGACGTCTGATTGGATAACGTCAGAAATTTGCGACAGTATATTCTACGATATACTGTCGCAAATCCGACGTCATTATAAAATGTCACTTTTCATTGGCTGACGTTTGGTTTTACTTGAAACGGGTGCACACTAGTACATTATGAAAGGTGAAAATGTAGGAAAGTGCATTAGAATGGGGATAACTGCATTGAAAATTATCATTTGGGGAGGTAAATCATCGGTTTTATGGTCACAAATTGCGTTTTACGGCTCCGCTGGCGCGTCCCCGTAAAACGAAATTTCCGACCATAAAATTGATGATTTACCTCCCCAAATGACAATTTTCAAGACAGTTATCCCCTAAATAATCACCGAAATCGTCTTAAAATCGTAACACTTTGGTGTCACAGTGCAGCAGTGCATCCAAAGGATGCAGATGGAATGGCAAACAGAGCAGACCTTGACAAGACTGCTCATGCGGGAGCAGTTTGATCTGGGTCTGCACTGCCTGCTTAGACCTATCTGTCCCAATATTTATAATTTTTTTCAATACCGTCAGCAAATGCAAATGAGCCGCCACATGAGAAAATCAACAAAGTGGTTGCGCGCCCAGCATAGACTCAGATCAGCCTTTCGTCTAGCCTGATCAGAGTCTGCATTTGTGATGTCTGCATGGAGATAGCTTAGTCCCTTAGCTACCCTTTCAGCACAAGTAAAGACTCTGATCAGACTGGGCAGATGCCCAGGCTGATCTGAGTTTTTGCTGGTTGCACAACCACTTTGTTGGTTTTCTCCTGTCGTGGCTAAATAATCTTACCCCGCCATCAAATGGGCCTAGCTGAGGATGGGGAAGGTGCAGCATTTGTAGCACCAATATTTAACAAAGGCTTGGCATGCTGCATCAATGATTTTAACAAAAATTACTTTCCATCTATTGTACGTTTGCACGCTTATTTGTGCCCCACCAATTGGAAACTTGTGGCAACGCCCAGGCATCAACATTGTTTTTGGCTGGGTAAGAAAGTGGTCCTATTCAGAATAGGGCAGAATGCCCTTGTGAATCATAAGGGCACACAATGACTAGTTTTAATCAAAAGGCAAATTTATGAAAATAAATATGTTTTGGTTTATGATAGGAACTAGAAAGGCTTTTCGGAAGACAACTGATTCCCTATCCCTCATATCGCCCCACCAGTGCATTCCCACTCCCTTGTACCATTTTCCTAAAACTTTGCTATAGTGTCAACATTATCTATCAAGTGCATTCAAGAGCATTTAAAATCCTCTGACCTTGAAGATTGGGTGAAGATTGAATATTCAGAGCTCTAGATAAGACGGCGTATTTGATGATAATTAAGGATAATTTTTCTTTTTTCTCATCGAAACCATATGTTGTGACCCCTCATCTGAACCGTCTCGTCGAGACGGTTCAGATGAGGGGTCACAACATATGTTTTTATGCAGAATTAACAAAAATTATCCCTAATTATCACCAAATACGCCCTCTTATCTGGAGCTCTGATATTACCAAAACCTGATCATCTCTTTTGCTTGTCATAATCATTTATCCAAACAAGTCTGATGAATTTCAACCCACTGGTTCAAGAAGTATTTTTTATTGATGATTTAACATTTTACACGTTGATGTATCCAAATGGCAAACATTTTAGACCCTGATCAAACTGCTCCTTCTGGAGCAGTTTGATCTTGGTCTACAATGTTTGCTCAGACCGGTCTGCCCGAATATTTAGGGGTACATACCGGAATCATCTTATAAGCAAGATATCCTGGAACATGCTCAAGCAGTTTTGACCATATGATCTGCCGTGCCAGCTCCTGCGGGTTTTCATCTGTCACCAGTGAACTATGATATACCCAGTCTCCTTTCTTCGCATTGTCCAGTAAGTAGGTCTGACAAAAGAGAGCAGATATACTGTACAAAAACTTGTACCATATTAATCCTAATAAATGCCCCAGGGGCGTTGCATTTTATGAAAAGGGGGCGTTATTTTGTGCCTAAAGTATAGTAAATCAGCCACTGCCAAAATACCTCAAATAAACAGTATTAAGGTGAATGGGAATACTTTCAGAAGAAGCAACTCTACTATTTTTGCCTCCCTTCTCAATAGGGCTCAACTCTTACAGGAAAGAATTTGCTCCTCTAGGAGCAAATTCATTCCTTTAAGAGTAGACCCCATGATAGAGAGCTATCTCATCTGGAGAAGCAAACCGGAATTCATACAAATTAAAATCAAATTATTTTTGGTAAAAAGGCAGGAGGCATTTGCTAGAGCAGGAGCGTTTATTAGGATTATTATGGTATTTGGTGGCAGCAAAATTAAGCGGTTTCTATAAATGGACCTATTGGCTGATTTTCATTATGACGGATCTACACTGTTTGCCCCCTAGTGTTTGAATTCTCAAACTGATATAACTTGGATGAAACATTTTTTTTCAATCTTGCAGATGTAAATTTTGTTGTCTACTTTTTGTGCTTTAAGGGTTACAAAAACTCACGCAAAACTTAAGTTGAAATTCCCAACCCACTGAAGAACTGTGTTTTTGCTATACTGATATATAACCACAGAAGAGGAACAACTCCTCCGGGCTTATTCAAACTTGATTGTTGAGATCGTAAGCTACATTTTGATATATAACATGTGGAGCTTCTCATTTATTTCCTCTTATGAAACCGAAAATAGAATACAAAACAGGTAGGGCTTATCGGAAACATGCTTGGCACAGAGCTACTGTTTTTTTGAGGGGGCTGGCAGCGAAAGGTTTAATTTGTGTGGCCTCAATTTCCACTAGTAGCTCAGGGCCCAGTTATTCAAAGCATCGTTAGCTTCATAAAGTCATTACTCAAGTTTGTAGCACACATAAAATCACATATGCTAATATTTTTTCCCAAAAAAATGTGAGGAGCTTTTGCAGTTCAAATCCATTTTTCCTTTGTCCTGTAATGACTGAAACATTCTTAAAAAGACTGTAAACCCCCAAGTCATCCAGCAATCAATGGTAAAATGAGCCTTGAAAGGACCGATCAACAAAGTGGTTGTGCGCCCAGCGAAGACTCAGATCAGCCTAGGCATCTGCCCAGTCTGATCAGAGTCTTCCCTGTCCACATGGAGCTAGCTAAGACCCTTAGCTACCCTTTAAGCACACAGCAAAGACTCTGATCAGACTGGGCGAATGCCCAGGCTGATCTAAGTCTTTGATGGGAGCACATTCCACTTTGTTGGTTTTCTCGTGTCACAGCTCAAATGTTTTCTTACCTTTAAATCATCCATACCGTCTCCATCAGTTGATGATACAATAAACACTCTGTCAAAATGCGGCCAGCCTTTTGGGGTTTCCTGGTCCCAAGGCATTAAATCATCCCAATAGGTCTTATCTGAATCAATATCTTCCTTACTGAGACTGTGTCCATTATCATTAGTCTCAAGTTGTGCCTGTTTACTATCTGAATTACCTGTGTCGATTTTATTTGCTTTCATGCTTGTAAGCTGTCCGTTGGCGTCAGTACTCAAACTTGTGTCCATTTCATTTTTTAAATTTTTACTTTTTATTGACATCTGATCTTTCTGAAAACCAGTGTTTTCTGTACTACTCATAACTGAATCTACTGATACTGTATTACTGTTATTACTATTTGTATGAACATGTTTCGTTGTTTTAGAAGATTTGTATGTGCTGTCAATTTCACTTGCTAATGGTGGAACTTCATTCTCAGGATCTTCTGTAGCAGGACCTGTCATCTTCTTAATCTCCAGTTTACCACGCTTTGCTACTAATTCACTATAAACCTCCTTGAAGTCTTTCTTCTTCTTTATCTCAAGTTTACCACGCTTTGCTACTAATTCACTATAAACCTCCTTGAAGTCTTTCTTCTTCTTTTGGGATTTTCTTACTGGAGCTGCAGGCACTTTCCGCCCGCCAACAATGCCATCAGTAAGAGTTCTGATCACTCCAAGTAAAACATCTTTCTTCGGCAACACGTCAACCTGCAAATTAAAAATGATGCTTGTTACTCATTAACACAACATCCACAGATAGCTATATTGTCAGTATGTGCTGCTACCCAATACTGGTAAATAATTACTGAAAATTTCTAAGTTCCAAAGCCCAAAATTTGTCAAAAATAAATTTTCTATCTTCACACATGTGCAATCATATCTTCAGTATGTCTGTTACATGTGTGTTAAATTTCAACTGATCAATCAACTGTGAGATAAGTTGATTACACAAACTTGCTACTGTATATTAGTAACAAACACTAAAAAAAGTTGTCAAAAATTAATTTCTGACTTTTAGAGACTTTCATGTACATCTTCAATATGTCCCCAACATATATGCAAAACTTCAACTGGATCCACCAGAAACTGTAGAAGGACTTGATGACACAAACTTGCTGCCCTATATCACTAACAAACACTAAAAAAATTCTGTTAGAAGTTCTAAAGCTTGTAATTTTGCCAAAAATTAATTTCTGTGCCAGGTTGTTCATAGCATCTTTAGCTAAACGGGCTCATTAAGAGGTCAACTCCCTAAGGGATTTGCGACTTTATAGCCAAATACACATATATTTTTTGTTGAAAATATGTGAGAAGCTTTTGCAAGCTTCTTACATTTTTTCAACGAAAAAAATTGGCATATTTGAGATATCGATGTTTGAAATTTTAACGTCTCATTAACTAATGACGTCAGTTTTGAACAACTGGGCCCTGACATTTAGAAACCTTCATGCCTATCTTCAATATGTCTATAACAAGAGTGCAAACTTTCAAATCAATGGGGAGGATTTGATTACACAAAAATGTTACTGAAATATGTGATGGACAGATGGATGGACAGATGGACAGCCAGGGGTAAACATAATCCTGACTATTATCATGGCGGCATAATGAGCCACGACACAACAAAACAAAGTGGCATGTGCGCCCAGTGAAGACTCAGACCTGCCTTGGCATCCCCCAGTCTGATCAGAGTCTTTGCTGCCCGCACTGAGGTAGCTTAGACCCTTAACTACCCTTTAAGTGCACAGCGAAGACTCTGATCAGACTGGGCGGATGCCCAGGCTGATCTGAGTCTTTGCTGGGCACATGTGCCATTTTGTTAGTTTGTCTTGTTTTGACATTACCCCATGCTGCATGACCCAACATAATAACTGAACAATAAACTATGCTAGCTCTTTAAGATTCATATACAGCTTTACACTACTTATGTGAATATTTTCTGTATGTATCATAAAAAATTTGGGCAAATTTGAAAAATTCTTACTTGCCAAGCAAAGTTTTTCTTCCTCCGATAAAGTACCAGCCTAATTTTTCAGCCTAATATGACAATCAACTTCAATTTTCATCTACCATATTTATTTAGTTTTAACACAGGGATGATTTTTGGGCTTGTTTTGGAAGATAAAAGCCCATCTTACAGTACAATTAACACATCTCAATTTTTTGGGTTCTTTAGGAAGGTAAAAGCCCATCTTACTGTACAATTACCACATCTAAATTTTTGGGGTTCTTTAAGAAGGTAAAATCCCATCTTACTGCACAATTACCACATCTCAAACTTTGGGGTTCTTTAAGAAGGTAAAATCCCATCTTACAGCACAATTACCACATCTCAATTTTTGGGGTTCTTTACGAAGGTAAAAGCCCATCTTACAGCACAATTACCACATCTCAATTTTTGGGGTTCTTTAGGAAGGTAAAAGCCCATCTTACAGCACAATTACCACATCTCGATTTTTGGGGTTCTTTAGGAAGGTAAAAGCCCATCTTACAGGACAATTACCACATCTCAATTTTTGGGGTTCTTTACGAAGGTAAAAGCCCATCTTACAGCACAATTACCACATCTCAATTTTTGGGGTTCTTTAGGAAGGTAAAAGCGCATCTTACAGCACAATTACCACATTTCAATTTTTGGGGTTCTTTAAGAAGGTAAAAGCCCATCTTACAGCATGATTACTGAATCTAAATTGTTTGGGTTGTTTAAGAAGTTAAAAACCTATCTTAGAGCACATTTACCAAATCTAAATTTTTGGGGTTGTTTAAAAAGGTAAAAGCCCATCTTCCAGCACAATTACCAAATCTACATGTTTGGGGTTGTTTAAGAAGTTAAAAAAAATACATCTTACAGCTCAATTTCAATTACTAAATCTTTATTTTTGGGGGTTGTTTAAGAAGGTAAAAACCAATCTTACAGCATAATTACCACATCTAAATTTTTTGGGTTGTTTAAGAAGGGAAACCCTATCTTTAAGCACAATTACGCAACACTGATTTAGATATTTGGGGTCATTCAGGATGGGTATATCCCCATCTTAAAGTCGAAAAAATACAGAACAACACTTTGGCGTATCACTAGCTCTCGATACAAGTAAACCCACCTTATTCAGTATCAGTACCGACGGAATGTGCTTGCTGTGTTCCAGTATCTTCAGAAGTTCTCTGTGAATGGATTCCCTTGTATGTTTATTAGATGCATCGACTACAACTCCAACTGTATTAACAAAATCAAATGACTGGCATCATGTGAAAAGGGCCGTAAGGCTATGCGAAAAGGAAGGACTCAGATCAGCCTGCACAGATCTGTGCAGGCTGATCAGTCTTACCTTTTTTCTTGTACAATCTATGAATACTGGGGATTTTAAAAGCAAATATTGTGATCAGTCTGAGAAGACTGCGATAAGTCATGAGCTGCAATGTGACAAAATCAATAAAGTGGCATGAGCGCCCAGCAAAGACTCATGTCAGCCTGAGCATCGGCCTAGTCTGATCATAGTCTCTGCTGTCAGCATGGAGCTAGCTAAGACCCTTGTCTACCTTCAAGACTCTGATTAGACTGGGCGGATGCCCAGGCTGATTTGAGTCTTCGCTGGGTGTATATTCCACTTTGTTGGTTTTGTCGTGTTGCGGCTCAGATCATCTGGTGACTGGCTTCAGTATTCATGAAATGCACAAGCATAGTATCAAGAAAACATTTCATACGGTTAGAAAAATAAGGAGGGAACATGAAATCACAGCTCAAACCTCCAATTTAAAATACATCTAAAATCATAAACACAAGAGTTGTCCTTCATGTACTGGTACACAACACATAGTTATGACCTGAACTGCATAAATGTGCAGTATCATAAAAATATTTGAAAGGTATTCAAGTTATGGAGCAGACATAAAATAAGAGCTAAAACCATCATGGGGAAATCAATGAAAAAAGTAAGACAGAGTTGTCTTTCTTGAACACAACTCATTGTCATGATGGATGGAGGGATGTCAGGCTCATCACTATAGCCCCTGAACCGTTTGGTCAGGGATAAAAATACTGAGCAGCTCAAACCTCCAAAGAAAAACTAAGAAAATATGAATCTGAGAATTGTCCACCATGTATGCAGCAAATCTTCAAGACCTGTTCTAAATAACTGTGAAGTATCATGAAAGTATTCCAAAAGGTATTCAAGTTATAGAGTGGACAAGAAAGTTTTATGGATGAATGGATGGACAGATGGAGGGATGCCAGGCTCATCACTATATCTCCCAAGCCTTTAGGTTTGGGGATAAGTACAGGGCAAACAGTGTAAGTACAGGTGAGGCAGCTCAATATGAGCTGCCTCATCGGGATCTACACTGTTTGCAAATTCAACAGTTTTCATTTTTACTTACTAAGGTCCACTTCTTCTTCAACACTATTTCTTGGAATCCTGTATAACTCTCTGCAGTTGTGCCTGTAAACACAACTTTAGATAAGAGGGGGTATTTGATGATAATTGAGGGATAATTTTTTTTATTTCTCATTAAAACCATATGTTGTGACCCCTCATCTGAACCGTCTCATCGAGACGGTTCAGATGAGGGGTCACAACATATGTTTTTTTGTAGAATTAACAAAAATTATCCCTAATTATCACTAAATAACACCTCTTATCTAAAGTTGTGCCTGTCAATCAATAATACTTTTGTCAACACACGTCTGAGGGCTAACCCTCTGTCCAGGGTGTTTTTTCTCCCTCCCCACATTCTTCTAAAGAAATTGTCCTAAAAGTGAGCAAATTCTTTCTTTCTAGGTGAATGGGAATATTTTCAAGGGAAGCAACTTTGCCACTTTTATTTTTTTTTCCTACCTTTTCAGTAAGTGTCAACTCTAAAAGGAACACATTCTTCCCTTTGAGGGTAGACTCCAAATTTTGGAAGGGCTTCATTCTCAAAAAGGAGCAAACAGGAAGTCACCAAAATTATTTCCCTTTGAATGAAGGATACTGAGTGAGTGAACTTGATTTAATGTCCCACCAAGAACTAGGTCATACAGAGACCGGACCTCGGTTTAAAGTCTCATCCGAAAGACTGGAGAAGCGAGGGATCGATCTTGCGACCCCTGGATGAGTGGTCCAGCGTGTTATCCACTATATCTATACACCATAAGAGTAGCCCCTGCTGAAGAAGTGATCTCCCTTCAAAGGAAGCAAATACAATTCTCCAGAAGTTGTCCCCCTTGTAAAATGGCAGCAAAGACATGGATGTTATTGATACACCTGATAGAACCTTCTTGTTTTTCCACCACTTTTATATAAAGGGGAACAACTTTTGTGACCTCCTGTTTGCTTCCCTGGGTGAAAAAACCCTTCTAAAATGGGGTCTACTCTTACAGGAAAGAATTTGCTCCAACTGGAGCAAATTCTTTCCTTTAAGAGTTGACCCCTATATTGAAGGGAAGCAAAAATGTCAGATTTATTTCCCCTGACAGTGTACCAATTTGCCTTAATCGGTGTCTTTCGACATTTCAGATTATAACATGTAAAGACTCAGACCAGTCTGTGATTCTACAAACCATATTTATTCGGCTATAAAACTGTGTTTTTCCATCTCTAGAATGACCCCAAATATCTGAATAAGCCTTATGAAATCCTGCTATAAGGTGTTTTTCCCTGCCAAAACAATCAAAACAAGTAGCCCAAAGGGCAACAATTGCTCACCTGAGAGACATTGTAAACCTATAGGGATATTTAAGATGCTCAAGGGCAGCTAACTCCACAGTCAGTGGTCCAATCAGGCTGAAAATTAAACTCATCCAAAACATTATGTATGCCCTCATTTAATATATGCAAGTTTAAAAAGTATCCGATCAAGAGCACAATAGACAGAGCTGTCAAGGGCAGCTAACTTCGTAGTGGTTTAAGATATTATGCATTTCCTCATTACCTGCAAGTTTGAAAAGGATCGGATCTGTAGAAACCAAGAAAAAGTGGCGACATTGATTTTTTGGATGCTCAGGGCAGGTACTCCATAGTCAGTGGTGGGATCTAGCCGAAATGCTCATTAATCCAAGCTTTTATGCATATCCTCATTACCTGCAAGTATGAAGAGGATCCGATGAAAAATGAAAATGTGATGACATTGTTTTCTCCATTATAACACTATGGGATTTTTTTCAAACGCTCAAGGGCAGCTAACTCCATAGTCTGTGCTCGAATCCGGCCAAATTTCGAACTCGTCCAAGCTCTTATGTATGTTATCATTACCTGCAAGTATGATAAGGATCTAATCAAAAACCTTGATTGCAGCACCCTGAAAGTCAAACATGTTCGAGATATTGTCATGCCCTACATTTGTGTGAATTTATTTAAGAATCCGTTGAGAAATGTAGGTGCTAGAGCGATGACAAAGTTTTTTTAAAATAGCAACAGTGACCTTGACCTTGGGCACAGCATCCTGAAAGTCAAACTTGCTTGAGATATTGTCATACCCTACATTTGTGTCAAGTTATTTCAAAATCCATGGAGAAATGTAGGTGCTAGGGCGATGACAAAGTTTTTCTAAAAATAGCCACAGTGACCTTGACCTTGGGCACAGCACCCTGAAAGTCGAACTTGCTCGAGAAATTGTCATGCCCTACATTTGTGTGAATTTATTTTAAAATCCATTGAGAAATGTAGGTTCTAGAGCGCTGACAAAGTTTTTCTAAAAATAGCCACAGTGACCTTGACCTTGGGCGCAGCACCCTGGAAGTCAAACTTGTTTGAGATATTGTCATGCCCTACATTTGTGTGAAGTTGATTTTAAATCCCTTGAGAAGTGTAGGCGCTAGAGCGATGACCAAGTTTTTCTAAAAATAGCCACAGTGACCTTGACCTTGGGTGCAGCACCCTGAAAGTCAAATTTGCTCGAGATATTGTCATGCCCTACATTTGTGTGAAGTTATTTTAAAATCTGCTGAGAAATGTAGGAGCTAGAGCGCTGACAAAGTTTTTCTAAAAATAGCCACAGTGACCTTGACCTTGGGCGCAGCATCCTGAAAGTCGAACTTGCTCGAGATATTGTCATGCCCTACATTTGTGAGAAGTTATTTTAAAATCCGTTGAGAAATGTAAGCAATAGAGCGATGACAAAGTTTTTCTAAAAATATGTGATGACGTTGTTTTCTCCATTATAACACTATGGGATTTTTTTCAAATGCTCAAGGGCAGCTAACTCCGTAGTCTGTGCTCGAATCTGGCCAAATTTCGAACTCATCTAAGCTCTTATGTATATTATCATTACCTGCAAGTATGATAAGGATCTAAGCAAAAACAGTTGAGAAAACGTGATGACGCCATTTTCCCCATTATAACCCTATGGGATTTTTTTCAAACGCTCAAGGGCAGCTAACTCCGTAGTCTGTGCTCGAATCCGGCCAAATTTCGAACTCATCCAAGCTCTTATGTATGTCACCATTACCTGCAAGTATGATAAGGATCTAATCAAAAACAGTCGAGAAAACGTGATGACGCCGTTTTCCCCATTATAACCCTATGGGGGCTATCTGTTGCCATGGAAACCAGAGTTCAGAGCTGATCGGCACCAAAACCTAATGCAGCCTTTCCCCAACCCCAATGATGCTTCAGATAAAATTTGATTGCAATCAGCCCACTGGTTTCTGAGATATTTATGTTTGAAAGTGTTGACGCACGCACCCACCCACCCACCCACGGACGGACGACGGCTCGACTCCCATCCTATAAGCTCACCTCTGAGCCTTCGGCTCAGGTGAGCTAAAAATCTAGATCCATCTTACAAGATGGATCTAGAATTCTGGATTGATTTGCAAGGGAAAATTAAGTTGGATCTAGAATTCTGGATTGTTTCGCAAGGGAAAATCCCTATCTTATACGCAGAGTAATACAGTAGTGTTTTAACTTCTTTTAGTGCATATGCTTTAATAAATATATATAAGGATGCTTTTCTAAAATATTTGTCAAGATGAATGAATACACATTCAAAGGAAACACCTCTTGCCAACTCATTTTTGCCTCTCTCCACTCAGGTAGCCCGCACTTGAAGGAAAGAATTTGCTCTTGTTTGAGTAAATTCCTTCCTTTGAGAGTAGACCTCTTGTTAGAAGAGTTTTGTTGGCTATGGAAACAAACATCACGTCACAAAGGTTGTTTCCCTTCTACACAAGCTGCAGAATGCTATGTCATACCCAACTGTGCACTGTCGCAAATAAGAGCTCAACAAGAAAAATCAACACAAAGCTTATGCCACTAACACTGCTGGAGAAGTAATACCTATCTTTTCCCTCTGCTAGTTGAAGGTGAGACAATAAGGATGGAAAAAAATATGATGTGTACCTATACACCTAAAATTCAGATGCTTCTATTCTCAGTAGTGTCTTCCAAACTGTCATAGAAGATACATAATGACAGAAAATCATTGGTTTCTTGATAATGATAGTCAGCAACAAGCTTGGCTCAGATTGTTTCACTATCAAATGTGGATGTAAATTCTGATATGAAATGGATTTTCCCTTCTAAAACAATCCGAAAGCCTAGATCCATCTTATAAGCTAGATCTAGATTTTGGGATTGTTTTAGAAGGAAAAAAACCCGGTCTTATATCTGAAGAAACCTCGTATTTAAAAATTCAGCTTACTTTCTAGCTTCTGACTTTATAATTACTCCAGGAGTATCTGTGAAAATCTGAAACAAAATAAACAGCACAGTCATGGGACAAGCTAGCCACTACTGTTTAATACTAAAAGCTAAGTAGCTAAGTTTTGAATTAGACATAATTTCAACTTTTTGGATCAAAACATAATTATGCAAAGTAACATCACACTAACTTACAAGGACTTAACACAGAAAAAACCTTGTTCCTTTGGTTACAGACAGTAGATTTTCCTTCCAAAAAAATCTCAAATGACCTAGATCCATCTTGTAAGTCTACTTCTTTAACTTACAATTTGGCAGATTTGTGAACCAATCAGAACTTACTACAGTAATACTTCCAGGGCCCGAGGTTATAAAACTTTTTTCATGCTCAGCTGAGTTGAGCATGAAATTTTACCTGCTAATAAATAGCAAGTTACTGAGTAGTGCAGTTGTTTTCTTGCTCAGTTCAGCTGAGTATGGAATTTTCTCTGCTTATGAATATGAAAATGCCAACATTAGTTGGCATTTTCACATTTATCAGCAGAGAAAATTTCATGCTCAACTGAGTTGAGCACGAAAAAAGTTTTATAACCTCGGGGCCATGGCTCTAATCCTGATGGCTCGTTAACCCTGCCTGGCTAGAACTCTTTCCTTGGTCCCTAGAGGTCACTTTATATAGAAACTAACCCTGGATGGCTAGAACTACCCTTGGCTGGATCTAATTTTCATGGTCCCAAGCCTGTTCTAGCCAATGAATTTCTACTGTATTTGTGTATTCTACTCCATGACAACAGCCAATGAAAATTTTGCTCTTTTCAGCAGCTTCGCAAACCTACTCCTATGATTTATTAGTTGTCAGTAAGTTAATCCAACTGAAAGTGCTCCTGATAAGAAGGAGTAAAAGGGATAATTAGGCTTTATATAGATCTGCATAAAAACATATGTCATGACCTTCATTAGAACCGAGATAGTTCTAATGAGGGGTGACAACTTCAATGAGAATAAAAAAAATATCTCAGAATTATCCTCATTGACCCAACGCCAGCTCTGAGCTTACTAGCTGTGTATTCCCCTCCGTGGCAACAGCCAATGCATTTTTTCTTGTAGTGTGCACCTTTGTTGATACTGGATTTACCTGAAATGATAATTCAGAGCTATAGAATGACTAAACTTACAAAACTCATATATGGTAGAGAAATAAAGAAGTACCCACCGGTGGAAACTAGATTTCAAACTCATGCTGGCTGCGGCCACTGGGCCTAGCCACACAGAGTCACCAGTCTTACTAATTGAGCAACAACATACCGTAATGTTTATATATATTGGGACACCTAAAAATAATGAATTTTCCCTTTGGGACAAATGGAAAATTTATTATTTCAGGTGTCCCAATACTTAAGCACATTAGGGGTATGCTTCTTATTTAAGCAGTTCTATGGAACAATGTTAAGCTTGATTTCTCAGAATGACCCATCGAATGAGGTTACACGATTTAGTTGTGCAAACAAAGTCCGGTATATACAAGGAAATCTGGATCATGCTGATACCAAAGCTTAAAAATATTGTATTATTTGATTTAAGATTTAACAAACTTCAACAGATATTTGGCCTGGGATGCAAGTACATCAGTTTCGGTATTCGTTTTATCCCAACAACGTTGCAAGGTTATAACATACACTGAAGGACTTTAAAAACGCAAAAATTAAAATTCATAAAAATTACTAATATCTAGTATACTAATTTAATTGAAATTTGGCAACGATGACCATCAATATGTCAGCAAAACATGTTCAAAATTTCATATAAAAATAATAAGTAATATTAGCGCAACAGTCTATCAAATAGCAATACCCTTAGATTCTAAAGTTGCAAGTACTATCTCAATCAGTGACATGTCTAGAGACAAAGGCGACCAGTCAAACTTTGCTGCCATAAAATTGACGGTGAGGCGGGCAGTATGGACTGGGGCATTGTCTTGTTGGTATAAAAAATTTTCCTCTCTTATAATTTTGACGCACAAAGGGTATTACCACAGGACGAAGAACACTGTTAATGTAGCGTCTTGACGTCGGCTCGTCATTCTTCGGTGTCAACCTTTACTGTCCCAGTAGCCTGGTAACGATTTCTAAGGCGCTGAACAGTCAACAGATTGCAATTATAATGTCATGTGACGTCAGAAACACACAGCCCGTCTTGTAACATTCCGATTTTTCCAGATCGTTCATGTTTGGACAAGCGTGGCGTGATTAATAATGTTGTAGAACTAAAGCTTAAGTGTTTTTTAGACATGTATAACTACAAGCTACATGTAAAATGGTAATTTGTTTTTCCTCATTCATTCGTGGGTACACCACGTGCAAAAAATTGTAAAACAATGATGCATAGCTAGATGTGGCCAGTGCATTTAAAAATGCCGGTTTTAGATATAGATAGAAGCAGAGTGTCGTTACCAGCCGATTTTATCTGTTAAAGAAGACAAAAAATATTCTGGGTGCAAGAAAAACTGATTTTCATTTTTTGCGTTTTTAAAGTCCTTCAGTGTACACTAGACAAGACTGTGGAACAGGCACTGAATAAAGTTTGAACTGACATAACAAGCCATGAAATACTATGTCACGAATGTCTGCGCATTGTCTCAAAAGACACAGGGTATAATCGATTCCGCTAATTTTCGCTTCCTGCAGAGACTGTCTGTCCTATTTGGCTTCCACCGAGACTGTCCGCGAACTCTTGCTTCCTGCAGAGACTACTGTCCTCGAAAAATGGCTTCCTGCCGAGACTGTCCTCGTGATTCTGCTTCCTGCCGAGAGCCTCAGCAGGAAGCAGAATCACGCGGACAGTCTCTGCAGGAAGCCATTTATCCTGTACAGAAGTCTCGGCAGGAAGCAAGAGTTCGCGGACAGTCTCAGCGGAAGCCAAATATGATGTACAGTCTCTGCAGGAAGCGAAAATTAGCGGAATCAATTATACCCTGTGGAAGAGCTAAACCAGTAAACTCAACATAAAGTTTTTGACACTGACAACGACACCAACACCAGAAAAGTTTTACCTTTATATTATTCCATTAACCTCAAGTCTGATCAAATAGTGCCCAGGTTCACAATTATTCTTTAATTTAAGGACAACCTTAAATTTGAAAGAGAAAAATTTACTCCAAGAAAATCTATATTTAAATCATATTGAAAATCACAGTTTTCACATGATTTCACTACCACTACCACTGTTCATATGGAGTTGTAACAAGAAATAAATTTCAAATAAATTCTATTTTTATAAGCTTTTATTTGCACATGAAATTTTCAGCATTAAATTTACGGTCATCCTTAAACTTAAGGAATACTTGTGAAACTGGGAACTTGACTTGACAATGGCATTATACTTACTTTCCAATTAATGAGGTTATTTACTAGCGTTGATTTGCCAGCATTAGGAGCCCCGAGAATTGAAACACGCAAGATCTTGGCTTCAGCAGGCTGATCCACTTCCATTAGATATCGTCTCATTTGTTCATCTGAAACAAAACTGAATACCGTATTAATCCTATTAAATGCACCAGGGGCTTTGCAATTTGTGAAAGGGGGACATTATTTACAGCTTAAAGTGTAGTTAATCAGCACTGCGAAAAATACCTCTAATAAGCAATATAAAGGTGATGGGTCACTTCAAAGGAAGCAGTTTTTATATTTTTGCCTTCCTTTTTAGTTTGAGTCAACTCTTAAAGGAAAGGATATGCACCTCTAGGCTCAAAGTCTTTTCTTAAAGAGTAGACTCCATTTCAAAGAGCTACTTTATGTACTGAAGAAAACAGGAATTTTTGCAACACATTATAACATTAATTTGGAAAAGAGGCATGGGGGTGGGGGGATTAATTAAAGCAGAGGCGTTTATTAGGATCAATACAGTATTTTCCCTCAGTCCATGAATACTGTAATATTCTAAGTATTAGGACAGATAAATGTGAATGAACATTGCAGACCCAGATCAGACTGCTCCTAGAGGAGCAGTCTGATCAGAGTCTACACTGTTTGCCATTCCATCTGTATCTTTTGGATTCACTTCTGCACTGTAAAACCAAATTATTCCTTGTTAGGACCACTGCGGTTATTATTTGAGGGTGTCCCAATTTTTATGGTACCTAGCATCCCGTAAAGTAGACTTTTTGTAAACAGTGTAGAACCCAGATCAGATGCAGCTGAAGGAAGGCTTCCGCTTTTGAGCCATACTGAGTGCATTTAACACTGCAATTTCAGCATAGAAAACATTCCTTGAATAGCAATGGCACGGGTGGTAAAGTTTCAAATTGACCTCCGCGGAGGTAAATAGAAAAACAATTTGACTGTTTTCCGGTAGGCAATTTGAATACATCCTGTCACGAATTTTCGCGGTTTACTGACAGGGTTCAGGTAAGATTTTTCTCGCTAGAAAAGGTTTTCCAAAAATCGGAGAATGTCATGCTATATATATTTTACAGTAGTATATTGAGACCAAATGACATGGAACAGAATTTAAGCGGTGTTTCTTAAATTACTTTCGTCCTCCAGGTTCAGTACCGAAAACGAAACTAGGAAGCAGTCCTGCACGGTTAAATCGGCTTTTTGAGTGCATTTACAGGCTTTTTGAGAAATTTTATCTATGAGGTATAACACGTAGCTTATGAAGCTGCGTTCTAAACACCTTTTCAAAAACATGCATGCTTTTGTTACTACACGCTTATCCAATTTTTGTCGGCGGTCAATTTGAAAACCATGAGAACAATTTGACTAATGGAAAATAATATGGGAAAATTTAATCAGCTATACAGAAGAAAAAGCATGCTGATTTTTTAGAAGTTAGGTATCAATGGATTTGAAAACATGTTTCCGTACTTATAAAGTACATCAGATAAAATTACTCATGAAACATTGTCCTTTTTATCGTGAAATAGAAGCACAGTAGTGCTTTATCTTTTTTCCTTTGTTGTAAAACCAGAACTGTAATACTGATTTGTTTGTGAACATAGCATAAACCGATGCAGGTTAATATGTGCAACTGAAACCAAATCACTATTCATTATTATATTATATTAGAAAAGTTTTAACATCGAGGTCAATTTGAAACGCGTGCAGTCAGTTTGTTTCCGTTTCATCCCGGGAAAATAGCTTTTGTTCTGCAAAGCTAGTCTCTGTTTTTTTTTTTTTGTTTTTTTTTGTGTGTGTGTGTGTGTGTGTGTGTGGGGGGGGGGGGGGGGGGGGGGGGCTCAGTGCATATTAAATAAGTGTTTGGTTTAATGAAGTCAAATTGACATCCCAACAGCAAACTTTACTCTGATGTGAAAACATTAAAAAAGAATAAAACTATTCAAATTTACCAACTGCTTTTTATATGGAAATCCCCATTTATAGGAAGAACTCACTAGTATATTACTGGTTAAGGTTTTATGACCAATTAGTTAGCTCTTTCGACTTCAGCTCACTTAAGGCAGCAGGCCCAATTCCCGTTTGGGTTCAGCCACTTTGTATAGATCAGAGTGGAAAGACAGGTAGTAATTATGAACAAACCAAACATAATAGAAGACTAGTCAAGCGATAAAAAGAACAATTTTTTCATAGCAGAAGGCCAAAAGGAAATCCTACCTAAAACAAAGTGGCATTTTTTTTAAAACATCGGCAGCTAGATAAACCAAAAGAGGAATGGGGACAATAATAACGCGCACATAAACCTTGGTCCTGGGGTCTGTTGTGGTTAATTCATACTAGCTAATTCATAAACAGAATGCAATATTGAAAGTACATCATTAAACCGATTTTGCGGCAGATGAACGATGCCTCTGAAAAGAAAAAAAAAATATTAAACTGAGTCTACTGGGGTTTTTTTATCACCGGTCATTCTGAATCGGCCGTAATGATGTTGTTATTGCTTCATGTTGATTACCCGTATTTCTATGTAACGGCCACTCCAGGAGTGTAATCACTTGGGAGAGCATGCGGGTGTCTTTGCCTGATATCTTCTTATAGGTTCAATCTAAATTGTTTGCATATCGGTTCTCTTCTCTGCACATATTAATTTGCATATTTGCATGGGTTCGTTTTATTTTACAAGCGAAAGAGGGCCACAGGTCTGGTTTTACAACAAAGCAAGTGATAAAGCACTATTGTGCTGCTATTTCAGGATAAAAAAGACAATGTTAAATGAGCAATATTATCTGGTGTACTGTAGACGTATAAAAACATGCATTCAAATCCATTGATACCTAGCTTTTAAAAAATCAGCATGCCTTTTCTTCTGTATAGCTGATTAAATTTTCCCATGTTAATTACCATTAGTCAAATTGTTCTCATGGTTTTCAAATTGACCGCCGACAAAAATTGGGTAAGCGTGTAGTAACAAAAGCATGCATGTTTTTGAAAGGGTGTTAAGAACGCAGCTTTATAAGCTACTTGTTATACTTCATAGATTAGATTTCTCAAAAAGCCTGTAAATGCACTCAAAAGCCGATTTAACTGTGCAGGACTCCTTCCTAGTTTCGTTTTCGGTACTGAACTTGGAGGACAAAAGTAATTTAAGAAACACCGCTTAAAACTGTTCCATGTCATTTGGTCTCTATATACAACTGTAAAATATATATAGCATGACATTCTCCGATTGTTGGAAAACCTTTTCTAGCGAGAAAAAAATTACCTGAACCCTGTCAGTATACCGCGAAAATTCGTGACAGGATGTATTCAAATTGCCTACCGGAAAACAGTCAAATTGTTTTTCTATTTACCTCCGCGGAGGTCAATTTGAAACTTTACCACCCGTGAATGGACTTGTACAACTCCTCAAATGGAAGTCCTCTTTGGGACATTAGGTATGAATAAATTATGGAATACAAGTATACATGTACCTCTAGCTCTAAGTGTATCTGCCCCTTTTGCAAAAACTTTTGTGCCTGTCTGCCTCTGTGGCCAAAGATTTAAGAGACCTTCCAAGTATCTCTCAGTCCCTGATACTGAATAGCCCTGGGTATGTGAATTTTTATCGGTTCCTCTCAAAGAAAAGTGGATGAAAAAAATATTTGCTCAGCACTAATAATACATGTATGTTGTGACCCCTCTATAGAATAACATGTTGTGACCCCTCATTATAAATGCTTCACTTATGCAGAAAGAAATATCCCTGACTAATCATAAGAAACATCCTTTATCTGTTTCTGTCTAACATGGGAAAAGAATTTCAGTTTGAAATGTCACTGAAAATTGGTGGAGCATGGCATACATTGTTTGCCATGCTCCAGAACCAATGACGTCATATATCTGATGCCATAGCAACTAAGTAAGAGTTCATATTGAAGTCTAAGTGACCTCATCAAGATGTCATTCTGTCAAGGTACTAAGTATGACAGTTGGTAATTCCATAGTTGCTATGGTAACATATCTATGATGTCATCTCACTTATAATTCCAGAGGAGCATGGCATACATTGTATGCCATGCTCCTCTCGAATTATAAGTGAGATATTATCTGAAATTCTCACAATAGAAAAGTGTGATTTTCTCAAACCTATAATTCATTCGCAGACAATTAAACTCTCTGTATAGCTCTAGATAAGAGGGAGTATTTAGTGATAATTAGGGATAATTTTTATTACTTCTGCATAAAAACATATGTTGTGACCCCTCATCTGAACTGTCTCAACGAGACAGTCCAGATGAGGGGTCACAACATATGGTTTCAACAAGAAATAAGAAAAATTATCCTTAATTATCATCAGATACTCCCTCTTATCTAGAGCTCTGCTCTGTTACTACTCACTTTGAGACTTTTCAACACTTCTTGCTGTGTCTAGAGGTTGTAACTTTATTGGGGGTTTGAGAATAACTTCATTACGACCAGCGGCTGAAAAATAAATACAATTTGATATACATCACAAAAAGCTTCAGATTATGTGGGGTTTTGATGATAATTGTTATTAATTTCTCAGCAAAAATGTATGAGCCACAACACGACAAAACCAACAAAGTGGCATGTGCACCCAGCAAAGACTCAGATCAGCCCGGGCATCAGCTCAGTCTGATCAGAGACTTCACTGTCGACATGGAGGTAGCTAAGACCCTTAGATACCATTTAAGCTCACAGCAAAGACTCTGATATGACTGGGCAGATGCCCAGGCTGATCTGAGTCTTCGCTGGGTGCACATGCCACTTTGTTTTTTTTTTCGTGTTGCGGCTCATATGTTGTGACCCATCTTGCAAAGCCGGTTCTAATGAGGGGCAACAACACTATGTTTTTATGGAGAAATATGGGAAATTATTCATGAATAGTCTCCTTTGCCCCTTCTTATCTGAAGCATGGATTACATGAAAGGGGTCTTAGCAGAGATCAAGCTAGAGGGAGGTAAGGAGAAGTTGACCACCTACAGGAGTCTGCTTTTTTTGTGTGTGTGTTTCCTGCTTCTGAAGGAGCTATCTTTCTAGCATTTAAATCAGTTTAAGATAGGTGGGTATGCCTCCATGTTTTTCTGCCAATCCCACTGTTTTTTTTTTTTTTTCTAACATGTTTTATACCCAAAATCACAGAGTTTGACAGCAAAACTCCTTCAAAGAAGAGCTCAACATCATGTGGAGCAGACTGACATCATTGTGTCACATCATCAAGGCACCAAACCTCAAGCACAGGCAAGGTAACCCATGTTGTTCATAATACATGATTTCTTGTCATTGGACCAGATGGACTGATAACCAAAATGCAAGAGCTTAGTCTATAAACCCGAAGAGACACATCATTGCCTGTGCAAACCATGAGTTATCAGACCACATATAGTACTGAATGCGTGATAAAGAAAATTAACTGGATTTCTGATGACAGTCCTGCTACTATTTTTTTATTAGAACAGTTGTTCTATAAAAACTTTATATTCTATAAAAAGCATGCTGTGGCCCCTCACTAGAACTTCCATCCAGAGGCAGTTCTAATGAGGGGCCACAACATATGAGCCACGGCACAAGAAAACCAACAAAGTGGTTGTGCTCCCAGTGCAGACTCAGATCAGCCTGGGCATCCACTCAGTCTGTTCAGACTCTTCACTAAGCGCTTAAAGGGTAGCTAAGGGTCTAAGCTACCTCCATGTGGACAGCGAAGACTGGCTGGATGCCCAGGCTTTCTGAATCTGCGCTGGGCACACAACCACTTTGTTGGTTTTCATGTGTCACTGCTCATATGTTGGAGAATAAAAGAAATAATCTAAAATTTATCATAAAACCCAGCCCTTTATCTGGACATCTGTGTCTACCATAAAAATTCTAAGTATTGGAACAGATAAATTTGAGCAAACATTGCAGACCCATATCAGACTGCTCCAAAAGAAGCAGTGTGATCAGGGTCTACACTGTTTGCCATTCTATTTCAACAGAATTTGGAATAGATGCTTTACTGCATTGCAAAAGCAAAATGTCCCATTTTTAGGGCAATAATGGTAATTATTTTAGGTGTCCCAATTGTAGAATTTTTACAGTATTTTTACATCCTACCCCTTGATCGGACAGGTCTTGCATCAGAAGCTTGTCCCTCCTTCTCATCGATCTGGTCAATAGACTGCTTACTTGCAGGCTCATTATGACACAGTCTGACTGAAGTCCGCAACAGATACACACGTCTACACCATGTTACAGGACCTGCATAAAAAGAAAAATAAAAAAATATACAAAAACTTTACCATGAATGGGTTCACTTTCAGTTTCAAGGGAAGCAATTCTGCCCTTTTCATTAAATGCATCTCTTTCCAATGGGGGCCAACTCTTATAGAAAAGAATTTGCTCCTACAGGAGCAAATTCTTCCCTTTAAGAGTTGACCCCTTCTTGGAAGGCTTTGGTTGCCCAGGAAAGTATACTATTCCATACTGGCTCATACCTTGTATGGTCATTGGGGCACCACAGATGAATTTGCAACAACCTCATTCCATCTGCTCCTGTTTTCAGCTGACCAAGTTGTACTGAGCAAGTCCACCCTGTCCACACTTTTTATTTAAATATTGTCTTCCAAGCTCTTCTTCTGCCTTTCTCTTAATTCTTCTCTTCTTTTGTGTGACTATGTATAAAGACTAAAAAAATTTAGTCAGCTTTTCTTTTCATCAGTTTTGGTTATCTGTACACCTTACATTCCTGGCATAAAGAACCTGGGTAAAACTTGTCTTACTTACTTACTTCAAGCAAGGCTTACTTCAATCTTCGGAGAACTGTAAACCCTTAAGGCTTGTCTTCTCCACCAAACTTCTTAAAACTGACTGCTTTTCTTTCCGGTTCCGGGATTTTGTTATTCAGTGTTCATAGATTTTGTCGTACAGTACATAAATTTAATAAATAGCACTGATATCAAATCAGCAGCTCTTCCATAACACATCTAACTGATTTTTAAAAGTATCCAATTTTTCTGTACCCACTAATTCTTCAGGTAAACTGGGTCCATCGAATTACCCCAAACCACCCCAAAGCACCCCAAACCACCCCAAACCGCCTAAAAACCACCCCAAACCACTTTTCTTGTTTCTGTTTCAGGTTAAAATAACTTGCAAACCTTTTGTTTATGCTTTTTATGACTTAAAATTATAAAATAGAAAAATAAACATTAACTTTTTTATGCAGAAAAATCGAATTTCATATGCTATGTGCTGATAATAAAGTAGTGGTAGATCTATGTGCACGTATGGCATTATGTACACATATATATGCTTGCATATCTGCATAAATGTTTGCCAGCACGTGTGTTTTCATGCACGTGTAAGTATATGCATGTTATATACCAGTAAGATTCATGGATTAACACACATACAGAAATATATAGCCTACATATTGGTAACAACAATTCTTCCGTATAGCTGCAAGTGTATAGGAGGTTTTAGGGATTCCCATGATGACGTAAATCTGGCGCATGCGCACAAAGCTGGCCGTCAATTCATCGGCCACCACTATATTTCACATTGTAAAATGCAGATTTTCATCACGCAAAAATCAGTGTTTCTGTGGTAGTAAACCGTATTTTTTTAAAAAAGAATATTGAGACTCTTATCTTTTAATATGTTTTCGCTCATTTTTAAAATATTTCGACAGAAAATCACAGAATTTGATCTTATTTAAAACGGGATTCTGTCACGGCCCATGATAATCCAAGGTAGAAATTGTTTCGGTAAACGCCGGAATTTTTCTAAATTAGAGAGATAAACATGCTGTTTTGTATTTATTTCTTGTCATAACAAAGTAATTAATAAGTTTGAAACAAAAGTGTAAAATAAATATGAAACTTTATAAAAAGAATTCAATCACGTTCAGAGAGGAATGTAAAATGGGCACGGTACTGCCGATAGGACAGACTTCACTTGCTAAATTCACAGAATTTGTCGCTGTATAAGTTGAGAAAATGAAAACGCGAGAACAGAACTAAATTAACTTACATTAAATGTAATCCACTAAGAACATACTGTTTCAAAATTAGAAGAATAATAAATTACTTTGTGAACAGTAGAGCACATTATAAGTCGCATCGGAAATTCATTGCCGAGTAAATCTATTCCAATCTGTGTTCAATAAGGCCATATTCTGAGACGGATTTTCCCGTGCCATACATGTACATCAAAGCGCCGACAGAACACATACATCTACGAAGTGTGAAATACTTAAAATTTAACTTACTCCTATATTAAAGGCTTATACGATTATGTAATTTAACAATTAAAAATTATCTAATTAGATACTTTGAAACCACATATTCAATCAGTCACAACTGAATTTTCAAAAGACATCTGTTACATTTTAACTGATATAATTTAAATCCAATAAACCACTTCTTTTTCATAAACGTGATTACGTTTTTTTTCCGGATAGTTAAGGAAATCAGCGCCGAGCGGCCAAATCCGATGACACCCAACTTTTTCAAAGTAGTTTATAAATGTTTTTTTTTTTTTTTTTCTCACTACTTTTCCCGGCGATCAGCTTTTACAAATAGACATGTAAAAAAGCATAAATGACAATAAATCATTTTTTTAAAAATGTATATTACGGTAATCACGAGCTGGGTTAAAAATATATTTTGGAAGGAATTTTCCTGCGTACGCCCTTGAAATTTCCGGGCAGCTCGTCGCCTTCATTGTTTAAAGACTGGCACTGACGATATTTCTCGTTGGCCACTGGATTATTATTACTATTATTCTCATCATTATTATTATTATCATTATTATTATTTATCAAATAACATTTAAAAGAAGAAGAGAAACACTCTCTAGTAGTTACGGAATACCTTTATCGAAAAAGATGAAATAAATAAATTTAAAAAATGCTAATATAGATCAAAATCATAATAAAGTAATTTATCATGCATAATTTTAATATAAACTATTTATTTTTACCATTTATTATAAAAAAAGCATCACTTCACCACATTAAAGTGGCATAGAAACATTGGTTTTCAGTAGTAACTCTCGGCCAGGTTGACGGCCAGGGCTATCCCAAGTCTATTTATAGAACCGGAAGTGCGTCACGAAAAAACCTCCTATATCAATTATCTTAAATGATAAATAATTTTAATATGAGCAAACATTTCTAAAGTGGTGTAAGTTCCTGCAAAATACCAAATTTGGTTTGGAGTGATTTAATTCTGGTGGTTTTGGGGTGTTTTCATGGGCGGTTTGGGGTGGTTTGTATTCTCTAGATGTTAATGAATGTTGTAGTAATTTCGAAAATATTCTATTGTCCGTTGCAGATAGAACTTTATTGAAACCCAAAGGTAGGCTGAACTCTCAAAGAAAAGTGAAACAAAAATGGTTTGACTCTGACTTGCGAACTATGCGCTATAGGTTGATAAATAAAGGCAAACTTATGAGTAAATATCCTTCTAATCCAATTATAAAGGGCTCTTATTTTAAATTATATCGAGAGTATAATAAAACACGTAAATTTAAAAAGCGCACATTTAAACAAAGTATTCTTAATCAGTTAGATGAACTGCAGTCCTCTGATCCAAAAGCATATTGGAATCTTATTGATAATTTAAAGGAGAGTAAAAAGGATTCTGAATCTCTTATTGATCCAGTTATTTGGGAAAATTATTTTAAATCTTTAAATTCTATTCCTAGTAAATTTCAATCTAAGCTGGATGATCTGAAAAACACTTTGAATACTATTGAACAGCAGAATGTGTCAACTTTTACCTTGTTGGATTTTAGAATTTGTGATAAAGAAATTATTGATGCTATTTCTAAATTAAAAGCCAATAAATCAGGAGGACTGCAGTTATTAAGCAACAACATGATAAAGTCTGCCCAGAATTATATATTGCCTAGTCTTAAGATATTATTTAACAAAATTTTGACTTGTGGTATTTATCCTAGAAATTGGGCTCATGGTTATATTTCTCCTATTTTCAAATCTGGCAATAAAGATGATCCTAATAACTATCGTGGAATCACCGTTGCTGGTTGTTTAGGTAAACTTTTTAATACTATATTGAATAGCAGGCTTGATAAGTATTTATTAGACAATAAATTAATTAATAATTGTCAAATTGGATTCTGTAAAAACTCGCGAACTTCTGATCATATGTTTGTGGTTAAATGTATAATTGATTATTATTTTTCTAAGGGTTCTAAGGTATACGCCTGCTTTGTTGACTTTCAGAAAGCATTCGACTCGGTTCTTCATACTGCTATTTTAATTAAATTGCTTAAATTAGATATTCATGGTCTATTTTATAATATTATTAAAAGTATGTACCTCCAATCTACTCTTTGTGTTAAGGTAAATGATAAAATTACTAATACATTCAAATCATTGGTTGGTGTAAGACAAGGTGATGTTTTAAGCCCTAATTTATTCAAAATTTTCATAAATGACCTGCCCACTTATCTTTCTTCATCACTGGATCCTATTTATTTAAATGGTAAAAGGTTAGATTGTTTAATGTATGCTGATGATGTTATTTTATTATCATCCAGTGCTGCAGGCTTACAAGCTAAACTTGACTTATTACAAGCTTTTTGTGAAGATTGGTGTCTTTCTATTAATACTGATAAAACAAAAGTGGTTATTTTTAATAAAGCTGGAAGGCTTATTAATTCACAGTCTTATTCTATTTTTAATAAGACAATATCTTGTACAACAACATACAAGTATCTTGGTATTATATTCTCTGCTTCTGGTACTTTCACACCTGCTAAAAAACAACTTTATGATAAATCTGTTAAAGCTCTGTATTCATTGAAGCGTAATATTATCTCTCTAAACCCTAGTATTCATACAAGTTTGCACATATTTGATCATACCATTAAACCGATTTTATTATATGGAAGTGAAATTTGGGCTTGTTCCTTGTCAAAAAAAGCTTCTATTGATGATTTATTTGATTTTACAAAAATTGCTAGAAGTTTCTTTTCTGAAAAGTTACATATTCATTTTTGTAAGTATATTCTTGGTGTGCATAAAAGAAGTTCTAACTTTGCTGTATTTTCTGAGCTTGCTCGATATCCTATTCAGATCAATATATTACTATCAGCTCTGTCATATTGGCATCGACTTGAAAATACAAATACCGAGCTTTTGTCAGATGCATTTGCTTGCTCAAAAACATTACATGAAAATGGTTTCCACTCTTGGTTTTCTTCCATCCGCAGTATTTTTAGTTTACTTGATGTTCCTTATGCTAGTTCTCAGTTAAATAACTTAAATCTTAGCAACTTCAAAAAGTCTATGAGAAGGATTGTTTTAATTAAATATAAAGAATTTTGGGCTCAATTTAGACTTAATAACATTGATGGTAAATTAAGAACATATTTTTCTTTTAAAGATCATTTTCAAGCTGAACAATATCTTTCTGTTATTAAGAATTTTGATAAAAGAAGATGCTTAACTAAATTTAGAATAAGTTCACATAAGCTTAAAATTGAAACTGGTAGATTTTCTAGACCTTTAACTCCTTTGGAAAATAGAGTATGTGATCACTGTTTAACAATTATTGAAAATGAACTTCATTTTTTAATTGAGTGCCCTAGGTA
Source organism: Ctena decussata (assembly GCA_963989385.1). NCBI lineage: Eukaryota > Metazoa > Mollusca > Bivalvia > Lucinida > Lucinidae > Ctena > Ctena decussata. Next base: position 60,174,394 of record OZ022511.1, read on the forward strand.
TTCTCACATTCGGAATAACTTTTTTTCAAATGTTCAAAAACAATGTAAAAACTTCCTGTTGCTTAATAGTAAATTAAAGTTCAACTGGTTATTAACAAACAGTGATGATGTGGTAATTTTAGAGCTTGCCAATTTTGTATTTGAATGTTTTGAAATTCATAGTTCATAATGTTATCATATAACATGATTGAGATCATATAATGGGCAGTGTCTATTCTAGAAACTGAAAATGAGGGGGGATTTTCCCCCCTCCATCTCAAAAATAGGGGGGATTTTCAAGAAATAGGGGGGACAATTTTCGAACAGACAGAAAACATTTAGCTAATAAAACAAACATTTACACATTTATTCCTGTCTAAGACTATACAGTAATCTGAACTGACTTTAGACATTAGACATTTATTCCTGTCCAAGACTATACAGTAATATCTTAACTGACCTGTTTCACCCAGTTTGAGATGGATTTTTCTGTTCTAAATCCCTATCACCTTCCTTTGAAGGTTTTAGTCTTATATCTAGTATTTCAATGGGTTTACAGTGATTATTTTGCTGATACATAGTTTTTCAGCGATTTATAAATTTCCACCGCGGGTATGTTAACGTAGATGCGGCAGCGGGTGACGCATTTTACCCACTCTCTAATGAAATTCGTTCCGGTATTTCGTCGAACCCGTAAAGTCAAGGGAAGCTACTCTAATGGACATAATATGGCGAAAACAACTTCGGCAATGATGGCTTGATGCCGTTTTATTCAAAACAGCGGTATTTTCTGCGAGGCAAGAGTAAATTCTTTGTTTTGGGACGTTTTAATTGTTTATTTTTTATGCGGGACTGTCACGCATTCAGTCTGAATTTATGCGGGATATGAGAAAAATTAGCGTGAATCCCGCAATCGCGCATCCTAGAATAGACACTGAATGGGGTGTCATTTTAAGCTATGTAAATGTATACTGTATCACTACTATTCACTAGTCCTCTTACCACTTGCTCTATGCATATGTGAGTGTATGTTTTTCTCTCTTTTTTATAATTACATGACTGTTTAATTACTTGAATCATTGTATGGAGGTTTTCCTCCTTTGATTGTCTGTCCTCTATGGGCCCTTAATTGGAATAAATCATTATTTGTTTGTTTGTTTGTTTGTTGTATTATTTTGGGGTGTTTTGGGGTGTTTTGGGGTATTTCGATGGACCGAGGTAAACTGTGTAAAAGAGAGGTGTCAGGAAGCTGTCACCTGTCACCAACATTTATTCCTGCAAATGCAGTCCACATCTTGGATGCAAGGCGTCTGGCAGGCCCTGAGGGCAGCTTCCAGAGTCACAGACACAGATTGAGGGTAAGTGCGCCCCATCTGTTTACCACGAAAACACATGACAATGGCTCTTAACACCTCTTAAAAGAAGTTCTAGTAATAAAACGATAATCTCAAGTGCTATGAGTAGAGTAATTTATTGAAGACTGTCATAAACATACCATGTATGTCTAAAATCGTTTGAATAGACTTGAACATCTTTTTCCGAAGCCCTTGATCAAGATTCCAAGGGAGCTAACTGGCACTTGGGCAAATCGATTTATCGTAGTTGTGCCGAAAATTAGGCCAGACTGTAACCGGTGTGAGACCGAATTTTCAAAGCTTTGGATTATACCGTTTGACTATCGTTAAAAAGTCAATCCAATGCTCAACAAAGCAGCTCCACATTAGGTAATAACAAAATTACCGACTTTGATATACAGATTCGCCCCAAAGGGCGTATCCGGTTATTCGTCACACCTGTGCCTTGTGGGTAAAAACCCACACTGCCCTTCTTCCAAGTAAAGAGCCACAAACCTTTAGCGGGGCACCAGGCCTATTTGACTGAGTGTTTGTCTTTCATGCAAGTGATTCGTGGGCTCGACTCTCGGGTGCAACACATGTCTGACCAATGGTTTGAAGCCAACAGACCAGGAAATCAGCAACAAGTGTACCCTGATCTGCCAAAGAGTAATATCGGGGCGAAGGTCCGCTGGCGCTGGGGCTGTATTCATAAAGCGACTTAAGTCGTTGCCATGCTTTTGCTAAGGCCAAATTTCTATGAAGGAGATTCCCTGCAACTATGAAATTTGCCCTCAGAATCAGAATCAGAATCAGAATTGTTTACTGGTGATACGTCCAAGGACAATCATTCACCAGAACCTGTGAATCAGGGAAGCTAGTCCCTAGCCCTTATAAGAGAAGTAAACTTAGTAACTGAATCCACTGCACCCGGCCCTCAGCAGCAGAAATAAGTGAATCTTCCAGGGAGTTCCAATCTCTAATAGTCTGGGGGAAGAAACTGGACTTGTAAATGTCAGTCCCAGCCAATGGGGTTTGAAATGTCAGGGAATGATGATTCCTGGTACGCCTATTTGGGGGAACAAGGTCATTTATGGGTATACTGGCTGCACCCCTCAGACCTTTGTAAAGCTCTGGAGGAACAGTGAAAAGACTGTTCCTCCAGAGCAAATTTCATAGTTGTAGGGAATCTCCTTCATAGAAATTCAGCCTTAGCAACAGCATAGCAATCACTTAAGTCGCTTTATGAATACGGCCCCTGATCGTTGGCGGTGGCATCAACCTTATCGAACTGACAAGCTTGTACATGCGCATACTTACAGGGGTATAATGTCGGTTATGGGTTCGTATCCAGAGTCTGTGGCATTTACAAGCATGGACAAACAAACAATAAAGGATAAATTGACTGACACCTCAGTCCCTATAAATGATTATGTACTGTTTAGAATTGTTTATCATTGGTTGATTGAACGGAATTAGTGGTTGGAGGGCCTGAATGGCAGACTCGCGCTAAAAGCTTCAAGGAATTCCGCTGAACTAGCTGTGGATGGTGGGTTGTTAAAACCAATGCCCGTCCTTGGGAAGAAGGAGTTTCTGGAAGCCTCACTCATAATCAGAATCAGAATTGTTTACTGGTGATACGTCGAAGGACAATCACTCACCAGGACCTGTGATCTGGGAAGCTAGTCCCTAGCCCTTATACGTGAAGTAAACTGTAAGATGGCATCGATGGTGGCCCTGTCTTTGTAGAACTTGTGTCCTCCAAGGGTTCTACTGCCGTCATTGTGTAGGATCTGCTCCTTCTTTATATCACGATCTAGTAAAGCATTGATAGTCAGCTGTCCTGCCGTCTGTTCTATAACACGTCCCATCCCCTTAGTTACGCAAACAGGTTGTCTACTAGTCATTCATGGAAGCCCCGCCCCTCTATACTTGTTCCAGTGCTTGGATATTTGACTGCAGGTGTGGGACACACAGATCGTCACCTTAATTCAATAATGTCTTAACTTTGAATTATCATTTTTTGAGATATAAGAATATATCAGAGTTATCATGCAGTCAAGGTTTACATGATCAAGTTCTTTAAAACACCGTAACACTCAAATGAAAAATGTTATTTTGATTTTCATAATGACGTATAGTAATAAACCCTGTTTGGTGCTAAGTAAATATTTGATCTCATTTTTTCTCAAATATGGAACTAAGGTGACGAAATGATGCATAGTCAAGTGCAGGCCGAAGAAGGGTAGCGTAGTGCAACTGTATGATTTGACTGGAACTGTGCATTCCTTGAGGTTCTGCCGAGCATATCCTAGGGTCTGCCATATTCTCTGCGTGTCTATTCCAGGTCAGACTGATTGAAAGTATCACCCTCAGATATTTGGCTTTAAAGTATTATATAGTATTATATAATTTTCAATTTCTATTTATTCATTTTTTATTCATTCATTTTTATTATTTATCAATTTATTTTCATAAATCTATTTTTGTTTTGCATATTTTCAATTAAAATAAAAACATATATGATAATTGTACAAGCTTTGGGACTGGAATGAACGCTAAACGCTAATCGAATTCCTCTCTCGACATGAAAAATCTGTACACAAGGCGTTTGCTGGCTTAATCCACTGCTAATATCTGACCGTATAGCTAGCAAGTGGTCTCCTGGCCTTTTGTCGCCTGTGTGACATTCGTATACACTGCACTTGCTGGGATTGAAGCCCCTTCTACTGCTCTAGTGCTTGTAGGTTCACTTTTAATTAGTCACTGAATCATCCTATTAAGTAGGCTGTCATCGGCAAAAGGGCCACATTCCTGCATGTCGTTGATTTCAGTCAGAAAAAGAAGGGGGTCAAGTATACTACCCTGTGGAACACCTGGCAGTTCACCATCTCGACTGGACTTGGCAGATTCTAAGACGACTAGCTGTACGTTTTCTGTTGCTGAGAAAAGTTTTGATTCAGCTGGATTTTGCCTTTGAATCCGTGATAGTCGAGTTTATAGAGCAGCTCGGAATAAGGAACGTTTTTAAAAACTTTTTCGAAATCCGGAATGATCGATTTAACCTGGCAGCCACCTGAAAGATGCATAACTCTGTCGTCGACAGTAATTACGATCAGTCCAGTTTCACAGAAAGGACTCATCGTTATTGTAGCGTCTTATGTAGGACACTGTCATTATTTGTTAAAAAAAAAGAAATATAACTGTGTAATTAAGCTTATTTTAATAATATATGTAATGTCTAGTTAAAATGCACATGCTCTATTATCTACACACAGTAAGCTTTTAAATGAAGGTTCAAAGACATTTAGAATCTTTCCGTTATTTTAGCAATGCACTACTTTACTATCTGATGTTGGAGAAATTAAAGAAGAAAAATACAAGGTAAGGCTGTCTGAGAAAATGGCATGCTAATAAAAACGCTCGAGTATGCACTGACATTTCCTCACGACATGACACAAATAGGTAGCATTTACTCCTTTTCTATTGCTGCATTGTCCAGTCGTGCTTGTTTTTAGGGAGACTGCAGTCCCTGGATACCATACCATAACAGACAGATGCCTCAGCGTGTGTTGAGTTTTGCGTGCATATGCACAGTTGGATGGCCACCCTGCCGATGTTTAGCGGCACTGCAGCCACCGACCGCCAACCTGATTCCACTTTTCCCAGCTCAGGGCACAATGAGTGCGGATTTCTTGATCTATTAGATTCAGTGTAGAAATTGCCAGTGATCGGACATGTGTCTTCCGTGAGAGTTGAACCCACGACTCCCTGCCTAAAAGACGAACACTCAATCTACTAGGCCAGGCGCTCCAACGATTATGGCGTCGCATGAGAAGATACCTAACGGAATGTGCGAATAGGAACGACTCATCAAGTGCACCCGCGCACTCTGAAAAGAGTCTTTCTTTTTCTCATATACACAGGATATCTAAAATAAAAAAAATAAAAATCAAGACTGATCAGTTAGCACACATGCGCAGGTTCTGTTAGCATATGGTTTAAGGTCCCTTTTCGCTAATCAGTGATGGCTCTAACCTACCCGCTGCTTGGACAGTACCACTATTTGCTGGAATCATACACAACTAACCCATTAGTACATTACACATAGGTAAAGAATTTACCTAAGACCTATTCGATTGGCTGTAAAAAAATGTACGGAATGTACCGAACAATGGCAGAATTGTTATGCCAGTGATTCTGTAGGTAAACGAATAAGAAAAGTGTTTTATTTTCCTCAGATATTACACAGCCTTTTGCTTTCTTGAAAAATGAACGCTGGAATTATTTTACAATTAAACACATTTTAAAAAGGTTTGGACTTATTCGTTTTCCATGTTGAGCTTATACCACAGTTCTGAAGCATCTTTAGAGATATTAATAAAGGCATTGCCACATGGTAGCCAAAGTCCCCGTCACATCACAAAAGGGCAGATAACTCCTTAATTTAGACAACAAGAGTTGTTTGGTTTTCTAAGGTAACTCTGCAACTACTTGGTGTAAACATTGTTCGTTGTAGAGTTACCTTTCTTACAGATATGCATTTAAAACACAAGGACTGGAGCCAGTCTTATTCAGGTCATGCTGTTCCATTAAGGTGGTGATTTTCGGTAAATGTAAAAATCTGCATAAAACCATAAAAAAGTAACGTATCTCCCTGAAAGTTAGCCGACTTCTTATTTTCGTTGTTCTTTACAGTTTAGAATACAAGTTGGGCGTACATGCTGCTGAAAAATGTGTTTTTATAAGGAAAGATCAAAGGGTAATTTTCTGCGAATAAATCTGAAAAAGTAATATCGTTATTGAAAATTTACGTAGTGCTGAAGGTGCATTATTGTATAATGAAGAGCGTCCTAGCAATTATTTATTCCAACTCTTTCTCAAATTGTAATGTAGACCAGATGAAAACGGTAGCTTTTTCTCAATGATCAACCATGTACAAAGTAAATGTACACTAGACGCATTTATTAAATATAGGGTAGGCAAGTATACCTATGTTAACACCTACAATATAAATAATACATTACTGACATGGTCAGTGGTGTGTAGATAAAATTGTTCAACCTTGTTAAAATAGTATCACCTGTCTCACCTGTGTGTTTTGACAAAAAAATTTGGACACAGACTGCATCTTTTTTCATCTGCTCAGCCTGATAAAGTGTGAAAGAGTTTGAAAAAATAATTGCTAGGACGCTCTCCATTATGCAACAAGGTACTCTAAGCACTAAGTATATTTTCAATAATGATTTTATTTTTTCAGATTTATTCGCAGAAAATTACCCTTTGATCTTCTCTTATAAAAACACTTTTTAACATTAACAAATGCTGCATTTTGGGATTCTAAATTATGAGAAACAACATAAAGAAGGCATCTGCTAAGTTTTGGAAAGATCAGTGTTATTTTGAGTATTTTATGCAGATTTTTGTCTTTGTCCAAAATCAGTGATTATCACCACCTTAAGATACTTACAAAGAATATATTCCAATAGGTTAAAGAGCTATGGCCAAGATATTAGGTTTCGTCATTTTTGTGCAGTTGACTCAAAACTTCATGAAATTATCAATCCGAAAGGCAATGTAGCTAACGCCCAACAAAGAAATTCTGCCACGGCCAGACAATTCATAACTGACTGTACGAGGTTGTCTTATATATTGAGACAGTTCGTCTCATAAAGATAAGTGTATATATGAAGCTTCAGGGAAATGTTCCTAAAGGTTAAGCATCTATAGCTAAGACAAGTAACTTTGGCATGAGCAGATGATTCATAGATTAAAAGACTAAGAGTTGTCTTTCTTATTCATGATATTTCAACTCCTTAAGGCGTTTGCATATGCGAAGATTCATGGAAATATTGCAAAAAGTGATTTAACTATAGCTCACTACTCACGCCCGAGCCCGACCCCACCTCCTAAGCCCCACAATAACACAAACACTTAGGGCAAACAACTCCTCAATTAAAAATCCAAGAGTTATGTCACTTTTTGCAACATTTTGTTCTATCAAGATGAGGGAATATGTGAAGTTTCAGGAAGGTATTCCAAAAGGTTAAAGAGCTATCCCTTGGACAAGAAATTTTGCCATGGGCAAATAACTCATCAATAATGAGACTAGGAGTTGTCTTTCTTAGTCAGGACAGTTCATCTTATTAAGACAAATGAATACGTGAAGTTTCATGAAAATACTTCAAAAGGTTCAGGTCCTACAGCTGGACAAGAACTTTTACCAAGAGCATATAACTAACTAAACAAAGACACCAAGAGTTGTTCTCTTGTTCAAGACATGTTATGCCATTAAGTTGAATGCATATGTAGAGTTTAATGAAACTACATGTATCACAAATGAATGAAACGCTATGGCTTTGACATGAAATTCAGTATTGAAAAAATACTATTATCAGTAAAGAGCAGATAATTTGGAAGTATTTAAGCTGGAATCTATATCTTATACGCAACACATTGTTTGTGTAAGGAAACTATATCTGTAAGGTTTCACATATTTCTGTCAATAGGTAAGAGAGTTATAGCCCGGACGCGAATATTGACCAAGGGGAGATCTCATGATCCAGATGTATACGAGTTATTTTTTATTTATTTATTTACTTCATTTTTTTTTTGGTTGCATGTGCCTCAGCTTGTATCAAATTTCATGTATATTCCAAAAGGACTTACTCTCTAGTAGCTATCACTGCATGAATTTCAACATTGTAAAAATCGATCATTATAAGTGAAGAGCAGATAACTCATGAATTAGTTAAGCTAGAATCTTTTATTTGTATGCGTCTAATAGTTTGTGTAAAACAAACATATCTGTTAGGTTTCATGAATTTCTACCCTAAGGTAAAAATGTGAACAGCCCGGACACGAAATTTAACCAAGTGGGGATAACTCATGATCCAGATCCATAAGAGCTATCTTTTTGCATGTACTCTGTGCGAAAAACATTTTGAAGTTCCATGACAATATTCCAAAGTTGATAGTAGTTATCACTGGCCGTAGAAGTAATTACAGAATAACCTACAATTACCTAAATCTATCTATGGGTTAAGGAGGTATAGGTCTTTAAGACAAACTTTAGACAAGAACTTTCCACATGTTAAAGATTTACTCCTTTGATAAAAATAACAAAAAATGATTTGATGAAATATTTCATGCAATTCCTCCGGCATGGTCTAACTATACATTTGAAATACAGTTTAGATAATAATATTTGATAAAAGTGACTTTAAACAAAAAATAAGATAATTTTTCAAACCGTCGCGGACCGCGTTCGAAATCGCATTATTGTACAAAAATGATTTATTCATACGTCACAATCACTTGCACGAGTAAGTAAAATACCTGTACACGATCACATGACACACGTGGTCAAAATCGATATTCTTACAGGCCGTGAGGAAATACGTAATTTGCATTTTAATTTGAAGATTTTTTTCCTCATTTATCGAAAAAAAAACTTACATTATCTTAAAACTTTTACGGTTAATTATGAGACTATTACATATTGTCTAACGAAATTTTGTTAAAATATTTGTTTCTGAAAACATGAAATAAACGAGGGAGACAATCGTTAAAATAAAATTTCAAAAAGAAAAGCATAAACGTTCATGACGTTGACCTCAAGGTTTCAGTGGGAGGGGGTGAAAATGTTTAAAACTTTAGACCATTATCTAACATCTGTGAAAGTATCAAGTAAATCTATTTATGGGTTACGGAGAGGTGGCTCTTTAAAACAAAAACTTTAACCAAGAAAAATCTCTGTCCATAACCTTGACATCAAGGTCGCAGATGGAGACGGGGGTGTACTGTCTAAACCTTTAGAAGATCATAATAACCAGTGTGAATATGGAGTAATAGGGGTCCGGTGTGGGTGGGCGTGATACTATTTAACACTTTAGACCGTTATATTATCAAGTAGTCCATGTGTTAAGGAGATGTAGGTATTAAAAATACTTTCATCTAAAACATCTCAAATGCAGACATGGACATGGACACGGACGCTGACGCCGACGCCAGAGTGACCTTTAGTTCAGGCGAGTGAATGAGACCGCATGGAACTACATGTACTATCCTTGCTCAAAGAATAATCATAAAATAGTGTACACTTCATTTGGAAGCTTGATCGAGATACTGAGGTTTTTTTTATCTACCTAGCGAAACGTCGAATCAACGTGAATGCAAAATGAATAAAGACGTACAGTCGAGTGTCAAAAGCCTTTTCCCTCAAAAAAATTTCATAGACTTCAATGCATTTTCAAGTGTGCGGGGAATTTTGTTGTAGCAATACTGCTTCTCGTATGGTATTAAATTTTATATGATTAGAAAGAGCAACAATTTTGGCAACATCTAATAATTTTGATTTGAACTCGAAGTAATTGCTCTTTTAGTTTTTATAGGCAACACAGTACTTTTTCAGCAAATCTTGGACAACGTCACCATTAACGTCAATAGGAAACGGCATTTCTGAAAATTGTATTGAAGTTTAAACACTTATAAATTAATTGAAACTAGATTAAGGGCAAGCTAAAATTATTCAGTTTATCTAGATCATTCACAAAGTACTTTTATAGGTGTTAAAAAATAAAATAATAAAATAAAACGCACTCTAGCAAGAATATAAATGCCAAATTATCATAAATTATTCAGCCTACAACACTTTCTTAGAGAAAACTGGGTTGATCAGAATCTTTGATGTACCGTAATGAACTGAAAGATTTGGAAGTAAGTGTCTGAATAAACAGTGTAGACCCTGATCAGATTGCTCCTTAGGAGCAATCTGATCAGGTTCTATACTGTCTACCATTTGTCAACAAATTTTGACATATTGTCGGATAGTTCAACTAGAAACAATTTTATGATTATCACAATTATGACTGGTTAAAAATGGCTTAATTTTAATGGAAATACGGTATCTATATGCGAGCCTTAATCATAAGTGACGATGCGTCGTCGTATATCAAGCCTCATTTGACAATTTTCTGATATCAGCACCAGTTCCTAGCAGAGGAAATTCTAATAAATATTTAAAATGATCTCTAATTTCATCTATTTTCGTGACGGTTCTTGAAAGTTTTATAGAATTTCACCGCTTTTCGACTTATCATCATAAGATTTCGTGCCTAGATGCTATCAATAACACATCGCTGTGGGGGTAATTTCTGTCCGTTTTGGACTCGAGGTGTGCGATTCTTGCGGTACCATCACACTTTATCGAATCAAAAATGGCGAGCATGGTTTTTGAATAATTTGATAGCCAGCAATTGGAAAATAAAATCAGGTTGATTTATATCTTATGTCTTGATTTATTACAATTCTACTTTTTTACTGTCTGGGTTTTCATGCTTATAACACGAATATTGTCCAATATTAGATTTTTCTCAGATGATGAACTATTGATGATATGAATTCTACAATTTATCCTCCAATGATATACAGAACAGGTCTATTTATTAATCCATTCTTTGATTTCTGTTTAAAACGGATTCTAAAATAGAAAAATAAAACAACTGTCTTGGAGAATTAAGAAAAACAATATAAAAATTATCATCAAAACCACAGCACCATCTTTTACTATCGACGACACGGTTGCTGTGATTTTCCAAGAACTTTACAAATATAAATGATCATTTGCCACTCTAAGACTGTTGACTGTGTCACAGTTTAGCAGTGTGAGTGCGCTAGGTATACAAATCCAAGTGATCCCACTATGTGAGGGCCAGGCGTCACAGTCCTACGGAAAAAAAAGATATTGTTATTAGGGTACCACAGGGAAGTTGTTTTATCGTTTCTCCAGAAGATGCGATTTTTGCCAACCCTTTTTTATATGTGTTCCAATTTGCGTTCTTTACAAAGGTAGCCTTATAAACACTATTACGCAATAAATACGAAACTGCGTTCGCAAATCAAATATGCCCACCTCTGGTACGCGGCCGCCACTTGTCTCCCACCACCATGTTTTTCCGCCATTTTAAAAAATAGGAACGGCGTTTGTTCCTTGTGTTTGGGTCACCGGACATAAGAACCCTTTCCAGCGTTGTGTGCCCGTCACGAAACTGGAAGTCCCTACAGGATCTCAGTGACTGCAGCAAATCAGTTATTAAATTCAGTCTCGTCCTTCTGGTCAAAACAATTAAGGGAGAGACCCACTGCTCTTCGGACATTAAATGTCCACTGTGGTCAATTTGGGGACATTTCGACAAATTGACGGTACTTAAAAAATCATTAAGAATTTAATATTATTTCTCAGCGGAAACATTAAACAAACTTTGAGCCATGTCATGACAAAATATCCCAAAGGGCATATGCTAACAGAAAAGGCTGTGATCAGACTGCGCCTCTACACACTTACCAGAGTCTTTATTGTGTGCGCTAACCAACCATATACACCTATGCAAATTGAAGGTCTAGTTAGACTGCATGGGGGTTTGTTTGATTTTGACTAGTCGAAGCAGCACTAAAATGCAATTTTTCTGGTTTTGCCTTTTAAATGTCGCTATCTGCACCAGAACAGTATTGCACAAACGGTATTGCACAAACGGAGAAAGAAAGAAAACTTAACGAGCCCGCCATTTGATAGGATGTCTTGTGGCCGGAGCAAAGAGCCAAAATTCAGATCAGTCTGCTTACTCTACACAGGACGACCCTAGTCTACGTTTTTCATGATACATATTGCTGGATTCATTTTTGTCATTTTTAGATCTTTTTTGTTAACCCTGAAAACGCCAAAAATTTACAGCAGACGACAAAATTTACATCAGCAAAAATACTTTTTAAAATGTTTTGTCCAAGTTGTATCATATTGAGAATTCTAAATATAGAGGACTAACAGTGAGTGTAGATTTAGATGAGGCAGCTCATGATGAGCCACCTCAACTGGATCCACGCAGTTTGCAAATTCAACTGTTTTCGTTTTTGGGTGCTTTGGTTTAAACACTATTTTATTCAAATAAGTTGCTATACAATTGTACATAATATTATATGGTACAGGATCTGATAGAAAGCTGAAGCTTATTTAAATCATCTCCTGAAACAATATATGAATACAGCAACATACATTAATGGTGGAAAGGAAACAAGTAAATCAGGTGAAAGGAATGAAAACGAAAAATGATTAAAACAGAGAATACCACATGGCTAAACACATATCCGTAGCCAGCAAGTACTCTTCGCAGGCTTTTGTGCCCCGAAGCTCCACGGGGACCAGGTGCCCAGGGACTGTGTGGGAGAACCAATGTACAGACAAGCCTTTCGCAGACACCTGTTCCCGCGGAGCTTCGGCAGGCACATGTATACGAGTAGCATTTGCCAGGCTAGCATAAAGCGATACAAGTGTCTACCTTGACAAAATAATAATAATAATAATAATTATGCTAATAAAAACAACAGTACGACCGCACTGGCTTATGATATCGCAATCTGAATCAGGATAAGCTTGTGAAAAGATTAGAGGAGTGGCCAGCCAGTGCGGTTGACTTAAATAAATAAATATAATTCTATTCACTGTTGACCGAGTTCCCGCCACCCCTGCTGCAACCGGCTTAGATCTATATTTTTATATATTTCTATTTTTTTGGGTGCTTTAAGTGTTCGCTGTCCATTTACTGTGTTACACGAATTTTTTCCAAAGTCAAAGAGAGAAAGGGTGTTTTTCCTAATTCAAACACGAAAGTGTCAGTTTCCAGATTCAAAGATGGAATTATCAGTTTCCAGATTCAAAAATGGAAGTGTCAGTTTCTATATTCAAAGACGAATGGTTCGTTTTCATAATTCAAAGGCGGAAGGTTCAGTTTGCAAATTCGAAGTTTAAAGGTTAAGTGTCCAAATTCAATGACTGAATGGTCAGTTTCCAACTTCAAAGATGGAAGTGTCAGTTTCCAAATTTAGGGATAAAAGGTTCAGTTTCGAAATCAGGGAGAGAAAGCTCAGTTTCCAAGTGCAGTGATATAGAAGGCTCATTTTCCAAATTCAATGATAGAAGGGTCAATTTCAAAATTCAAGCTGAGAGGATCTGTTTCCAAATTCAAACATAAAATTATCAGTTTCCTAATTCAAAGATAAAAGGTTTACTTTCAAAATTAAAAAATAGAAGGTTCGGTTTCTTTAGTCAAAGATAGAAAGCTCAGTTTCAAAATTACAAAATCAAAGGTTCAGTTTCCGAATTCAGTGATAGAAGGGTCGGTTTCCAAATTCAAAAATGGACGAAATATTTTCCAAATTCAATTACAGAAGGGTCAGTTTCCAATTTTAGGATGGAATGATTAGTTTTCAAATTCATAGATGGAAGGGCCAGTTTCTGAATTCAAGCATAGAAGGCTCATTTTCCTAATTCAGTGACAGAAATGTCATTTTCCAAATTCAAGAATGGAATGATTGGTTTCCAAATTCAAAGATGGGAGGATCAGTTTCCCAATTCAAAGACTGAAGGGTTCAGTTTCCAAATTCAAAGATGGGAGAATCGAATTGCAAATTCAAAGACAGAAGGGTTAGTTTCCAAATTCAACGATGGAAGGGTCAGTTTCTGAATTCAAAGATAGGAGGGTCAGTTTCCAAGCTCAAAGCTGGAAGTATTTGTTTCCACATTCAACGAATGAAGGGTCGGTTTCCAAATTCAAACATGGAAGGGTCGGTTTCTGAGTTCCAAGATGGAAGGGTCAGTTTCCAAATACAAGGATGGCGGTGTCAGTTTCAAGTTAAAAGATAAAGGGCTCGGTTTTCAAAGTCCAGACCGGAAGGCCTAGTTTCCAAATTCAATGATTGAAGAGTGGGTTTCCAAAATTTAAGGATGGAATGGTGGATTTCTAAATTCAAAGAAGAAGGGTCAATTTCTAAATTCAAAAATGAAAGGATCATTATCCAAATTTAAAGATAGATGAGTCAGTTTCTGATTTCAAATATAGAAGAATCATTTTCTGAATTCAAAATATTGAAGGATCAGTTTCCATTTTCAATGATAGAAGGGTCAGTTTCTTAATTCAAAGATGGAAGGGTCAGTCTCTTAGTTCAAAAATTGAAGGCTCAGTTTTCCAACTGTAAGGAAGAAATCGTCAATTTCCAAATTAAAAGATAGAGGGCTTGGTTTTTAAATAAAAACCGGAAGGGACACTTTCCAGATTCTTAGTTCAAAGTCCAAATTCAAAGCGGGAAGGGCCAGTTTCCAAATTTAAAAATGGAAGTGTCCTTTTCTTAATTCAAATCAGGAAGGGTCTACTTCCAAATTCGGAGATGGAAGGAACAGTTTCCGATTTCAAAGATAGAATAGTCAGTTTCAAAATTCAAAGATAGAAGGATCAGTTTTGAAATTTAAGGACAGAATTGTAAGTTTCCAAATTCAAAGATTGAAGGGTTAATTTCCATCTTCAAAGTTAGAAGAGCCAGCTTCACAAATCAAAGATGGAAGTAGTAGTCTTCAAATCCAAACCAGAAGTGTTATGTTTACAAATTCAAAAAAAAAACAAAACGGAAGTGTCAGTTTCCAAATTCAAAGAATGAATGATAAGCTTCCAAAATCAAAGATGAAACGACTGGTTTTATTCAACGATGGAAGATTTAGTTTCCAAATTTAAAGGTGGAAGTGTGAGTTTCCAATTACAAAGATAGAATGTTCTGTTTTCAATTTCACATATAGACTGATCAGTTTTCGAATTCAAAGATAGATGGATCAGTTTCCAAATTCAAAGATAGAATGGTCAGTTTCCAAATTCAAAGCTCCTCTTCTTCTTCTTTCCTTTATTTCCTCCAATGGAGATTTACATAGTATAAACAATTCATATAATACAAATACATATCAAAATAGGATCAAATATCAAAGTTTATAAACCTACCGTGAACAGTCTCACTCTGTACATTCAAGTTAAAGGACTCCACTCCTCACTAGAACCGCCATGATCCGCTTACTCAGAATAGCAACCACTGTAGGCGCCATGCCAATCCGAGGAATGAATTGGCATAGAGCGCACAAGAGGGTGCTTCGAAACGGATCGAGGCTGTGCTGTACAGCCCTGTTCCCCCCATGAATGTACCGGGTGAGTCGAATCACCTCGAATATACACACTGATAGTAGCGTATGCTACAATGTTCTGAAATGTTATTTTGCATATGCTGTTCAGTACAGGGATATTCCCTTTGTAACACATTCTAAGGTTTTATAGCAGAGAACTGCTAGACCAGGAAAAGTTTCCTCTGAAATTTCATTTTCAAATGTGAGACTCAATAGTTTCACTATAAGATTGTCTCTAAAAGAGCTCACAAGTTCTGTATAGATATCGGATCCATAATTATAAAGTACCGAACAATAGAACTGGTTCATGTAAGGCCTCGTATAAGTACAGTCACACAATAAGTGTGTAAGGAGGTCTCTAACACTTAACTCGCAGAGACTACATACCCGCTGAAGGGACGGTTTCATGGTCCATAGTCGAGCAATGTGTGCTATGAGTTTTTTGTTTCGCACGCACGAAATATTATATAGCCTGGCAGTGCCTATTTTACTATGCAGAATTTTAAATCGTTCAAAATCTGCGTCGCTATTAACACGAAGTAGCCATTGTCTTTGTTCGTACTCGTACACTGCTTTATTTAAAACGTGCTTCCACTGTAGTTTTGACGGAAGTTCCAGTGTATTTAGATAAGAAAGAATATAATGTGTAAGATTATACTTAGAAAGCAACATGCATATATCAGACGTGAACCCGGAATCAGAACCATCACTGTCTAAATATATGAACAGTTTGAAGAGGAAAATTTGCGTTGCTAGTGTATTGGATGAGAATGTACATAACCTTCTAAAAAACAGCAATTTTCTACGGTCTATTTCGGCTTGTATTCTGTACAGACCAACCATTGATTCACACATATCTGATCTTACGTACTGGTGAAAACCTTGTATCTTTTTAACAACATGGTGTTGAAATTTATTCAACTCCATATAATCACTTTGTTTTATGTTGTTCCAAATTTCACATCCGTAAGTAACGATTGGTATAACAACTTTTTTATACATGCTGACTGAAATCTCGGCATTGAGCCCATATGGGTGCACACCGATATCCGCCATTGCGTAAAATGTATTTCTAGCCTTCGTACATATGTCCCTCGTTCTACAGATTGTTGAACGTGTGGCCTCTTGAAGAATTCCGAGATGGACGACAGACTGTTTCTGGGGTATACATTTGGTGCCAAACTTTATATCAATTACCTTCTTAGCAACTTTTCGAGTCTGACCGAAGACAATAGCACACGATTTGTCTACATTCAATTCAAGTCTAAACTTGCAGTAATATCGAAATACAATATTCATAAGAGTTTGTAAGGCGTTAGGTGAGTTGGCAAGGAGACTCATATCGTCCGCATATGTGGGACAACTACAATCCAAAATGCCGATATGAGCACCTTTATGACTGTTTTCTATTTCATGCAAAAGATCATTAAGATACACCAAGAACAGAAATCCGGAGAGTACTCCCCCTTGACGCACGCCTTGTAAAACAGGGAACCAGTTGGATTGTCTCTTATTAATATAAATTGCACTAAGTATGTCCTTGTACATTTCGACAATTATTCGCCACAGTTTGCCGTTTATTCCTAAATAATATAACTTGACAAATAGCGCGCAATGCCAAACAGAGTCAAATGCTCTTCTTGTATCTAAAAATGCTGCATATGTACAGCTTCCGTTATCTATGTTATATTGAATAACCTCTTGAACAACAAAGGCAGTGCTTACACAACTAAGACTGGGCTGAAAGCCTTGCTGTTGACAACTGGGAAACGGTATGTTATTTTCACTAAAATAATTAGTGATTCTGCCTTGTATTATTTTCTCATATATCTTATATAGCGTGGATAACAGAGTGACTGGCCTATAATTTTCTACCAAAGATCTACTTTTCCCGTGACCCTTAAAGATTGGTATGATTAGGCCTTTTTTCCAGGATTTTGGTACTATCTCGAGCTCAAGAATGGCGTTATACAGTTTTAATAGTACAGTTCGTAATGTTGTTCCTCCAAAGAGAATATGTTCATTTTGAACAAGGTCCCATCCGGGGGCCTTTCGCCTTTTCAGTTTGGAAAGAATCGTACTGAGTTCATTTACGGTAATATTTGTTTCAAAAGCGCTTTGGTTACGTCTGTATGACTCAGTCAACATATCTTTAAATGTATTTTCTGTTTCCCGCTTAAAGTTGTCGTCAAAATGAGCTTTACTTTGTGTAGTATATAGATCCTTGTAAAAAGTTTCAAATGCGCCCAGCACCATATCAGGGGATGTTAAAACTGAATCATTTTCAATTATTTCAATACAGCTGTTAGGTTGTTTAGACTTTTTTCTCTTAACAAGCTGCCAAAAGAGTCTTAAGTCACACTCCGCAGCATTTTCCATTTCTTTTATTGAGCTGTCTAAATATTCTTCGCAGGCTCTACGCTGCGCTGATCTAAACCGATCTTTTGCGCATTTGTATTCAGAATATAACTGATTATCCCAGCCGCGCGGTCTGTCCGCCATGATCCAGTCTACCCGAGCCTGACGCTCTAGTTTATGTAATTCTTTGAGTTCGGTATTCCAATAGGGCTTTGTGTACTCACTGAAAGTTTTGCATGGTAAAGTGTTATGGGCAGCGTTTAACAAGCAAAAACAAAGTTCGCTTACAAACCAGTCAACGTCACTTTGTGAATGTATATCGAACTCGATAAGACCTTGTAGGGAATCGGATAGTGTCATTTCATATTGTTGCAACTGAGTGGGATCGGCTTTGTGCCAGGCGGTCCAAGAAGTATTATCTATAGGCTGGTATATAACATGTTGTTGCGTATTCAAACAACATAAAGTTAGAAGAGCCAGCTTCACAAATCAAAGATGGAAGTAGTAGTCTTCAAATCCAAACCAGAAGTGTTATGTTTACAAATTCAAAAAAAAAAACAAAACGGAAGTGTCAGTTTCCAAATTCAAAGAATGAATGATAAGCTTCCAAAATCAAAGATGAAACGACTGGTTTTATTCAACGATGGAAGATTTAGTTTCCAAATTTAAAGGTGGAAGTGTGAGTTTCCAATTACAAAGATAGAATGTTCTGTTTTCAATTTCACATATAGACTGATCAGTTTTCGAATTCAAAGATAGATGGATCAGTTTCCAAATTCAAAGATAGAATGGTCAGTTTCCAAATTCAAAGCTGGAATGGCTCATTTTCAAATTCAAAGCGGGAATGGTCAGTTTTCAAATTCAAAACTGGAAGGGTCAGTTTTCAAATTCAAAGATGGAAGGGTCAGTTTTCAAATTCAAAGCTAGAATGGTCAGTTTTCAAATTCAACGCTGGAATGGCCCATTTCCAAATTCACAGATAGACTGATCAGTTTTCGAATTCAAAGATGGATGGATCAGTTTCCAAATTCTGATAGAATGGTAGTTTCCAAATTCAAAGCTGGAATGGTTCATTTTCAAATTCAAAGCGGGAATGGTCAGTTTTCAAATTCAAAACTGGAAGGGTCAGTTTCCAAATTTTAAGCTGGAATGGTCAGTTTCCAAATTTAAAGCTGGAATGGCTGGTTTGTTTCCAAAATTCAAAGCGAGAATGATCATGTTTCAAATTCAAAGATGAAAGGGTCAGTTTCTAAATTCAAAAATGGAATGGTCAGTTTCGGATCGTGACTTTCATGCCTGTAAAGGTTGCCTGGTTCATCTTGGTTCCATTTATGCCTGTCGGCAAATGTAGGCCAGGAAACCTCCTTTCATGATTTTACTGCATGCATGCCCGCATGCATGACTCCATTGTTAACATACCGCGACCTTTCCTATTCAACTGGGCGTGTGGGTATATGCGGCCTAGCAACGTCTTGAGCACGCAGCTAAAATCATTTAACCTGGGTCCGAGGTTATAAAACTTGAGTATGATCTCAAACTCAAAATAAAGCACACTGAGCATATGCTCGGAAGCAGCCAATCAGTGTGCTTTATTTTGAGTTTGAGAATAAACTCAAGTTTTATAACCTCGGGGCCTGAGTTTAGTACCTGTTAATCAATTACCGGGTATGGCATAAGCTGCGCAGGTATCTCAAGGATGTGGCCATTACCATGATTACCATCAGCGGTGGATTGAAAAAGACAAAAGCTAGCCGAGAAATGGATTTCTAGTCCGGATTTGTGCACTACGGGTCAGATTTGACCAGACAAAGGTTCTTGTGACGGACTCGTTCCTGGCTAAACCTCTTGGACCGAAGGAGTAACTCCGGAACCGTTCGGGTGTTCCATTCTCGACATTACGGGCTGCAAAGAATCTAAAATAAACTTAAAACTGTTTGATAGTGTGTCTGCATCTGTTGCTATCTGAAAATAATATTACCCTTGGTTAAATTTTGAAATTTGAAGTAGTAGTAGTATTTCAATTCTCATATCGACGTTGCCCCCGCACCTCAGCGGAACGAATCCATAGCCGCAGTAACGGGGCGCAGAGCGTCCGTCCATTTGAAATTTGAATGAGAAAAAAATGATTTGAATGTTGATGTAACGTTTTTTTGTTGGTTTTTTTTTTTTGGCTTTTTTTCGTTCAGTATACTTGTCTGAATACCTATGACCGGTTGCGCGGCTTATGACAGGAGATGATCGTTCATTTCTTGTTACTATTATGTAATTTGTAACAGCTATGCATGTAAACTACCCAGCAGGCACGCGACGTTGAAATGACGTCATATTGACGTCGATGCGACGTAATGACGTCGCATCGACGTCAGTACGACGTCTTTTGACGTTATGTGCCCACTGGGTAGTTGAAAAGAACATTGTTTAAACCAAACAGCTGACAAACAACCCATGATCAAAAGTATTAGTAGTTTGACTCTCCACCCAACAAGTTTCACATTTGCCGTAAATTTCATTATTTCTTTGAACTTTCCTGTGAAATATTGACAAGAATCATTCTGAAAATGTACTGACCCAAAATAATGAGACGAAAGTTCTTGAACAAACAGTGTAGATCCGGATCAGACTGCTCTAGGAGCAGTCTGATCAGGATCTACACTGTTTGTTATTCCGTCAGGAACTTTCTGAGACAGTCTCGGCAGTTAGAATTGTAGAATAAGAACAGTAACTAGTTAAGAAATACCAATAAATATGAAACTTATGGTAATGAGAAATTTTAGAGGCTGTTGATATGATGGTAAATAAGGTGTAGGCTTTCTGCGAACTTATCAAGTTAAACCCTAGTAGACTGTCAAATATGCCATATTTGGTTCAAACAAGGTCGGTTATATGATATCATTAATTTCAATGGGCGATTCTTTCAGAGCTAATTTGCAGGGTGCTGTTGCGAATTGTCACGATACTCGTGATGGCAATGCCACATCACGTGCGAACCGGCAAGTGCGCGCGACCTGAACAGCAGCACTACTGTGATGGGTAGAAAGGTGTCTCGACATAAATCAAAGGGATATCGGGAGATCACAATTACCATAGAAGTATTTGCTTGACTCCTTCAACGGGGTTCTGTAAAGGAACTCCTCTGCTTTAAAATCACCCCCGCTCCACCTGCCCTACCCCACCACCCCGCCCCTCCCCACCCCTCCAACCAAAAAAAAAGTTTTTATACGCTTGCTGGCTATGTAGAAAAAAAGGCCCGAACCATGGAGGTCTACCAAAACACCTTCATCATCTCTTTCGCCGCCTTCCTTCACTGTGCTTAAACCCTGTTTCGGTGAGTTGTTGTACTCGAAACAGGGAGCGGGGTAACTGTATGTATGATGCGTACTGCACACTGAAAATCGCGTTAGAACTAGTTTATCCTTAAAAGCGCCCAAAAAACAGACGACAAAATTTTCGTTTGCAGACTTCAAAAATAATAATAATGAATAAATAAATAATAAAATAAAAAAAATGTTTCGTACATACTGGACTGCAAACAATGTAGATCCAGATAAGGCGGCTCATTATGAGCCACCTCATCTGGATCTACGTTGTTTGCAAATTAAACTATTTTCTTTTCTTTTTCTTTTTTTCTTTTCTTTTCTTTTTTTTTGCGCTTTATATGTTAAACGATATCTAAAAGATGGTGGTTCTCGTTTTACTGGACTATCTGTGTGTTGCAATCTGTAAAAGATGGTGGTTCTCGTTTTACTGGACTCTCTGTGTGTTGCAATCGTCATCAATATTACCATCATGATCATCACATTATCATCATCAACAGAAGAAGAAGAAGAAGAATCATTTCGATTCTGGATAACAACTAATGTTTGTAACCGAAAAAGAACATCAGTACATACATCAAATTGGCTAAATGTATCCGGCGCAACAGAGCACTTCGAGAGAATAAAATAACGCCGCTTTTAGCACCTAGGTGGTAACTTTCTCCGTGGAATAATGAGATCTCTCGCCAATTTCCAATATTTCTGGTCAATTCTTTCGCTTTTCTATTCCCCTCTGTTGGTTATATTCTAACACGATCGCATTTAAAAGCTAAACGTCGGAATATTCCGTGATGGTAATATCTCAGCAGTAATTTACTACTCCGTTTCGTATTAATTGTAATTTGTTTTACAATACGTGTCCGTTTCGGCGCCACTGTGAACATTACCGAAAATAGCGAAATTAGTCCCGCAGATAATCTATTTGAATGGACCAATCAAAATTCAAGCGGGGTGCAATATTACAAGTTGGCAGTTGTGTGGTTTCTAAACTAGGGTGTAATAATTTTCTTGTGCCTTAGTGCTAAACGCGAAGTTTCAGACACTCCAAAAGATTGAAATGGCCTGAGAACGTGGGAAATATACCCAAAGAAACTGACGAATTCGCAGCCAAACTTAATGCAGATCTCACATCGGGGCCGGCTCTGAACTAAGAACATGAATAAAAACTTTTGGTTATACCTTGACTTACTTGCAGAAAGAAAGTTTCTCCTCGATTTAGCAAAATGTTACCTTTTGTGTCTGACCCTCTGTCTCAATTAAATGAGATTAGTCCATTAGTCAATTAAGGGGTTTCTGTTTTGGTTTAGTTTCATTTTTATTTTCGTTATGGAGAAATCCCCATTTGTCAAATACAAATAGTGGATAGACAGTGAACAGACGCCGTGTTTTGCGGCGACTGATCTGGATCTGTATTGTTTGCCAATGTCCCTTTCAGACACGAGGCATAAATGGGTCAGATCACTGCTTTGAACGAATAATAAGCAAACTGTACAATTTTGCTGATAAGAAAATCGAGATGGACATTCACGCCTCACATTTCTGATAAACGGACAACGATGAATGCCATTTTGAAAATAAAGAAACGTAGATAAATTAAAAGAAGGGAACAAAATCGTTTAATTTATGATAAAGTTACTAGTTTGCTAAATATTTTATTCTGTTTATTTTTCAGCCGTTAGTAACGCGCATTCTTCGTTTGTTTTCTGTTTGTATTGCCTTGCAAACTGATCTTCTATCCCGCATACAGAACATTTAAAAGAACCAAAGTTTCGTTTATTCGGTAAGTTCCTTTTTTCCAAGAAATATTTACACATGAGCAGACTTCTCTGTTTCCTATCTGCGTTTCTATATTTTTCTCCTACTCCGCGTTTTGTAAGCCTATGGGTGTCTTGGGATTTTCTGTCATCGAGGCATAAAATTAGCCACACAGACGTAAATGCTCGGTACAAATACGAACTGTGACTGCTCAGGCCAGCCTGCGCAAACGCGAAGTCTGGTCAGAGCAAGTACACTTCCCTATGCCACTGACTGTCAGTGAAAAGTGTGCACATACTGACCACACTGCGCATGTGCGACGACGAATTTACGCGTGCGCATTTAGCATATCAAGCAGATTTTCTTACGCGACGGGTCTCCGATGGTACCCATTTAATGCAAATGAAAGTGTTATCTGATACATGGACATATGGCTGCGGTGCCATAAAAAAGACCTTGCTGATATTTCCAAGTCTTCAAGAAAAGATAATCTTATTATATTCTTTTCAAATGGAGAATGGATTAAAACAGAATTTTGTTAATTGTTATAAAATGGGCACCGACCAAGAAAAGAACAGCTGTTATTGCCCTTTTAATAAAGCTGTCACTTGTTAAAATTTATTGTTTCAATTTATTG
The DNA here is from genome assembly GCA_963989385.1 of Ctena decussata. Taxonomy (NCBI): domain Eukaryota; kingdom Metazoa; phylum Mollusca; class Bivalvia; order Lucinida; family Lucinidae; genus Ctena; species Ctena decussata. The sequence continues at coordinate 60,197,764 of OZ022511.1, forward strand.
TTTTATGCAATTACCTCATTAAGATAAAATTTATTAGAATCAAAGCTGTGTTACGAATTATTTAAAGTTCAGCTAATCTCAAAATAAATGGGAACACCTCCCCAGGAGGCACATAACGTCGAAATGACGTCGTACTGGCGTCGATGCGACGTAATGACGTCGCATCGACGTCAGTATGACGTCATTTCAACGTCATGTGCCTGCTGGGGTCCATCTTTTTCCGTCTGTTTTACCAAGGAAAACATCTTTTTGACTTTCTGTTTGCTTCCCTTTTTTAAATGAAGGAAAGAATATTCTACCCTTTCTCCCCTTGGAAGCATTTTTTCTTCCTTTTCAGACCTTCTCAGACCTTCGTTGCGAAGAGAGGAGTAAAAGAAAATTTATTAGTTACTTGCTCTGAAAGTGTATCCATTTACCTTAAATAACATATTCATGTTTGGAGAGCCACAAAACAGAAGCAAATAGTGTGGTCCCAGATCAGACGCCACAAATGTGGCTCAGATCAGGCCTAGGGTGAATACTTTTTGTCTTTGAAATTTGAGGGGTTTTTAGCTCACCTGAGCCATAGGCTCAGGGTGAGCTATTGTGATCACCCAGTGTCCGTCGTCCGTCGTCCGTCGTGCGTCGTCCGTCGTCCGTCGTCCGTCGTCCGTCGTGCGTCGTCAACAATTTGCTTTAAATGACATCTTCTCTGAAACCACTAGGCCTAGGGCTTTGATATTTGGTATGAAGCATTGTCTAGTGGACCTCTACCAAGTTTGTTCAAATGGTGGCCCCAGGGTCCAAAATGGCCCTGGGGCAGGGGGTCTTGGGTTCGAAACTAAAAAATACTTAAAAATCTTCTTCTCCAGAACTGCTTTGCTCAGATGCTTGAAATTTGGTATGTAGCATTGCCTAGTGGTCCTCTACCAAGTTTGTTCAAATGGTGGCCCCAGGGTCCAAAATGGCACCGGGGCAGGGGGTTTTGGGTTCGAAATTAAAATATACTTGAAAATCTTCTTCTCCAGAACTGCATGGCTTAGATGCTTGAAATTTGGTATGTAGCATTGCCTAGTGGTCCTCTACCAAGTTTGTTCAAATGGTGGCCCCAGGGTCCAAGATGACCCCGCACCAGGGGGTCCTGGGTTTGAACCATAGAAAAATATTCAAAAATTTTCTTCTTCAGAACTGCTTGGCTCAGATGCTTGAAATTTGGTATGTAGCATTGCCTAGTGGTCCTCTACCAGGTTTGTTCAAATGGTAGCCCCAGGGTCCAAAATGGCCCCCGGGCAGGGGGTCTTGGGTACGAAACTAAAATATACTTAAAAATCTTCTACTCCAGAACTGGATGGCTTAGATGCTTGAAATTTGGTATGAAGCATTGCCTAGTGGTCCTCTACCAAGTTTGTACAAATGGTGGCCCCAGGGTCCTAATTGGCCCTGGGGCAGGGAGTCCCAGGTTTGAACCATAGAAATACATAGAAAAATATTCAAAAATCTTCTTCTTCAGAACTGCCTGCCTGAGATGCCTGAAATTTGGTATGAAGCATTGCCTAGTGGTTTTCTACCAAGTTTGTTCAAATGGTGGCCCCAGGGTCCAAAATGGCCGCGGGGCATGGTGTCTTGGGTTCGAAACTAAAATATACATAAAAATCTTCTTCTCCAGAACTGCTTGGCTCAGATGCTTGAAATTCGGTATGTAGCATTGCATAGTGGTCCTCTACCAAGTTTGTTCAAATGGTGGCCCCAGGGTCCAAAATGGCACTGGGGCAGGGGTCTTGGGTTCGAAACTAAAATATACATGAAAATTTTCTTCTCCAGAACTACATGGCTTAGATGCTTGAAATTTGGTATGTAGCATTGCCTAGTGGTCCTCTACCAAGTTTGTTCAAATGGTGGCCCCAGGGTCCAAAATGACCCCGGGGCAGGGAGTCCCAGGTTTGAACCATAGAAAAATATTAAAAAATCTTCTTCCTCAGAACTGCTTGGCTCATATGCTTGAAATTTGGAATGATGCATTGCCTGGTGGACTCCTACAAAGTTTTATAAATGGTGGCCCTGGGATCCAAAATGGTCCTGGGGTGGGGAGTCTTTTGGGTTTGAAATAAAATATACTCAGATGCTTGACATTACCTAGTGGACCTTTACCAAGTGTGTTCAAATGGTGGCCCCAGGGTCCAAAATGGCCCCATAGCAGGGAGTCCTGGGCTTGAACCATAGAAATGCATAGGAAAATATTCAAAAATCTTCTTCTTCAGAACCCATTGTCCCAGATGCTTGAAATATGTTTGAGCGAAAGAAAATTTGTTCAAGCAGTCCAGGTCACATGACCAACATGGCCGCCATATCCATATATGGTAAAAAGCCTTCAGAAATCCTCTTCTCCAGAACCAAATGACCAATTATCATGAAACTTGGTATCTAGCATTGAGTACCACAGTTCTACTAACATTGTTTAAATGATGACCATGGGTTGACCCTGACTTTTTTTTACAGCAAGTTCCAATTTGGTTTCTGGTGTTTTCATATGGGAAAAGCGTTTATGGAAATTATAGAAGATTTTGGTGCAATATTTGATAAACGTACATTTGAATGAACTTATGATTGTGTTCGGGTATTATATTCCAACAACAGCTAAGGTCATATGGAGATGTAGATGGATGGATTACTTGGGATTTTACGTCCTTTTTCAGTCATATCAGGACGATGTTCGGGTGATAATGAAAGGCTGTGTGCAATGGAACCCTGTTTACGATGGAAAGAACTCCGCCTCTTGCGAACCCAGGAACTCTAGATCAGTAGGCCAGTGCTTAACCCACTGAGCTACCGGGGCTCCATATGGAGACAGGGCCACAGCTTAAAAGCTCCCCCACACACTGGAGGTGCCAAGATCTATCCAGTGAAACCTGTTTTTCAGGATCGGTGATTTATCCACTCGGCATCCACAGCTTCTCAGTTATGTAGTCTTCTAGTTTCTTTTTTAGGGCAAGAATTGTACGACAAGATGGTCTGGAATTTTATAGAAGACATAAAAGCCAATGATCAGGAACTGATATCATCAAAAACCTTTGCATAGAGCTGAGATCTAACCAGTGACCGCTGGTTTTCAGGACCAGTGATTTATCCACTAAGCAACCACAGCTTCTGCTGTCTTCTAGTTTCTGTTTAGGGCAAGAATTGTATGATGATGTTATGAAATTTTATTGAAGAAATAAAAGCCAATGATCATCAGGAACCAATATTATCAAAAACTTTTACATAAAGGTTACATTTATTTTATCAAATTCAGTATGGATATATTTGCCCAAATGCTGTACCAAAATATTCAGTATTGTTGATTAATCTCATTTTGTGTTGAAGAAATGGCTTTTTAATGTATGTTTTCTCAGAAGTATTTTATATAATACTCAGTGATTTAATCTACAAGCAGGAGCAGTGGCAGTGTAGTGGATAACACACTGGACTACCAGTCCATGGGTCATGATATGGATCCCCCACTTCTTTGGTCTTTGGGATGAGACTTTAAACCAAGGTCCTGTCTCTGTATGACCTAGTTGTTGGTGGAACGTTAAACCCGAGTTACAATGAGGGTAATCGCAGGTGTACCAGGTATTGAAGTGTCACAGGTGAAGGATTCCATTTATTATAGAATAAAAATCATTGGGAGCATTGACACTCGGGGACTAATATGATCCGTATGTGAATGTACCATAATGATAAATAAAAGTCAAATCTCTAAAAGATTCCTTTGCATATTCTGTTTCGGATGTAAAAGTTAAAAAAAAAAAAAAAAAAACCTGTGAGACTAAGGGCTTCGTCCTGGGATGTAGCTGCCTTGCTGGTCATAGCATGATTTACTGTTTTTTGTGAATTGTTGAAATTTTATTTTTTGATTGCATTTTGAACATTTGAACATTTTCTGCCTCAGTCTTATGTATAGCATGCAAAATAAAACTGTTTCTTTTTTCCAGGTACTTTCATAAATATAAATAAAAGTGATATTAACATTTGATAAAAGTGACATTAACATTTGATAAAAGTGACAAGTTGTGATTAAAGAAGGAGAAATTGAAGAAGATACAGTTATAAAATAGAAGACAAGAATATATTTGTAGACAGGTAAGGCCGAACAAAGAAGTACATATATGTGTGGTGTGGGTTACACCCAGAATAATATAGGCACTTTTGGTAGGTAGGAAGGAAACAGTTTTTTTTTTTTGTATGTTGTTGTTTTTAAATAACACTTGTAATGAGAAGAAAAAGCTGCTACAAAAGTTGCCCCTTGAAAGTAAATGCATATCAAAATTAATAGTAATTTAGATATCTTCTTCAGATGTAAATTTTTGAAATGGTTTTCTAATCAAATTGTCTTCCAACTTTAAACTTTGGCAAAAATCTAGGGCAGAGAGTCAAAATAGAGGGGAACAGGTTAACTTGAACCACACATATTTTATTATTTGGCTTAAGTTAGATAATACCAAGGAAAAGTGGGAAAAGAAGGCAAAGATCAGGAACCGATTAAAATCAAATCCCATACCTTACCCAAAAGATAATGTAAAATAGCATGAACATAAGAAAACACCATAAACATGAGAACCAAGGGGCCAGCTTTAACCTCACGCAGTGCTATGCAAAAGAGTCAGATCAACAGGTTAAAGACCATAAAACAGAAAATTAGAATAAAATTCACTTTAGAAGCACCACCCTGGAATGGTCTGTAATAAATTAATGTAGGGATTAAACCAGTTTTATGAATTCATAATCGCTGTTAGTTCTGCTGTGGATCAGAGGCTTCAGATGTTTGATTTGAATGAAGGACTTCTAACTTACCTGTATAAACATTTTTACTGGCCAAATTTTCACCATAGATTCTGTTGTTAAACAAGAAAACACCAGAAACAAAAGAGCCAAGGGGCCAGCCCTTTCCCAGCAGGCTATTCAAAACAGAACAATACATCAAAGAGATGATAAAATCAGATATGTCAGATATTATAATATCGAAAAGGGGATGTTGTATTCCTGTCATTTCACTTTGCTAAATGGTTCACACTGGAGAAAATCAGATGGTTCCTTGCAGAAAGAAAGATTGCCTGATATGAAATTAACCTACCTTCTGTGTGTAACAGAAATAATGATGGAAATGGGAGCTGGACCCAAGATAGAGTATGTTGTGATCCTGTATTTTGTAACTGTTATAGCGACCGGTTGTCAGTAAACAAAATTTCATGAGCCAGCCCATGAGTTTTTTTTTTGCTTTTATTGCCCTCTGAAAAATCATACATCAAACATGGATGAGCAGCCATCATGTGCAGCTTAGAATCTGGTTCTTTGTCTGAAAGGACAGAGGTAGTGTAGTGGATAGCACTCTGATCTACCAGTCCAGGGATGACAAGATTGATCACCCACTTGTCCGGTCTTTCAGATGAGACTTTAAGCTGAGGTCCCATCTCTGCATGACCTAGTTGTTGGTGGGACATAAAACCTGAGTGCAGTCTCTCACTCTCTCTTTGTCTGAAACTTCATCTCATCCTCAGCCTATGTATATACAAACAGTCTCATCCTCAGCTTATGTATATACAGACAGTAAAGGCTCTGGCAAGACTGTGCAAATATGCAGGATTGTCTTAGTCTTTGCTGATCAATAGTGACCATTATCATATTGGCTAACTGTAGCCTTGTTGGTGTTAAGAAAATTGCTATAGCATATACAAAGGATGATAAAAAAATGTGGACTTTTGCTGTAGAAATTTTTATTATTGGTAGTAAACTCATTAGATTTGCAGATACAGATTCATCTTTCCTTTATCAAGTGATGTATTTAATTTACCAGTGTAACTTCAGGATGTTGTCTCTATGGGTTGTCATAGTAACCTTATGACAGTTCTGCAGAGCACGGTAAAAATTTGCCTTATTATTTTGAATTGTTTGTTTTATTTTTGGCTACGTCTAATATTTGCAGTAGAGTATAATACTTGACATTTGGTATGCTATTCTGTAATGGTTTCCGCTTTTTAATGTGAGGAAATTATTGCCGTCAACAACTGTTATGCTTGCATAAGCAGTGTAAAATGTGATCTGTGGGTCATACAAGGGTGACAAAATGACGTCAACCATCAGACCGTGTATTTAATGCAAGTTCCTGGTTTTGTCGATAATTTCAAGAAAAATGAGGGCAAAATCAAAGAAGTGTTTTGAATGATCAAATTTGATATTATTCGATCCTCATCTGATGCTGGCACTGATTTGAGAGTTGTAGACATACACCGCAAAAGTCTTGTACGGGAAACGATACTGAAAGCAAAAGTTCAACTTGGGTTTATGAACCAATAAAGATGAGAAGAGTATGTTATAAAATTCTTGAAAACAATCATATTGCGTGCAGATGTGTCTAAAATTGGTTAAAATCATTAAAGATTTGCAAAAAGGGCGTTAGTTTTTGAAAACAGAGAAACAAAAGAACCCCAACAATGTTAAAACGGGACAAAACGTCAAAGGTCATTAATGTGGTGCTCCGCTGTAGCTATACCTACCTAATATAAAACGGAAGAAGATACTTATTTTTCATTGAAATTTCTTCAAAACTTCACATTACGTTACTGAAAGATCAAACTTTTTTGCGGTATGAGAAAAATTGCTATAACTGCATTACCCTTACTGCCACAGCAATAGTCCACATATTTTTTATCACCCCTCGTATATCAGGCAATAATGACTTTGAACAATGAAACATGTTTGGTATTTTTCAGGTTGAGGCATGCCACGCAGGAAGAACTGGAGGAAGTCTGTGGTAAAGAAGGTTCGGAAGGCAGATGGTAGTGGCAGTCCTGGGTCTCAATTTTCAGATGTGGGTCAGACCCACCTCACAGATTATGGTGAATCTGTGCCCCAATCGGGGACATCTGAACCAGGGTCGCACAAATTGTCAGATGTGGGTATGACCTGCCCCATTGTAACATCTGATCCAGGGTCGCTCAGTTTGTCAGATGTGGGTATGACCTGCCTCATCGTATCATCTGACTCAAAAGATCATAGTGAAAACAATTGTTCTACAAAAGATTGTGAAAAAAGATCACCAAATGACTTGGATAGTTCACAAATGAATAATGATATTGAAACAAAGAAATCGGAGAAAGAATCATGCAGCCAAACTGATATTTATCCTGCTACTTCTATAGTCAGCAATACATATGCATCATCTAGACAACATAGAAGTAGTAAAGTTCCCAGCAAAACAGTTATTCTTGGGTCATATAATCAAGCTGACCATATGTTTAGTGACCAATCACGTGGCAGTCAGTGTACTATAAATGCTTTATGCTCACTAATCTTTGCCAAGTTTTCACAACTAGGATCAAGACAATGCCTTGATAAAGTGCTTTTTGAAGGTGACATTGTATATAACAAAGTTATATCTGGCTTAAAAGCACAGGGGCTATTTAAAAGCAAGTTATTAACCTTGGATGAAATACCAGAAGCTGTAGCTATTTTGAAGAAAGATATTGTTGTTGAGAAGTTTGATGTTATTTCTGGAGTTTGTACACAGCAGGTCGCTACTTCAGGTTTACCATCGCTATATGAGACACTTCATATTGCTTTCCAAAAATCTTCTTATCTATTGTTTATGATAGGTTCAGTTTGTTCAGCTGTATTTAAAAAAAAGGATGGTTACTGTTTTTTTGATTCACATTCACATGGACCAGATGGCTTGTCATGTACTGATGGACAGTCTGTACTAGTATCTTTTTCTTGCTTAGACGACCTAGAATCATTTATGTATGCAGTATATGACAGTATGCTGATTGATGTATCTGCACAATTTGACATGTTACCTGTTGAACTCAAATTGAGGTCAGAAAACCTAACAAGTAAGGATTCTGCCAGACACTTTATGACATATGATGCATGTAACACTGCTATCAATGAAGCTATTACACAGTCTAAACCTAAACCAGTCCCAAACAGTAGACAAAAGGAAACAAAAAGTGGCAAAATTATGGAATCTGAATCAAAGATGAATTTGATGAAGACCACAAATAAAGATTCAGATAAAGAGGAGAATAATGAAACACTTATTCAAAAATATTTCAAAGACCAGATGGATAGGAATAAGTGTAAACAAACTGCTGTTAAAAGTCAGATTGACAGAAAAGTATATCAATGCTTGTACAAAAAAAAGCAAAGGGCATCTCTTTTTTTTAAAGAGAACGAAAGAAAACAGAGAAAAGCTAGAAGAGAATCTAATGAAAACAGGATTAAGGCTAAGACATCAACATTAAAGTCAATGACAGCTGCTAGAATGTCAGCAGATTTTAAAGCAAAAGAAAAATGTGCAAAAAGGTCTGCAAGAGAATCTGTTGAAATCAGAATAAAAGATAAGAAATCAGCATTAAAATCAAAAAGAGCTGCTAGAATGTCAGAAGATTTTAAAGCAAAAGAAAAATATGAGAAAAGATCTGCAAGAGAATCTGATGAAATCAAAATGAAGGAAAAAGAATCAGCATTAAAATGAAAGACAGCTGCTAGAATGTCAGCAGATTTTAAAGCAAAAGAAAAATATGCGAAAAGATCTGCAAGAGAATCTGATGAAATCAAAATGAAGGAAAAAGAATCAGCATTAAAATCAAAGACAGCTGCTAGAATGTCAGCAGATTTTAAAGCAAAAGAAAAATATGCGAAAAGATCTGCAAGAGAATCTGATGAAATCAGAATAAAGGATAAGATATCAACGTTAAAATCAAAGAGAGCTGCAAGAATGTCAGAAGATTTTAAATCAAAAGAAAGATGTGCGAAAAGATCTGCAAGAGAATCTGATGAAATCAGAATAAAGGATAAGATATCAACATTAAAATCAATGACAGCTGCTAGAATGTCAGAGGATTTTAAAGCAAAAGAAAAATATTCAAAAAGATCTGCAAGAGAATCTGATGAAATCAGAATAAAAGATAAGATATCAACATTAAAATCAAAGAGAGCTGCTAGAATGTCAGCAGAGTTTAAAAGAAGAGAAAAATATGCAAAAAGAGCTGCTAGAGAATCGGCTGAATTCAAACAGAAAGAACTTGAGTTACAGAGAAAGTCTAAGAGAAAGGCCAGATTGGATCCATTCATTTTAGAAATAGAAAGAGTTACTAAGGAAGAATGGAGATCAAATACAAGAAATAACACAACTGAAAATATGTTGGATTGTAAAAGAAAAGCTTCTAAACGTAGAAGTCCATCATTCTATATAAAGGAACAAATATCTGCAAAATGTAGAAAATATGGCTCAGATATTGATGCATGCATAGAACTATTCCATAAAAGCATTTCAGTTGGACCTATGTATATATGCAGTTGTTGTCACCAGACATGGTTTAAAGAAAGTGTCACAAAAGCATGCACTGTTTCCAGTGCTTCTAAAACCCAGTATTGTTCAGGCATCTTATCTGTTGATAATATGGAATGGATATGTACAACATGTAAAAATAGTATTGTAAGTGGTAAAGTTCCTAAATTATCTACTGCAAATGGTATGAAATGGCCTTCTAAGCCCAAAGAACTTGAACTGCATGCATTAGAAGAAAGATTAATTGCATTGCGCATTCCATTTATGCAACTGAGAGAATTACCCAGAGGTCGCCAGTATTCCATTAAAGGAAATGTAGTAAATGTCCCAGTTCAAATCCAGCCTGTTGTGGATGCTCTTCCACGACCATTTAATGAAAATGTAACTGTTCCTGTTAAACTGAAGAAAAAACTGTCACATAGATCTTGTGCTTTCACAGAAAGTGTCCGACCTTTGAGAGTGCTTGTTGCATTACATTGGTTAATGAACAATAGTAAACTATACAAAAATTCAGGGGTTAATATTGATGAAAAATGGATAGAACAAGTTACACAAGAAAGTCAAGAAATTGTGCAAGAATTTATTGAAACGGACAAGTCTAAATATTTCCAGTCTAATAGAATTAACCTGGACGAGTTGCAGTCACAGAAAATGCAGGAAGATGAAATTTCTGATCAGAATGAGTTATATGACTCAGATGCAGAGGAAAACATACAGGAAAGTGTTGGCAATATAGATACACTAGTTGATGATGAAAACTTAGAAAGTCGAACATTGATATTTGCTCCTGGAGAAAATCAACGACCTCTAAGTATTTATCAGGATCTGGATTCTGAATATTTATGTTTCCCAACCATATTTTGTGGCCAAAGACGTCCAGAAAATAATGAGCGTTTAGTTCCTTTGCATTACAGCAATATAGCTAAATGGGAGTTGAGAAGTTATGATAGGAGAGCAGCAAACTCAGTGCCAAACATTTTTTTCAAGCTGAAAAAAATACAGATGAAGCAGTTGAATGATAAAGTTAATCTTGCTGTGAGAAAATGTCAGATAGGTGAAAGAAATATCACTGCAGCCCAAGCCAGAGATTCAAATTACTTAGAAGATATTGTAAAGAAAGATCAGGGTTACTATATTTTCAAACAGCTAAGAAATTCACCATCATATCTCGAAACAAGGAAAAAGGATGTTTTTGCTATGATTCGGCAATTAGGATTGCCTACATGGTTTATATCATTATCATCAGCTGATACAAGATGGGTTGACCTTCTCAAGATGTTGGCAAAATTAAACAACAATGGTGAATATACAGATGAACAAATAAAGGAAATGACTTGGGAGCAAAAGAGCAAACTTATTCAAAGAGATCCTGTGACCTGTACACGTTACTTTGATCACAGAGTTCAAGAGTTCATCAAGATTGTTCTGAAGAGTACTCATAACCCTATTGGTGTTATTACAGACTATTTCTATAGGGTTGAATTTCAACAAAGAGGTTCTCCTCATATTCATTTAATAGCGTGGATAGAAAATTCTCCTAAATTCAATGTTGACAATACTGATGACATTACTGGATTTGTTGATACTTATTTGAAGTGCTCATCTGACAATGAACACCTGAAGGACCTTATTCAGTTACAAGTTCACAAACATTCAAGAACATGTCAGAAGAAAGAGGACAAAATATGCCGGTTTGGTTTTCCACTTCCACCTTTGCCAAAGACAATGGTTCTAGAACCTCTAGAATCAGATGTAGATAAATACAAGAGGATGTATGTCAAATTACAGCACAAAATGAATGAACAGAAAAATGGATATGAAATGTCCTATGAAAGGTTCCTAAAAGAAGTGGTAACTCTCCCGGAAGAAGAGTACATTAAATGCATCAGAAGTACACTCAATTCAACAAAGGTGTTTCTTGAAAGAAAACCAAAAGACATTCGTGTAAATCTATATAATGAAACTGTTTTAAAAGGATGGCAAGCCAATATTGACATACAATTCATTTTGGATCCATATGCCTGTGCTGTGTACATTGTATCATATATTAGCAAATCTCAGCGAGGAATGAGCACCTTGATGCATGCCGCTGCCACAGAAGCAAGGAATGGAAACTTAGATATAAAACGACAGGTTAGACATATTGGAAATGCTTTTTCCAATAGTGTTGAAGTCAGTGCGCAGGAAGCTGTATATTTAGTACTTCAGATACCATTAACTAACAGCACAAGACAGGTAGTTTTTGTCAATACTTCCATACCAGACAAACGCATACAGCTAATTAAATCCAAAAGTCTTCTTGATGAAATGTCTGATGATTCAACTGACATTGTAGCTGAAAATGTTATAAAAAGATATGCAAAACGGCCCAAAGCTCTTGAAAATTGGTGTCTAGCCGACTATGTTTCACAGTTAGATATTGTTTATCCTGAGGATGACTTTTCAGAAGAAAGGGATGATGAAGTGAACGATGATGATCATATTGAGCAGGTTGTGCAAGAATTTGATGACAGTCATACTCTACTTACTCTTAAAAATGGAATTAAAATCAAGCGACGAAAGAACAATAAAATTCTAAGATATGTTAGATTTAATGCAAGATCTGATGAAGAAAATCACTTCCGTGAAAAATTGTTATTATTTTTGCCATGGCGAAATGAAAGCACAGATTTAATTGGCACATATGACACATACAAAGATCATTACAACGCAGTTAGGCGAATGGTTGATTATAAATGTAAAGAGTATGAACATCATGTTGAGGAATTAGAAATTGCAAGGGAAAGGGCAGAAAATGATTTTCAAGATGCCTTTGATGAGTTAGCACCAGGAACTGAACAAACTGAATCGGAGACTGCAGAAGAACAAACAGTTGACTCTGAAAAATTTGTTTATTTTAACCCTGACCAAGCAGTTGATCACAGCAACTACGATATTGGAATTGAAATAGGAGGCTCTTGTTCAGGCACACGAGTTGAGCAAAATTCAAACATCCTAGGAGAGGAGCAATATTTACAACTCTTGAGATCTTTGAATAAAAAACAAAAGCATTTCTATAACCATGTAGTTCATTGGATAAAAACAAAGGATGCCCCACTCTATGCATTTTTAAGTGGAGGAGCTGGTGTTGGAAAAAGTGTTGTTATTCGTGCTTTGTATCAGACATTATATAGACTACTAAATCTCAAAGAAGGAGAAAACCCAGATGAAATAAGAGTTCTTCTTTGTGCTTATACTGGAAAGGCTGCTTTCAATATTGGTGGATCAACAATCTCATCTGCATTTCATCAAAAATTCAAGCAATCAGATCAAACACTGACTTGTGATACTTTGAATACTTTTAGATCAAAATACAGGAGTTTGTCAGTAGTAATAATTGATGAAATATCTATGGTTGGCAATACATTGCTCAGTTTTATTGATCAGAGGCTTCAGGAACTTACTGGCACAAAACAGCCATTTGGCCATGTTAGTATCATTGCTGTTGGTGATCTGTATCAGCTACAACCAATACGTGATGGTTGGGTGTTTAATGATTTGAAAAAAGGACCATCTTCATTGGCACCAAATTTGTGGAAAGATCATTTCAAGATGTTTGAATTGACAGAAATAATGAGGCAAAAAGATGATCTTGAATTTACTGAACTGCTGAACAGATTGCGGCATAATTCATTGACAGAATCTGATAAGGAAAAGATAAAAGCATGTGCGGTTTTTAAAGAATCCATTCATTATCCACTAAGTGCACCACACTTGTTTGCTGAAAACAAGTTCATGAGCATCTTTAATGAACAAATAATCAATAATCTCAACACTGAGAAAGTTACTGTTCCTTGTCATGATACAGTTATATCTCCAAGTATGAAACTGGCTGATCAGATGAAGTTAATAAGCAGATTGCCCCAAGATCCCACTCAAACAGCAAATTTGCATCATTCATTGGACATTGTTGTCAATATGATTTACGACTTGACAGTAAATGTTAATACTGAAGATGGTCTCGCAAATGGTGCAACCTGTGTCCTTAAGTATATTGACTACAGACAAGCAGGCAATACTAGACCGAGCATTATATGGGTTCAGTTTGATGATCCACGAATTGGTGTTCAGAGAAGGTTACAGTATAAGAGATTATACAATGAATTAATTTGTGAAAGCTGGACTCCAGTGTTTGATGTAGAACGTACATTTGTTTATGGAAGAGCAAGAAATGCTACCATTCAGAGAATTCAGTTTCCATTAGTACCTGCAGCAGGTCGCTCTGTTCATCGTGCACAAGGATCTACCCTTGATAAAGTTGTCATAGATTTGACACAAAACAGAACTAGAAAAGTCCCACATATACACTATGTTGCTCTCAGTAGGGTAAAGTCAATAAAGAATCTCCACATACTCAACTTTAATGAAGATGCATTGAAAGTTGATGAACATGTTGAAACAGAAATGCAGAGATTGTATGATCAAGCAATGCTAGACCTTTGCTATGTTCCATTAGATACAATAGATGCAACTTTCCATTTTAAAATAGCTTACAATAATTGTCGCTCACTTCACAAACACATAGAAGATATAAGATGCGACAAGAGTCTACTGTCTGCACACATAATTGGTATATCAGAAAGCAGACTTTGTCAAATGGATGACACAAATTCATATGCTATTGAAGGTTTTACCATGATTAGGAATGATCAGCCTCTGAACAACAGTGTATTAAGACCCCCGCATGGATCTGTTCTGTATGCCAAAAATGATATTACTATAGCCAACAGCTTTTCTTACAATACTAAAGACTTGGAATTCATTGTTATTGAAAGTCATCATCACCTGATTGACTTGCAAATTGTTGTGGTTTACAAATCTCCCAGCACGTCTTTCTATAACTTTTCCAACATTTTTGAAAAGGTACTTGTTCCACGTGTAGACAAAATCAAACCACTTGTCATTGTTGGTGATTTTAACATCAATGTGACACAGACAACAAATAAAATAGAACAGTATATGTATAGAACATTGAATTGCAGTCAGTTGAATCATAAGCCTACTACAGATAATGGGTCTGCAATTGACCTTGTTTTTACTAACTGTGATGGTGTAATAGGAGTGGAAGAAGCTTACTGGTCAGACCATAAGCTGTTATATTTTTTTACATAATAAATGTCAAACCACACTCTGTACATTGATTTCAGGATTATGGTTCAAATAGGTTTAAATATCCCTAAATACATTTTGCTAGACAACATACCATTTCCTGATTATACCAGTATGGATACCTGTCAACACCATTACCTGATTATACCAGTATGAATAACCCGTGAACACCATTACCTGATTGTACCAGTATGAATAACCTGTGACCAGCATTACCTGATTGTACCAGTATGAATAACCAGTCCTGCCAACAACATTACCTGATTATACTAGTATGAATAACCTGCCAGTGAATCACCCACCAAGTTAAATCACAATACTTGCCTCTTGTATGGAGGCAAGTATTGTTGGTGGTTTTTCATAGATCTGGGTGGCCACCGTTTTATACACCTATCCATATTTTCCCTCAGAGGAGGGTTGTTTGGGATTATCTCCAGGAATGGGACGGTTTTCAGAGTTTTGTTTTTGTATCTCTCATAGCTCAGGTAGCTAACATCTCTCTCCTGATTTTAAGTGTTTTGCCCAGTTACTGACAAAGTGAATGTGTATGTAAGAGGAGGGAGGTAGAAGTGGTGGTGTAGCATTGTTTGGTGAAGCAGCCTAATTTGGTGAAAAATATGGATAGGTGCATAATAAGTATGAGAGAGATGTGTGATATTATGAATATAGTTGTCTGTTGATCATTATGAGGTGACATAGATTCTGCTTGGGTTATTTGGGGAACTTGATTGGATTTAAGTCGTATTTCAAACTGTAAAATGCATTTTACTTTATTATTATCTGTAGGCAACTGTAACAAAAAATGTAACATTCAGTTGTTTTGTAGAAAAACAAATATGTAAGATGACATGGCCCATATTTCTTCTTTTGAATGTGCCCTCTGCTCTTGAAACACCACTTTAAGGAAGATTTTAATTCTGTGAATGAAACTAAGGAATGATGGTAATTTTGTACATGAAAGGTCTCCAAACTCAGCTCCATGACAATGTATGTAAACCTGACTTGTATACATAATGTTAATTGTATGTCATATATGTTAGTTTATGTAGCCATGATAGCAGGTCTGGTATATAAGGGAGGATCTTGTGCAAACGAAGAGATATTATGACCAAATCGATTATAAAACCAGAATATTGAGAAATTGATTACCAATAAACAATTTTAGAGTACATGTATTTGATATAAATGTATCAGGTCTCATTATCAGAAAATCATAGAATTTGATACCAGTGAAGATCTGTCTTAAGATTTACCGAATGGTTATTTGAGTAATTTTGGGGGTGACCACCCCAGACCGCATACTGTCAGAATAACACAACAAATCTTGCAGCATAACAATGTCAGTTTACTGCTGTGGCCAGCAGACAACCCAGATTTAAAAGCAACTGAGTACAGACGGGATGAAATCAGAGCCGTTCTTGCTAGTCAAAATGTATCAAATTCTGTAATTTTATGAAATGACCCATGTGAAAGGTTTTATATCAAATACTCTAAAATTGGTTAATCAAACTAAATTAAATTTTACAAATCAATTTCTCAATTATCATTCTGGTTTTAGTGTCAGATTTTATTGATTAACACTTACCATGCTAAATATTTCATAACACTACTGTCCTCCCCAATTTTCAGCCATTTATGTTGCATGATTTCAGTTTCTACAATGAATTCAGAAGCAGTAAGAAAAGCAGTAAAGATCCTGATCAGCTGCTTCACAGAAATCAGCCAATCTGGATCTAGACTGTTATCAAAACAGGTTAATATTCAGCCTCACCATGGTGAGGGTTAAAATTTTTCTTTTCCTTTTCACAAAGTGCTCAGTTTTAAATAAGTTGCACACTGCATTGAATCAGTTAGTATTGATGCAAAATGCCTTATTGTGTTCATGAAGTTTGGGGTTGTATGGAAAGTTGTCTCAAAGCCATTATTGCATACCGGTATTCATCAGAAAGAATTAAAGTAAGAATTAGTGGTGACACAGATAAGTTAGTTATTTGTTCCTGTGATACATAAATGTATTTTTGTTTAGTCCTTATAAATAGTTTTATAGTCATCTCTCTTTAGTCTGGTCAGGACCACCCATGAGATTGTTTTGCTATTTAGGAATATGCAAAAATAATGGGTACTGAATGCTCTCTTATCTGGGGATGTTGTGCATGGCTATGTATGAATAAGAAAAAATGGGTATCAGATGTTGCATCTAGTAATGTGGTGTATATTCATATGTAGGGGTATCTGCATATGTGTTCTGTTCTACAAGACAAATACCATAATAATAATTATATAGTTGTGAACATTGATAGATTGCTTTTTAGGCACATATGGTGTCTCCATGAAAGCAAGTGTTGTGGTGATCACTGGAGGCGTGTTGAAGAGAAGCTTCAAGTGAATACCAAACGTTTGCCTTTCCATGTCAAATAAGAAAACGAGGAATATCAGGTGCTTGATTCTCTGGTATGTGGTGTATGTTGATGTGCTGGTGGTTTGTTCATGCATAATTTTCCATACAATGTAAGTTCATTGTGTACTTTTTTTTTGAAGTAGCACTGTAAGGCACTTAACTAGCTTAAAATATTTTTTTACAATGTAAGTTCATTATGTAATTTTGAAGTAGCACCATACATAAGGCACTTTAATTAGCTTAAATTATTTCCTTGTGAAGACATTTAACACTCATCAGAGCCATCTCATTGAGATGATTTCAGTGAGTACCCAACTTTTGGTTCTTGTAGGAATAATACTTTAATTGGTATTGAAGTATTGCTGATGTTATTCTATGGTGTACATCTCTTTCAATGGTTAAAATCTGTTGATGTTTTCTACGATTCATTATGTAATTTTAAAGTAGCACTATTTTGAGCCCTAGAAAGGACTTTGTTATTCATAAACAGTTTTTCAATGGAGGCATTTGTTCTGCGAAAAGCAAAAACAGGGCATGATTAAGAGCCTAAAGAGTAGTAAATCAATCACTGCCAAAATGCTTTTAGGTGAAATGATATACTTTCTGATGAAGCAGTTCTACTGTTTTCCTTTTTCTTGCTTCCCTACTCAGTAGTGGTCAACTCTTGAATGGAAAAAAGGTGCTCCTCCAGGAGCAAATTCTTTCCTTAAAGAGTTGACCTGTTTGGAAGGGCTATGTCCTTCAGAGAAGCCAACAGGAATTTTCATTGTTCCCCTTTACTGAGGTTAACAAGCCAGTATAACATAATTTTTTGGAAAAGAGGCAGGGGGGCATTTGTTAGAGCAGAGATGTTTATTAGAATTAATTTGGTAATTTGCATATGTTTGCTGCTGTATACTCATAGGCCATGTGGCCTACTGTATGAAGAATAAACTTGTCAAATTTTTAGACAAAAATCAGAACTATGACCTTTTCAATTAGAAATGTATTATAACCTTGTGAGTTCACCAGCCAGAGTCAGATTTTTGTCTGTATAAGAATATGCCACAACATCAACAAACCAACCAATTGACTCACAGTCTGTCCAGTTGTTTGTCAAATCATGCAAGGTACATGGCTTTGTGTATGCACCATGTGACTTCTGATATATTCTCATACAATTTTGAAAGGACTGTAGTATAGCTTTTGTTGCAACTTTACATTTCTTTGATTTTGCTGACTAAAGGATATTACTGCACCACAGTATTATGATAGGCATGGAACACAAATTTATAGGGCATAAGAACTGTGTCACTGTGCACTAGCTTTACTCAATGAAATCTATTGAATCAGTTATAAACAAACTTACATCTCTGTTACATCATTTTGGCAGTGTACAGTTTAGAATACATAATGCCATTTTAATGAGGAATATTTCTAATTGAATTTACCCACTATCCAAAGCAGTAAGTTATCTTATTCCACTATTTATTGCCCAATACTTAAATCCATTTGTTATACTGCATGGTTATCCAAAAACATTTTGCTGACTTGTGAACTAGTTGAATATTATAAATAGAAAAAAAATTAGTCTATGATGTTTGTTTGTTGTTACAAAATGTTTCCCATTAGCCATTTAACTGGTATTTGATTGGAAGATGGATCATCATTATACTTATTTGTTGCATATTTCCTGTAATTAAAGGATGAAAAACAAGTGATCCGCGACACGAGAAAACCAACAAAGTGGGATGTGTGCCCAGCGAAGACTCAGATCAGCCTGGGCATCTGACCAGCCTGATCAGAGTCCTTGCTGTCCGCATGGAGGTAGCTTGGATTCTGAGCTGCCATATGTGAGTGTTTAGCACAGTCTGATCAGACTGGGTGGATGCCCAGGCTGATCCGAGTCTGTGCTGGGCGCACAACCACTTTGTTGGTTTTCTCTTGTCGTGGCTCAAGTAGTAATTCTATGCGAAATGTGATTTGATCAGTATAAAATTACCACATTGTGATCATAATATGCTCTATACACAAAAAGTAATTGATGTGGCATTTAACATGACTATATGTTGACTGCAAAAGAAGAAGAAAGCTGACAGAGATGTTTCAACCAACATCATGCTAAATTATTAAGCAGCACTCTTCCCCAAGTTTCAGCCATGTATGTTGCATGATTTCAATATTTACCTTGGAATCAGAGGCATAGTGGAAAACAGTATAGATCCTGTTCAGGTGGCTTCTCAGAAGCCAGTCGATCTGGATCTACACTTTTCAAAACAAGGTTTATCTGGACTTAGCATTATAAGAGTTACATATATACTGGCTAAGATACTGTAAGATTGATTGACAATATTGCAATTTATCTGTAATACTTGTAAATAAAACATGTCATTTCTCATTCCCATTGTTTTTCTTTAATCACCATTCTGCTCAAATACATGAGAACCATTGGACTTACACTCTTTAAAGTTCATAGGAATATTAGCCTTATTCAGTAGATATGACCTATTTGTTGTGCTCTAATTTACATTAAGTTTTTTGGTTCAAGTGTTGTTTAAAGTTGGTTTCTCAGGAACTATGTGGATTAGAGACATGAAATTTGGGCTATTTGTTCCTCAGGAGTAGAGAACATGATATAGGAGAGGCAGTTGTAGGTTACTGCCTTGTGAAGCCAAATTTCCAATTCTCTCATCAGTTTCTGCCTTCTAGCTAAATTTCTACAACACATACAATTTGAGCAATGACACCCTTAAACTCAGGTGAGCGATTTAGGGCCACTTGGCCCTCTTGTTTATCAAATGGTAACAATATCTTAAATTTGACCCCCCCCCCCCCCCCCCCCCTCCGTTACATTAGAAATGGGCCTAAGAGCCAGATAGAAGATTCCATTCGCTATCAATGAGTTAGATATTGTGACAGAATTTCCTGTGCAGACAGTGAAGACCTGGAGCTGCCCGACGTAAACAATGTCTGTACTCCCGTCTTTATAAATTTTTCAGACTACACATGGTTTATCATAACTGAGCGGCGACATGACAAAACCAACAAAGTGGCGCGCGCGCACAGTGAAGACTCAGATCAGCCTTGGCATCCGCCAAGTCTGATCAGAGTCTTCGCTGTCCGAATGAAGCTAGCTTCGGCCCTTAGCTTCATCATAAGCTCACAGCGAAGACTATAATCAGATTGGGAGGCTGCCCAGGCTGATCTGAGTCTTCGATGGGTGCACATGCCACTTTGTTGGTTTTATCATGTCGCGGCTCAATTGTCTTCTTCTAATTTTGCAAAAGACGAGAAAACTTCCAAGATTTTAAGGGATAAGCCCAATCATAGTTAGTCAAACCCTTTGGGACGCGTGAAAGAAAACGCCAACTGTTTCAAAGACCTGACATATATTTGTACCCAAAACATATGTTACAGAAATTCAAGTCGAGGCCCACATAAATTCTTATCTCTTTTCCAAACGTTTTCATCGTTTATAGCACCAGAGATATGCATGCAAATTAAACCGTAATGTTGAAATAAAATCTTTCGTACCCGCATATTCGTTTTTTTGGAAAATCTGCTTTCATGTTGACTGTTGACTGAAAAAAACAGCTAGACGAAGGTGCTCCACGAGAAAAATTGGTATCTGCAACCCCGCGCAGTCTGGTCAAAGTTTGCTCTGTTATAAAACGTTTATCATGGGTCGACATTTCGGCCAACATCCCATTTTTTTATTAACCCTTCTTGTCCTGCTGACATGTATAGACTGTCTTTGCCGGCAGTGTAGATTCAGATCATCCCGCTTCTGAAGAAGTGTTTTTAGATGTATACTCAATGGAACTCAGAATGTGAATATATAGCAATAAAGTGCCCATTTTTCCCAAAACTCGCCTTTCAGAGTATCTCCTTGTAAAGGAGGTTTACTCCCGTTTCGCCTACTCCCATTTCGCCTATTCCCAGTTCGCCTATGATTTGTCCCATTTCGCCTACTCCCATTTCGCCTACTCCCAGTTCGCCTACTCCAAAATATCACACTATTCCCGTTTCGCCTACTCATTTTTTCTAACATGAAAAGGTGAGGAATATTTTTTTTAAAGTTTACTTATTAACATTAGTGTCTGTACACATTTTAAAACATGCTACATAAAACATTTCATCAAAAATACATTTAAAAATGAATAAAATAAATGAAAATACAAACAGTTCTGTTACAGCTACGAAACATTTCATGAAAAATAGTTAAGAGTATTTGGTAAAATCTCTGATGTCTTGCTGCTTAAAAACATATGTTGTGGATATTCAACAGAATCACCTTGCAAACTGACCATAAATAAGTCTCCGGAAATACTTCAGAGGGAAAAAGCAACCTCCGCCTCCCTTACTGATTAAATGTGATTTAAGAAAGAAACTCCTAACACAAAGTCATGCAAAGCAATTTTGTTCTTTCTTAATTTTTTCTTTAATTTTTTCAGCCTTTTGGCAGTTTTCTTTGACTTAGATACTCTTCTTAAAGTGCCTCCAGACCGTAGTTGCATAGTTGTTACTTTGGCTGCTGCTTCTTCCCTTTGAAGTATTTCAGTCATTTCATAGATATTGAGATGGGCCTTTCTGGCAAAACGAATCAACAGTTACTGTCAAGGTAGGTTTAACAGCAATAATAATAATATATTATTAATAATAATAATGATAAAGTTAAATAATATAACCAAAAATTAAAAAAAAAAATTTTAGAGTAGGCAAAACGGGAATGAAGTCATGTTTGACAGTAGGCGAAATGGGAGTAGGCGAAATGGGAATAGGCGAAACGGGAATAGGCGAAATGGGAGTAGGCGAAACGGGAACATCCCGTAAAGGAACTGAAGCTTATTTCCCGGCCAACTTAGATGAAGCTGTCTTAGGCCCGATTTCACGTCGCCTTAAAACATTGACTAACTTTTAGTTATCTTACCGTAATGCAACATAAGTCGTCGATTAGTGCTTAAAACATGTTTTAAGGCGATGTGAAATCGGGCCTTACAGTTGAAACACTGGTACTGGTTTCCGAAATTTATATGGTAAGGATATTTTAGTGAAGCTTATTGCCAGCGGCTGGCCAACTTGGAAGCTGCAGAAATTACAAAATTGAGCTGCGACACGAAAAAATCAACAAAGTGGTTATACTGATCTGAGTGCGCTGGGCGCACAACCACTGTGTTGGTTTTCTCGTGTTGCGGCTCAAATCTTCTACTTTAACGGCAAGTAAAATTAGACAGCATACATTTTTGTTTTTCTCAATGCAGTGTAACAAAGTGTACAATAATCATGGTGCAAATCATGTATGCAGCAAAACATTAAGGTAAACAATAACAAAAGCAACGTTTTACTTCAAATATTTTTCTATCGAAATTTGGCCAAAATGTCCATGGCCGAAAGAGCATGGCCGAACTGTCCTAGGCCAAATGTCCTTGGCCGAAATACCATACATTTAAATGTCCAATATCATTCCAACTATACTTTATTCGAAAAGAAATTATATGCCATTATAAGTATTCTAAAAATCTTATATTTTATTTTACCTAATCTATCTTTCTCTGTTTCTCTCCCTCCCTTTCTCTCTTCCATACAACAATAAATCTTTCTCTATCCCTCTCTCTCTCTCTCTGTCTCATTTATAATATTCATTGGCACAATGATTAATTATTTTTGCCCAAAACTGGCATGTTTTTGGCGTTTTTTTTTTTTTTTTCTCAATGAATATGGATGGATGGGTTATGGATGGATGCCTTAGAAGTTTAAGTCGTTTTCAGCAGTATCTCAGTCATATCAGGACAATGGGAGGATGATAATGAAAGGTTGTATGCAATTGACCCATTACAGTTGAAAAGTTTTCCGCTATCAGGAATCGAACCCGAACCCGAACCCGTGGCAAGTTTAGCAGGCCAGCACATAACCCACTGAGCTACCGGGACTTCTTCTTGTAAATACAATTATCTACATAGATCTTCCAATTTAATTCCTGATTATTTTATATAACATTGCGTAGTATAATTTTATAAATCTCGCCATACAAAACATACGTAAAACTCGAATTATTTGTAAAAACACTTGAATTAGCAGTAATAACACTCGATTTGCAATTATTCAATAAATGAATTATAGGATTGAATGTATGAATTAAATTTGTTATAGGTACACGGTATTTTCTCACAGGTTCCTGATCTAGTTAATTTTCGACGTCCGTTTTACAATTATTCAATCAGTTTCAATTATGACAAAGATTAAATGTCTTCAGAAATTCTTAAATCTGGAAGACTGTCAGTCTACCTGGCCCTAATGCCCTCAGTCCACAGTCCGTGGTCCACAACATTTTTCTTCTTCTTTTTTCACATTAACTCCTTCTAGGCGCGCAATTCCATTCTCGCCAGGCAATTAAAAAAAACTAGCTTCTGCAAATAGTTTGACAAAATATAAGACTGCTATTCGACTCGAATGTATGAATTTTTTAGCATCTTACATGGGGTGCACAAAATTTTCTTTGAAGTGGGAAAAAAAACAAAAAAAAAAAAACTGGCGGAGTTCTCACAAAACTCCTGAAAATGGCCTAACCGAAATTTCGGTTTGGCCACTTTCAGGTGTCTTGTGATAACCAGCTCATCTTTCACAAAGCCGAACTTTAATTCTAACATGCTTCATAAATGTTATTATTATTATTATCATTATTTCCAAGCAGGAATGGAATTGCGCGTTTACCAAGCGTGATATTTAACCAGAGTTCTAGGAATAATTTTTGTTCATTTGCCCGAAAATCATATTTTGTGGCCCCCTCATTAGCTCTGCCCCAGCAAGGCAGTTAAAATGAGGCCTCACAAAATCAGTAAAATCGCGGAGGTCATACCAATTTCCCTCTGTGCATTCAACCGAGCCAGTCAACTACCATTCATGCACAAATGGTTGCCGACCAAAACAGTCATCAGCAGTATTTACAGTCTATGGTAGCAAACAGTAGTACCCATTACCGTTATTGGTATGCCGTCGACCGATTTCTCGGTCGACAGCCACTACACAGTATCGGATCGGCTGACAGCACAGGTAAGTAAATCGGTATGACCACTGTAAATTTCATCCTAGAACTATCCTGAAAACTCCCGCTTATCTAGAACTGATCCCTAAAGGGCCGTATACACGATCATTTTTTCTTGTACAAGTTTACTGGACAACAAAAATGTCATTTTATTTGATCGTGTATCTATACAGTAAAAATGATCATTTTTCGTATTGTACAAGAAAAACTGATCCTATTTTTCAATGCTAACTTATCAAACTTGCCATCAAATAGCCAATCAGAAGCAAGAGAAGTTGTAGCAGCAGCATTGCAAACAAAAACACATGACTAAAGGGCCGTATACACTATCATTTTTTCTTGTTCAACTTCATTGGACAATAAAAAATGTCATTTTATTTGATTGTGTATATACCTCATCATTGTCACTTTTTCTTCTTTTTTTTTATTGTACAGTAAAGTTGTACAAGAAAAATGATAGTGTGTGCGGCCCCTAACTAAAGGCTTTTGGTAAATGCGCGATGATCATACCGACAAGCTCACATGCAAGATTTGGTCAGAGCATGTGTGGTCTGGTCTATCTGAAAACCTCGTATGTATCCGTTACTCTCCATTGTCGCAAACAGTTGGCGCTTTCCTCTCGCGAGAATGCCTTCATTTGATGGGGGTGACGAAATAATACAAGGTTTGATTATGGTAACGAAATCATACAAGATCTAATAGGGGTAACGAAATCATACAAAGTTTGATGTGGGTAGCCAAACTCATGCAAGGTTTGATGGGGGTAACGAAATCATACAAGGTCTGATGGAGGTGAAGAAATCATACATGGTTTGACAGGGGTAACAAAATCACGCAAGGTTTGATGGGGGTAACCAAACTCATAAAGATTTGATGGGGATAATGAAATCATATAAAGGTTTGATGGAGGGGGGGGGGGGGACAAAATCATACAAGGTCTGATAGGGGTAACGAAATTATACAAGGTTTCTATCTTTGATGGGGCCAACGAAACCATACAAGGTTTCATGGGGGTAACGAAATCATACCAGGTTTGATGGGGGTAACCAAACTCATACTAGATTTAATTAGGGTAACGAAATCATACAAGGTTTGCCTTATTGCAAATCGGAGCATATATGGTGCAATCTTATTAATTGCTGCTAAAGTTTAATGCAGTGATTATATTAACTCATTTTAACTCATGTTAAATTCAGCGAAAACTAATACGATAGTTCCAACCTTTGATAGAGAAACGCCTTAAGGAGTATGACTATCCGCCATTTTTCCAAGGGAGATATCTTTTGTGACTTCACGTTTGCTTGCCTGCACGACGTTTGCTTGCCTGGACTTCGAAGATCTTCCAAAATAGGGCCTTCTCTTAAATGAAATAACTTGCATTTAGAGAAGCAAATTGTTACATTAAAAAGTTGGTCCCTATTGGGAAGGGAAAGCAAAACTGAAAATGGCAGAGTTGCTTCTCCCGATTCATTCACCTTATAACCAACTGTCACGGCCTAAAATTTGAACAAGTTGCGTCGGAACAGGATAGCAAAAAGTGTACCCTGAATCCACTGTCCCAGTACCTAGATACCATAGAGTACTCTAGAAACACGACACAAATGAGCCGCGGACATGATAAAACCATGCAACAAAGTGGCATGAGCGCCCAGCAAAGCCTCAGATCAGCCTTGACAGCCGCTCAGTCTGATCAGTGTCTTTGTTTTGCATTTAAATCGTAGTTAATGTCTAAGCTCCTCCATGCCGACAGCGAAGACTCGGATAAGACATGATGGTTGCCCAGGCTGATCTGAGAATTCGCTGGACGCACATGTCACTTTGTTGGTTTTGTCGACTCAAATCATAAGAATTCAACAGAACACTTCACGTTCCTATACAACAAACAGAGCTAAACCTGAAAGCCGGCGAATGTTTACCCCGTCTCCCGACGTCGACGACGCCAGAAAAGCAAGTTCCGCTTCTGCTGGTCGAAGGCGAGACAATTAGCAATGAGTAAAGATTCAATCAAAATATGGGCCCCATTTCCCAAGATGAAGTCTCAAATCTTATTTCTTCAGAAAATAAAATTCACAGATCGGCAGCATCCCGGCGCTAAAATTGAAAATGGTTGTCAAAAGTGCCGCTCATATTTCCACATTTGACGATTCCTGATCACGAGAATTCTATTTCAATTATCGTTTGTTATAATATTATTCACAAGTTTGGTGAAATAGTTCTCTGTTAATTTTCTTTTCCATCTATTTCTCTTGGCGTTGACAAATGGATTTCTGCTGTCAGACGCTGCTCCAAATTTATGCCAGACCCCAGAACTGCGGATAAAGCTAGAACTACTTTTTGGAGTTTGAGTTTTCTCAAACTCCAAAAGTAGTTCTTGCTTTTTCTGAAGGACTTCTATCTTAAACACTTTTGTATAAAAAAAATGAAAAAAAGAGCAAAATATGAATTTTCATGGAACTGATACTCTTGGCCAGGTTTTCAAAATTTTCAATGGAATTTAGTCTGGTTTGCAAATTTTTCACAATGTTTCATGAAGTTCGAGTTTTCGTTGTTTGTCCAGTCGTGCTTGTTTTAACGTGAAGCCGCAGTCCTTTGGTACGAAACCATCACAGACACATTAAAATCTTCAAAGGTGCGTGTTTGTTTTGCGTATAACTAATGAAATATCACAACATATATTTAAAGGCAAAAAAAAAACTTTATAAAAATTCTCATCAAATATATCCCTAATTTTCACCCCCACCCCCAACCCTTCCACACAAACACACACACATATATCTCGGCACCTCCCAACCCCACCAATTATCCAGAGCCCCACCAGTAAATGGTGGTCTGGATCCGGGCCTGCACATGTACAGTTCTGCCGGTTTGAAGGCGGACGCCACCGCCGACATCCAGTGATACTGCAATCACTGAACACCACTCTGGTGCCACTTTTTTCCAGCTCATCGAACACTGGGTGCGGATCGCTTGGTCTACTTGATCGAAGAAATTGGTTGAACATGTGTCGCCGATGGGAGTTGAACCCGCGACACCCTGCGTGCAGGTCGAAGACTCAATCTACCATGCCAGGCGCACAGCTGGTGATATTCCAAATTAACTTGTTGGAATTTGATCCATGGAGTTTTCAAAACCATTGTAGAATGTTTCCATTTTCAGAACGTTTGATACAAAAGATTTTTTTCTTCTTTTTTTTTTTTAAACTTTTGGTGCAACTGTTATTTGGCCTGGTTTTCAAAACTTTTGATGCAACTGGTATTTATGCCTGATTTTCAAACTTTTCGATGCTACTGATAGTTTTGACTGCTTTTCAATTTTTTGGTGAAGTAGATTTGTTTGAATCAGTTTTCAAAATTTCTGCCGTAATTTCTGGGGGTGGTCGTGGTCGGGTGATGGTGCTGGGCAACTTTCTGTGCCGGGAGTCCTACTAATTTGCATAATAGTAGGGCAAGAGCCTACTATGCTTGTAGTATGTGCGGATGGTTTTTTGTTGTTTTTTTTATTTTATTTTTTTTTTTTTTTTGACATTTTTCTCTTCCCTGCCGTATCTCTCTTCTTTCTCCCTCTCACTAGGAGACGGCTCGATTTGTACTGAAATACTGTCTCAAAAGACCGTAAAAACCCAAAACAACCAACCAACCTGGCCCAATTTATTTCCTTGAACCGGTTTTCAAAATTGTTGATGCAATTTCTACATTTCGACTGGCTTTTAAAAGTTTACATTCTGACCGGTTTTCAAATTTGTTGGGCATATTCGGACCGGTTTTCAAAACGAATTTATTTAGTATATTCAGACCTTTTTTTTCAAAATAGCTACTTTTGTACCGGTTTTCAAAACTTTTGACGCAAATTCTACACTTACACTTGGACAGCATTTCAAAACATTTTATGCATTGGATGCATTTACTAATTCTAACATTTTTTTTCATCTGGATGCCTACAACACGTAGCGGCGTATACAGGGAAGTGGCTCAAAAAAAATAGTCCTAGACATGGTCTGACTTCGGGACACCTAAGAAGACTAATGTCAAACACATAACAGAATAGAATCGAAATAAACAAAGCACTTTTTTTCTTCAGGACTTTTTGTCTGCCTCCTTCAATTTTACATATAAATAATTCAGTAGATGCAAAATCTGTGAAAGTGGTAATGAATTATACATCCTGATTTTTACATAATTGTCATTATTAAAAAAAAAAAAAAAAAAAAAAAAAACCTACTATCATGACTGTGTTCATTTGAACGATTTCTCTTTTGGATTGGTGTTTGCAGCATGTCCACAGAAAACATATGAGCCGCGACATAAAAAAACCAACAATGTGGTTGTGCGCCCAGCGAAGACTCAGATCAGCCTGGGCAGCCACCCAGTTTCACCAGACTCTTCGTTAAGTGCTCAAAGGGTAGCTCAAGGCCTAAGCTACCTCTATGCGGACAGCGAAGACTCTGATCAGACTGGGCGGATGCCCAGGCTGATCTGAGTCTGCGCTGGCCGCACAACCACATTGTTGGTTTTGTCGTGTCGCGGCTCATTATCTTTTAATAAAATTGATATTTACATTCAACAGCTATGAAATTAATTAAAGCTTCAGATAGTCTTATTTTGCTCTTCTCTTTTTTCTTTCCTATTTATTTTTTTTTTTTTTTTTTTTTTTTTTCTATTTATTTTATTTTATTTTCTTATTAAGAATAAAACAAAACAAAAATAACAAAAAAAATAAAATAAAAAATAAACAGAAGCCATATGATGGTGCACATATGGTACAATTTGTCGGTGTCTGCTTTTCACTGTTTGAAAGATCATCTTCAAAATAAATTTAACCCAATTAAACTATTAAGTGCTAATTAAAATAGCTTGGAACAGTTGATGTAATGTGCCCTCGACCGTGTCCAGTAATTGGTCAACCGAGGAGCTTTCCGGTTTTATTTTCGGCCCTTTTAATGTGCGTTTTACGGAGGCGACCGTCTGTCTAGCCGAAACATGAATTACTTAGTACGTCTTTAAATTTTCTTAATTCTGATTATTTTACCAGAAATATTTTTATGAAGAATTAATAATTTTTTTAGAGAAAATACATTAATATCCGACTACTTATTATTGAGATTATTGTCCTGTACGGAGTAGTCGAATTGTTCGGAACAAAGTTCAAACTCTCACTGTTCTTTCTTTTTTTTTTTCTTAGAATCATCTTTCATCAACATATTATCTTTACATCTAAAATATGCACAGCTCAAAGAGAAAGAAAAAATATGGTGTTAAGAAAAAAAATGATGTTTTTCACAAAAAAAATGATGCTTTTACAAACTTTCGTTTCTCGCCCCTATTTTGACGGAAAAAAAAGAAGAATGGAAACTACCATATGGTTCAATTCGATTCAATTGTTTTAGCCGAGTAAAATGAGAAATGGATGAAGGTACAATTAAAAGAGCATGAATCTAAGATTTCTGATGATACCCATGACAGATGCTGGAAATTCGGAGACATTTACAAGATGGCGAAAACTGACATCAAGTTAAGGTCGCTTTGATTTGAAAAATAAAATGACAGAAGTAGAAATAAAACACACAATCAGACGAAAAATGAAGAATAAAGGAGAAGTGAAATATATAAGACTTGCAAATAGGAATGCGTAAAAACAAGAACCCAGAGCAGAGCGTATTTCCGGGCTGCCCTAGTTGTTCGTTATTGCCTACTCAAAGTATGTGGGTATACCTCATGTTTTTGTCATTTTTACGAAAAGCGACATCTTTCTTGACTCTCTGTTTGCTTCCCTGAACGATGAACCTGTCCCAAAAGAGGTCTACGCTGAAAGAAAAGAATTTGCTCATTGGGGAATTTTATTTTGTTTATTTATTTAGCGAGTTGGAAGATCCCACCTTGAGACGTTATGAGTGGGTGATTTTTTATTATCATTATTTATTATTCTTATTTATTTATTATTTATTTTCTATTTATTCGTTATTTTATTTTATTTCACTTTATTTTATTTTATTTATTTATTTATTTATTTATTTGCCAACAGTGTAGCTCTAGCTTTCATTCATTCATTTCATTTTTTATTTATTTATTCATTTTTTTTTTTTTTTTGCCAACAGTTCAGCTCTAGCTATAGGTCTATCGCAAACAAAGGTGGCGACATATGATGCGTTTAATTTGGATGTATTAAAGTTGCGTGCAAGGGATAGGTACCTGCTAAAATTTTCCCCTAATTTAATTATTATTGTACGTTACTTTTCGAATTTTCACAAAGATGTCAAAATAAGAATCATTTTACACGAATTAATGATGTAACCTGACGGTGACACTGAGAAATGAAATAATGAAATTTGAAAAATAACAGGTAAGTCACATATATCTCGAATGTATGATTAAGAAAAAATAGATGAATTGTATACATGTTCATGATTAGTTTTTATATATCTGGCGGTGAAACTAAGGCTGGCAAATGCAACAGACAGGAGAAGAGAAAAGTTTCTCTCTACTTTAAAATAATAAATCGTATCAAATAATACATTTACCATTGCCCGCCCCCACCCCCACCCCCCGTAAAAAAAAAAAAAAAAATTGTTCTGTCAGTTGAAATTAGCAGATTAGATGCTAACATGTATACACAGTTCTGATTTGCGTTATATTAAAATGCCGAAATGAATGTATATTCTGGCTGAGAGAGTTACACTTTCTCAGTGGGCACAGCATTTTCCGGGCCGCAAACGCGATTCCATCTGAATCGGACGCATTCTACCCGAGAAATTTCTGGTCGCAATTCCTGGTTCCATTCAAAGAATTTCTGTCGCCAGGACCGAACCAAAAAAAATTTGGTCAAAGTGGATTCGTTCTACCCAAAGAATTCCTGGTGGCATCTTATTCACTCCAGATACCCGAAGAATTCCTGCTCACATCTGATTCATCCCTGGTCACATCGGAATCATTCTGCCCAAAGAATATCAGGTCACATCAACCTACCCAAAAATCGTACTCATTCTACCCGAATAATTCCTGGTCACATTTGATTCAACCCAGGAATTCCTGGCCGCTTCTGATTCATCCTACCCAAAGAATTCCTGGTCTCATCGGATTCATTCTACCCGAAGAATTTCCGCTCACATCTGTTTCGTCCAACCCGGGAATTCCTGGCTGCCTCTGATTCATCATACCCGCATAATGCCTGGCCACCTTTGATTCATCCTACCCAGGAAGTCCTGGTCGCTTCCGAGTCATCCTACTCTAACCATATTTCATAATTTAGTATATACTTACCTACTGTTATCTAATCTTATTTTTTTCTACGGATAGAAACAACGAAATTGGAGGTTGAATCAAAGAGTACATTGAAAGGACACAATCTTTTAGGCATAAATTGTGTTCAACTCAAACTTTTTTTTATATAATATATTGTCAAATGGAATTTTATTTAAACCGTTTTGGAATATTGAATGGGAAGGAAGGATCGGGAGATAATCTGAATCAGAGAAATAAGAGAATAATATGTAGTGAACGAGTAGAACTTGCTCAATTTTACCGCCATTTTAACACTTTACTAGAAAGTTTGCTCTTTTAAAGCATTTATATTTAAGAAAGTTTTAGTGAAAACTAATAGAAACTTTTCAACATTGGAAAACTTTCACACGAAAGGTGTTTATTTGGAATTGCTTTATCAATCTATACTTCAGCAATTAGGGAAATTTCTATCAAATTTGAATAAAACAAATTCATGCGTTGAAGAAAAGGGATAATTGTTTGTTTGTTTAGACATTTACGCCCTCTTTTCATCCCTATTCATGTAAATTTCACGGTCAATATGTTACGGGCACCATTTTGTCTGGATAAGGCAGTGTTAAAATCCGCGCCAATCAGCGACGATTTTTACGAGAAGAGGCGGGGCTTAGAAAAGCTATGAAATAGACAGTAGTTTGTTGGTCTTATCAAAAATATCGATAAAATCTGTGAAAGCAACACCCCAACTTTGGAATATCGCTCATTTTTGTGGATTTCTTCTATCAACTTGTTAAAAGGTATTGTAAAATCTAACATGTTTTCTTCTAAATTTTCTGCAATTATTATTCGCCTTCAGAAAGTGTTGAAAACAAAACATAAAAGCGAATTCGGCCACTCTTTCCAGCAAAAAGAAAATGGAGAGTTGATGATGTGTTTATGATTAATATAAAGATGATCATACTTAATGAAATTTTTTAGAAAATTTTCAAGATTTTCTGGAGAGTGTGCAATGGTATTTACTGCTAAGAATAATACGTGTAAAATGTTGGAATATCTTTTAGTTCCTGTTTTCATAGAAACTGCTAAAGGCTAGCCCTTAAAGCGCAAAAAAGCAGACGACAAAATTTACGTCAGCAAAATTTAAAAAAAAAAAAATATTTGTCCATGCTTTATTGTTTCGAAAATAATTTAAAGAATAGAGGGCAAAAAGTTTAAATCCAAATGAGGTGGCTCATTTTGAGCCGCCTCATCTGGATCTACCCTTTTTGCAAATTCAACAGTTTTCGACTTTGGCGCTTTCAATGTTAACCTGTATGCTTTGGTGCATCATTCTGCATTTAAAACTTTTTTCATGCAGCAAGTTTGACAAAAACGCATGGAATTCATTGTATATTTTGATGATTATATGCCACTTGTTTTGTTGAGTTTTATAATTATTTCTGTAAAGAAACTAATGAAAAAAAAAATCAAAGAGATTCAACCTTTCAGAATGCTTTTCCAACTACGTTCATTAACAACTTGATTTCCATATTAAGACCAAAATGGGAGAAACTGTCTCAAGGGTACTCGGACAAAACGGACCATGGACAAAACGGACCGGACAAAACGGACCATGGTAAGGACAAAACGGACCATGTTTCAGGACAAAACGGACCACGTTTCAGGACAAAACGGGCCACGCTAGGAGACAAACCAGACCATTAACTGATGCCAATTAAAAGATGAAAGAGTGTATAATTTCCAAAAGAAAGTGTTTTATGGTCACATTTACTTGACTTCTGTTTATGATCTCAACTATCTTTGATTGTCAAAACAATCTAACCATAGCTCATGACTTTAAGTAAAATAGTAAATGTAATTCTAATTCCAATGTACTCATTATTAGATGGTCAGGTAATCCGTATGTCTAAAAACACGGTCCGTATTGTCTTGAAACGTGGTCCGTTTTGTCCTTAAACGTGGTCCGTTTCGTCCGAAGCGTGGTCCGTTATGTCCGTGGTCCGTTTTGTCCGTGGTCCGTTATGTCCCTAATTCTTCCCAAGTAGCAGGCATTGTCTTTTTGGCGCATAGTCATTGTTATTCACATTAAACAAAATAACAGAATAATAACATTCAAAGAAGGAAATGATTCACATGCATAACTTATTTTGTTTGTTCAGATGCAAAATACATACATATCTATACAATGTCTTACAGACCAGAATGCTTAAGGAAACTTACGCTTATATGTTCTAGTCCAGAGTCTGAAAGAAAGTTTAGAGCGTATAAGCTTTAAGCTTTCTTTAAGATCCTAAGCTTAGATATGTATTTTGGATTTGAAATTAAAATAAGTTTAAACCAATGACATGCGCATTAAATATTCATTTCTTTTTCTTTTAATTCGTCTCCTCCGACTGAGCTTTAAGACATTTTGCCTTTGCTATTTTATATAACAGCAGTTTTGATTTTTTTTTCAGCATCCGTTTCTTTTATAAAATAAAACTGGAAAGACATGTGTCTAAGTTTTCAGGCAGCCTTTCTCTCTCCTGTTTTTAAGCTAACCATACACATAGCTAGTTAAAGAATAGTAACATATATATTATGTCTTTTCTGAATTATTTTCAGGATATGAAACGATGCTTATCTATCTTTTATAGGAATTCAGGTTCCATATCAATTTCTTAACTCAGAATCAAACGAAATTTGTCAGAATTGGCAGTCAGGCATTTTCGCTATGTTTGAAGCAAGTAATTTCTAAATTCACATAGGTCATTTACAGAATAATGCGAACAATGACTAGCAGCTGAATTATTATTTAGGCCTATTTATTTTCCCTTGTTTTTATTTATTTAATTATTTACATTTCTTTTTCGTGTAGTTTATACATAATAAATCTGTTCAAGAAAATATATATTTTGTTGCGGAAAATGGCAAGTTTTTTAAGTACTCCTAAAATGAAATAAACCTCCTTCATATTCACAACAGAGGATTACTGAATAAAAGGGAAAAAAAAAGATTAAACGAATGTACAAAAAAAAAAAAAAGAAGATTAAACGAATGTACAAACTTTTTCTATGTAAAGTTTAAATCATTGAAATTTATAAAAAAAAATAATATTTATATAAAATAATAATAAAAATAAAATAATGAAATGAAGGGAGAAGAACAAATCTCGTCTTTGTACTGCCTATTTGGTTTAAGCCGCGCCTTCACCTGTTGTCGCGTGCCTGCCGCATTGCCGTGATTCTTTGTAGCGTAATGACCCAAAGTATTGGGATAAATGAATTGCAGGAGCAAATATTAAAGACTTCTATCAGTGTGCTCAGTAAACAGTCTGTGCTGGGTCTTCACTGTTTGTTAGGTCTGTAGTGCTCGTCATTCTATTACTTATTTACATAAAACGGAAAGTAAACTGCTTTATTTCGAATTTTAAGTTAAACCAATAATAGATTATATGTTTCTATACTTAGGATAATTTCGGTGCTTGTTGTTACCTGTAACATCGAATTATGTCATTATTACCGCATTTTGATTGACAGGTGGTTGGAAGAACAAACAACTTGGCTTTATTTGCGAAATATCTAACAGTTCCATATAAAATAATGCTTGCGATTTGAACGGACGTGATATACTGTTTCGCATAATTTTTCACATTTTTCGGACATTTCATTTGTGCAAACATCCACTGGAATAAATTGCTATTTTGATTTTGTAATTGGTGAGTTTATTAAGTAATTTGCAGAGAAATGTACATTTGAAAAAAAGGATGGGGGGGGGGGGGGGGGGGGGGGGGGGGAATACAGTCAACTCTCGATATCTCGAAGGCAAATTTCAGCCCAAACTACTGATATCTCAAAGTAAATTTTCTGGTACCAGAAAATTTACTTTGAGATAGCAGTAGTTTGAGATAACAGGAGTTCAAATGTAAATAAAAATAGAAAAAAAATATATATTCTTTGATACAAGAAGATATTTTGAGATATCAGTGTTCGAGATATCGGGAGTTGACTGTAGTTCAATATCATGAAAAAGCGCAAAACCGATTACTAAATAACTTATTAGAAAAATATAATCTCCATGTTTGCTGGCATTTTTATACAACTTTTGTGACTCCCTATTGGCTTCCAGGTTGTCGAAACCCTTCCAAAAAGGGTCTTTTCTTACAGGAACAAATTTGCTTCCAGAGGAGCAAATTCCTTTCTTTAAGGAAAAACCCCAGTGAGAAGGGAGACAAAAAAGAAAACGAAGAAATGCTTTTCCTGAAAGCGTGTTAAAAAAGAAAATCGAAGAAATGCTTTTCCTGAAAGCGTGTGCTTTCAGAAAAAGCACGCTTTCAGGAAAAGCATTTCTTCGATTTTCTTTTTTGCCTGAAATATTGTTAGCTTAAAACCGTGGCATTAAAGTTGAAACAGCTCAATGGAGCATCATGCCGTTGTGCTGCCGTTGATATGGCGTTGTTTGTCGTTGTTATAACTGTGATACGACTTCGTTTTAACTTTTTGCCTACTGAGAATATCCTCAGAAACTTTGAAAGCGAATGCGTAC
This sequence comes from Ctena decussata, assembly GCA_963989385.1. Taxonomy (NCBI): domain Eukaryota; kingdom Metazoa; phylum Mollusca; class Bivalvia; order Lucinida; family Lucinidae; genus Ctena; species Ctena decussata. The sequence goes on from OZ022511.1 coordinate 60,233,370, forward strand.
ACTTTAAGGGGAAGCAAGTCTGCAACTTTGATTTTTGTCTTTATTCTTGACATGCATCGACTCTAAATGGAAAGAATTTGCTCCCCTTGGAGCAAATTCTTTCTGTTAGGAGTAGATCCTATTTTGGAAAAGCTTCTATGCCCAGTGAAGCAAACAGAAAGTCACAAAAGCTGTTTTCTTTCGTAAGAATATATTGGAACAAAAAATGGCGGCGTGCCTATACATCATAAAATTGTGCGTTTTCTTTCCTCTTTTTTGTGATGTGTATTAGATTTCGATTTCTTTTAAATTGATAACTATAAAAAGAACGGGGACAGATTTGCTTTTGTAAACAGTGTAGACCTCGATCATACTGCTCCTGCAATGGCCATCTGCATAGCTCCAGATAAGAAGGGGTACCACAGATAATTTAAGAATAATTTCCCTAATTCTTCCATTAAAATATATATTGTGGCCCCTCATTAGAACCGTCTCACCGAGACGGTTCTAATGAGGGGTCACAACATATGTTTTCGTTAACAAATAAGAAAAGTATCCCTGAATTATCCTTGTTCAGTACCCTTTCTGATCTGGAGCTCTGCATCTGGCCAACATTTTTGTCAGAGCCTCAGATCAAGTGGGATCTTGAGGATAATTCTGAGATATTTTTTTCTTATTTCTCCAAGAAAACGTATCCTGTGACAGTTCTGATGAGGGGTCACATGATACGTTGTTACTGTTTTTATGAATATGTAAAATTATCAGTCAGTTATCCCTGTTACTCCTTAGCTGGAGCATCTGATTCTTATCCATGAGAAATCGAGCCTATCCCGCCCCCAACTCTTCACCACCCCACCCGACCCCACCCCCTCAAATATAGATTTACCACGACACACCGCGAAAAGTTGTGTCGTGATTAGAATAATTAGATTTCGTTTTCAATTACAAAATTTTACCTTACACCTTAGTTTTATAATTATGCTGCTGCAAAATTTTAGTGGGAGCTGGATAGTTTTGCTCTCTCCTGTTTACGCTCCTACAAAAAATTAGTGGAAGCTCTCTCCAAAACAAAAGTTTGTCCGCGCACTCCTCCCACAGTCTTCATTGGATTCTTTTGAAACTTGGTATGTTATTTTTAGATGTGCATATTGTTGGGGATTCTAGATTCGACTTCAGCGGAGTTATGCGCCGCTTTTTTTTATTGAAAATCTTCCCTCAAATTTCATTCGTTTTAGTTTTAAATTTGGTCAGACGGCTTCTATGATACATAGATATGTTTAAGGATAAGGAATTGGACCCTTTTTGGCAGAGTTATGTTCCTTTTTTAATCTAAAAACTAAAAAGCTTGTCAGCGCAACTCTTTTAACCGATTCTTTTGAAAAAGTAGAATAGTTTGAAATGGTAGAATGCTGTGTATAGATATGCATAATTGAGCCGCGACACGACAAAACTGCGAACAAAGTGGTTGTGCGCCCAGCGCAGACTCAGATCAGCCTGGACATCCGCCCAGTCTGATCAGAGTCTTCGCTGTCCGCATGGAGGTAGCTGAGGCCCTTAGCTACCCTTTAAGCGCTTAGCGAAGAGTCTGATCAGACTGGGAAGTTGTCCAGGCTGATCTGAGTCTTCGCTGGGCGCACAACCACTTTGTTGGTTTTGTCGTGTCGCGGCTCATTTGATCCAGTTTTGCTGCAGCTTTGTCAGCGCAACTCCGCTACATCTTCTGTCAGATTTCTTTGAAACTTGATTGGATGTTTTGCTATATTGTGTGGTTATTCACATTATTGAGAGCAACTTTCGAAGAGTTATGCCCCTTCTTGAATCTGAGGAAACATTATTTTCCCCAACTGGGTCAGAAAAAAAATGCTCCCCCAAAAAGCAGTTGTCACCCTCCGAGAAAATGGCGGAAAAGTATGGAGCTGTATTCATTCACCTTACCCTATGGCCAGATGGTAAAATGAATTTGTTTAAGGCCGTAGTTTATAAACATTATTTAGGTTTATTTCATTTTTATCTTCAGTTACTTATTTCACATTTTCTCTTATTTTCACCCGTTTTCGTTTATTTCCATACAAACAGATGCTGCTCTTACAGGGAAACAACTACGGCGGAGGTGGCACTTCGAATACCTACGGTCAACCTAGCAGTTCAGCCGGGCACATGTACGAAGACGATCTCATCTCCCGTGGGGCCCGGGCTTTTCCTCTGGGCCACGGCATGGTTCCAACTCCCCAAGCTTTCAGTTTTGGATTTCCTGTGCATCCAGCTCATGATCCTATGGGACTCTCTTCATGTAAGTTTGTTTTATACCCTCCGTGAGAGCTCTCGTTATCATGGCTCGGCGGCCCGGCGGCAATGTCTCATATTCTGCGGATTGAGGGATCCTGTCATAAACTCAACTATTTTCAAAACCGTGAAATTTGTAGAGCTTGTTTCAACTTAAGCACCAGTGACGAAAATAGCATAATTTGCAAACAGCGTAGATCCTGATGAGGTGGCTCATAATTAGCCGCCTCGTGTAGATTTACACTGTTTGCCATCTAGTCTTTGAATACTCAATATGAAATGTCTTGGACAAGGCATTTTTTTAATTGTTGCAGACGTAAATTTTGTCGTGTGCTTTTTGGTGCTTAAAGGGTTAATACACAATTTGGTTGAAGGTACTGCTGAGTTAAATTCTAATTTTTGGGGAATGGTACACCTTCAGGAGAGAACACTCTGCCATTTTCATTTTGTCCCCCAAGTCAATGAGTTAATTCCACTCATAAAGGAAAGTATTGGCTTCCATAAGAACTAATTCTTCCCTTACAGAGTAGACCCCGTTGAAAAGGGCTTTGTCGCCCGAGGAAGCAAACAGGAAGTCACAAAAGTTGTTCCCCTGCGTAAATAGAAGTTCAATTACACACACCTAAGTAGCACATGTTCTTTTATAGTAATAGTTTCATAAGTTATTATAATACCCCGAGACGTTCGAATGTTAGTATCTCCGGCCCTCACCGGTCATCAGTGCAAGTCCGTCTTAAGAACTCCGTGTGGCCTGTTTGACTAGCATGGAATTCCTAGCACTACTTGCGTTGGTCGTTTACATTCGAATGTACTGAGTGTACGCATGCTACCTTGGATGACACTTTGCTTTCCCAGACTTCATCAAATCGATTTTGTTCGCCAATGGCGAGTCTGAATTTTCTAAAGAATTGACAAATAGTGCAGACCCATATCAGACAACAGTGCAGACCCTGATCAGACTGCTCTGAAGGAGCCTACTGATCTGGGTTTAAACTGTTTGCTCAGGGACTTCTGTCCATTACGGTGTTTCAGATCAAGAATTATTGTCATCACTGACGACTTGAAATATTCTTAATTGGCTCTCAGAAACCTCTCTCGTTAGAAAAACATAATAGAGCGCACGTGCACACGTGTCATTGTTTACACTGAGGTGGCGCACTTGTTTTCTAGTCGCGTGCTGCGCGTAACGTTGGGATCAGTTATTGGTATAAATTTATCAAATTAGGGGTGTGATATAGAGAAATGGTATTGAATATGCAACAGTGGTGTTTTGATGAATAGTTAATTCATCAAATTTTATTTTATTGTCACAAAAAAGAACATGCGTTTGTGCAAGTACGTTGAATGTGCACTATATATGCTAAATTAATTATGGCTATGCCACAGTTTGTCAGGCTGTACGGGAGATAAAAAATTTGTGAGTTAATGCCCGTAATCTCCTATTAATCTAAAAGTTAGTCGAAAATGCATGTTCAACAGTTACTCCGAGATAAAGAATAGATTTGACTTTCAGCATCATAGAATCAAGAACGAACAATTTTTTATTTAATATGTGTAACAAAATAGACATTTATTTGAACATATGTTACAAAACACTGTATAGAAGTATTCAGCCAATTTAATTCCAATTTATTCCATTTGAAAGTTTATATTTACTCTGTCATCGCCTTCCTCTAGTGACCATTTTCGACGCAAATGGATTACAATGTCGATGCGAACATGGAAAATTATCTATTATCTTTTGGCCCAGTTGGTTATTGTTTACACCCAGTCTTACTAAAGATACTCCAATTATTCAAGGGCGTAGCTACCTATACGCAAATACGCAGGTGCGTATTGAAATTTTGTCAGATTGACAAAATTTCAAAACACATCTACGTATTGTCATGCTGAAATGTTGTTTATTGGGCATAGTTTTAATACTAACTGCCAACAGACACGAAAAGTTAAAATAGCTTAGCGTCTTAGCCCCCTATAGTATAAAACATGATTGTGCGTACTGTGTAATTGCCCCTAGATACGCCCCTGCAATTAATACAATTACTCCAATTGAGCCGCGACACGAGAAAACCAACAATGTGGTTGTGCGCCCAGCGAAGACTCAGATCAGCCTGGGCATCTGCCCAGTCTGAACAGAGTCTTTGCTAAGTGCTTAAAGGGTAGATAAGGGTCTTAGCTACCTCCATGCGGACAGCGAAGACTCTGATCAGACTGGGCGGATGCCCAGGCTGATCTGAGTCTGCGCTGGGCGCACAACCACATTGTTTGTTTTATCGTGTCGCGGCTCAATTAATTTTAATCATCAACATCTCCAATTAAAGCTAACTTTACTTGCAACAGGGTAATAGCTACAAAATAATAGTATGAGATGTTTAATTTTGAGTACTTGTCTAAATTGATGAGTATATATGATAAAATTTTCGTCAACTGTTCACATTATCATCTGCTCTTGGTGGAGAAGAACTTCAGTTTTTACACAAAGAAAAAAAATATACAAGGAAATAACAAATTGAGTAAATTTACGGAATATATTTTAGGCATGGCTTGTGTGGCTGTTAAGTTACCAGGTATATGTGATAATATTTTATTCAGTTGAAATTACATGTTTTTTTTTTTTTTTTTTTTTTTTTTTTTTTGTATTTAGTTATTTTTCAAGCTGTATTAAAGTTTGCAGAAGTCTCTGATAAAACCGTAAGACTAAAAAGATGCTGCTGTTTTCCTTCTTTTTTTTTCAATAATAATAATAATAATAATCAGGCTTATACAATGATGACAAGAATAATAGTAATAATAAACAACATTTGAAATTTTTCTGAATGCCATTTTGTTATACAAAGAAGGAAAAAATAAACTTAACAACATCGATTATAAAGAACACGAAAATTAGGCAAAAACTAGATTATTCTTGGAAATGATAAAGCTTTTTTTCCCTGTATTAATACGTGATAAGTTGGTTTTAATAGTATGGAGGCCACGGTAGTCTTCAGCGTTTCGGTAGTTTAGGAATCACTTCGGAGATAGAAACATGTATTTACAACAAAAAATATATACTTTGGAACTGTCAGAAAAATAATATTACTTTTTACTCTATTTTCAGTTGGTCAGAGTCAACAGTTTGGTGGCTATCCTTCATTTTCGGGCCACAGCGACCATAAGAGGATGTTGGGCGGGCCTACTAGCGAGGGGATGGACAAGAACCTCAAGATAACCCTAGAGAACAGAGACCTGTGGGCCAAGTTTAGCTCCCTGGGAACTGAGATGATAATCACCAAGACTGGAAGGTAGGAAAATATTTCTTTCCACAGAGGGGAAAGGGATTTTTAGCGTTTGCAAAACTTGAAATTTTGCCTCCACAACTTAAAATTTCCAATTTATAACCTGAAGATTTTAACACTGAAACTCAACAAAACTCAAGTTTCATGTCGACTTTCTGATTCTCATTACGATTAGCTTTCTGGGTAGCATCGTTATGAAATTCGGAAAGACAAGGCATGACACTTGAGTTGTTGTTGAATCTGAAATTGCAAGCTATTCGAAATTTTAAGTTACTAGTTGAAATTTCAGGTTGCTGAAACCCAAAATTCTAAGTTGCGAAGCTGAAATTTCAAGTTTCAAACTGAACATTTCAAGACATGGAGTTGTTGTTCCTTGCTCCTCTTTCGGACTTATAATGAGCCGCGACACAAGAAAACTAACAATGTGGTTGTGCGCCCAGCACAGACTCAGATCAGCCTGGGCATCCGCCCAGTCTGATCAGAGCCTTCGCTGTCCGCATGGAGGTAGCTTAGACCCTTAGCTACCCTTTGAACACTTAACGAAGAGTCTGATCAAACTGAGCAGATGCCCAGGTTGATCTGGGTCTGCGCTGGGCGCACAACCACTTTGATTGTTTTCTCGTGTCGCGCCTCAATTATTGTTTATATTTCCTGTAGTATTTGGTTGCGAACAGTACTTTTAGACATTGCAAACATTTATACTGCCATTTTAAAAACGATGGACAGGAATATAAGTACTTACATAAAAAGAAGCGTGTGTTTTGACAAATACAAAAACGTCTTTTGTTTCAATGTGCGTAATTGGGTGCTAAGTTTTACCCACAACTTTTATTTAAGTTAATAAAAGTAGGTGTCACTACACTCTTTGGTAGTTGTTCGTGTGTCCTTAGATTATAAGGTTAATATTTTACCTAAACAAGCAAACGATTTTCTGTAAAAACTGTGCTTTTGTGGCGTACCGGCAGTGGAAATACCATTGTTTCAAGGTGTTTTATGGAAGCGATACTTTTCCCACGAAATTTGTTAGTCTTTCCTAAGCCTTTAACACGTTTACCAATGTCACATATTTTCTGACATGTTGCATATTGTGCTATTGTGTAGTAACAATTAACAACTTTTATGATTACATTACCAGCAACACAGGACATTTTTCCTCCGTAGCATTTCATCATGTTCATTACTTACTATAATAACACGACTATACAATGTAAAGGCACGGATAATAATAATAAAAAATAATGATAATATCAATTTGAATTTTTGCACTTGTTTGCTCACCTTTTAATTTTTTTTTTGTTCTACTGTTATCTCTCTCTCTCTCTCTCTCTCTCTCTCTCTCTCTTAGATTCGCGATATCCGATATTATTAAATGGAAAATATAATTTTCTCACAAACTCTTCGCAAACTCGTGTGGGCCAATTACAGAAGTGTTATTTGTGTATATTACTTATTAAATATTCACAGTTACTATTAGCCTAGTTGCAATTACGACAAGTTTTCCAACAAACTTCTCTATATTTCACACGGTTTGATCTGCTGCCTCAGCAATATTCCTGATGCATTCACTTAGCACATTTTATTTTGTGACAAACAAGTTTAAACAGAGAACTCTAGTATGAGAAATTGTACCAGCCTCAGCCTGGCTCTTCCTCTTTCTGATTCATTGTCATTATTCTACTTTCATTTAATAAATGACAAACACCTTAATATTCATTTCAACATTTAAGTGTATATCTAATATTCGTTTATAAGCATAAATGCAATTTTGTATAGCTAAGCCTATTATAAGCAGGGGGGAAATGTAATTGCTTATAAGCACAAACGCTCTTTTGAAAACTGTAAAAAAAATCCTTAGATTTTACGGTAGTTTACCTGGCACCGGTGCCAGTCCATTTCCCGTTATTTTTACGGGCGCCCGTAAACATTGCCGGAATCATAAGGCAGAGTAGGGTAGAATAAGACGGGTGTTGTTTTTGGTCATACATCCCTTCAACACTATAAAGGTATTTTCGAGTGCGGTCAGATAACATATTGTGATTTCAAAAAAATATTCTACAGGCAGTCGCAAGTAAAAATAACGGAAAATGGATTGGCAGCTGGTTGCCAGGTATTCTACCGTAAAATCTACGGAATTTTTTGACAGAATGAATCTAAACCTGAAAAGAAACTTATTTTATCGCAATTATTATAATAAAAATAATCTGAATTTTACGTCACGCTGCTTGTCCTTCTCCGAGATAGTAAGGTGACTTTTTCAATACCTTTCTTTTCGACAGTCGCGTGGGAAAATATGTTTTTCTTTGTTACGGAATTATTGCACTAATTTATGTAACAATACCAACTTGATTGGTAGAAGATGAAAAATCTTACAAAGTGCGATAATCCCAAAGTAATTCTTTTGGTGATTTTTAAAGTTTCCGATGATTTTTTAAGAGGAACTAAATGGGATTATCCTCTTGATTCCTTACTAAAGTGGCACTTATTCTCATGGCGGATTAATATCAATGTTGGTGATTGAAATACGTGGGAATATTAGCAAGTTCTATTGCATCTCTCTCTCTCTCTCGATTCTCTCTCTCTCTCTCTCTCTCTCTCATAATCATCTCGGCGAAGTGATCCAAATGGTAAACACTGTGCATGTTTTAGGGGAGGAACAATCCCGAAATCTCTGTAATTCAGAGTTTTTTTGTTTTGAAACGTTTTCATACAAAGTTCCTCACAATAAATTGAGCTTGTGGACTTCAGTGTCTGCGTTATTATTCGCGTGTCTTAATACTTTGATTGTCATCGTTTTTCGTTGTTTGCCTCATTTTTCTTTTTTTCTTTACCTTTTTTTGTCTTGGGGTTTTATGAGAAACAGTACAAATAAAATCAATCCACAGTAAATAACACGTAAATTGATTATTTTCAAAAGAATAACATAATAATATTATTAATAATAATAATAATTTTAATAATAATAATAATAATAATTACAGAATTTTGCTGTTGAGTATTTTATCTTTAATCATTCATAAATTTCGGAGATAACAGATTCACTTCATCATCAAAAATGAACCAATCGCACTCAAAGGCTAAAACGGATTTTTTTTCTTTTCATAGCGTTTCTTTATTTCTCAGGCCACGAAACAGAAGTGTTCGAGCACATGATTTTAATGTCAGAAATATATCTTTTATGAACCAATTTCATGATTCTTCAGTTATTTTTTATACATATATGTTTTATGGTCGTGGGACATAGGATACATCTTTATTATTATTTTTATTATCATTATCATCTATTATTATTTTTTTATTTTTAATTATTATTATTATTACTATTATTGTAATTTTTTTCTCGCCTTCCATAAAGCTAAATGTAAAGAAATTTAAAAAAAATGTTTTTATAGTTTTGAATTATTCCAATCAGTGGCCAATTAAGTTCAGTTTGGACTCGCAACACGTTCGTAAGTATCCGGCACTTTGATCGGGATAGTCCGCCAGACACCGTGTCTAGATTTCAAGACAGATAACTCTCATGTATTGTCCATCAATTTTCTAAGATTTTCACACCTCTTTGATACTACTGTCTCGCGACACCTTAATACTTTGATCGCAGGATAATTGGACTACTTTAATAATAACTGCTGTGTAACAGCTAATAAAATGAAACAATTAGGTTTTGCGAATTTTCACAAGATTTTCCATTCATAAATAGATCGGCTCAGTCGAACGATGCAGACATCATGACGCATTTAGGATGACCAGCGATAAATCGACCAAGGAGTCATTATATTTCATTTACTTATACTTTCATACTTTTCTTTTCAAAACAAACTAACATGCTTAGTCACGTCTGCAAAGAGCCCCCCAAATGCAGACTAAATTTACGTTTGCAAATTTTAAAAAATGTTTCGTATTAATACCTAAAAAATTATAGGGCAAACAGTGTAGATACCGATGATGAGACTTTTCATGATCTGTATGTATGCTATTTGCAAGTTCAACCATTTTCATTTCTGGTGCTTAACTCTTTAGCCACAGTGACGAAATTAGCAAAATTTGCAAACAGCGTAGATCCTGATGAAGCGGCTCATAATAAGCCGCCTCATGTAGATCTACACTGTTTGCTCTCTAGTCTTTGAATTTTCAATATGAAATGTCTTGGACAAAGGATTTTTTTTTATTTTTGCAGACGTAAATTTTGTCGTCCGCTTTTTGAAGCTTAGTTAAAGTCCTAAAATTATTAATATCTGTAATAACCTAATTGGCACCTTAATTGTTTGAATCTGAGTATAAAGGAAGTATACCGTGTGCCATTGCGCACATATACATCCCAGACCCAGACCTGCGAGTGTTTTTTTTTTTTTTTTTTTTTTGTTCTGTTCTTAAAATGTAATGCCCGCATATGTATTTTATAATTTTTCGTATGCACATGCTTTTCATAACAGCCAAGTTATTGAAGCCACGCGACATAATATGACACTTGTTAAAGTTACACTTGCCCTGCAAAGGCAGCCTAACTCAATTGAAGGATGAAATACGAGGTGTAAATCGGATTGGGTCACTTTCATTGAAACTGAACAAAGAATTACATCACTCTGCCTGTCCCTATAATTTTGTTGGAAGGGGCGCATCTGTATGACAAAGAGGTTACGGTGCATTAGCAAAATGACGAAAAGTCTCGCAATCTCTCGCATACCTCAGCTGCCGAAGGCATCCGAAACTCTCCGGGGGTGCGTGCAAAATACAAATCGTTGATTCAGAGAAACCGGAATTTCGTGGGGAATTAACCCTTGGTGTTAGGTAGTGGGAGGGCACAAAAGATAAATATCGTTTATCGTCGTATCCTTTGTATCTTATCAACGAAACATCTCTATTAGAATAAAAAGCTAAAATGTTTTACTAAATTGACTCTTGTCAATGCTACTTCAGCAAAACATCTCTTGCGTAAAGATATCTTTGACGAAAACAAAATTACCCGTCTCAGAGCTGATTGTGTAATGCCTGATCGAAGAGAAGAAAAAATCAATGAATGATTTCACTTGTATCAGTGTTATTACATAACGTATCTGCTTTCATCTTGCCCCAAGTCTTAACACTTAGAATTAAAGAAATTCCAAATCATTAAATCCTAAAGTCGTTAAATTTAGTAAATTATTTGATAGAACTTTTGATAAAAAATGAAACAGAGAGTGAGAAAGATCGACTGATAAGAATGATATTTAATAGATTTAACACGTATTTAAAATGATAATTACTGAATCGTTTGAATATATTAGATTCTTTAGTTCCAACTACACGAGGCAATTTAAATATGCGTATTACTATGAGACACACTCTTCATAGTGCGGTATTGACTTGCATGTTCCCTTCCCCACCCACTTCGATTTGAACAGTTGAATCTTCACCTTGTGAAAATGTAACTTTTAAAGATTATCAGAACATTTAATAAAAATTAGATGTAACTTTCAAAAATAATCAAAACATTTAATAAGAATAAATTGATTTTACAATTACTTCGATGTTCACAGTTGAATTAATACCTTGTGAAAATGTAACTTTTAAAAGTAATCAGAACATCTAATAAAAAATAAATGTAATTTCTTAAAATAATCAGAACATCTAATAAAAATGAATAGATTTTACATTATAGACTGATAAAATAATATTTAATGATAGATTTAACACGTAGATAAAAAAGATAATTACTTAATCTTTTAAATATAACATAACATAACATAAGTTTATTCAGCATAAAGCAAAAACACAATGCTTATAGCCTACGAATCATATATACAGTAGTGAGGACATGCATACAAATTTACGAGGAGCGCAACAAATGGATCACTGTGTAATAATACTATATAATACCTATTTTCCTTAGATTCGATGCATGATAAATGAATTTAGCAACATTTAAGACAGCCTTTTTATTGGTTGTTGACATCAGATCATCAAATTTATTAAGTGTTGGCCAACGACAGTAAAAAGCTTTCAAATATTTTTGTCTTAACTCTCGGTAAAAGGGACATACTAATAGAAAATGATATTCGTTTTCCAAAAAGTTACTATTACATAATTTACAAATTCTTTCACTTCTATTTAAGTTTTCGTATCTTCCGCGTTCAATGGCTAAATCATGTGACGATAATCTAAATTGTGTCAAAGCTATTTTATATTTCTTTTCCGTAATAAAATCAAGATAATTTTCTAATTCAAAATCATGTTTATATCGTGCGTACATTTCCAATCTTCTTGAATTATTTATTGAAGAATACCAGGATTGCTTGTATGTGTCAATTATGCGTTGTTTTATCAAATTAAAAGGAATGTCAATATCAGTTTGGTGTATCCAAATGTTGCTAAGTCCAAGATTATCTAATATATTTTAGAAATATGTTAGATTCTTTAGATTCAACTACATGGGGCAATATAAACAAATACGTGTGTACTACGCGCTTCACTCTTCACAAGCGCTCTAGACTTGCATTTTCCCTAATAATCAAAACATCTTATAAGAAATGAATAGATTTTATGTTATTTAAATCACTGTTTATTTGCTACCTGCTTCGATGGATAAATTAGATTGTCTAGGACTAGGCTAGAATGCGCATATGCGCATGTATTTGGCAACCACATCGCGGTATGGTATAACTTGCTACCCCACCCACACCCTACCCGGTGTACGCACATCATCACCACCCTTCGCCTCTGATGACAAAGTATCATCAGCAATACAGAAATAAGGAAGAGAAACTACGACGACTGTCGTACTTTGTTCGCTTTAAGTAATGTTGTTTTAACATTGATTTGTTGAATCATTTCTGAACAAAAGTGTCGTCTGGTTGAGAGTAAAAACATCGATTTTCTCGCGGTTTCTTTACCCAACGATTAGGTCAAAAGTACTTCAGTTTTCATCAGTTAATGCCGCAAAAAGTCCTTTTACTCTTGAGTGGCTAGTTGACAATAGAAAGATTTTATGGCCAGATTTAGTAGATTTTGTTAAAATGTAAACAAATTTATTCATTGATACTAGTTAGAATACCTCCGATTTACCAGTGAAAGAGATGACTGCGGGGTATTGCATTTGTAGATCATTGAAGAAACTTCAATTTACCAACAGTACTCGTAATTTTATCTACATCTTCTATCAAAGTATATGAGACCGCCCGAGCAATTTTTTTAAAAAGCAAGTGAACTTGCACAGTCGTTTGAACCGGTACCGACGTACTCAGTGTATTCGATCGTGCTCTCAGTGTTCTAAAAACCGGTTCATTGAGGCTATTTGTTTGAATGCAATAAAATATGTTTCATCTAATCCAATCATTCACAGAATCTTAAGAGACGAGAATGCCACTTGATGCATTGAAAGTAAATCCAGAAAGGGAAAAAATATAAGAATTATCAGCGGAACTGGCCAAATCGGCTAATAAATCATAAATTAATCTGAATAAGTTAATTATTTATTTTGCATTTTGATATTTAAAAGTAGAAACTTCACAAAGTGAGCAGTTTGACATGCTTATACTTTACGGCATATTTGTTTACACAAATACATATATATTCCTGGCCTTTTTGCACTATTGGTCTGAAAACATGTGTCCATTATATTCCCAAATATGCATTTACAAATAATTTTAAACACATTTCAGTACCTTTAATACAGAAACGAACTCCGAACTATATATCACTATAAGACTTGTGATCAGTTAGTGTAATGACCATTAACATATTTCTCTGCCAGCTTCTTAGCGCCGGAGAACAAATCTAAATTCACTGAAACCGGTGAATGCGTCGGAGCAGGTGAAACAACCTAGGAATATCACATGTATATCAGATTTAATCGTGCGCATTTCCAGGTAAATAGACAGCAGGAAAATAGATAAATAAAATGTAAAAAAGACAGCGATCGTATGATAGTTGTTGATTTTCATGATAACTTGATGAAACAGTTTACGCCCTTGGAGAGAAAGCTCGGGCATGTTTGGCGTCATGCCGAGATCATTTTCTGGCATGATCACGTGTCGTGAGACCAGCTGACAATTACAGGGCATGTTAAATAACAATAGCACGTGCTGCATACTCCATTCGAGAGTCTCAACAACGCTCTGCGGTTTTAAATAATTTGTACAGAAATTAGAAAGACGTTCGCCGAGTATGACTCGAATACGCTCCCATACAATTTTCCCGAGCCAGTACTAGTATATATTTTATTGCCCAATGAACAAGCAAAAGGGGTCGGACTACAAGGTTCTCGCAACATTAGTTATAGTCTTTCCCCCAGCAACAATAGTATGCATTTCTACATGTGAGGTTATTAAATTCAAGAATTTAATTGTCATGCGGTTATTTCCAGTACAAGTGATGATATAGGGTAGAGTCAGGTAATTTCGGACAGCAGGTAAATTCGGACATTGACATATTTTGCTTTATATGTCAGTTGTTTAGAATTAAAACAAAAATAATTTGGCAAACAGTGAAAATCCTGATGAGACGGCTCATGATGAGCCGTCTAATCAGGATTTTCACTGCTTGCAATGGTATGTCCGAATTTACCTGCTGTCCGAATTCACCGGAGTTGACCCTATTCATGCATTTTTTTCCAGGCACATGTTCCCTTCTACCTTAAGAATTCCTAAGTCTTCGTACAAAAAGTCGGAGCAAACAGTGCAGACCCAGATCAAGTTGATCAGGGTCTACATTGTTTGCCGTCCATCTACATCTTTCGGACGCATTACTGCAATGTGAAACCAAACTATTTATTTCCATTTTGGGACTTATAATTGAGCTGCGACACGAGAAAACCAACAAAGTGGTTGTGTGCCCAGCGCAGACTCAGATCAGCCTGGACATCCGCCCAGTCTGACCAGAGTCTTCCCTAGGCACTTAAAGGGTAGCTAAGGGTCTAAGCTACCTTCGTGCAGACAGCGAAGACTCTGATCAGACTGAGCGGATGCCCAGGCTGATCTGAGTCTGCGCTGAGCGCACAACCACTTTGTTGGTTTTCTCGTGTTGCTGCTCAATCATCTTAGTTGTTCTAGTTTTTAGAATTTTTACAGTAAATAATAGAATTCATATTCGTTTTTCAGGCGTATGTTTCCGACTCTAAAGGTGGGATTGGAAGGCTTAGACCCGCACTCCAAGTACATTCTCCTAGTCGACATCGTTCCACTGGATGACTGCCGCTACAAGTATCACAACTCTGAGTGGGTGGTTACAGGAAAGGCGGAGCCACACATGCCCGGGAGGCTGTACATACACCCAGACAGTCCTGCTTCAGGTTCCCACTGGTTGAAACAACCCGTCACATTCCACAAGTTGAAGCTGACCAACAACAATCTCGACCAGAACGGACATGTAAGTATATTCTGTGATTATTCTGTTGTTGATGTGCCGCTGCGGGTTTGGGGAGTGGGTGGGGAGGGTTCAAAGGTTTCATCCTATTTAAAGACAAATGTTCTTTTTCATTGAGTGCTCTAATCTTATAGGTGAATAATGCCCTTTCATGGAAGCAACTCTGCCATTTTTCATTTTTGCAACCATTCTCAGAAGGGATCAACATAACTCTTAAACTCCTCGTAAGGAAAACGATCCGTCTTACACCGCATATCATCTCAAAACTCCTCGAAATAGAGTCGACAAGCAGATAGATACTTTATCTGTTCCTTCCAACTAACATATTTTCGCTATATACGAATCAAAATAATTAAAACACCCCAGGTTAACTATGTATATACAAGGGCTGTTACGAGATGAAAAAGAGCTGTTACGAAACGAACGAAACGAAAAACTTAATGAGTCATAGCTACCCAAACGACATGGTCATCCGACCTGGTCATCAGGTCGTTTGGTAGCTATGACTGTTTTTCGTTTCGTAATATCCTTAAAATCACAGTAAACCAGGTGTGAAAAGGATTGTTAGAGATCTCTGATACTCCGCTGTGGCAACGCTGTTTCAACGATTTTCTTGCTTATGCTCAGCTCAGTAATACACAAGAAACCAAATTAGATGGGTTTACAGAAACTTTTTGACAAACATATTGGAAGCTGAAGCATAAATTGTGTTCTTAGAAGACATTAAAGACTTGTCTATTGTCATTGTTTATGTTTTCTGTAATTCATCACTGCGTCCCAGTGCGAATATATCACTTAGCAAAAAAGATACATATCGATCAGCTCGCGTGCCATCTTCCACATAAACATGCTTCTTTATCAGCAATGGCCACCAAATCAATGTCTTCGAAACGCTTTTGTTTGCGGAATGGTGCCCTTGCTTCACTCTCTCACACTCCCAAGTGTGTAAAATCAAGTTTCTTTTCATTTCCTTCGCCATTGCTTTTACCGAGGCAAATTAGGCACTTTCGTGCCGTAACGCATCGAGCCAGGAAAAATACGAATCGCTCACCGGATGTTGTCTTTTGGGACTGGTTTTCTGCCTGTCGCAATATTACGCACGAGTTTCAAAGTTCATATTTATAAATAAAGGCAGAGAATCTATGGCTTTGTGCATCCTGGGACATGATATGGGAATACATTTCCGTGGATGAAAACAAGAGTTCTGAAACTAAGTTGACAAATGGTTATTGAAATATTCATAGAATTATGTCATTTTATTATTCACCTTAATATAAATGACAGAAGTCTGTTTAAACGGGGAATGTAAAAAGACAGATTTTTCCAACATAATTCCAAAACAACACTTGCCAGCGTATGTAGTTTCGAAAGAAACAAAGAATTCAAAAGAGCAGAGGAAAGTCCTTCCTCTGCTCTTTTGATCAAAAGAGCAGAGGAAGGACTTTCCTCTGCTCTTTTGAATTCTTTGTTTCTTTCGAAACTACATTTATATAGTGTCTTGGACAGATAGGTGCAGCAAAATGAATTGCAAACACTTTTGATTAAATGTATAAATAGTTGAATGCATCTTTAGACTAGAAAAGTTAAATTTGATTGGGTTGGATAACCTAAATTTATGTTACAGCCTGAACACCCCAAACCGTCATTCCATTTGCAAAAGGCTGACCGAACTGCAATAGAAACAAGCTAACAGAAATGCAGACGATTTTCTTAATTCACTTGCCTTGCGTGTCTGATCATATTTGCTTCAGTAATAATTCATAACTGTGAACTTAAGAAAATCCCCAAACATACATATTAATACAGAATATTTCCTATCCTTTAATGACCCATTTCTCTGCGCGATGAAGACCAGCATCTTAATAGAAAATCTTCCCTAGAGGGATTGCTGCAAAAATATGGCTTTTGCTTTAAATAGTCTTAATTACAAATAGACGACTGGCTAATTGTTTACGGGCCGAACTCTCAAAATATGAACATTTGCCTTAAAACGAAACTCTTTCATGTGTTCGTCAAAACTGTCAAACTCTGAAAGACGATCCCTCCATGGCGGCTGTGTTCGATTAATTTAAGGATTTACGACTTTCCATAAAGCGGAGATCATTTTCTGCGGGATAGCAAATATGGAAGCGGAAAGGAAACTCTGGGCATATCGGAAAAATATTTCAATAAAACCGGGAAGTCGGAAACGAAAAATAATATATATGTATTTATATGTATCTTTGTCTATCCTTGGGCTCTTGAAGTTATTTTTTTAACAACTCACAACCTTTCATTGCACAAAAAGCTTAAAAAGTGCTTCCCGAGAACCGATGTCTTCTTTTTTCTTCTTTTTTTCTTTTTTTCTGTAAACAATTTATCAGTTAATCATCTTTTTTTTCTGTAAACATTTTGTCAGTTAATCTTCTTGACCATGCATTATCACAATTAAGTTTAAATTCTTAAATTATTTACCCATGTTCCAACTTTACTAACTTTTTAAACGCCCCGAGCGCAAGATAAGGGGGTGGAGGAATGTTGGGTAGGATTGTTGTCAACCATTCAAAAACAAATTCAGTTCATTCTCAATATAAGTTGCTGCTCATGATTAGAACAGCCTCGCCGAATCGGTTCTCATAAGGGTCCACAAATAAATCAAGAAATCCCTTTTCTGGAGCGCTGACGCTGACTGTTTCTCCGCTTTAGCTGATTTTCTAATTGAGATTCAATTGAATATGATTCAATTACAAGGCGATTTGGACTCATTTTCATTTTTCCATTATCAATCTCTCGGTGGTGGGGTACAATGGCCTTTTGATTTAGAAGATATTAGAAATCCTGTACCCCTTGTCATTAAATACAGAAAAGGGGCCACTCACTCCTTTATTAGAAGAAATCAAAACCGTTATAATTGTAGGCTCCGAAATGCTAGCGGCGAAGACTGACAAAATAAACTGATAATTCTATTATTTAAGACGAGAAAATTTGCTATGATATTCTTGGCCATTTGTTTAACGGTAAAAACGAACAGATGCTCAGATATCTTCGCCCATCTATCATTTCTTCATCGCCCTCGCTTGCGGAATGATGAATCTTTCCTCGCCTCTTTTTCTTTTCCTTTTGTTTCTCAGTTATTAATTGGATATAATCTTCTAGTTTCTCGGCATCGCCTTTAGTTCCAGAACTTTATTAACGTCTTCTCTGATCTTGTTCTTTTTATTTTATCTGTGGGGCTTCTTCATTTGTTTGTAAAGAGAAAAGCCTGACAAAAAGTCTGACTTAAACAAAAGCAAGATAATGTAAAAAGATAGTCTTTTTGGGGGTTACAAAGAGCTAGATTCATAAAGACCAAAAACAGAACGATTAAATCGTTCTGTTTTTGGTCGTTATGAATCTGGCTCTTTGTAACCCAAAAATATTAATAGCTTTTTACATTAATACAAAATATTAGTATCTTTTTACATTATCTTTGCTTTTGTTATTTGGCCTATTAAGGAGATTATAAATGAGTTCGAAGCAGTTATATAGTTCTCAGATGGCTTTATATAATAAATGGATTACCAAATACACTTTAGTTTTGTGTCCAGGAAAATGGTCATATCAATAAAAGCGAGACAGAGGTAGCCTCTTCGGTCTTTTTGTTATTCAAAGATTTTCATAGAGTTTGATGGCGCAAGCATTTATATCCAACAGCCCATTGTCATTTCTGTAATTCTGATATAATATAAATTAATATTTGAAAATATTTTGAGGTCAAATGTTCAAAACTGATATTGCTGTACAACAACAACGAAAGCATCATCTAAGTATCAGTTTGACGTCAAGTACAATTTCAAACTATCAGTTTGATGTCAATATCGGTTTTCTGTGTACCATTTTGGTGTAAGAAATTTATTTTGAAGTACCAGTATCGTTTTTAGATGCTAAACAAATCGAATCATATTTTCATTATTAATTCTAGATGTTTTCCAACGGGGAAAGAACTAAAGCAATGTTGAATTCCACTCTTTGTAAATATTTCGGCTTTAGGTCGTCTTCAGTGGAGTGAAAGCATTCCATTTGACTGAAGAAGGCTTATAGCGAAAATACATAGAAAGTTTGGAATTCGACATTGCGTATCTTTAGATGCCAGAACTCAATTCACGCATTTCGTTCTGCGATAAGTATGGTAGTGATAAAAATATATGTTCGTTCAATATATAGTTCTGTATTTTCAGATTATCCTGAATTCCATGCACAAGTACCAGCCACGTGTCCATATTGTACAGGCTAATGACATTTTCAGCATGAGGTGGACGTCGTTCAACACGTACGCATTTGAGGAGACGACGTTCATTGCCGTGACGGCATATCAGAATGAACAGGTGGGTGTTTTTTTACGTCAAAGGCCGAGTATCAAAAGCATATTTTTGCAAAATGACAATAGAGATTAGTAGTTTAACTCCTTCATAACGAACAGCCTCATCTTCACACCGTGTAGGCAGCAATCGAAAACGCTCGTGCAATCGACGAACGCGGATCAAAAACCGTTAGAAACAGCGTTTTCGATTGCAAATTGGCGACAATTTGCAATCGAAAACGCTGTTTTTTTTATCTGCGTTAATCGATTGTAAGAGCGTTTTCGATTGCCGCCTACCCGGTGTGATCTTGATCTACCTTGTTTGCAAATTCAACCATTTTCGTTTCTGGTTTTTGTGTTAATGTTCAGCAATATCAACGTTAATTATGGCGTGCCCAAACTTTTTTTAGTTCCACGACAGAAGTTGTTTTAGCCTTGAAATTCTGCATCAGGTCATGGCACCCGATGAAACAATATTTAGATACAGGGTGTGAACATTTGGAAAATATTATCATGTCTGCTACATTTATGTTTAGACGGCTTTCGATTTTACACTATTATCTCTATTATTAGCTAACCAAATATCAATATAGCACCATAAGGTGACTTTAGGACCACAGTATTGTTGCCCTAGCATCGTGGTTACAGTAATGTCTCAATACAAAATATAGAATTTCTATCCGACCAATTAGTTGCTCGTAAATTTGCATGTTAAATATTTTATCAGCCATAAATTGCTTTTGTTCGTTTCGTCAGATTAAACGATTTTGTATTTGCCTCTAGTTGGATTGCTTCCGATTTTGTACTGACCCTAATTCGGATTGCTTCGAGAGAATGATGAACAAACTGAGCATTTTACCCGCAAAACTGCGAAAAAATGGAAGAAATTCCAGTGTCAAATTTAAGCATACCAAAACGGCAAACAAGGCTCTTAGATGCGTCCATATAGAGCCCTATATATTTTATTTCCTTATTTCTTTCTGTTTATACGTACCCCGTGAAGATACACCTACCTGTCCAGCTAGTCTGTCTCGGCGCTATTTTATTTATCAAGCGCCAAAAAGCAGACTACAAAATTCTCGTCTGAAAAATTTGAAAATATATTTTACACGAGCTATATCATATTAAAAATTCAAAGGCTATAAGGCAAACAGTGTAGTTCCAGATGAGGCAGCTCATTATGAGCTGCCTCATCTGGATCTATGCTGTTTGCAAATTCAATATTTTTGTTTTTGACGTTTAAGAGTTAGCTAAAGCGAACCAAAAATCTGATGATTTCATGCTTGTCTTTTCAGATAACACAACTGAAGATAGACCATAACCCTTTTGCCAAGGGTTTCAGAGATAATGGTATGGGGCGCAGGGATCACAGGCTGACATTAAAGAGACCAGCAGACGACAATATGCTAGATTTTGATAAAGGTAAGTTTTAAGTACAGTTTCTCACATTAAGCAATGATTTAGGGTATATGGGTACACTTTCATCAGGGGAAGCAACTCTTGCATTTTTCTCTTTTAACTCCCTTTTTTCTTGATAGGTTCAACTGGTAAAGGAAAGCATTTGCTCCTTCAAGAGTTGGCTGTTTTAAAATACTCCATCCTCCAGGGAAGCAAACAAGTAGTCACAAAAGTTGTTCCCCTTTGTAAAAATGATGGCAATAAAAATGGAGGTGTACCCATATGAGAAAACAAATTTTCCGTAAAACATCAGGGTCCGAGGTTATAAAACTTAAGTATAATCTCAAACTCAAAATATAGCACACCGATTGGCTGCTTCCGAGCATGTGCTCGGAAGCAGCCAGTCAGTGTGCTTTATTTTGAGTTTGAGAATGTACTCAAGTTTTATAACCTCCGGGCCAGTTGTCAAGCATTTCACTATCAGTCCGAGATTGATATTGAAATGATCAGCAATACGAAAATCTTCGAAATTGAAATATCTCATACAAATGAGTTTCCTCAAATAAATTCTGTGCTGTTAGATTTCTGTAAAACAGAACAGAACATAAGACTGAATAGTGAAAACAACTGACAGTTCAAATGTCACAGAAACCTGGCTATGTTTGAAATTTATTGAAACAAGTTCAGCTCTTTTGATTTAAATAATTATTTTAAAACAAGCAGCCCCTTAAAACGTGTTAAAACTTTCTTTCATGCTGATTTCTTTTCTCTCTTTCTGTCTTTCTTTCTGCACGGACAATGAATTTCTAGCCTTGCTGACACAGAACAAAATGTTATAGCATTTTTGGTCAACCATGAAACTGTATACTCACATTAAATTGCCTATGATACTTGCAAAATGATGTTGTTGAATTTGCTAAATAGTCCCTTTTTAAGTGTACTTAACATTAAGCAGTAATAAGATAAATTGGAAGAAATCAGATTTCACGCAATTTTCATACTAAGAAAACTGAAAGAACGACAGTGAAGTAATACGCAAATGAAAGACAACGAAAAGACTCAAATAATACTGTAGGAGAATCTTCCCGTTGGGAATCAATACTGAATCAGCGTTGATTCAACGTCATGGCATTGAATCAAAGTTGACTCAATGTTGTTTCAACACTGCTGCTATCGGAATGCTAAAACCCGTCGGAGACATAAAGCGCTGTCCGACTCCTGAAAGGCGAGCTAAAATTTACGACCTGTCTGTCCTAGTTTTCGCCTCACGTGGGAACATTGCTGAATTATTAAACCAACAGTAACTAAAAGCAACCAGACAAAATATATCAGGATAATAGAATTACAGACGAAATGTCCTGTAGAAACGAAATAAATAAACTATGTAACTCAGTTAAGGACTCTAATACTGTAGCTTTCTGACCTAAACAGTAAATTTAAAGGGTTGTGATAATATTTTAAGCAGAATTCTTTCACATGAAATTTCACTCTCTAAAGTATCTAAAAGAATAGAGCACAAAAGCGAGTCTTGGCCAACCCAGCAGGCACATAACGTTGAAATGACGTCGTATTGACGTTGATGCGACGTATTGACGTCGCATCGACGTCAGTACGACGTCATTTTGACGTCATGTGCCCGCTGGGAAGAGTTCTCATTACAAACTGGAATGCAAATTGCCCACATCACTTCAGGAAATACTCCCTCGCCATTTCATCTTTTCAAAATGAAATCTTTTTACCAAATTTCGTTAGACATTATATTACCATAATATGTAAATCCTTCATAAAGTTCCTAGATTAAGTCAGATATAAATTAAAATATAATTCGACTTTTGATATGCAAATTAGTCAAATCGAAAGCCAGGAAGTAAATCGGTATCAAGTCCTATGGTCATGTGATAATGCCCAGGTAATTTTCTCATATGCGCATGTAATTGTGGCGTCAGTTAATTTTATTCTGACCAAGCGATTTCGATCCGGGTCCGGGATTCTTCCAATTTTGTTATATTTTTATTTACATATATAATATTTTAGTTTGCATTCTAACACACACAATGACCATTTGTCATTTTATACTCTTTAAAAGCTATTATGTAAATTTGTCATCAAAACATTTTTTTCGTGATCTAGAGAGGGAGCTAATCTTTTGATTTTAAAGAATAACCCTTTTTCCTCGTTTATCAGTATTCCGATATACTAAATACATAATCAGACCAAAGATACATTATTTCTGCAAATAAATCTAACACCTTGACACTATTGTCTGTAACAGTGATTGCTATGTTTTCTTACTTCACACCTGAAGTAGCTTTTGCGACCTTTCTCCATAAATGCGCAAAAGTTACACCATTTTCTTAGTGTTTAAGGTTTTTGTCTTTCCTCTGATTCCTTGGCGCCTACAGAAAGCCAACTTGCCAAGTTTTAAGACAATAAGAACATTATTCAGCGAGTTTCTGGATTCACTTGCCACGTTTATTGTCATTTCTTGCGCGTTGCACACTCAAGGTGAATTTTAACTTCGCACCTCTCCAAACGAGGAGAGCAGAAAAAGACAGCGAATTCGATCTTCAGTTTGGAGATTCAATTAGTCAGTCGTTTCTGAAATATTAATGACGCAGCATAATTAGATCATCGCCGGAGCGCAGAAATATCACCTCCAAGATTCACACCTTGAGCCACGCTAATTTTATTAGGTAATCCGAACTCTTCCCCTAGAATTGATTGTAGAAGCTATGTGAAAGAAGACTGTAGAATTGAATTAAGATTTACTGGTTCGTCTGCCGAAACTTGTTTTTCTCGTTTTCAATCATCTTCGCGAGAAATAGACTGTAAAGTGTCGATACAGAAATATAAAGGAAGACATATTCGTTTGATAGTGTCTGCTATATTATGCGATGAGCAGACGTCAGGCAAAAAGAAAAGAAAAAAAAAGACAGCAGATAACGACATTTGCCTGGCGAGAAATCAAGTGGAAGAGAATAAAATCAAGTGCATTACAAATAAGAGAGTATGCATGGAAAAACACAATACATTAACACTAACAAGGAAACAGAACAAAATAACGCCAAAATCAGAAAACAAAACAAATCTTGCAGTCTTCCTGCTGTTTGACCAACATTAATTCCATTACAATAAATAAATCTTAGCAGGTAGTGAGAACATTAATTCCATTACAATAAATAAATCTTAGCAGGTAGTGAGAACTGCTCCTTCCGAACCCGCTAAATGTTTTCTTTTAAGCACAGCAAGGTAAAT
Organism: Ctena decussata; assembly: GCA_963989385.1. Taxonomy (NCBI): domain Eukaryota; kingdom Metazoa; phylum Mollusca; class Bivalvia; order Lucinida; family Lucinidae; genus Ctena; species Ctena decussata. Next base: position 60,257,214 of record OZ022511.1, read on the forward strand.
ACAGTCAACTCTCGATATCTCAAAGATGAAGTATATCTCAAAATACTGATATCTGAAAGTAAATTTTCTGGTCCCAGAAAATTTACTTTACGATATCAATAGTTTGAGGTAATAAGAATTGAAATGTAGAGAGAAATAGGGTGTTTGAAATAATGAGAATCAACTATGAGTGTAATAATGCGTGAGTTTTTTCTCAAGATTGCATTTTCTATTCTTTCAGATGATGGTAACTTCGCCAAGAAACACAAGAACGACGAAGAACATTCAGAAACCAAAGCAACCAAACAAGACATTAAACAAGAAGACAATGATCCTTTATCTGATACATCTGACTCTCAGAGTGATATACCGGAAGCGGATATGACGCAGTGCCAGGCTATGAACAAATCAACATCCCCTGGAAGCTTGTCTCAGGCACTTTCAAAAGCCAAAAGCCCGCCATTACCGCAACAGACAGCCAATCAGCTGAGTTACAGCAGTCTCGGGACTTCGGGGGCTAAGTCGTATTCTAGTTCGTGTATGGGTAGTACTGTTGGCGGAGTTAACGGAGTAAATGACCAGATATATTATCCACATCATTCATCCATGAGCAGAACAAGTTCATCTTCATTTTTACCTGTCTCAAGTACTTCACCTCTCTTACAGCCAGTGTCATCGAGTCTAAGTTTACATTCAATGAATCAACAAATGCAGCCAACCTGTCGACTCCCAGGATCAAGTAGTGACTGTGCTCTAAGACAATCATCTCATTTGTCATCTACCTCTAGTTATGGACTAAAAGGCTCATCTTCGCAACACCCATCTTTGCCATCTTGTACATATATGCAGTCATCACAGCCGTATCCATCACATCTGACACCAAATGTACACAGTATGATGAACATGAACTTTTCTGGTCCAATGGCGTGAGACAGGGTGAAATTTTTATGCTGTTTCTATTCAGTGTAATTTATTTATTCTCAGTCTTATGACAATCAAGTAAAGCATGAGTTAATGGATCAAACAATCTGTTAGCCCATGTATTTATTCAATTTACACATGAAATTGAGAATAAATAAATAAATTCATAATAATGTCAGAGCTCAGTAACATTAGTTACCAGTGCTGGGACTCTTTGAAGATCGGAACCGAAATATAGACCAGTCAATCATGACAAAACTTGAAGTGCTCATATTGTTAATTGCAAAGTGCAGTGTCGTCATTTAAAATTGTTCAGTCAGATTTAGTGTGTGAAGTACACCTTGTTGTTTTCGAAGGATTGTTTACCTACTCTACTTGTTATTGTGTTTTAGTTAAAATGATTTTGTGTGTTTTGTGACTCAAAGAGACTACATGAATATGTGGCAAAATCATTCCACACAGAATTTGTATCTGTACTTTATTTTTACCCTGAAACTTACAGAGTAAAGGAAACCTGGGTTCACTAACTAACTTACAGAAAGTATTTCTTTACATGTATTAATACATTCCAGTTTATTCTATATTTGAGTTTGAAAGTGAAATATATTTTAGGACTAAATTAAAGGACCATGTTCCAGTTACCAACATTTCTCAAGCTAAGCTTATACATAAATTTAAGTAAGCGTTTAAATGTTGCCATCCGTTTCTATTAACAATCTTAAATATAAGGTGGATGGATTTACTTTCATGTTTTTTTTTTGCCACATTTACAAGGGAACAACTTTTGTGACTTCATGTTTGCTTTGCTGGACAGCGAAGCCATCCAGAATTGGGTCTACCCTTAAAGAAAAGAATTTGCTCCTAGCTTTTAGAGTTGACCCCATGGAAAAGATAGACAAAAATGAAAAAGGCCCCTGAAAGTATGCCCAGTTACCCCATTTGTTTTAAATGCCAACCTTAGATTTAAGAATAAACTTTGCTAAAGAACAATGGTGGAACTGGAACCTGATGTATTAAGGTGTGTGGGTACACCATCATGTTTTCCCGCCGTTTTTACAAAGGGGAACAACTTCCTTGGCTTCCTGTTTGCTTCACTGGAGGATAAAGCCCTTCCAAAAGGGGATCAACTCTTAAAGAAAGAATATGCTCCTACAGAGGAGCAAATTCTTTTCTTTAAGAATGGAGTCCCATTGAGAAGGGAGGCAGAATGAAACTGACAAAGTTGCTTCCCCTGAAAGTGTATCCATTCACCTTAAAGTTGGATTTGTTTTCTTTCAAATGCACATGTAAATATTCATGTAATATCAGAGCTGTTTATATTTCTGTCGCCTATTTGCTCATTTTATGTACAGTTTTATTTATTGTAATCAGAATTGGTTACGTGATGAAATGGTCAAAAACCTTAATTCTGTTCTGTTTTATTATTTCATCTGGCTTTGACCGAATCTGGTCAGTCGGGACTCCTCGGCCAGTTCCACACCTCGTCTGATTCACGGAATTTGCCGAGGAGCTCCGGTTGCGAATTTGCAGCACCCAGTCGCCCTGTAGGCAAACAAAACTGAAAGTCGTATCAACTTCCAGTGTGGAGGATCACATGGTTTTTATTGTAATATCTGCAAGGAAAAAATGACTGTCTCTCTTTGTTTGTGTCAAAGTCACCAGGCCCGGATCCAGACCACCACGTACTGGTGGGGCTCTGGTTAACTGGTGGGGCTGAGAGTTGCCGATATGTGTGCGTGTGCGAGGGAAGGGGGCTTGAAAATATTTTACTAATGAATCAGTTGGTGATCAATTGGGTTAAAAAAATTTTAGAATGTCTTTTTTGCCTTAAAATATATGTTAAGATCTCAATAGAATCGCCTCGATGAGGCGATTCTAATGAGATTTCACAACACAACGCATGAATAAATTATCTCAAACTGTCATCAGATATACACCTAATTATCTGGAGGCCTACATATTATACATAACACAGAGGCCAAACGGCGGGGCTACAGCCCCAAAGCCCACCCCCTGGATCCGGGGCTGGTCACTAACTTTTATCTTTCCGTATCCAATATTTTTTACATTCGCTGCGCTATGCACCACGAATCAAAAGGCCACATTTGCACGATTCTAACGACACACTTATTCATACTTTGGGCAAAGAGGCTGTCACAAAATTTGAAACCGAGAATACTGATCCTGAAATGGCGAGCTTATCTGCACGTACATCAACAAAGTCTCTGCCTAAAAGAAAGATTATTTGTGGCGCCATCAGTGTTTGGTAGGAATCGGTGAAAATTTGATGTGGAAAATGGTGCAAAGTTCAATGAATGAAAACTATTCAAAATGATAAAACTAAAAAAGAAAACTATTTACCTGGACATAAACGGCATACTGTAAAATATGGTATGGTATGATGGATTGGTATGTGGTATGGTATGAAAATCCCATACCATACCACATACCATACCAAACGACCATACCAAAAGTATTATTTGGGCTTTATACCCATCATTATCAAGTGCATGACAACAATGTTAACAAGATCACCATTGGGTGATCTTGTTAACATTGTTGTCAAGCATTTGATAATGATGGGTGTAATGCTTATATAGAGGTGATATTGTTAACATTGTTGTCATGTATTTGATAATGATGGGTATAATGCTATAGACTTTCAGAGACTACAGATCTAGAAGAAAATACAGGTTAATGATACTTTTGGTATGGCCGTTTGGTATGGTATGTGGTATGGTATGGGATTTTCATACCATACCACATACCAATCCATCATACCATACCATATTTTACAGTATGCCGACATAAACTAAGTCAGCCAATGAATCGCCAATTTTCTCTGCTGCGTATCAAAACAAAACCACGTGATCCCACCCTTCATCTTTACAGCGCCTGTTGGACCAACAGGAAAACCACAAAGACATGTCAACTTTACTCCGACGGTTTTTGGACTGAACCCTTTTCGCACTGACTAAGGAGTCCCGGTAGCTCAGTGGGATTAAGTGCTGGCCTTCTGATCTAGTGGTCCCGAGTTAGATTCCCGGAGGCGGAAATCTTTTCAACTGTAAACGGGGTTCCATTGCACTCAGCCTTTCATTATCACCATACCATCGTCCTGATATAACTGAAATACTGTTGAAAAGGACATAAAATCGCAAGTCATCCTTTCAACAACTGACTGTCCAACTTAAACCCATAACAGAGGACAAAATTTACGTCTGCAAAATTTCCAAGACTGTTTCCTCCAAGCTATATCATAGTGAGAGGGCAAAATTATTGAGCCGCCTCATCTGGATCTATACTGTTTGCGAATCCAACTCTTAACATTTTTGCCGCTGTAAAAAGTACCATCGCAAAAGGAGGTATTGGACCCACGTGTTCTGGTCCCGCCTTGGCCAGCTTGTGTAACAGAGAAACAATTTGTACCAACAGATGAACCCTACAGAATTCAGGTTTGGAGAAAAGCGAGAACTCTGATTAGTCTGAGAGGGTACGAAGGTTGGTCTGAGTATTTGCTTTCCGCACATGCCGAAATTCCCTTTTTCTCCTGCTGCAGTTAGATAAAAGAAAATATAAAAACAAAGGACGACGACGGCAAAAGATGCTGCAACTCGTAAGCACATAACGAACACTTTAAAATGAAAAAGTCTCGTTGATAACAAAACGGTCCTTCTCAGGAGATGTTTCAACGTTACACAGTGCCCGACGACTACAGGTAAACCTCAAGGATATCATCAAGTCTTTACTCCTGGCTTTTGGACTTTAAAACCTTTCAGCAACATTAAAAAAATTCAGATGAGTGGGTCTCGAACCTCTTCTCACGAAAAACATCTTATGTTAAGGATTGTTTAGTTGTCCCCTCCTTTGGAAGGTTCATTTTGGCCTGCCTTGTCAATGAGGCTCGACTCTTAAATTACAAAATTTGTTCCTTTTAAGAGCAAATTCTTTCCTTTAAGAGTAGCCCCTATTTCGGAAGGGCTATGTCGTCCAGGAGCCGTATTCATAAAGCCACTTAAGTCGTTGCTGTGCTGTTGCTAAGGGTAAATATCTATAAAGGAGATTCCCTACAACTATGAAATTTGGTCTGGAGGAACAGTCTTTGTAAGACTGTTCCTCCAGAGCAAATTTCATAGTTGTAGGGAATCTCCTTCACAGAAATTTAGCCTTAGCAACAGCATAGCAACGACTTAAGTCGTTTTATGAATACGGCCCCAAGGAAGTAAACAGGAAGTCACGAAAGTTGTTCATGTTCGTAGAAAAATGGCGAAAAACATGGCGCAAACACACAATTACATTCAGTTGCAATATTTACCGAAAATACTCGGTAATCTCAACCAATTCTAATAGACAATTTCACTTATTTGTCCAGCCAGGGTATCTTTGTCTTACAAAAATGTCGGTTAACCCATATCGGACTGCCCCTCCGTAGAAACAGGTTACTCCATGTCTACACTGTTTGCTCAGCTTTTTATCTGACAATTTATATTTCCAAATACCCTACTACACAATAAACCATTAAACCTTGCTAAATTTTATGCCTCTGCAGTTAATGGTATAACGTTCGGCGCTATTTTCTCAAGAGTAAAAGCTTTTACTGCTCCAAATGCGATAAAATTGACCATTCTTAACATGAAGAATAAATTGATTTGTTATTTTTGGCAATATCGGCGAAATAAATGCAGCAACAGGCGGCGAGAAAAGGCTATCTCTTTAATTATTACTAGGTCAAACAATAATTCTCCAATCTTTACAGCTCTAAATAATACATATGCTATTGATTCATTTATACTTACTAGAAAATACCATATTTGTCCTATATATACCCTGTAAAATAATTCCGTAGATTTTACGGTAGAATACCTGGCAACCAGTTGCCAGTCCATTTCCCGTTGTTTTTCGGGCGTCTGCTTGTAGAACATTTTCGAAATCTCGATATGGTAGAGTTATGTTAACTGAACGCACTCGAAAATATCTTTATAGTGTTGAAGGGCTATATGACCAAAACAATACCCGTCTTATTCTACCCTGTTCTGCGTGATGATTCAACCAATGTTTACGGGAGCCCGTAATAATAACGGGAAATGGACTGGCAGCTGGTTGCCAGGTATTCTACTGTAGAATCTACGAAAATTTATATTGACTTGTAGACGCGCAATTCCATTTCTACCTGTAAATTAAAAATTCTAGCTTTAGCAAGTAGATAGCAAAGATATAACAATGCTAGTCGACGCATGTATATCACACCTGGTTAACTATGTTTTCAAAGGTGTTACGAAATGTAAAAGAGCTGTTACGAAACGAAAGAGAGTCGTAGTTACCAAACGACCTGGTAACTATGACTCTTTTGCGTTTACCAAATGACCTGGTTATGTTACGAAATGAAATACAGCTGTTACGAAACGCAAAAGAGTCCTAGTTACCAAACGACCAGGTCGTTTGGTAACTACAACTCTGTTTCGTTTCGTAACAGCTCTTTTTCGTTTCATAACAGCCCTTTTATATACATGGTTAAGCAGCGGTGTATATGTAAAGCAGATTAGTATAAAATTTCAGCTTTGTAAAAGATAAACTGATGAAAACATTGCAAAACTCCGGAAAGTAGCTAAACCGAAATTTCACCGATTGTCCTGCTCTAAAGAAAGTATCATGTACAAACATGCGTGTCATACATGCGAGTCAAGTAGCATTATTACATTTTGTTTGTCCCTTCGCAGAAGAGTTTTTGTCTGGTTTTTTATGTTTTGTTTTTCAAATATATATTTCCATTAGGGAAAGAAATTGTGCGTCAACAGTCGTGTACATGTATATCAGGCCAAAAATGATTAGCTAATACAGCTCTAGATCAAAATTAATGGAGAAGCAGTCCAATTACCATTTAAGTTGTTCAGATTTGTAAAATCTACATAAAATATATATCTATAGTAGGACTGGTTGATATTCTCTCTAAATGTGGTAAAACGTTCTTTTATGCATATTAAGGAATGCTGCATACTAAAGGCCCTTTTACACTAAAACGAATTGAGGGAACGTACCGTGAACGAATTGCAAAAAATAACAAAGCTCGAATACGCACAAATACGCTCAAAAGCCCGACGAATATGTTCATCGGAGCTAAACATCACGAACTGAAAACAAATTTGTAACGACACCAGAACGAGTTCATAACGTATGAATAACTACATATTAACGAACCAGAGCGAATGCGAAACGAATATCAACGAATGTCAACGATCTCTCAACGAACGTCAAACGTGTTTTACGTGCTCCATGCGTGCGCTCTGCGTTTGGTGTGCGTATTCGAACCGATCACGTAACTTACAGGTATATGTACTAGAAGATGGCCAAGAGACGCACGCAAAAGAAATTCTCCGGGGCAGAGGCAGGGGAAAAAAGGCAGAGTCCCCATCGCCTCCACCCGTAGCTCCACCACATAATGAAATAAACACACCTCAGGACTCGCAAAAATCTCGATCAAGGTTTCCTTCACCACCAGCCACCACCAGCAGAATTGTTGGTGCTTCATCCCATGCCTCAATTGCCTGCCTCACCCCATGCCTAAATTGCCTCCAATATAGGTATGCAATGCACTTTCTGTTAGGATGCTATCGTGCTGTAGCACTGCCAGAATATACTGGCGCCGTAGTCTCGCTGCACACTCTATACTCGTTACTGTTCGAGCTACTAACCAGAACTGTTGAAGTGGCGCTGAAGTATGTTTGTATGTACTCAAATAGGTAGGTCAACAAGCCTATGTACAAAAAACGCAAGTCAAGCGCTACCTATACGGTACTCGTAAGTTAAAGCACGCCAAGCATGGAACTTAAACGTTTGGAAGTCGCAGCAGCAACGGTAATGATAGGTTGACGCTTCGTAATCATACGTTGCTAATACGTGAGAAGTTCGTTAAAGAAGTGACCACAATTTGGTTGGACGAATGCCACCGTAGAGGTAACGAACCGTTGTCTTACTTCGGACGAACAAACCGTTCGAACTGCGTTCATCGAACGAACCCGCTGCGTATGGGCTGTTCGTTGGCATACGTCGAGAAATTTTGTGCATGCACAACATTTTCGACGAACTGAGCGAACAACAACGTACGCGAACGTACGCGAACGAACTTAAAACGAACTTAAAGCGCGATGAGCTAACAAACTTCAGCGTATGCCAACGTATGTCAGCGAATGCGAAAATATCTCCGTACGCTGGCATACGCTGGGCCATTTCGTTATAGTGTAAAGGCCCCTTTAGGAATGCTAAGGGTAACGGGTACACACAAAAACAGTATAGTAACAGTGTAAACTTGCACAGATGGTTGGTCACTTAAAGTTGTGGTCTTTCTTATACCATTTTCACCAGATACTGACGAAGTGATGAAGAGCTCAAGGTTTACCTCCGCAAAACGGTAAGAAAATGTCAAAATTCTTCACTGAACTGTTTGGTAACGTCTGACAGGACCGATCTTTGCTCAAAATGTAATGGAATAAAATTCTCAAACCGTCTCAGTTAAATAATAGTTTTGACTAAAATGGTCTGCTTTGAAATAATCTGCATCAATGGGAATTACTTTTAAGCCAAATTTCATTTCTCGGGCGGTAGAAATAAATAACAAGTAATAAAATTGAATTAAATGGCAATTAAAATTTTCTGATATAAAGTAACGCTTGTCTTGCTAGTTTCAACAAGTTTAAGTTTTACGATGCTTTTCAGTCTTGTCATATCGTCCTCGAAGACCGTTTCATAATAGGAACTTCCGGTTTACCTGCGGAGCTGTGCGGAGCTAGAGTTTCCGCTTTGTCTTTGATGGAAAAGTTCGTATAAAGTAAAGCACACTGCGAAGCAAATAAAATCAGTGGTACCATTATTTGTCCATGCTTTGAAGTAAATGTAATTAGGAAAACATGTCCACTCTTATGAGAGGACAAGAAACACACGAAGTGCAAGCTCCTTTTTACCGTTTACGCGACTTCGTGAACTAAGAACAGAGTATAATTACCATATGACCATCCTGAACATCGTCATGATTAGGTATACTTTAGAATTGAAAGTTTACTTTTCAAAGCTCAACAATGGAGTATGCTTCCACATCTTGGGATCCATACAAGACAGAAGATGTCAACTGCCTTGACAAAGTCCAGCGTCGTGCAGCACGCTATGCTTGCAACAACTACACAGAGCGGACCCCAGGATGTGTCACAGCAATGGTTAAATCACTAGGCTGGGAATCACTTCAAGACCGCCGGAAGATGCAACGTCTAACCATGCTCTTCAAGATTAAGCATAATTTGGTCGAGATCCCGGAGTCAGAATCCATTGTCCGGTCAAACGACAGCAGAACACGAGGGTCACAGAGGCTTTTCGTCCCATTTACTAACGTAACAGTGTACAAGATGTCGTTTTTCCCTAGGACTATTCAGGACTGGAACAAACTACCATCTGCAATTACAGACATGCAGAAGATTGAGGCCTTCAAGACTGCTCTCCATGCCTCGATAGCAGTCCAGCCTCCGTCCACAGCGTAACAAGCCACGGGTGTATATAGTTATAACATGTAAATACTGGAACTTTTTACTGTACATACTCTTGAGAGGTGACTGTCTTGTCCTAACCTCACCGTGGTCAAAGTTACATTCCAGTATTGGATTTCTGACCTGTATCCGGAAGATGAAGATGAGTGATGAAGCTAGTAAGAGGAGCTAAAGTTTCATGAAGCGTGCGCTAAATGAATAATTTTAGCGGGCGAAAAGACTGGGTAACTCGTATTTGTTTGCATAAAAAAAATCACATACCACATCAAAAAGTTAAACGGATTCGCTTCACTGTTTGTTATGAAAACTTTATTGATAATTTTATCATTTTATCATTACAACATGAGGCGGGACAAAATTTTTTTAGCGCAAATTAAACATAACTTTTAAAATACTTTTCTGACCTACACCTCCTCTTCCGAAATCATTCAAATAGTATTGCATTTCACCTCCGACGACTTAAACAATTCCGACAGGAAATAATACGGTCTTTATACAGTAATGGCCAAACCAACGATGAGACAGAGCGGTTTAGACACTCTGCAACTTGTTTCGGTTGCACACCGTCCATAATATTTCCAGAAGTTGCGGACGTAGGCCTAAATAACATCGACAGACGTGCTTTTTTTATATTTATTTTTCTTCTTCTTTAAGCAGACAGACCACACACCTGTACCGTCACTAAATTGCTGACATGCTCCCAATGTAATTGAAACTAGCATTTAACACCAATAAAATCACCCCGCTATAATCAAGTCACGCCTCACTCGCCATCAGAAATGGTACTGTACCAATACGGGCATACAGTAACTGCTCAAACTCATTTCTTTCTTTTCTTTATATTTTTTTTTTAAATTTATTCCTGCAAACTAGTTCATATTGCCAAAATGAGTACCTGTCAAGAAAGGTAAGATAAAGATGTATTGAGAACCAGGATTAAGGTGAATGGGTACACTTTCAGGAGAAGCAACTCTACCTTCTTTTTTTTTCGCCTCCCTTTTCAATTGAGGTCAACTCTTAAAGGAAAGAATTTGCTCCATTAGGAGCAAATGCTTCTCTTCAAGAGTAGACCCCATTTTGGATGGGCTATGTTGTCCGGGGAAGCAAAAGGACGACTCAAAAGTTGTTCCCCTTTGTAAAAACGATGGCATAACGTGGAGGTATACCCATACACTTAATCAAATCATACTCAGACCAGCTTTTGTACGTAATCATTCTGTTATAGCATGTAGAGTCACAAACAAGAAGATATCACGTAGAAACATATCTACAACAGGGTGTGGTTGAGAGTTATCACCATCAGCAACCCTGTACATCCAAAATTAACAAGTCCATACGTTCAAAAATACCATTGTAAACTTTTGACCAGTTACTGTAATTTAAATCAGAATTTCGGTAAACTGTAAAGATAAATTAAAACTAAAAAGATGTCATTTTAATTCAAACCAGTTTCAAAGGAAGATTAAGAGTTCACACATCTTTAACAAACGAAATAACCACTTTGACAAGTTTTAAATAAAGATAAGAATTTGTTAGCATCTCAGCTTACAAAAGCCATATGTATAAAATAGAAATCGATTTCAGTTTTAAATGCTGCTCTAAAGTTATATTTGACGAAATAAAGCTAGCATTTCTTCGGTTTTGTTGGATTTTATATATGTAGCTTTACAAAGTAGAAGGTACGCTAAATTAGTTTGAATAAAAAACAAAATTACAGAAATGCCATTTGTAACCCAAATTTTTTAGGATATTCATAAAAGTAAATACAAAAAAAATTAATTCAAGATTGTGAACATTAAGCCATGCTTCCGTGGAAATGTCATAAAAATAGAGAAAATGCCAGAGTTCCCGATTTATAAGAATTCAAATCCGATCTATACAATGAATAGTAGCATTGAACAAAAACTCCTGAAATAAAGACACTAATATCTTTTGGGTTACTACACATCTGGTTATTTATGTTTTCAATAATGTTAGGAAACGAAAAAGAACTGTTACGAAACGAAAGAGTCAAAGTTACCAAACGACCTGGTTATCAGGTCGTTTGGTAGCTACAATTTTTTTCGTTTCGAAACAGCTCTTTTTCGTTTCATAACAGCCCTTGTATGTACAATTTCTCTGCCGAGGGGGTCTGGTTCCCAGCAATAGCATATCTTACCTGTACAGACAAAGGTGTGAAAATTTATTCAACCAATCAGTGGACCATGCAGAATTACCAGTTTTAATAATTTCATTGGCTGACTGGAGGTGTTGACACTATGTGATGAAGAGACAGAAAGACACTGTGTTCAGTTCAGTTCAATTCTCCTATCGACGTTCCCCAAGTGGCTCAACGGTACGCAACCATAGTTGCACACACTTGGCGCCGTGTGTCCGTCCAAGAATGACACTGTGGAAGTTAATCCTCCACTCCTGTCTTTAACCAGGGGTGATATAAAGATGTTGGAGCCACAGTTTGCGGGGACAGCCTTACAGTCATTTCAGAGATTAAAACCTAGGTTTGATTTAAGACAAAGTTTGATGGGAACATGTAGAAACCACTGACATTTCTATAAAATTGACTACCATAAAATTCTAAAAATTGGGACACTTAAAATAATTACCGCAACTGTTCTACAAACTAAAAAGTTGGGATTTACAGTGCAATAATGCGTTAAAAAATGCTGATGGAATGGCGAACAGTGTAGACCCTGATCAGACTGCTCCTGTCTGATTAGGGTCTGCAGTGTTTGCTTATACCTATCTTTTTTGCCATTTTCAAGTAGAAACACTGATCCCAAATTTTTAATCAAAAGGTGTGAAACTAGCGTGAAAGCAACAGCGCAAAATAGCAGTCTTGTTGACAAACCTCGCTATGTAATTAGTGAAAAATTATTAATTCTCACACTTGAAATTAGAAACTTGACACAATTCCAGTAATTAATTACTGTCTTTGTGGAAAAATATCTTGCAATCAGAGCTCAGTGGAAACCCGCAAAAATGCAATGATGGAAAGTACGGTAGATGGTTCACAAACAGAAATACTGACTGATTGGCTGTTTCAGGTCCGGAAAGGTGGCTTTCATTTTCTAATAGTAACCCCCCTCCGGAAATATAGCTATATCGCAGACCCCCCCCCCCCCCACACACACACACACGAAATATGACTATATAGCCAATTTTCCCCCGGGAAGACTTGCGATTTTACATCCTTTTGTCATATCCGGATGATGAATGGGTGAAAATGAAAGGCCGTGTGCAATGGAGCCCCGTTTATGATTGAAAAGATTCCCGCCTCTATCATGGCGGGTATCGAACCCGGGGCCGCTAGATCAGCTGACCACCGCTTAACCTACTGAGCCACCGGGGCTCCTAATTTCCCCCGTGGAAATGTCTTATACATGTATGTGTTTTTGCATAGCCTTCCCATCCCACCCCTCTCCTCCTAAAATGGTGTGTCCCCTGATGATATTGCAAAATTTGCTACCTACCCTGTCATAACAGGCCTGTCTTCCCGAAAAATATCGCCTGAACAGCAATTATATGTCTGTCCGTCTGTCATTTCTTTCTAGGCTCTGGCCTCGTTAAACAAGCACGACTGCACAAACAACTTCATTGGGTGACAACGAGTTGATTGGTTTTTTGGCCCTTTGAGACAGTGTTTCAGTCTATATCTAGCTGTCTCCCACAGGGAGAGAAAGGGAAAAAAGTGATGGTGAAAAAAAATCCATACAACTCCACCCGCATCTATACTGCAAGCGCAGTAGGCCCTTGCCCTACTTTTATCCAAATTAGTAGGACACCCCGGCACTGAAGTTACCCAGCACCTTTGCGGTGGGAATATTCCACAATATAGTAGCCTTCTTTCCGGGGACATGTGGATGGGGTGCGGGAATGGGGAATGTACCCACCTTCGGATGTATTTTGAATAAGCAGTTTTGGTCCTTGCAGCTATTGTTTTGGTGTTGCATGTATTTCTTTTCTTTTATAACCAGGACCCAGTTCAGTTGTTCAAAGCATTGTTAAGAGGTCAGCTGGTTGTTTTAGGACTTTATAACCAAATACAGACATTTTTGTCGAAAAAATCTGAGCTTTTGAAGGCAAAAGCTTCTCACACTTTTCAACAAAAAATATTACCGTATGTTAACATTTGAAATTTTAATGAAACTTAACAATGTAGCTAGTTTTGAACAACCAGACCCAGGTGATTAAAATGGTGAAAGTCTAGTCATATTCATATTTTTTGATTAAAACTAATAAAAGTTATTTAATAAATCTATTATGCCTGTGTCACTATCAGATATTGTAGACATGTATATTGAAAATCACCAAAAAATTCCACTGCCACGCACAAGTATGTTATGTTTTTCAATAGACCTGTATTTCATGAATACAGATACTGGTCCTGAATGTGTATGGAAAGCACCTCCTTGTTTTCAACACATTTGCAAGTTCCCATTTGCCTTCCTTGACAATGTAGCCCTTTCAAAATGTGGTCAACCTTTTAAAGGAAGCGAATTTGCTCCATGAGGAGCAATACTTTTGAAAGATGCAGATGGATGTATGGATGTTCCTTTAGGAGCAGTTTGAACTGGGTCTGCACAGTAACCATTGTTTGCTCTAACCAATCTATCCTGCTGTATACAATTTTTACAGTGTACTGACAAAATACTGGGAATGAAATAAAAGAGAACACAAAAGTCATCTCAAAATGTTCTATTTTCCTCATGGTCGAACATGAACACGTAAAACTTGGGACACAATGATGAAATGTACCACAACATTATGTGGCCCCTAGCTCACACATTACAGCAAGATTAAAACAAGATACACTTGAACAGATGATTGAATGGATGATTTGGGGTTTCTCACCCTGTTAACAATATTTCAGTCATTTCAAGCAAATGTGGAAATGGGTGACTGATGATGAGATGAAACAATCTTGACACAGGGTATAATCGATTCCGCTAATTTTTGCTTCCTGCAGAGACTGTACATCATATTTGACTTCCGCCGAGACTGTCCGCAAACTCTTGCTTCCTGCCGAGACTTCTGTACATGATAAATGGCTTCCTGCAGAGGCTCTCCCAAGGAAGCAGAGTCACGCGGACAGTCTCGGCAGGAAGCAGAATCACGCGGACAGTAGTCTCTGCAGGAAGCAAGAGTCCGCGGACAGTCTCGGCGGAAGCCAAATATGATGTACAGTCTCTGCAGGAAGCGAAAATTGGCGGAATCGATTATACCCTGTGCTTAAGGCTTGAGATGAACCATAATATTAGCCTCAAATCTGTATCTTGTGAATTTAGGTGAATCTTTACACTATCAGGGGAAGCCACTCTTCCACTTTCATTTTTGCCTCCCTTCTCAATAGAGGTCAACTCTTTAAGGAAAGAATTTGCTCCTGTAGGAGCGTAGGAGCAAATTCTTTCCTTTAAGAGTAAACCCCTTTTCAGAAAGGTTTTGTTGTCAGTTGACACCTTTTGGAAAGGGTCTTATTGTCCAGGGATGCCAACAGTAAGTCTCAAAAGTTCTTCCCCTTCGAACAACGGTGGAAAAAACAGCAGTGTATCTATACCTCCTGGGCATTAACCCTAGCCCAACACATCCGAAGCCCACTGGAACAGATCTGCCAACATATTCAAGTTTTCAGATACACTAAACCATCTCTGTAATGCTAGAAGCTGAAAATGATATAAACAAAATGGTACAGATTCTATTAGACCAAGTGTAAACTGTCATTAAATGGGACTATTTGGTGTAAAAACCTGTTGTAAAGAGCCACTAGACCCGCCTTGACAAGAAGCATACGTAAACAAAGTTCCTAAATGCACTGCAAAGCAACCCAGCTGGGAACTTTGTACAACAAATTCATGTCATATGCACTTTTAGGAAACTGTCCACTGGAGCTCCGTTGCAGCTGTCATTTCCCATCAAGAATGTATATGAGCTGAGACATGACAAAACCAATTACGTGGCATGTGTGCCCAGGAAGACTTGGATGAACCAGGGGCCGTATTTATAAAACAACTTAAGTCGTTGCTATGCTGTTGCTAGGGCTGAATTTCTATCAAGGAGATTCCCTACAACTATGAAATTTGGTCTGGAGGAACAGTCTTTGTAAGACTGTTCCTCCAGAGCAAATTTCATAGTTGTAGGGAATCTCCTTCAAAGAAATATAGCCTTAGCAACAGCACAGCAACGACTTAAGTCGTTTTATGAATACGGCCCCTGGGCATCTGCCCAGTCTTCAATATTGGCATTGAGGTAGCTTAAGACTCTTAGCTACCCTTAAAGCGCATAGCGAAGACTGATCAGACTGGGCGAATGCCCATGCTGAGATGCCTCTTCGCTGGGGGCAAATGCCATTTTGATAGTTTTGTCATGTCGCGGCTAATATATCATAAACAAACAAAGCAATTTAAAGCAACATGTAATAGCAAACCAGAGCTCTAGATAAGAGGGTGTATTTGGTGATAATTAGGGATAATTTTTGTTAATTCTGCATATAAACATATGTTGTGACCCCTCATCTGAACCGTCTCGACGAGACGGTTCAGATGAGGGGTCACAACATATGGTTTCGATGAGAAATAAGAAAAATTATCCTTAATTATCATCAAATACGCCTCTAGAGCTCTGAGCAAACTAAACAATGCTTTCAAAACTTCTTTGAATATCCCCAGCAGACTCATAACCTTGTCACAATTTACACCTTATCAATGTCTATGTAATGTTATGAAACTGCATGAATTCTGATAAAACTTTGTTTCCAAATTGTGTGCTCAATGAAAATATTGCTCACAAATTCCGAAATAATTAAAATGTGTGTGTACAAATCAATCTTTTCCCAGCATTTTTCACAGGGAAATGAATTTTGTGATTTCCTGTTTTCTTCCCTGGTTGACATGGCCCTCAAAAATGGGGTCTGCTTTTAAAGTTGACCCCTATTGAGGCAAAATTGAAAATGCCAGAGTTGTCTCCTCTGAAAGTATACTTATTCACCTTTAAAATGTAGCATTTTTTCATTTTGTTAAGTAACGGTACATTTGACAATGTCACATAAAACATTTCACAATTCTAGAGAACAATGTTTTTTGTTTTTTTGACAAATTCAAGACAATCTTTTTCTATTTTCATCACAAAAACATTTGTTGCCCCTCAACATAAGTTGGCGAGGCCGTTACAATGAGGCGCCACAATCAAAAGTGACCCTACATACATGCATGTAAATCAATTTTCCCTTCCAAAACAATCCAAAAATCAATCTGTCTGATCTTGATTTTTGGGGTTGTTCTGAAGGAGAAAACCCTGTCTTGTAACCAAAAAATACAGTATGTTTTTATGAATAATTACTAAAACTTATCACATAACCCTTAAAACTCCTCCTTACAAGCAGCCTTGAATGATAATGAACCCAAAATGATGATGACCACTTGCTGGAGATCTAGGTAAGATTTGGGGTAAAAAAAAAAATTGGGCAGTTGTATTGTTGCAAAAACCAAGAAGTATCCTACGTGGCATCTCATTAAATTTTTTTCTTCCTACTGCACCTAAAGAAGCCCAAAATTTAATAACTCCCCGTAAAGTGTGCAAATCTAATAGGATTATACATAATGCCTTTTTGTGCCGAGACATGAAAATATCAAGTTCCTTAACCTCAGACTTTGATATCTGTTAGCTAATGACAGTGCAATGCAAATAATGTCAACCAGAGGACCATTGGTCCTGTAGCTCACCTGAGTCCATTCATCCTTAGCACTCAAGAGTAAGAAACACTGAAGTAAGTTGTACAATTCGGCCTAGTTTCAACTTTGACTGAGTTGTTATGCTTGTCCTAGTAAATATTAGCAAGTTTGATGAAGTTACAATAAAAAAAAAACATGTTTGTAAAACTTTTTGCCTAAATATTGCAGTAACACAGAAATAAATGCCAATTTGCACTTTTCCCAATACAAGTCTATGGAAACTTTAAAATGTAATGAAACCATGTGGGCAACAATAATAAAAACAATATTTACGTGGTGGCTAATGTCATGAACATGCATGCAAAGAATCAGCTTTATCCCCCTATATGGTTTTTTTGGAGGAAAAGATTTTTGAATATTTTTTTCAAAAATATTTCCTTAATATTGCCATGGCAACAAATCAAATTCGGCAATTTGGACAAAATTAATAGGAATCATTGAGGACTACTCAAGCAACATTTCTGTAGATAAAAAATCCTAAAATAACTGCAGGGAGATAGCAAAAACTGCAGCTTTCCATTTTTCCCATTATATTTCAATGGAAACTATAAGTTGTCATACCAACCTATCCGCTAAAGCAATTGCCATATAAAAATGTAATTCTATAGAGGCCTGTACAAAGATCCGTTCTGTAAAGTTTGAGCTTTATCGGCCACATAGTTTCTGCAAAAATGATTTTTTTTTTTTTTTTTCTATTTTTAACCATTCGGTTGCAATGGCAATCAGTCAAATTGTGCAATTTATATAAATTTCATGTGGTTGATAGAGGACTACTCAAGGAATATTTCTGTAAAAGTTTTGTCAAAATATCTGCAGTCACATAGCAATAAAAGCAAATTTTCAATTTTCCCATTATAAGTCAATGGCAACTTTAAGTTGCCATAGCAACCAAACTACTGGAGCAATTGCCAAGAAAAACAGTATTTTTATAGACAGTAGTACCTAGATCCTTTCTGTGAAGTTTGAGCTTTATTGGTTGTATAGTTTCTGAGGAGATGATTTTTGAATATATTTTCTATTTTTAACCATTCGGTTGCCATGGCAACCAACCTAATTGTGCAATTTACATAAATTTCATGTGGTTGATAGAGGACTACTCAAGGAACATTTCTGTAAAAGTTTTGTCAAAATATCTGCAGTCACATAGCAATAAATGCAAATTTTCAATTTTCCCATTATAAGTCAATGGCAACTTTAAGTTGCCATAGCAATCAAACTGCTGGAGCAATTGTCAAGAAAAACAGTATTTTTATAGACGGTTGTACCTATATCCTTTCTGTGAAGTTTGAGCTTTATTGGTTGTATAGTTTCTGAGGAGATGATTTTTGAATATCTTTTCTATTTTTAACCTTTCGGTTGCCATAGCAACCAGACTAATTGTGCAATTTACATAAATTTCATGTGGTTGATAGAGGACTACTCAAGAAACATTTCTGAAAAAATTTTGTCAAAATATCTGCAGTGACATAGCAATAAATGCAAATTTTCAATTTTTCCCATACAAGTCAATGGAAACTTTAAGTTGCCATAGCAACTAAAGTTCTGAAGCGATTTGGATAAAAAACAGTATTATTGGTTCCCCCTGCCTATAGATGCTATATATGAAATTTGGTAACAATGGGCCTTGTAGTTTCAGAGGAGATGTCGTTTGAAAATATTGACGGACGACGGACGGACGACGGACGACGGATGCCTGCCTATACTATAAGCTCACCTGTGAGCCTTCGGCTCAGGTGAGCTAAAAATGATGAAATTGAAAAAGGTAATGAAAATGCTGATGAAAATATACAGTGCGTAAATGATTACTGATGACATTACGTTTGTACTTGAAACAATTTCTGAGCTTTTACTTTTAAAGCAGTCGTAACTTCTTCTGACAAGTGTAGACAGATCAACTATTGTTGTTCAACTATTGTTGTTGTAGTGTTATTGTTTAACGTCCATGGTAAACAGCTACAGTCATGTCGGGACGGTCAGTCAACCTAACCACACTATTCCTGGGCAGGCTTAGAACTCCTAAGTGCACTTACTTTCACAGTGCTCCAGATAAGAAGGGGTAACAGGGATAATTCAAGGATAATTTTTCTTATTTCTCAACGAAAACATATGTTGTGACCCCTCATTAGAACCGTCTCGATGAGACGGTTCTAATGATGGTTCACAAAATATGTTTTTGTGGAGAAATATGGATAATTATCCCAAAATTATCTCTGTTACCCAGTCTTATCTGGAGCACTGCTTTCACCAGTAACTATAAAACACTTATCTGCCAATAACTTGGCTGTAGATAAAAAGCACCAAAACATTTGTCTGCCAATATTTAGGGCTTAATACCAAATGTATTTGTTAGAAGATTATCTTTCAAAAATTATCACAAATATGTAAATCAGTCTTGTATCATTCATCTATAAAATGGGGTTTTCTCTTCCAAAACAATCCCAATTATCTAGATCTACACATTCTGGAAAGTGTTTTGATTGAGAAATACAAACTATCTTTGCACTTCAAAGCGCCAAAAATTAAAATACATGTAGTTGAATTTGTATACAGCATAGATCCAGATGTGACGGCTTATAATGAGCCACCTCATCTGGATCTACACTGTTTGTCCTCTGGTCTTTACGTTTTCAAAATGATGTACCATGGACAAATCTTTTTTTATTGAAATTTAGCAGAAATTTTGGCCCTTTATAGATTAGAAGTAATATCGGCAAAATAGATTCCTTATCCCAAATCCTGATTTTACCTTTGCAAGAGATCTCTTTTAATTTATTTTGTCAAAAGGAATAGTCACTAGTCCTACTGAGAAGGCAGAAAACGTCAGTAAGTTAATACGAGCCATGACACGACGAACTCAACAAGGCAGTGCACCCAGTGTAGAATCAGATAAGCCTGGGCATCTGTCCAGTCTGATCAGAGTCTTCACTGATGGCATAGAGGTAGCTGCGACCCTTAGCTACCCTCTAAGTGACAGCAAAGACTGATCAGACTAAGCAGATGCCCAGGCTGATCTGAGTCTTTGCACAGTGCGCATGCCATTTTGTTGCTTTTGTTGTGTCATGGCTCAGTTATAGTCCTTAAACATGCACAAAACACATACAACAGAACATACAGTAAAACAACTATTGACAGTAAATGAAATTATATACATATGAAATATAAAAGGATTTGCATTCCACCAAAAACTGGTATGCAGTAAAAACAGCACATATCCGTCTCTTAAAATCTACTACTCTAGTTTCCAAAATATTCCAACTGGTCAACCTAGATTTGCTTCTAAGAAATTACATTTATGCATCTTTACCTACACAATGATCAACTCCCTCATGCTTGCAGCTTGAAGACTATCTCCCCATACCCACACATACAGCACTTTTCAAATAACGCTTAATGCCACAGAATGCATATTCTAATGCACTTACAAATATAATGCCACGTCTGATTGGATAACGTCAAAAATTTGCGACAGTATATTCTGCGATATACTGTCGCAAACCCGTCGTCACTATAAAACGTCGCTTCTCATTGGCTGACGTTTGGTTTTAAGCTGCTGAAAGCGCTTGCAATGGGTGCAAAGAAGTACACTTTGAAAGGTGAAAATGTGCATTAGAATGGGGATAACTATATTGAAAATTGTCATTTGGGGAGGTAAATCGTCAGTTTTATGATCGCAAATTTCGTTTTACGGCTCCGCTGGCGCGTCGCCGTAAAACGAAATTTCCGACCATAAAACCGACGATTTCCCTCCCCAAATGACAATTTTGAATACAGTTATCCCCTAACTAATATTCACTACTGAACTGTATGACATACATGTAAATGACTCTGAAAACAAAAACCCATTCAGCCGAAGCAAACCATTCAGACATTTCAAACATTTTAGCAAAAACCTTGGGAATGGAAACAAGATTTTTTCCTCATTCCAATGCAAAACATTCATTGTATGACTTCGCTGTTAATTAGTGGCTAAAATCATATGCCTACACTTTACATAACACTTTGTTACTGGCACCTAACATCATGATGCTGTTCATGACAGTGTTATGTTTTCTACTGAAACCACCGGGTTTCTGCGGGATTAATTATGTCAAGTTTTAAGGCAATGAAATCTAATATGATAATCAGATACATACACTCATGGTCTTTTCATATGAAAATATATGAAACTCGCCAAAGGTTCGTTTCATAAATTTTATATGAAATGACCACTTGTGTAAGATCCTCTATAAATCTGATCTCATGACCCTTTACGTATGTTCTTCTTGTAGAGAAGTGGGATATAATAGCAAACATTTTACAAACAAAATTTCGGTATATCAAGATCTCTGCAAAATTTATGAAAAGCTATTTACAGGCATGAGATCTTGAATTTTACATGCAAACATAAATGCTGCCATTCTAACGAACAGTGACTAAATTTGACTTGTCATAAAAAAAGATACCTAATGGCACATGATCAGTCTGTGCAGATGCAAGCCTGACTTGAATTAGGGTTCTTCTCATAAAATTTGTTCATGTAAAAGCAAGGTAAGCTACCACACAGCATATATATGCTGTGTGGTAGCTTACCTTGCTCTTACATGAACAAATTTTTTCCTATGAGAGCTGACATCCAGAGAGATAGGAGGCAAAAATGAAAATGGCAGAATTGTCTCCCCTACAAGTACACCTTAGAAAGGTTTAAAAATCACAATGATCTACAACCATTGTCAACACAAAAACATACACTTTCTTCCAAATATGGAGAAAATAAGTCTCTCTATCCAAGATCCTAAAATATCCTGTAATCCCCAACATATATTTGAAAACATGTAACAACTGCATACACTGTATTTCTTCTAATAAATGCCCCCTCTCCAATAAACCCATGTCACTTTTTTCTGTGAAAGAGTGGCCAAACATTCTCTGAAACTTAGCAGAGCTCTAGATAAGAGAGAGTATCTGATGATAATTAAGGATAATTTTTCTTATTTCTCATTCAAACCAGGGGCCTGGTTCACAACGAATCGTACGATTGAAATTCGTCGTAAGATGATCGTACGAGAATCTTACGACCAAAAATCGCTTTCATGAAAAAAATCTCGGTTTCACTATTGTCCTCGTAGAACTCAATTTACGATCAAATCTACGATACCTAAAGGGCAGTCGTAAATTTCACTTTTTCTCCTCTTTCATCGCACAACATACTCATACTCATCTTTTGAATAGATTACATTTATCTACTGTCTTTCTGAAAAGCATATACCAAGTTTTGAGCAAATCAGCCAATTAACAAAATTCCAAATTTATGATAAATCACCTAAGGGTGATTTTGAGTGAAGTTTTTCCTGTACGATTATCGTACGATTGTCGTGCGATTCTTGCGGGATAATTTACCTGCAATGTATTAGAGACTATTCTCAAAATCATTACGGCAGCATTTGTTCTTATAGAGAGAAATTATCTTACAAGAAAATGGGAGGTTTTAGGACTGTTTGAACCCCTAATTAGGTGATCTCTGATCTGAGGAGACTGCATGTTTGTGTTCAACGGTATGGCACGCCAAATGCACAATAAACCTTTAAACTAGGTTTAAGAAATTTTACCCTAAGTTGAGCTTCAAACCTTGGTTTCAGTTCAGTCATAGGTTTCAAATCTGATTTCAATACCCGGATTTGTAAAAACGATTATAGAAAATTTCAATTTTCAAAAATTAGTTTTGAAGTTAAAACAAAGGATTGAAAACTTAACACCTAAAATTGAGAATGCGAAATTTGGCTTGCTATACTATACAAGCGAATACAAGGTTCTGCAGTGCAAGTCTGAAAGAGCTGATACAATCACAGACAGCATTTGGCAAAATAAAAAGACCCGAGTTTAATTCCTCGGAACTTCTTTCTCAAAACTGTATTTCGAAAATCGAGGAAGGGCATGGCAAGCCAATGCACAATGAATTTCAAAACCCTGAGTTTCAGCCTTGTTTTTAGAGGTTCAGTCCTAGGTTTTGGATCTCCAATCCCCACTTTTGTAAAATGAATTTATATAGGAATTTTGTTTTCATATCTTAGAAGTAAAGGGTGTCACTATGTAGTGACACCCTTTACTACTTATCTTGGTTTTGAAGATCTGCAACTAAGGATAAAAAACTTTAAACCTTGGACTGAAAACTTCCCAGGTGCGATCCTTCGTGTCTTTGGTTAGGAGTCGTCCATGTTTACTTAGAAGCCACCGGTAGCTCAGTGGTTTAAGCGCTGGCCTGCTGATCAAACGGTCCTGAGGTCGTTTCCGGAGGCGGAAATCGTTTCAATCGTAAACAGGGTTCCATTGCACATAACCTTTCATTATTACCCTTCCACCGTCCTGATACGACTGAAATGCTGTTGAAACGGACGTAAAATCGCAAGGCGTCCATCCATCCATCTTCCTTACTTCAGTGAGAATGGCGTTAACCTCATTAGGTCCTGTTGACCTTTTTCTTTGACATGATTGCGTTGTTTTACAAATCGCTACTTTTTGTGTTTATAAAACCCAATACACATCTGTCAAAGCTAATACACATCATGTCTGCGATCCATCGTATAACTAAAATCCTACGAGAATCGTACTATCTGTCGTACGATGTTTTTATGAAACGATCGTGCGAGAATCGTGCGATTTTCGTACGACCAAACGTACGATTATCGCACGATTCATCGTATGGTAAATTTTTGTGAAACAGGCCCCATATGTTGTGACCCCTCATCTGAACCGTCTCAACAGGTGATGGGTTACAACATATGTTTTTATGCAGAATTAACAAAAATTATCTTTAATTATCAACAAATACTCCCTCTTATCTAGAGCTCTGCCCCACTTCAGTTTTTCTGTTAAAGAGTGACCACATTCACTGAAACCGGCTTTACACCACCGAAATCTGTCATTTATTGCCAATATTTTTCCAAAATGTCATTTTTAGAACTTGTGAATTACAACGCACCTGGGGTTATCTATTAGAGGAAATACGGTACATAAGGCAATTAAAACAAGGTCTACTGATATACAAAAATGCTTGACGAAACTTGCCTTTCTCCATCACACAAAAACTTTTTCATGTAAAACGTTAACATTTGTGGATGCCAACGCCAAGACTAATTCAACAACTTTTCACATACTTTTGTACAAACAAGCTCAAAAATCGCTGTTTTTCATAAAATTGCTGTTAGCATACATAATTTCAAATTACAGTTTAAAGCATCGGCGGAGATCCTTGTCAGGCCATGACTGATCTGGGTCTTCAGCCACTGAATGACATTTCCACTGGCTCCAAGCCCAAAGAATATTTTTCTCTTGAGACAGTCTGGTTACAATTTCAGACTTAATTAGAATATTACCTGAATTTCAAACTGTTATCCCCAGCAAACTGTATTCCTCTGGGGAGTACAGTTTGAAATTCGTTTTTCTTATCCTTCACACACTGAGATAAACTTGCTTATGAACATCTGAACTATATTTAATCTTCTAGATCTTCTCTTGTAACTGAACACACCAAGAAAACAAATACTGGCTAAACATCTCAGCTCATACATAGGCATAGGTTTAAAATGCATCAGCTTCCAAATCAAACCTGACCCCAAGGTTATAAAACTCTTTTCATGCTCAACTCAGCTGAGCATTAAATTTTCTCTGCTTATGAATATGAAAATGCCAACATTAGTTGCTGAGCATGAAATTTTCTCTGCTTATGAATATGAAAATAGTTGCTGAGCATGAAATTTTCTCTGCTTATGAATATGAAAATGCCAATGTTGGCATTTTCATATTCATAAGCAGAGAAAAATTCATACTCAGCTAAACTGAGGAAGAAAACAGCTGTGCTTATTAGTAGTAATTTTCATGTTCAGCTGAGTTGAGCAAGAAAAAAAGTTTTATAACCTTGGGGCCAGTTCATGTTTGGCAACACTCACTTGCCTAGACACCCTATATACATGTCCATCTGTCCAATATTCATCAAATTATTGCATGAAAGAACTATGTTCTTTCTCTGAAACAATCATCTTTCACAATTTTTTTCCATCAAAGTAACCATCAAGGGTAAATCTGTTGCTAAGTAGTTTTGTTGCTAGGTAACTTAAGGTCAAGGTCACTGGTTGCCTTCTCCTGTTGGTTTAGCACTACTAGCTTGTAGACAGGCATGGAGGAATTCATCGACTTGTTCACCATCACAGTCAGGGTCTATACTAAACTCCTGTAATGTATTTAAAATCAATATTTAAAATCATAACAATTTCTTTACTAGACTGGTGAAAAAAAAAAATCATGACATTATTGTGTGACATACAATAATGTCATGATTTTTTTTCTGCATGAATCTACTATATTCAAGAGAAATGTACATCACCACAATGCATTTCTGTAATGGACAATTTGGACAAATTTCTTTTTTTCTCTTGGGCTCTAACAACTACAGTAACATCTGCCTTTAGTAAGCACACAAGAAGACCAAAACTTTCTTGCTTACGACAGGTGCTTGCTAAACAGAAGTCAGCTGAAACAAGTGCTCCTTCCAGATACAATCTTTTGGCCTCTAAAGACAGGTTTTTGGCTTAACTGAACAGTCTTTAATAAAGAGTTGACTACATTTACAAACAGTGAGGATAATGATCACATTGCTACATATACATGTAGTAAATTTTGGTTCATTTATAAATGCCTTTGAACAGGTTTTCTCAAAATTTATAAATGTCTTAGGACAAGTTTTTTTCAAAATTTATAAATGCCTTTGGACAATTTTTCTCAAAATTTATAAATGTCTTTGGACATGTTTTCTCAAAATTTATAAATACCTTTGAACAAGATTTTTCAATATTTATAAATGCCTTTCTCAAAATTTATAAATGCCTTTGAACAATATTTCTCAAAATTTATAAATGCCTTTGGACAGGTTTTCTCAAAATTTATAAATGTCCTTGGTTATGTTTTGTCAAAATTTATAAATGACTTTGGACAGATTTTCTGTAAATTTATAACTTTGGGCAGGTTTTGCCTATGAACAGGTCTTACCATTGAACAGGTTTCTCTCAAAATTTAATGCCTTTGAACAGGTTTTATCAAAATTTATAAATGCCTCTGAACAGGTTTTATCAAAATTTATAAATGCCATTGAATAGGTTTTCTAATAATTCATAAATGCCTTTAAACATGTTTTGTCTTCAGAATGGTTTTCTTAGAATTCAGAAATGTCTTGCACAGGTTTTTCAGACTCTGAATTTCTCAGAACACATTTGTCAACATGCTTCTCGAAATAACTGTGTTTTACTACTGTTTGTATCGCCAACAGCAATTAAACATCCGAAAAATTTCACAATTTCCTACTACAAAGTAATTCACGTAACCGACAAAGAAGCCTCGCTGACTCTAATTTTCTAGACATACAGAGATTTTCGAGACACAAAAACCGATAAAATTTTCGAATTCATATATTTGTTTCTAATTGCCGCCACTTAAAAGGCAAAATCATCTCTAGAGCTAAGTGAAAGTTAACTACCGATTCATCATTCTACTCCCCAGATACACATTTCGCTGTGCATTTAGGCACAGTACATTAGCAGCACATTTAGACGTGTGAAAACATTTTACTCGAGTACCGTAATGACCTTAAAATTTCGGACACGCAAAAGTCGGACAATTATTGTTTGAAAATTCTTAGAAAGTGGTTTTTACACGTTAATGCATCCAAATGATGGTTAGTAAATGGCAAACATTGTAGACCTTGATCAAACTGCTCCACTAGGAGCAGTTTGATCTGGGTCTATAATGTTTGCTCAGACCTGTCAGTCCGAATATTTAGGGTCATTACGGTATCAGCAGGATGGAAATGTAATGGCTCCATGAAGGAAAATGTTAGTCTCATTTGCATGAAATTTTAGAATTAAGTCTCTGCTATCCCGGAAATTACCGTAAAAATTATAAAATTTGGGACACTTAATTGTCCTACAAATACAACAGTTTGGTTTAACAATGCAGTAATAAGTCCAGAAGATGCAGATGGAATGACATTCAGTGTAGACACTTGTAGGAGCAGTCTGATCTGGTTCTGCACTTTGCACTCAGGCCTATCTGTCCGTATATTTAGAATCTGTATGGTAAGTCTCTGCTATTAATATAATTACTCTAAATATTGGCATGGATGGTTTTACGTCCTTTTAGCATTATTTCAGTCATATTAAGCCCATGACAGTATGATTATGAAGAACTCAGTGCGATGAAATGCCATATAGGTTTGGAAAGAATCTCTTGTTCAGTAATCACTCTTACTCTGCCACATGCACTCTTCTCTAAATATTTGCGACATTTTAAGCAGTTACTGAAATTATCCATATCTTTCAACATGCCATTGCTCAATAATCCATATCTTTGAACAATTGATTGATTGATTTGTTGCTTAACCTTCACGGTAAACAGCTAAAGTCAGGTCGGGACGGTCAGTTAACCTAACCACACTCTTCCTGGGCAGGCTTAGACCTCCTAAGCGGTAAACCAGTACTAAGTGAGACCTCCTAAGCGGTTAACCAGTTCTAAGTGCAAATACTTTCGCCAGTAACTGACAGCTGCCATTCTTGAATCAGCGGAAGGAGAAACGAAAGTATGTGGCCAGACCGGGTTTCGAACCCAGGACCTCTGACTTATCTTTGAACAAGCCATTACTATTAAGTAATGCATCAAAACTTATGGTCCACAGTGAATACCTTGATTTGACTGCTATCCAGTTAACCTTGTCTGTTGTTGTTTTTTTTCTTCTTTTTTTTTAACAGGTATCCGCCCAATAGCTTAGGAAATTATGGTAGATTTGAAACAATCCTGATTTCTTTTTTTTATCATAGCTCTTAATTTGTTTCATTTTGGAAGTATGTTTAGGATGATTTAAAGTTTACTGATTTTTCTCATAATTCACAATAATAGTGAAGAAAAATTGAGATTTTAACAATATATACGGCTGCTGGAAGGATGTATATGAAACAGCTTTTAACATTTAACCTGGCAACAGAACCTTGGCATAAAATTGATTTTAGAAATTCTGAAATGGAATAAATTTTGTATCTTTTAACTTTAATCCATAGCTGGTAGATGAAATAAACATTTATTAGTTCTAATGTAATTTACAAAGTTTTGAAAATGGTGAAAACTGGATCAGTGTATCTTGTTAAAAAAAAAATGTCTCCACTCCAACCAAGTGCAGCCTACAAGCTAACATAGAAGCACCGAAATTTATTTCAATAAGAAGGGCTCAATGTTAAAGGATGTTTTACAGCATTTCTATTATAATTTTTGTCCAGTGTCCATGGAAACATATTTATGGTCCCCCATTAGAACTGCCTCAAAGAGGCAGTTCTAATGGGAACCAGAACATATGTTTAAATGGAGAAAGCAAGACAGTTATCTTACAAAGTTTTATCATCAAAATCCTCCCCTTATCTCGAGCCATGAACAAGCTCACCATATGTCATTTAATTCTCGTCACAATATCAGAACAATCATACCACTTTTAGACCATTCCCTTGGGAGATCATTATTGGATCCTAACTAAATGTTCAGTTACTACTGAAAAACTACACAACCCTGATAAAAAGTAATGCTGTTTTTTGGAGGTTGTTCTTTACTTTTTCCGTGAAACCAATCAAATAGTTGATATAGCTGTGACACATTTTGTGATAAAAAATTGTTTAAATTCTTAATTGTAATTATGAACCATAAAAGGCAAGAAGGCTGATTAAAAGTTAAAACTGCAAGTCAATTTTTAGTTTGTTTTTTTTAATGGACATACATAAACTAAATTACAGAAGCATGTTAATAGTTGGGCAGATATGTAACAAATTTTGGCCGAATTGTGCACTTTTTGATAAAAGCATGAAATTTGGTACATAGTTAGATAGGACCAATATATGAATTTTCAGGGTGGATGCCAAGCTGAATTTTGCGTATTTCGGCGGCCATTTTGATTTTTCAAAATGGCGTCTGCCTTATAGGTAAGTTTTATTCTGATCAGAGCCCATTACATTTCATATAGACTTTGAGCAGACAAAAGTCCCTCTGTCGTATGGAGGAACTCTAGATATAGTGTTTGCAGCAGTTCCTATTAAAATTATGTTGCTTTATACCTATAAACCTTCTGACTATGGGTTAAGCCTATACGCTATACGTGTAGATTACATGTTAACTATGAATATTTCAATAGACCCATATAATTTGAATGCAAAAACATTTCGTTTTGTTTCTGTCAGCTTTTTTCCCTGTTTTCCTATCTTCAAATATTGGAATAATTACAGTCTGTTTGATTATTTTATCAGTTTCCACTACTGGAGGTAACGTAAATAACATTGAGTCATCATAGTCCATTATAATACCACTTTTGA
This sequence comes from Ctena decussata, assembly GCA_963989385.1. Taxonomy (NCBI): domain Eukaryota; kingdom Metazoa; phylum Mollusca; class Bivalvia; order Lucinida; family Lucinidae; genus Ctena; species Ctena decussata. The sequence continues at coordinate 60,286,734 of OZ022511.1, forward strand.
ACTTTCTTCATTGTGTCTCAAAAATGACATTCTTGCAGTTCTTAAGAAACTTTGCTTCTTGAGACCTCTAACATTTTAATTGTTGGGTTTAGAGTGTCATGACGTGTGTTTTATACGTTACGCAAAATAGGATACTGCAAACTAATAATGTTTCTAGACATGAAATGTTCTGAAGACAATCACTATTTTCTGGCATTTATTTTGTTACCTAAATCAACCTTTTAATAACGTACTTGCCTAACTACTCAACTGTTTTGCCAGCCTTTTAATGACACTGGCATACATGATATTAAGCATAAAAAATAATCAAAAAAGATAAAAAAAAAAAAAGACATTACTGTAGAGAAAATAAAGCCCTGTCGTTGTAGGCCAGCACTTTTTATGTAGAAATAAAGTCAAGAGATAAACAGTCAACGGTCAGTCTTATACAAAAAGCGCCTCAAAAGCGTTGATTAAGTGGTATAAGAGAGTCTAGTATCACTTGTAATTTACAAAACATACAAGAACATTGTCTTACAGTGTGTATTGAAAAGATATAGCATATTAAGTGCATACAAAAGAAAGACTATTCATAAGAGAAATATAAACAGACGTTTGAAGACTTTGGGAACAGAATGTTAGACTTGGGTTGCAGAGCACATTTACTATAGTTAAGGCTCTACAGGTGGTATACGTTACACTAAAAATGCCATTTATCAACTAAAATCATCACATAAAATCGAAAAATTACTGCATAATGCCAATATACTTTATATTAGTTTTACAACACAACTTTACGTAGTCTATTTTGTAATGCGCCTACCTCTGATGCCTTAAGCAGGACTTTGGGAATAAGATATCAAAAACATGAACTGAAAGCTTATGACACGAGGAGTTGAGTAATAGGCTATGTGGATATTAGAAGTTGGTTTTGATTAATTCTTCCTTTTACGACAATCTTCATTCTATGCCGCAGGTTTTGTTCTATCATTTTCCTAACCTTGTCAACGCTTATATATTCAACATTCTCTTTAGGGGTGCCTAAATATGCGACCTTTAGTTGTTGTTATTGACAAATATTTTATTTTTACAAGTAATAATTATCTACAGTGTTCCAACTGCACAAAATGCAATGACAAATGAAAACAAAAAGACTACGTAATTTATGTTAATAAATATTAATGTTACTACTTAGGGATATAGATGCAAATCTCGGTTCCTCATCTCCTAAATGTACCTTGTAGTGTGACTAGAAATTAAACGAGAACAAACATAACAAGTAATGTACACAACCATTTTATTGGGCATTTTACTAATTAATCACACCTTATAGTAAAACATTATGTATAGGGCAGAAACAAAAAAAAATAAGTTATACGTACACATTTCAAGGACTGACCAAATTAAATGTTATTCTAATTCATCTTTTTACCTTAAAGAGCCTAGTTTGTTGTAATCATTTCGGGAAAGGGGTAGGGGGAGGTGGGGTCGGGGAGTAAATAGTTTATTGATGAAGTCCTGCTGCTAATGAACAGTATCCTCAATACAACATAACAATATCCAAAAATATACTGATCTAATAAATAATATGTTAAAAGTTGTTTCATAGTAACTATGCTGTTGTAATATTTTAGGTGTTGATAATAATGGTACATCGTAATATGCAAAGATGGTGCAGAATTATCTGATCAGGAAAGATTAGGTCTTTTTATTGTGACAGCTACACTTCGTGAACAGACAGATGATAGCAAGCTCTATTTTTCGTGTCTACGCCTAAAGATTTGCACTTTTTTTCGTTTTCCTTACAGTAATATGCAGCAGTATAATTGACGAGAATTTATTACCACTCCGCAGGTACACACTCAACGTGATATTAAACCTAAACCCTGATCAAAATATTTACTTGTCGAATGTGTCATTAAATGGTTATTCTAGTGAAGTTGCTCTAAAACTATGTTTAAAAGAGTCAGAGCGAGAGTATGCCATTCGTAAAGATCTTCGTTTTTCTTGTTGTACTATAGGAAATATTAAAAATACGTATACTACATGTATCTGAATATATCTGGACACTTAAAGCATCGAAAGCCTAGCTGCAGTCTGAGACTGTCTCTTAACAACAGTTTGAAAATCTAATCATATGACACCACTAACAATTATATACAAACTACCATTGTGTCACTCAACGTTACCCCTAAACCTACCTTCATATACATGTTTAAATCATGTAGTTATAGTTAAAACATACAAAGATGGGTTTCCAATATAGTGGCATATGCTTCTGGCTACTTAAGATGAAATACAGATCAAAACGAGGATGCACAATTTACCCTTTACACGTATATCTATTTCTCAATGTCATTCTTCAAAATTGTATGGACTCTTACAAAAACGTTTCGTTCTAAATTTAAGTAATTTTTCAGTGTTGCACTGACAAATTCAAAAGGAGCCAATCAGTTCTCTCTAGTATATGCATAATTTGAAAATAAATAATAGTGTTTGTTCAGTAAAGACCACATTTAACAACCACAATTTCGGTTTATTTAGAAAATTGTTATTTGTTAGTACCTTTGTTACTGTTGTGTACGTTACACATCAAATATGATTATTTTTTATCTTTTAAAACCCTATTTAGCATTGTGCATTAAAATAAAATCAAATACATTGATGGATTAAATCCTGTTTTTGCTTCTTTTATAAATTATGAGTTATGCAAAACGGTTTATTATGTAGATTAAAGCAACAAGAAAACTTTAACAAGTAAAAGAATTGCTATTGTCACCCAGTTAACAAGTTTTATTCACTAGAAAAAGAATTCAGTCTGCAAAACAATGATATTTTGAAAGTTTTTTTCACCAGGTGGTGAGGAATTGTGATTTTTTGTCTTCCATTTCCATACCAACAGACATGTAATTTTCGATTAGTGTCATGTCTACGCCCAGTAGCATAGATCAGAAATGCCGAATAACAGACAAATTTGAGAAAATCATGATGAAAGATCAGCTAAACATGTTCAGAAACACAGAACTGGCCTTTCTAATGATTTCCGATTCTGTTTGCCATTAAATGCAGTTTCAATGGCGGCAATTTTAAAATTCAAGATGGCCGCCATAAATGGAAATTTTCGGCTTGGCATCCACCCTGAAAATGCTTAGAATAGTTTTGTCTAGCATTGTGCCAAATTTCATGCTTTTATCAAAAAGTGCACAATTATTTCACATATCTGCCCAGCTATAAGTAGTGAATCAGCTCTTCAAAATATATCTCGTTACTCTCTTAGTGTTGCCATTAAAGTTTTGGCCAACAAATGCTCTAAAATAGCTAAATTACCATAAACATCCAAATAATACACTTATGCCATAAAATAGCCCAAACAGCCATAAAATATTGAGATCAACATGTTTTTTCTTTGCCAGCTCCCGAGGAGCCTGGCAAATGTTAATGTAATGAAAAATCATGTTTGGTCACTATTACTGAAATAAATTCAACCAAAATGCTACAGTAATAAGGAAAATGTTAAGGTACTATTTTTTGGCCGCGTCACCATTACCTAGGGGACTATGCACCATGCATTTCTATAAAAATCCTTGTTCCAGGCCATGGTCAGCTACTGTAACTTTTTGTTAAACCTTTAGCAGCAGTTCTATAGTCAAAATTATGTTCACTAAGGTTTTCAATTCATGTTGCCTGCTCTTCGATTTTTACAATATTCAAATCTGTATAACTCTTGCATACAAATCTTTTATCAATAACTATAACTGCAAACTACCTATCTGCTTCTCTATTGACAGAATATTGCCCTGAAACTTCCATATGAAAAGCAGCAAAGCTGAATTGCGCTTGTTAATACATGATTTTGTGTTTGTTAAAACATACTTGCTAATAGCATGCAACACCAATATTAATGCAATTATATATTAGCCAGTCTCTGTGAAAACCGGGCTTAAGGACATAGAACTTAAAATTTAGATAACTGCATCACTGCAAAGTAACAGCTTTCCTAAATGTTTCCTGAAAATTTGAGAGGGTTACCATTATTTATTACGAAGATATGTGCTTTAGAATTAAACATGTAGAACAATTTCTTTATATGACGTTATTGACGTCGTGCAAGTATGTTTTGACTTCATACGGTTGTGCGTACGAGCTTTTGGCGAGTGCCAGGCAAAATAACTCGGACAAAATATGTGTTTGCTCATGTTCAATGTAAATGTGATAGCACACACATGTTCATTTGTATGATTCAACGTTCTTTCACAAATTACAAGTCTTTGTTATGGTATACCATCTGTTTTTAAGGTTTCTGGGTCACCTTCGATTAAGCGTTGTCATGGCAACATACGTCACATTTATAACTGATTTTTGTCTGAATTCAAAGGCGTTATGATATATTTCAACGACTAAGGTATTTTCATTAAAATAAATAGAGGTCCGAAAAATCAATAATTTTGGCGTTTTTCAAACGATAGCTACGTAATTATTACGTATTATCATTAAGCCCGGTTTTCATAGAGAACGGCCCATATAATAATTTCAGCTTATCTTCATCTACACTCATTAGCTGTCTAGTCTTTTTATAGGGCATTTGTAGGCCTATACCTCAGACAGCTAGCAAATAATGTTTTGATTGTTATTATTAGAGTTTTTCATTACCTCAGTCGATAGCTCAGCTGCGCAGTTTATTCTGACCTGATGCTGTCTGCAATATGCCACATGCACATCAACAGACTAGGATACCAAGCCTCTAGTCCACATAGACTGACTAGGTTCTGGACCCCTGCACTCTCATCATCGCTATTACAACTGCAGCCTGTGAGCTGGGAAACATCAAAGGTACTACAGGAGGTTTGTTATGACACAAACAACAGCTCTCTACTTACCTCATTACTGGATGTTAGAAGTTTAGCAATCATTTTCCTGACAGAAGATAACTTGGAATTGGCTGTTTCGGCCTCTTGTTTACGTAGAGATGCCTCTGTCTGGAAGTTATTTACCAACTGAAACACAACACAATATAGAAATACAGCTATGCCACTAGATATAGTTTTAATAGTTGCATGAGCCGCGACACAAAACCAACGAAGTGGCATGTGCGCTCAGAGAAGACTAAGATCAGCCTGGGCATCTGCCCAGTCTGATCAGAGTCTTTGCTGTGCACTTAAAGGGTAGCTTAGGGTCTTAAGCTTCCTCCATGCCAACAGCAAAGACTCTGATCAGTTTAAGCTGATGCCTAGGCTGATCTGAGTCTTTGCGTGGCGCACATTCCACTTTGTTGGCTTTGTTGTGTCGAGGCTCACATGCACAATTCATAATTGCCTGAGGAAATATAAGAGACTCATTCAGTTACCATATGATCAGACTGCTCACATTTTTTAGGGGGAAAACACCCCCTGTTATAACAGGGGGTGTTTTCCCCCTAAAAAATGTTATAACAGGGGGTGTTTTCCCCCTAAAAAATGTGAGCAGTCTGATCTATGTCTGCACTATCTGCCATTCTGTCTGCATCTTTTGGATGCATTACTGCAATGTAATACGAAACTGTTCCATTTTTAGGACAATTCTGCTAAATTATTTTCGTTGTCCCAATTTTAAAACTTTTACCACACATGTATTCATGTAATGGAGAATTTCAAGGAACGTTCATAAACTTACTTTTCGTAGTCCCTTTTCATAATGGTCAAAGAAATCATCAAGAGGGAAGGTGGCTAGTTCTTGAGGAGACATCCCTGAGATTGAGTCTTTATCCATCACCCAGGCTGGCGGTAGAAAGTACCGCAAACACGTTCTGAAATACAGAAGACAGAAGTATGCACATAGACGTTTTAACTACTTGTTGAGAAAATATATGGTACCCAAAACCACTCTGTCACAACAAAATGTACTGTATTTCTTTTGATAAATGCCCCAGAGAGATTGTAATTCCCGGGTCCTATAAATGGAATTCATGTGGTCAAATCTGGGCAAAAAATAACAAATTGGGGTAGTCTAGGGCTGATCTGCAGAGGAGGCAAATATGCAATTAGTTACTTATCCAGTGCTCCAGAAAAGAAGGTGTAACAGAGATAATTTGGGGATAATTATCCATATTTCTCCACAAAAACATATTTTGTGCCCCACCATTAGAACCGTCTCGTCAAGACGGTTCTAATCAGGGGTCACAACATATGTTTTCATTGAGAGATAAGAAAAATTATCTTTGAATTATCCTCAATACCCCCTCTTATCTAAAGCTCTGCTTATCTGACTGTAAAAATTCTAAGTTTCGGACAAACAGGTCTCAGCAAACAGAGCAAACCAAGACAAGACTGCTTTTAAAGGAGAGTTTCATCACGGTCTACATTGTTCCCCATCCCATCTGCATCTTTTGGATACATTACTGCATTGCAAAACCAAATTGTTCCATTTTTTAGGGCAATTATAGTAGCCATTTTAGGTGTCCCAATTTCTAGATTTTTTTTCGTATTTCAGATTCTGTTTATTTGTCCGTCTTGTCAGCAAATTTATCCATTCAGTAACCAGACATACTTTCTATACAAGCTACGATTCTAGTATCTTTGCACATAAAGTGCCAAAAATGAAAACAGCTGACTTTGCAAACAGTTTAGACTCGGATGAGGCAGCTCATTATGAGCTGCCTCATCTGAATCTACACTGTTTGCCTCTGGTCTATAAATTCTCAATATGATGTAGCTCAGAAGCTTAGATGAAACAATCTTTTTTTTTAATTTTGCAGATGTAAATTTTGTTTTCAGCCTTTTTGGTGCTTTAACCCTATTGCACTAAGAACAGCCAAAACTCTATGGAGTTTTGGCTGTTCTGAGTGCAATAGGGTGTTTTGGCTGTTCTGAGTGCAATAGGGTTAAGGGTTACAGTCTGATTTATTTGTCTATCTTGTCCATCTCGTTGATTTCTTAGTCAGCTCACCTGTAGCCATTAGCTATCTCCTCTATGACTTGAGACTCATTGCCCGTAGAAGTTGTAGATGAGGGCTGGGCCTCGGCGTTGTCCTGGGATGATGGGGATGGAGGAGCTTCACTGGAGGAACCTATTACTGACCCATCAGACTGAAATATTACATATATTGACATGTGTAAGTAAACTTTTACTGATTATACTTTTTATAAGAATAAATCTTACAACCCTAGCTAGCCATTTTGTTTTGGAGAAAATTTTCGAATAAATACTGCATTTCCTTGCCAGCTTATTAAGTTCAAACTCAACTGTTTTCCACTTCCTAAATTTTATCATTATTATTTTTTTTCCCCTTTAATTTCATTATGGTATCTTCCCCAAAACTTCTCATTTTGTTTATTCAACTATGCCCTTAGAGAACACTGTACATGTAAAAGCATTACATACCATGCTTTACTCTTTACCAGACAAGCAACAGCCTTACATTTGATTTTTATAGTTTTTATTTGTTTTGCTGTACTTTATGAGTTTTATATACTATAATATGGAGAAACATTACAAAAACTTGTTACCTTCAGTAATCGAACAGAAGCAGAATTCTTATCAAACCTGTAAAAGAAAGAAAACAAGTGTTTAAGGAGATACACTTGGGCTTGGTTGTTCAAATCATTGTTAGCTTAACAAAGTCATTGGTAGGGTTCTCTCAGTCTGATTGTACACAGAAAATGAAAAATAGTAGTGGTATTTTTGCTGTAAAAGAGTCTAACTTTTGCACTGCAAAAGCTACTCACTTTTTTTAACATGTAAGCAGAGTAGGGAGGGAGGGGGGAGGGAGGGTTAGACAAATATGTATTCAGCAGCGGCAACCAGTATCTCACTTTTCCCAGCATTAACATGAAAATATACAGCTGCTGAATATGATAAATATGTGTCATTTCCACTGCATGGAGGTTTGTCTGTAGACTGTACAGGACTGAGTAAAAATTACTTGCAGTTTATTCAACAAATACTGTGATCAAGGTGCATGCCAGATTTTCTTTCTATTTTCATGTGGGTGGTTTCTCAGTGAAATACACTCTATAATTTTCATTCTTCCTATTTTCCTTCCTACTATTTTCCACAAAAAGCAAGGCCCTGCATACAGGCAGCACTACAATACAACCCCATCCTCTCTTTCATCTCTATACAGGTGGCAACAATTATGATGTCATAATGAGGTACCATAATTACCCAGAATACTGCGACATTGTATCTAATTACAATAATCCATACTGGGCAAACACGAAAAATAAGCTGAATTTGCAAACAGCGTAAAAACAGATGAGGCGACTCATAATGAGCCACCTCATCTGGATCTACACTGTTTGCCCTCTAGTCTTTAAATTCTCAACATTATATAGCTTGGACAAAGCAATATTTTAAATTTTGCAGATGTAAATTTTGTTGTCTCCGACTAAGACTAAGCTTTTTTGCACTTTAAGGTAATATCCTAAATTTTGAACAAGCCTGTTTCACAATTAGAAAATTTAGGTTTTCAACTGCCGATATATCAAAAATTTCTGTCAAAATGGCAAACAGTGTAGACCCAGATCAGACTGCACCTAATCTGGGTCTACACTGTTTGCTCAGGCAATTCCGTCCAAATATTTAGAGCCATTACCGTCTTATGTCATAATCAGGTAGCTCATCAGAGTGGACAGGAATTCCCGATATTTTGTCCACCATCCAACCTACTTATTACCCAGCAGGTAGTGTTAAAGTTATGGACTTGTTACAAGTTACAAATGATTGGGCGTTATTTTGAGCAACCATGTATCATCCCCTCGCAAACCACCAATTACAAGTAAATATGGACCTAGAAGTTGTATGTCAGCAAGTGTCTTGTAGCATATCTCCCTTATAAACGATGTACATTGTATATGGAAAAGGGGCAACATTATACAACCATTTAATTATTATTATTATTTTTCATTTTTTTATTATTTTTTTTTTTACAATGGGTTTTACAGTCCTTTTCAAGAATATTGTATTGAGTCAACCCTTTATCAACAGTGGGCTGAAAATGTGACTTAAGCCAGACTGGATGCATACCAGTCAGACTCGTATATAGCAATCAAGAATTGGCCATCTTAACTCTTTAAGCCCCACTGACGAAATTAGTAAAATTTACAAACAGCATAGATCCTGATGAGGCAGGTCATAATGAGCGCCTCATCTAGATCTACACTGTTTGCCTTTTAGTCTTTGCATTCTCAATATAAAATGTCTTGGACAAGGCATTTTTTAAATTTTTGCAGACACAAATTTTTTCCTCTGCTTTATGGTACTTACAGAGTTAACGGACAGCTGTTTGTAGAAGTGGTAAGATTCAAGGAGTTATACTGTAGTTTTATATAATTTTCTTTTATCAAAGTTCTAATTAATGATGATTCTATATTATACATGTATAAAGTTTTATTATTCCAAATGCCCAAATAATTGGCATGCCATTAAGAAAGGGACATTTCAAATAACAAATGCCAGCATATAAATGGCTAATGTGTAGTAAGATGATGAGTATCTCTCTATACCATCAAATGACATTTTTACATGGAGAGGAAAGGCTAAACTAGCCCCTTTGCTAAGTAGTATATCCCTTAAAGGTGAGAATTACATCCTAGTTTTTAAATTAGGTAATTATTAGGGTAAGGTACTTATTCTTACTTCCTGACCATCCAATTATCCCTCAGTAGGGGTTTAACCTCAACCGAGTTAATCCCCAACCTATATTTGTAGCTATTGTTGACCCCTACTTTACCATAACACCCCAAAGTTTTGGGACACATATCCGAGCAAACAACAGAGACACAGATTGAGTGAGTAGCCAGATCAGGGTCTTAACAACTTTCCATGGAGCCATTTGATTTTACTTGAAAACTCTCAATAAAACAAGTTTAAACATGGAAAAGTTCATTTCAGATATCATCAATTTAACCTACAAATTGCTGTTTAATAGATGGAATTCTGAGCCATTTATCTTCCCTTTATAATTTGTTAACTCTTCTATTTTATTTTACAACTGTCTTCATGAACATTTTTAATTATATACATGTATATATATTAGAAACTCATTGCATGATATCTGTGAAATAAATGCATTAGATAATGTAATAAATAGTCTCAAATAAAATTTTAAGTAAACATATTATGAAAATTAATGAGGAAGAAAATATAATGCGGGGGAAAAATCTTAGTATTTTTTTTTTTTTTTTAATACTAATATAGTGATTTTAATCTGCTAAAACAAGTGAATCTCATGCATTATGTGACCATACGGTCAACAGTATTTTCTCTTTTCTTAAGTCAATCATTCAGTGAAACCAATACAAAAATCCTTGTACATTCATGCACTTAAGAAAACCAATTCACTCCTCCTATTCCTTAAGACCCAAGGAGTTGATTATTAAAATTTCATTAACGTCAACATTGCCGGTAATTTCCGATGACAAATGATTGGATATAATGGCCCAATGGAGAAATGATACTCCCGCTGCAATACAAGTCAATTTCAAATGGATCGGAACATCACACCAACAATTTAATCAATTAGATTTAAATAATCACATCACTGAATGCTCAGAACAGCCCATAGGACTGGACGGAATCAGCGATTATGGTTAATCCTTAAAACGCCAAAAAAAAAAACAGAAGACAAAATTTGTCAGCAAAATTTCCAAAAATGTTTCATCGAATGAGAATTCAAAGATTGGGGGGCAAACAGTGTAGACACAAATGAGGAGGCTCATCATGGAGGCTCATCATTTGGATCTACGCTGTTTGCGAACTCAACGGTTTTCAGTTCTGGCGCTTTAATGGTTAAAATTGACAAAATCATAACTGACAAATGAGTGTAGTCATTAAGAGAATTTGGGCATGAATCGAAATTAGATATAAGAAAAAAAGAGTATTTTACCTGTTTTAAATCTGATCTTATACCAGACATTATAGCTATCATCAAGATTCATAATCATTTACTAAGTTTCCCCTCTACAACCCACTGTATTTCTTCCAAAAACACTCCCTTTTTTTACTAAAGCGCCCACTCAAGTTTTCTGCAAAACAGTTGCCAAATTCATAACAACTGGCTTTAGACCATTATAATGAATATTGCCCAAATTTTGTCACAAGTATCCAGTTTATAGGACGTGTCTATTGCAACGGGCATCCAGAAGTTTCTCACAGAGTCAAACTACTCTGAATTTGGAAACAAGTCGCCCAAGGGCAACGATCGCTCACCTGTCAGTATATGCTCAATTTATATAAAATTGGTAGTACTACAGTCCCAGTTGCTAGATACCAAGTTTCAAGGCAATTGGCCCAGTGGTTCTGGAGAAGAAGATTTTTCAAGGCTTTTGCCAGTATATGGGCATGGTGGCCATCTTGGTCATGTGAGTGGACCGAATATATAAACTTTGTTTCCCGCTTTGCCTGAAGGCTGCATTTGAAATTAAATTGAAATCTGCCCAGTAGTTTCAGAGGAGAAGTCCTTTAAAAATGTTGACACATTACAGACAAATGACCTTCAGCCAAGATAACTAGATCCATATATGGGCATGGCGGCCATCTTGGTCATGTGACCCAGACCCCGGGTATAAACTTTCGTTCCCCCATCCCACTGAGACTCCATATGAAATTTGGCTTCAATCGGCCCAGTGGTTTCAGAGGAGAAGATGTTTGAAAATCTTGACAACGGATGGTCCCACGGAATGACCTTGACCTTTAGTGACACAATATCTTCATCTGGTCATTTAGTCGACCATGTATACCAAGTATTGTACCTAATACTTAAATAGTTTCTGAGAAATCCACTGTTTAAGCGTTTTCCCATATAAAAGCCTAACGTACCAAAGTTGACCATCCCTAAATTAGATCAAGGTCAACGCAAGATCATGATTTGTATAAAATATGATGGGCCTGCATGCCCGATGCTACATACCAAGTTTCAAGGTCATAGGCCTTTTGGTTCTGGAGAAGAAGATTTTTGAAGGGTTTTTACCAAATATGGGCATGGCGGCCATCTTGGTCATGTGACCTGGACCAAATATATAAACTTTCGTTCCCCCATCCCACTGAGACTCCATATGAAATATGGCTTCAATCGGCCTAGTGGTTTCAGAGGAGAAGATGTTTGAAAATCTTGACGACGGATGGTCCGACGGAATGACCTTGGCCTTTAGTGACATAATATCTTCATCTGGTCATTTAGTCGACTATATATACCAAGTATTGTACCTTAGACTTAAATAGTTTCTGAGAAATCCACTGTTTAAGCGTTTTCCAATATAAAAGCCTAACGTACCAAAGTTGACCATGCCGTAAATTAGATCAAGGTCAACGCAAGGTCATGATTTGTATAAATTATGATGGGCCTGCATGCCCGATGCTACACACCAAGTTTCAAGGTCATAGGCCTTTTAGTTCTGGAGAAGAAGATTTTTGAAGGGTTTTTACCAAATATGGGCATGGCGGCCATCTTGGTCATGTGACCTGGACCAAATATATAAACTTTCGTTCCCCCATCCCACTGAGACTCCATATGAAATTTGGCTTCAATCGGCCCAGTGGTTTCAGAGGAGAAGATGTTTGAAAATCTTGACGACGGATGGTCCGACGGAATGACCTTGACCTTTAGTGACATAATATCTTCATCTGGTCATCTAGTCAACCATGTATACCAAGTATTGTACCTTAGACTTAAATAGTTTCTGAGAAATCCACCGTTTAAGCGTTTTCCCATATAAAAGCCTAACGTACCAAAGTTGACCATGTCATAAATTAGGTCAAGGTCATCACAAGGTCATGATTTGTATAAATTATGATGGGCCTGCATGCCCGATGCTACACACCAAGTTTCAAGGTCATAGGCCTTTTGGTTCTGGAGAAGAAGATTTTTGAAGGGTTTTTACCAAATATGGGCATGGCGGCCATCTTGGTCATGTGACCTGGACCAAATATATAAACTTTCGTTCCCCCATCCCACTGAGACTCCATATGAAATTTGGCTTCAATCGGCCCAGTGGTTTCAGAGGAGAAGATGTTTGAAAATCTTGACGACGGATGGTCCGACGGAATGACCTTGACCTTTAGTGACATAATATCTTCATCTGGTCATTTAGTGAACCATGTATACCAAGTATTGTACCTTAGACTTAAATAGTTTCTGAGAAATCCACCGTTTAAGCGTTTTCCCATATAAAAGCCTAACGTACCAAAGTTGACCATGTCATAAATTAGGTCAAGGTCATCACAAGGTCACGATTTATATAAATTATGATGGGCCTGCATGCCCGATGCTACATACCAAGTTTCAAGGTCATAGGCCTTTTGGTTCTGGAGAAGAAGATTTTTGAAGGGTTTTTACCATATATGGGCGTGGCGGCCATCTTGGTCATGTGACCTGGACCAAATATATAAACTTTCGTTCCCCCATCCTGTTAAGGCTCCACATGAAATTTGGCTTCAATCCACCCAGTGGTTTCTGAGAAGAAGATGTTTAAAAGTGTGGACGACGCCGACGACGCAGACGACGCCGACGACGGACGACGGACCAAGTCTATACTATAAGCTCACCTTCCATGTGAGCTAAAAAGCTATGCGCTTCATTGGTCAAGGCTGCTATGAAAGTGAACTGCAGCAATCCGTTTGGCCTCAAGCCTCTTCAGAATCACCACTACAAGTATGTTGCTTTCCCATGAAATTCATAGTTTGAGTCCCTGCCTCCTATATTTGAACTGCAAATCCGGTTTCTCAAACAATTTAAAGAAATTAAAACACTGGCAGTCTTTGAAATATGAGCAAGATCCTAGATATTCTGATTCTGTAGCAGTTTGAAAATGTTACAAATCAACCCTCATTTTAAACTGTGCTGATAATGGAGCAACAACAATGAAATTCTCTTAACCTTGAAAAGAGGCCTTCATGAGATTGTAATCAAACAATTTGTCTTCTTCATGTATTGATTCATGGGACATGAAAAATAATGTGAATAAAGGGAGCTGGAAGAGTATTCTTACAAACTGACATGTAGAACATTTTTTGGGGAGGGAATTTTTGTTGTTGTTGTTGTTGTTGTTGAACAAGACACATTAACTTTCATGAAATAGTTTGGCCTTGTTTTGAGCTTAATCAATTGATGAATTTTTGCTATCCCCTTTCTGATGAAATCAACATCAAAACATGTCATACATTAACCACATTTGACAATGTGAAGTGTGCCCTTTTCACTTTATCTGATTTTGACTATTGTACATTTAAATTTGAAAATTGACAAAGGTCAGGCAGAATGAGATAAAAACAACTTCATTATAAATGAAAACCAAAAGTTTTTAAATTTGCTAAAAGTAACAAATGGTTAGCCACAAAGGGGGGCAGATGTATCGCGAATAATAATCACTCTACAAAGACTTCTTACACAGTAATTCCCAACTTTATCACCACTGCCTCGAAAGGCGTGATGTAGACATCACCTACGACAAAAAATCAGCGAAACTCAGACAGCCAGCAGCCTTAAGCCTAATCCAGCACACGTCTAAGTGTAAATGTCGCAAGTTTACAACAAATAAGTGACACCGACTGACTAACACGTTTGTCTCTTATTAGTTAGGTTGACCTGCTGTTCAGGAACAGTTGTTTGGTAATTGGACAGAGTGGAGACGAATTAGAGTGACTTCTGAAGCAGAACAAATGAATGAGATGAGCAGAACTATTCTATTCTATGATCTAAAGAAGCATAACATCAAGAGATATGGAATGTTTAATAATTGTTTGAATAATGTTTGTTGTTCAATTGTTTATTTAATTCTTCTTTCAAAGGAAAAGAACTAAATAAGTATTATTGCTTTCTTTCTGTTCCTTAAGCTTGTATTGACAACATGTTGTACTTTGTCATGTTTCTGAAATAAAATAAACTAAACTAATTCTTCTTTTCGAAACTAGAAAGTAGTGACTGGTGACTCAGGCCTGGTCCTCGTCGTGGTGCTTATGTGCACTCATAAGGCTCTGCAACGTTTCTGACTAGTTTTGTCAGATCCACTAGAAATTCACCTACTCTACAAAGATACTGGGGGTTATCTGTCAAAATTAACAAGAACAAGACAGTTAGCGAGTTTCTAAGGGAATGTATATAAAGAAACATCACACTATCTGGCCTTACGATCAACGGCCTATTCGTGCCAAAGACGACACCGACTTTACCAAAGCTTGGTATGACTTACTCTCAGATTCTACGAGAAAAATCACTCAAGAACATGCGGGCAAAAAAGGCCTGACGCTAAAAAACAAGTACAAGATTGTACTACCATAAATTGTAAATACTGCACATGATAGAAACAAATCTAAAGTGTTCACTTATACGTGCACATAGTACAATTATAAATTCGCTCTGAGAGGACACTGCACAACGATAAATGTTGTCTATTTAATAACATGCAAACTTTGCAAACAACAAGACTTCGGCGAAACCAATAGAAAGACAAAGGTCAGAATGATAGAGCACCAACGTGACACCCGCAATAAAAGGGACACACCGGTCGCTAATCATTTTAACCTAACAACTACTCCCTACAACATATGAAATTTCAGATTGTTGAAATTTTAGCATCAGACCCTGACAGTGAAAAAAGCACTGCCGTCCGTTGGAGAAAGGAGCTCCACTGGGTCTATCAGCTCCACACACTACGAATGTCCGAATAGGATCAATGTTCAAGGGTAAAGCCGGAGTTTTCCAGTCACTCCGAATTCTTCGAATTCTTCTTTTTAATTTGCAACAAAATTATATTGTGACTCTTCATTAGGATTGGCAACAACATTGTTTTATGATGAATGAACAAATCATATCTCTCAATATATACGCAGTAATTTTCGCGGGTTCAAATTTTCGCGGTTAAGGGTCAAAAACATAAACAATAAATTTAGCAATTTTTAATTTTCGCAGTTAGCAACATGCACGAAAAGCAAAACTACTTCTTTTTCACTTGAGCCAGTTCATTCATTAACCTGCGGCGGGGAAAATCATCTTGTATACGGTAATAATATGGTTGTCTTTTTCTTCTGATAATTGTTGAATAAATTTCTACTTTCTTCATAAAAATGCTTTCCTCTCATTATAAATGATCTTGCAAGGTGCTTCTGACAAAGGCCTATACATGTTTTATGGGAAATGAATAAAAAAGATCACAATTTTCATCACGATACTTTCTTCTACATATGATATAACCCGAGTTTCTTTTTATTTCATACAACATTTTTTATGGCCCTCACCAGAACCATCTCAGTGAGGGCCATAGCATAAAAATTAAAAGTATTAGGGCAGATGGATCTGAGCAATCAGTGCAGACCCAGATCAGACTGCTCCTTAAAAGCAGTCTGATCAGGATCTACACTGCTTGCCATCGCCTTTGCGGCCTTACCAAAATGTTCTATTTTTTAGGATAATTATGAAAATTACATACGGTGTCGGAACTTTTAAAAGTTTTACGGTAATATACTTTTTTGCTTCTATGGCAACTGAACAGAAATGCTCCATGTTTCATTTAAACCCACCTCCCAAGGCAGTTCTTATGAAGAGCATGTCACTCTGTTGGGGGAGGTCGGGTCAGGCACTGATGCTGGATAACTTTCAGTGCCGGGGCGTCCTCTAATGTGGATAATAGTAGGGCAAGGGCCTACTGTGCTTACAGTAGGTGCAGGTGGGAGCTGTTTGGACATTTTTGTCTCATCTATCATTTCTCTCTTCATTCTCCCTCTCTCTTGGAGACAGTGCCCAATATAGACTGAAATACTGTCTCAAAGGGCTGTTAAACCCAAAACAACCAACCAACCAACCAAACGTCACTTTGCTTATGGACACCAAATGAAAACTACCTAAAGTTTCTAAATATTGGGACAGACAGATCTGAGGAAACCGTGCAGACTCAGATAAGACTGCTCCTTTAGAAGCAGACTGGACAGGGTCTACTCTGGTTGCTACTCCATCTGCATCTTTCAGATGCACATCTGCATCTTTCAGATGCATTACTGCATTGAAATACAAACTGTTCAATTTTTATGATAGTGCGGTATTAACCAATTCCATTAGAGATACCCCTTGTATCTGGGCAAACAGTTTGGATCCAGATCAGGCCCCTCAAACGTGGGGCCTGATCTGAGATCCAAACAGTTTGCTGCCTAGACATTTCTACAAGAGTTGGTTAGACCAATATTGTCAAAATATTCTTTATTTTTGATGCAGACGACAATTTCAGCAGACAACAAAATATACCCAGAATGCAATGGGTTAATTATTTCAGCTATCCAAATTTTTGAATTTTTAGAGTATTTATGAATTACTATCAAATTACAGTAGGGGCACAAAAGTATTCGTCACAAAGTGACGTCGCCATATAAATTAGTACATTTCCATAATTATTAAGAAGACTACCGTCGCAAATTTTTAAAGGCAATGCAATGAAACCTGCAGGGATAAAAAGCGAATTGAAAACAGCAATATAAAATGAAATATACAGATGATTCTATGTTAATGATAGGAATTCAGCGTGATTGAAATGAATGTAAAAATGTTAAAATCTTGATCCCCATTGACGTTAATGTTAACGTCATCGAAAATTGGAAGAGTTTGTTTTCCATTCATTGAAAACAGTTGGTACATAAAAATAGGAAAAATTTCTTCTAATGCTTGCTTATTGAGGAAATCAATTTGCATATACCTGGTGAAAACGGTATGGTGAGTACTAGCTTTGCGATATTTTTTACAGAATTTGTTTAAATACATTGATTTAAGGGGGGGGGGGGGGGGGAATGGCATGGTAAATGGTAACCCTAATGCAGGATATTAGTCGAATTTCAGTCACTTGAACTTGACATTCATATATACATTCATATTTGAAAAGACGCCCACAGCTCGAACAACATTGCCTCAAACTCCTGCACTATCTGACAGTGCAATGCAACAACTGGCTCAATGCAAGTGAAATATTGTTGACAGGGCCATAACCACAGGGTATAAACCAGTCACCAATTTTCGCTTTCTGCAGAGACCGTCCATCATATTTGGCTTCCGCCAAGATTGTCCACGAACTCTTGCTTCCTGCAGGGACTACTGTCCTCGAAAAATGGCTTCCAGCCACGACTGTCCGCGTGACTCTGCTTCCTGCCGAGAGCCTCGGCAGCAAGCAGAATCACACGGACAGTCTCTGCAGGAAGCCTTTTATCATGTAGAGAAGTCTCGGCAGGAAGCAAGAGATTGCGGAAAGTCTTGGCAGAAGCCAAATATGATGTACAGTCTCTGCAGGATGCGAAAATTAGCGGAATCGATTATACCCTGTGATAACATTCATGAAGTTATCTATTTTAATTCTATCAAACAACTATCCATTCAAATCTTAGCCAAACTGTTTATACACACATTTTCAATTACTTAAATAAACTTTTTACAAGTTTTACAAGGGAGACAACTAAATTTGACTACCAGTATTTGGTTATTTAAGGGATGTGATGTGTGTGTGTGTGTGTGTGGGGGGGGGGGGGGGGGGTCCACTTTAGGAACACAGAATGTTAAAAACTTAGTTAATTTTATCCTACAGTAACAGTGTTTCTTATGATGTGGATGACCATAAAAATTTAAACAAGAGGGCCATGAGGCCCTGAATCGCTCACCTGAACAATTGGCAAGGTGGCTTTTACTTATCATGTCTGAAATTGTCAAAATATGAGTTTGGGGTCAAAAGTCAAAGAATGACCATATGACCACTTGTACTCATAAATCTTCATGTACTCATTAAGACAACCATATATACCATTTTTTAGGCCAAAATCTTCAAAACTTTCCGTGAAATCTTATGTTCTAGCATTTTCCCATATTTGACCATGCCGCAAAAAAGGTCAAGGTAAACCTAAGGCCACCATTTGAACAGTCTTGGTGGTACTCTAGTACTCCATGCTATTTACCAAGTTTCAAGGCCATAGGTGTATTGGTTCTGGAGAAGAAAAATATTAAAGATTTATACCATAAGTGGTAATGGCGGCCAAGTTGGTCATGTGACCTGGACCGTTTGAACAAAGGACGAGTTACACTTTACTATTGCAATGTGCCCACTGAAAAGGCCGATTTTCGAAGGTAGGCAGATAACCACAAAAATATGCAGAAATGTTAGCTATTTGTTTCTAGTTTATTCTGTACGATTCATTTTCCGGTATTTTAATGCCTTTTAGGTTAATTTTGCGATTGAATACATGTACTGTCTGCAACATTTAACATTGAGCCTATGGGAATTTTAACTACCAACGTCCACTATGCATCCAAATTTCACTTCATCCTACCCTCGTAACCACTACAATTTTTATATATAATTATTCCTCATATACATATTCATCATAATCGGGTTATATAACGGTGGTTACGAGGGTAGGAGTAAACGAAAAATAAACTTTTTGGGTAAATTTTCATGTATCCATCACTAGGACTAAAGGATTTATCAAAATCGCAGCAGCATATTTTGTAACTGATAGAAAATAGTGGCATTATTCGACTCAGCACATCTTTCTTAAAGTGTTCATTTATGTAGTATGTGTTCGTAATGCCCTTACCAAGGATTCCGTGTGTGGGGGGGGGGGGGGGGGGGGGGGGGGGGGGGGGGTAATGCCCTTACCAAGGATTCCGTGTGTGGGGGGGGGGGGGGGGGGGCGCAGCGCTGGGCATGCGTATCGGTATGGCGTAATATGCGTATGTAAGGCGTTAGACTGAATGTCCTCCATCATCATGCTGTGATATAACCTCTGATGGTTTAATGTTGAGACGTGGTCAGATGATGTATTCCTCTGCCTGAAGCTGATGCATTCTAAAATTCTGTGACCTTGAATTTTGGTCCATTAGCTTTGTATGAAAAGTTACTTGGATGAGCTGTTTCCTTACCTCTTTTGATATCTTTGCATTGGGGTAGGAGTGCTGATATTTGATCAGATCATATCCATTAAATGTAGGAACTGCAAAGCATCCATGCACACTGAGTCTTTAAACTTTATGCATGGACCAGGATTTTCGCTTATTTCTCAACACGGTTTTTGGATTTGCAACATAATAACAAATAGTCGGTCAGTCAAACGATGCAAAAAACAATCCTCATACTATTTGTAGGTTTCTGTGACATATATTTAAATTCACTGTTTTTTCTTATATAGTCAACATTATATATAATATGCATCCTACTAAAGACAATGGTTCAGTCAGACATTACAAATGACATCATACTATTTGTAGGTCATTGTGACTTGTATTTCAGGATCCATTGAATAAATGTTTTATTTCGAACTAATATTTAATTGAATCTTCCTCGGACTTGGAATAGTAAGTCACTTCAGCCCTGCGTCTCATTTGGTACTACAATCTACATGTAGGTCCCTGTGACCTTTATTTCTCGGTTCACTGATTTTGTCTAATATTTTAAACATCTGTACCTGTGTAGCATCCATAAATACATAATATTTAATACGTGTTTATTAATATTTGATATGATGAAGCTTTCATTATATGTATAAGTAGTGAATAATGCTTAAGAAAAGAAGAAGGTTGATGACCTTTTCACGCATTTGCCAGAACACAAGCGTGCAAAGCGTTTCCCCAAGAATACATTTGCTTAACAATATCGGTTGGTTATAATCGACTTCCTCTTCATTTGTTTCATTATTTTCACAATAACAAACGCTTTACATGCTTAGTAATGTGTTAATAAACACTTGTAAAATCTACTGTTCTGAGGTTTCGTAAAAATTCAAAGAAAACTTCTCCTTACTAGATTTTTTGAGCGGAAATAGCTCTTTTAGACTGTGGATAAGAACCAAAAGTATTATATCTGTCAGTTTGGAGGGCTGATATGTCAGCGGAATAGCTTATTATATCGAAAAACCGCAGGTAGTTAGTGTACCCCGTTCAGCACCCCATATGCAATAAACCGGAAGTCACGTGATTATTTATGAAACCGCAAACTTAAAAATGTGCTTATATAAATTGCCAAATGCCAAGCTTTTATAAACATGAATTTTATCAAGATCGGTCGTGGGCACAAAAATGGCCAAAGTGTAACCCGTCCTTTTCATTCAATCAACCCCTGGAGGCTCTATATGAAATGTGTTCACAACTGGCCCTTTGGCTTTTGAGGAAATGGTTGAAAATGTCAAAATATGAGCGATCTGGATCAAAGGTAAAAAAATGACCTTGACCTCTTATACTCATAATTCTTCTTGAACTCATTAAGACAACTGTATATACCAATTTTTCAGGCCAAAATCTTCAAAACTTTCCATGAAATCTGATGTTCTACCATTTTCCCATATTTGACCTTGCTGTAAAAGGTCAAGGTCAACACAAGGTCATAATTTGAACAATCTTGATAGTACTCAAGAACCCAATGCTACATACAAAGTCTCAAGGCCATCGGTCAATTGGTTCTGGAGAAGAAGATTTTTAAAGGTGTTTTCCATATATGGGCATGGCGGCCATGTTGGTCATGTGTCCAGGACCGTTAGAAAATTTTTTCATTCCCTCAACCCCTCGAGGCTCTATATGAAATTTGGTTTCAATTGGCCCAGTGGTTTTAGAGCAGATTCTTTGAAATTGTCAAAATTTGAGATTTCTGGGTCAAAGGTCAAAGAATGACCTTGACCTCTTGTACTCACAAATCTTCATGTACTCATTAAGATGATTGTATATACCAATTTTTAGACCAAAATCTTCAAAACTACTATGAAATCTCATGTTCTAGCATTTTCCGATATTTGACCTTGCCGTAAAAAAAGGTAAGGTCAACCCAGGGTCATAATTTGAACAATCTTGATTGTACTTGAGTACCCAATGCTACATACCGAGTTTCAAGACCATCAGTCTACTGGTTCTGGAGAAGAAGATTTTTAAAGGTTTTTACCATATATGGGCGTGGTGGCCATGTTGGTCATGTGACCTGGACCGTATGAACAAATTTTCATTCCCTCAACCCCTGGAGGATCTATATGCAATTTAATTACAATTGGCTTAGTTGTTTTTGAGGAGACTGTTTGATATTGTCAAAATATGAGAGTTCTGGGTCAAAGGTCAAAGAATGACCTTGACCTCTTGTACTCATAAATCTTCATGTAGTCATTAAGATGACTGTATGTACCAATTTTTAGGCCAAAATCTTCAACAGTTTCCAATATATCTTATGTTGCAGCATTTTGCCATATAAAAGCATAAGGAAGCAAATTTGACCTTACCGTAAAAAAGGTCAAGGTCAACCCAAGGTCATAATTTGAACAATCTTGGTAATACTCGCGTGCCCGATGCTACATACCAAGTTTCAAGGCCATCGGCCTATCGGTTCTGGAGAAGAAGATTTTTCTAGGTTTTTACCATATATGGGCGTGGCGGCCATGTTGGTCATGTGACCAGGACCGTTTGAACAACTTTTCGTTCCTAAGCTCCCTAGAGGCTGCATATGAAATTTGGTTATAATTGGCCCAGCGGTTTCAGAGGAGAAGTCGTTTGAAATTGTGGACGGACGACGGACGACGACGGACCCTTACCATCCTATAAGCTCCCCCGGAGCCGCTGGCTCAGGTGAGCTAAAAAAAAATTAAGTAATGGGACAGATAGGTCAAACCAAAGTTTAATAGTGTTGACCCAGATCAGACTGCTCATAAAGGAAGTCTGATCAGGGCACCTACACATTTTGCCATTACATCTCACACATTACAGCATTATAAAAAGCAAACAGTACCATTTTGAGGACAGTCAGGACAATATTTATCATGTCCCAATTTTTAGAAAATTTAGGACAACATTGATGATGCTGATACCAGTCTGTCTGCAACAGAAAAGAGGTTTAATTTCTTCTGACTATGGCTCCAAGAGGGGAGCTTATTCTTTCTTTAAGATCTGCTGTCTACATAACCTGATTTGAACACAAGGGGAACAAATTCTTTTCTGCAACAGCAGCCTCCTTTTGAAAAATACCTTTCCCTTTACAACTTGCACTCCTACTGAGAACTATTCCTTCAATAGCAAGTGTAATGCTAGCTCATCAGAAACTATACCATATCTATTCAACTATAAGATGGGGGCTCCCACCTCCAGATTGATCCCAAATATCTAAATCAGTATTGTGTTTTTGTGCTTTAAGATGGATTTTTCCCTTCCAACTCCATATTGATCCAAAAAATCAGGATCTGTCTTTTAAGATGGGTCTAGTCTGATGTTTCGGAAGGGAAACCCCTATCTTATAGCTATATAAATACAATATGTGAAATTAGGATGCTCAAACCAGCCTGCACATATGTGGTATCTGTTCAGAGGATGCACAACTACCTGAACCAGGGGCCGTATTCATAAAACCTCTTAAGTGGTTGCTATGCTGTTGCTAAGGCCAAATTTCTATGAAGGAGATTTCCTACAACTACGAAATTTGCTCTGGAGGAACAGTCTGAAAAGAATGTTCCTCCAGAGCAAATTTCGTAGTTGTAGGGAATCTCCTTCATAGAAAATCAGCCTTAGCAACAGCATAGCAAGGACAAGTCGTTTTATAAATATGGCCCCAGAGTTCCAGATGAGACAAGTTTTTGAGGATAATTTTGAGCTAATTTTTCATATTTCTCAATGAAAACATACCTTGTGACCCCTCATCAGAACCATCTCCCAGAGCTCTAGATAAGAGGGAGTAGTTGATGATAATTAAGGATAATTTTTCTTATCGCTCATTCAAACCAAATGTTGTGACCCCTCATCTGAACCGTCTCACTGAGACAGTTCAGATGAGGGGTCACAACATATTTTTTATGCAGAATTAACAAAAATTATCCCTAATTATCACCAAATACTCCCTCTTATCTTGAGCTCTGATCTCGGCATGATGGTTCTGATATTAAAGGTGTAACAACGTAAGTTTATATGAAGAAATATGGAAAATTATCCCAAAATTATCTCAGTTACACCAGTGGGTTAAGCGCTGGCCTACTGATCTAGCAGTCACGGGTTCGAGCCCCGCTGGAGGCGGAGTTCTTTCCAACGGGGTTCCATTGCACACAGCCTTTCATTTTCACAAGCCCATCGTCCTGATATGACTGAAATACTGTTAAAAAGGACGTAAAATCGCAAGTCATCCATCCATCCATCCCAGTTACGCCCTCTTATCTGGAGCTCTGCTGAACACCGTCAGTTTTAAAATACAAACGGTAACTCCCCAAGTATGAGACTGCACATATGCATAGTTCACACATGCCAAAAGCAGGTTCCCACTACAAGTCTAAGTAACTTGACCACCCATCACACCAAACTTGTTCTCACTGCATTCTGGAAAATTTTGCAAAACAGGCTCAAACAGTGTGCGAACTGAGTGGACATAGTAGCATGGTTTAAAGGTCTGTTTAGGCCAAAACAAAATATATATGTGGTTCCTATAACATGGCAAAAATTATTAGGGTAGGGAAAATATTTTATTTTGTTGAAACATTTTACAAAGAAAATATACCAACACCTTAAAAAGTGCCTCTTTTTGGATATGTTTCTATTTGAAAGGCCAAAAAATGTTTAGGGTAGGGGGTAAAAAACTAGGGTAGGTAGGGGAACCGGAACCACATATATATTTTGTTTTGGCCTTACAAACCTAATGGACAGGCTCAAATGGGAAGGTGCTCCAGAATATCGAGCATGTTTAAAATTTTCTGGCGACCATCCTGTCCTGGAATTACACGGAGTGGCAACGTTCTTAAAACGAGATGGACGTACTACACTGAGCCACTTTAATTACGTACCACTTATGAAACCCTGAATTGTAAATAAACAATTGATATATTTTTAAAATCAAAACAACAAGCTAAGAAAGCATATTTTTGGGAATAAATCCTGTAAAATTGGTGCATTTCGGAAACCAAATGAAAGCGTGGTCGAACGCACAAGAGCTCTAACAACCAAATAAGAATTCGCAATGCTACTAACTTAACCTTATTTGGCACTGCGAGGGGATATTTTAAATACTAATTTTTCGCACAGTGTTGTGTTGGAACGTTTTAACTTTCTATGATATGAAAGTCCACCATAATGATGTCAGTATCTGCATAATTTTCAGCATCAATATGTGCTGCTTACTTTTTGGTGACATGTTGAAAACGCAAGTTTATATTTCTTGTTTCCAAAAGCTACTGTGACAATTGATGTTGTTTTGTATATATACGATCTAAATATTTCTACATTAACCTCCTTGTAAACAAGCACATGTTCTTGTTAATTTTCATGCAAACATTGTTGGGAATTCTACGTTATGACTTTGACGTTGGTCTTGACGTAGTTACCCTAAGGGTTGAGAAATGAGTCAAACTTCAATAGTGTTTTGGTTTTACTGACTTTGAAATTGTCAACGGTATTAGGGCCATGACAATTCGTGATAAATAATTTCAATGGTGATCGAAACTGACGTTAAAATGACGTCAGAAGTAAGATTATTTTAACAGGTGAACGTGTGGTGTAAGTCTGCCGCAACGAAATTGGTCCGCCACATGAAATTTCTAAACCTTAGGTGTTTTGTTAAGAGGCTATCTCCAAAGATGAAGTTCAATGCTAATTCCAGACGAAAAGAACGACCGCTTGTGCTGCACATGCATTATTGCCAAAATAAGCTATTGGCAAAGTGTGCTAATCCACTCCAGCAATTTTGCAAAATTTTGACTGCCATCAGTTAGACAAGTCATCAATGGTTGTATTCTGCTATAAATTTTATTGTAAGAAGTTATGGGCAAAAAATATAGGCATTGAAAAAGTGGTGTGTATCTAAAGTGGTTCAGTGTATGAACAGAATTGCCGTACTTTGATCCTACTAGGACGTATTACAATGTGGTGCGGTCAGGCATCAATGTGCAGTAGGTGTGCAAACTGACTAGTCCATTGTAGCTCGTTCTTCTGATTTGCAGACAGACCAAACTCGACCAGGGTATGCAGCACTCTTCTTCTCTTGACTCCCAAACTCAGGAAAAGGCCCAGGAGATTCTGCAACTTGGGGATCAGCTGAATGGGCTTCAGATGAGACGCAGCTTTGGGATCTAACAGTAGCTGCTTTAGTATGGCCCGTCTGTCTAGCTCCACTCTAGTTTGGAGGCATGATACTCACAAGGATGCAATGCTCTGCACACCTTGAAGTGATGAATGCAAATGAGAACTGGGTAGAATGCACTGGGTTTTGTAGACGTTGGACGTAATTGCAATAACGTTTTGCACGCACTAGGGACGAGATGAGGGCATAGTCAGAACGAGAAGAACCGCTTTTGAGCGAGGTAGTCCAGCTATGAACTAGTTTGGATCTATTAGGGACGTGGTGGAAAAAGCTACGAACAGGATTGAACTGACTAAGGACTTGACTGGACTGCTTGGAAACGGTCTCTGCACAATGTGAACGGGCCACCTCACCCGATATGAACTGGATACAAACAGACTGCAGACCGCATACAAACAAGATGGATGTATTGAGGACTGTTTATGAAAGAACTAGAACCGTATCGTATCATGGACATTTAGGCCAAAAATTACATATTCAACCATGTCCGCAGCCTGTTTCACGACTTGCTATGTTGAGAACTAGTTTGGTGTGACGAGCCTTAGCAGAATAAGTATATTTTCCACAGACTGCAGTAGCCATTAATTTTCAAACTACCTGTTGTTGTTGTTTTATTGCTTTACATCCACGGTAAACAGCTATGGTCATGTCGGGACGGTCAGTTAACCTAACCACACTATTCCTGGGCAGGCTTAGACCTCCTAAGTGGTTAACGAGTACTAAGTGCACATAATTCTGCCAGTAACTGACAACTGCCCTTCTTGAATCAGCTGAAGGTGAAACGAAAGTATGTGGCTGGACCAGGTATATAAGTGGGGACCTCTGGCTGTTGAGTCAGACACCCTACCAACTGCACTACGCGGCCTGGCTTCAAACTGCCTGACTTTTTAGTACATGTACTTTCCACATATCCCTGGCCAATCAAAAATTTCTCTGACTAATTCTCTGAAAACAATTGATTTTCCAGATGTTTTTCCAAACCATGGGAAACCTGATCTACTCTTCTAATACTCATCAAATACTCTACTCAACCACAGCTATAGAAGTCCTTTAGTGTCTAAAACTAAAAACATACAGCTCTAGAAGTCCTTTAGCGTCTAAAACTAAAAAACATACAGCTCTAGAAGTCCTTTAGTGTCTAAAACTAAAAACATACAGCTCTAGAAGTCCTTTAGTGTCTAAAACTAAAAACATACAGCTCTAAAAGTCCTTTAGTGTCTAAAACTACAAAACACGATCAACTCACCATTTATCATACTTGTCTCTCTTGTTGTAGTCAAACTTTACTTTCCACTTGCCAATCTTAGTGTTTACTCTCACCACGGTACCACTGTACCTGTAAACAAAAAACAATTATTAACTGAAATGGCAGAAACTTTGCCTTAATATAGAGCTAACTCATATGTATGGATATATATATAGTGTTAGGCATTGGCAGAAATTTCACAACAAATTATCAGTTTACAGACACTGAATGATTATCAATTATTTAATCGCTACTAATTTTTGTTATATATCTATAAAGCTACATATTTAATTCAGTGCATATGAAACACTGTTAGATCTCAGTTTTTCCACACTGCAAAATGGAAATATAAAGAAAAGTGCTTTTCATTGAATACATTGTTATAGTCCTTTGTTTTTGTTTGTGTATTTGTCATGTTTATATATTTCCAATTAATTTGGTTCTGAAAAATGAAAACCATTATCGGAAATTTGACCAAAACTGACTGATTATTGATTATAATCAATTGTTCCACCCCTACCTCTGTAATTTAGTAACCATTGTCAACCAAATTATAACATACAAGGGAGGCAACTTTAACAGAATTTACAGAATAGTGTTTGCTTCTGCGGTAGGTAAATCCTTTCTCGAACGAAGGCTTCTCTTTGAGGAAACAATTTGTGTCCTTCTACCACAGAACTTGTCAAAGTTTTATAAAGGAATTATAAGTACAGTGGGAAAGTCCCCTCTCTACAAGAGCCAACTCCCTAATACATAGACAGGTTTTCGATTTCTATGGCAGTCCCCTCCTAAAACAACCAATTTATGCCTTCCTCACAAATGGCAGTTGTAAAGAAGTTCTACTTTATATGTATTTGTTCCTGAAAACTGGTTACATTTCTAATTGGTAGTAACTGTAAGTAATTTACAGATTTCAGTATTCCACTCAATCTATGCTTATATACAATTTCATTTTCTTACATGTCAGTCATCAACAAAATTTCAAGCACCCAACGTCCCAATTTTAAGTCAGACAAGGCAGCCTTCCAGTCACCTTTATTAGCATAGATATGAACTTACCATTTCTTATTCACATAGGCTTCTACTTTGGTTCCTATATCACCTGCAAAGAACAACAGTAATATATTGCATACTGTAATGTACTTATATACCAGTTATCTAAAACAATTAATTTTATATTTAGGACAAATAGAAAATTAACTGTTTTAGATTTTTTCTAGACGCACCAATACTTGAAGACAAATATTCTTGTTTATTGGATTCTTTAATCTTGTTATGCAACAGTCCAGTCAGACTGCTATTTAATCAAAGAAATTCTTCAGTCTTAGTAAATAATGGCCTATAAAATCACGGCCTACAAATTGTGAGTTCTACATATTAAGGAATTAATGTCTTTAAAGTAATTGATATACTTCCATGGGAAGCAAGTCTGCCATTTTCATTTTTGCCTCCCTGTTCAGCCGAGATCAACTTCTGAATGAAAGAATTTGCTCCCCAAAGAGTGAATTCTTTCCTTTAAGAGCAGATCCCTTTATGAACAGTTTGGCAGTCCAGAGCAGAAACAGGAAGTCACAAAAGCTGTTTTCGTTTGAAAAAAATTGCTTATTAAGATGGTTGATTTACTACCCTTTAGACTCTAAATAACAGCCCCCTTTCACACAATGCAATGCCCCTGGGGCATTTAATAGGATTAATAACGTATATGCTGTTCACTCATTCAGGGCTATTAACGTTTTGAATTCTGGCATTTGAAGATCAAAATACCAACAGTGACCTACCATGACTGTCTACCTCAGAAGTAGAGTTATTGGTATCTGAACCATCAACATCCATACTGTCCTCTGTGGAAACAGCTGTGTCTTCCTCTTCTGATTCCTACAACAAACAATAATGCATAAGTTTCTCATTAACTTCACAGCTACTTGATTTTATATTCTCCACTTTACGTAACTGCTCTTTAACGGATTCAGAGCAAAGATGATTTGTTTCAACATTTTCACTTGTCCTATGTTTATACTAAAGGTGTGGTGATTTCTATGGTGATTCCAAAAAATTACGCAAAAAAGGTTTTCAACAAAAGAGTGAAACATTCCTGTCTGCGAGGGTTGGTTTTGATGGTGCAAGACAATTTTAATTGTATCTTCAGACACCTCATTATAATTATTTACTTTCATTTTTTTTGTTATTAAGGCCATATTCTCATTTCAAATATCAATATACAGCAAATAGTGTAATTTTTTATAGCAAGTCAGTGTTGAGAAAATATAAAAGGAATATTTGCCAAGTTTTGATTTTACTATTTTCAAGATGCCTCTTTGGAATGATAAAAGCCATAATCATTTTGCGGTAGTTTTATTTTCACGAAACTTAGCATTCATAGTACTATGGCATGAAGTGTCTCTGTAAAAACTGTAGATTTGCAGTACTTTACTTCTGACAGTCTCGGCTTCAACACAGTGCATCATACACTGGTGAATTATGATGATTTTACACACCATTCACGCTACACATAGCTGGTATGTTTTGGTCCCTATCTGAGCTACACCTGAAGTGGTTCTCATGTCAGAGGTGCCAAAACATATTTCTAAGAAACAAGACAAATTATTCCTGAATGACATCAAAATCTAGCCACATCTGGAGTCATGTACTGATTTGGCATATAAGTAATTTCTAACCTCTTTGGCATCTCCCTTCCCATCACTAGCAATGGAACCATTCATCTCTGATGTTCTTGTAACACGTCCCGACCGACCCCGTCGCGGAGATACTTCTTCAGCATCTGACTCTGTGGGAGTGGGTGTTGTTGTTGAAGCTTTACCACCTGAAGTTAAAAAAATAATTCTTTCAATTCTA
This sequence comes from Ctena decussata, assembly GCA_963989385.1. Classification (NCBI taxonomy): domain Eukaryota; kingdom Metazoa; phylum Mollusca; class Bivalvia; order Lucinida; family Lucinidae; genus Ctena; species Ctena decussata. The sequence continues at coordinate 60,316,824 of OZ022511.1, forward strand.
ACATTAAACCTGCACTGCCATGTGATTAATCATTCAAAGTTTTGAGTCCAAACTTTTTAGATTTAAAATTCACCATTTTTTGTCATTTCACTACAAAACAGTGTCAGATCGGATTGCAATCACTTTTGTGACTATCGTTAAAGGTATATGGTTGTACTTTCAAAAGAAGAAACTATGCTTCTCTCCTTAATGAGGGTCAACTCTTAAAAGCAGAAATTAGATCTATTAGTAGAAATTCTTTCAAGTAAGTGCAGACCCTATTTTAGAAGGACATCGTTTTCATGGTAAGTGAACAGAAAGTCACCTAAGTTCTTTTCCTCTGAAAACTATGGCAAACAAACATAAAGTGCACCTTATTAAAAATTATCAAAGTTAGTAAGTTTTACTTTTAAATAATTTAAAAGATACAATTTTAACACACGATGGTAAGGGGCGGATTGCAAAATATGTTTTTTGACAGCAAAGCCTGAGTGAATCAATCTACCAGTAGTGAAAAATAATTTCTAATCCAACGTTGTAAAGAGTTCTAACATCACAGAGAACGAAAAATGCAAGATTATTGTGGTATTTTCTAGGGGGATACCAAAGAAGGTAAATCTTTATATCTGACATTATCAATGTCCAAATCTCAGAAAATTTTCACAAAAAGCTTCTTCCTATATGCTCAATGAACAAATGTTCAGGCCATGCTAGAATAGGAAACATTCTATTACCAATATATTCTGTAACTTGATGCCTTTCGAAGAAACAAGTAATTGCTGTACCTTTACTATTAGCTGTACTGAATTTCCTTCCAATTCTACATGCTTGCCATAAGCAATATGAAGAACCAGCATGTCTGTAAAATGATTATTTTACTAAATTCTGCTGTTCTCCATATTAAAGAATAAAAAAACGTAGGGCTGTATGAGCTGTGACACAAAACCAATAAAGTGGCGTGAGTGCCCAGAGAAGCTCAGATCAGACTGAGCATCTGCCTCTTGGCAGTGCACATAAAGGGTAGCTAAGGGTCTCAGCTACCTCCAAACAGGCATCAAAGGCAGATGCCCAGGCTGATCTGACTCCTCACTGGGCACATATGCCACTTTTTGGTTTTATTGTCCCAGCTCACATTTTATCATTACCTTTTGCTCGTTTTGCCGGCACTTCCTCTTCTGATTCTTCCTCATCATCTTCTGTCTGTGACGACACTGGGGGTCTACGCTTCACTGCCTCTCGACTTGCTGCTGCAGCTGCTGACTTTGCCTGTAAAATTAGTCTGCACTGATTGCACATGCATTTTGTCTGAAAATTTACCTTTAAGTGCGACTAAAACCATTGATTATCCATTTGTCCTAAATGGAAAATGAATGGGTTTTTAGGGATTCAAATATTTAAGCACAAAACGGTAACCTGTGCAAACCTGCAGATGCAGATGAGGCTTTTTAATCCTAATTGCAATCTGATCAGGATTTCTGTAGTTTGCCATTCAACAAGCACTTCTTTTTATCAACAAAGCCCAGGAAAAACAGACTTACAGTGTTCTAATATAAAGATGGGACTGACAATTGACAAGACAAGATACATAGCAAGTAAGATTTGAAGGCTAAAGAGCCTAAATAATTTGAGTAAATGCAGTATTAGTTCTTTTCAGGATCTACTCTATTTGCCACCAATTCTATTAAATAATCTCTTAGAGGGTAAATGCAGTGGTTAAAACTTAAAGGAGGAACCATCCATTTACATGAATAGTACATGAATAGTGAACCTAAACATTTAGAGCAACTGTCCTGTTTAAGTTAACTACTGTAATAAGCCTAAAATTTGGGACACCTAAAAAATTAATTTTCCATTTGGGACAAATGGAAAATTAATTATTTAGATGTCTCAATACTTAAGCACATTATGGCATTACCTTCTTCTCCTCTGCAGCTGTCTTTTTTCTTTCTGCCTCTTCTTCCTTTTTTCTTTGTTTTTCCTCTTGTTCTAATTTCTTCTGTTTTTCTCTTTCTTTCTGCTCTTTCAATTTTTGTTTTTCCTTTTCTAATTTTTGTTTTTCTTTCTCCTTCTGTTCTCTTTCCCTCTGTCTTTCTCTTTCTGCCTGCTCTTTCTGTCGCTGTTTCTCTCTTTCAGCTGCTTCTTTTTCCTTTTTCTTCTTCTTTTCTTCTGCTTCCTTCTTTCTCCGCTTTTCTTCTAACTCTCGCTGTCTTTGTTTTTCTCTTTCTTCTGCCTCTTTCTTTTTTCGTTTCTCTTCTAATTCTTTCCGTTTTCTCCGCTCCTCTTCGAGTCTCTCTTTTTCTTCTTCTTCTTCCTGTCTTATTCTTTCTTCCTCTTCTTTTTTCTTTCTCTCCTCTGCTTCTTTCTTTCGATCCATTTCTTGCAATTCTCTTGATGATGTTACAATTCTGTTTTTCTAAAAAGTTCATATAATAGTACATTAAAGCTGGCCTAAGTACAAAATTCATACAACTACATTACTGATCAGGACTTTAGCCCAGATGTTAAATTTTCAAACATATTCAGCGCTCTAGATAAGAGAGGATATTTGATGATAATTAAGGATAATTTTTCTTATCTCTCATCAAAACCATATGTTGAGACCCCTCATCTGAACCGTCACGTCCAGACGGTTCAGATGAGGGGTCACAACATATGTTTTTATGCAGAATTAACAAAAATTATCCCTAATTATCAACAAATACTCCCTCTTATCTACAGCTCTGATATTGTACGCATAAACATTGCCATTTTTGCCACAAAATGTGAGGAGCTTTTTTCATCAAAAAATATTAGCCTAATTGATATTTGTGTACTAGAGACTCAATAAATCCTTGACTAACTACTTGGTTAAGCTAACAATCCTTTAAACAACTAGGCCCAAATAATGTGCTACATCAGGTGTGAAAGGATGGAGCCAAAGCGTTATGCAACTTCTAGCACTGGGCTTTCTAATGGCCTTTTGGTACAGCAAGTGTTCGTCATTCTTGCAGCAAGTCTTTTTTGTTTCCGAACCTACTTTCTCTGGGCTGACAAATACTGTTTCAAAGGGTTGATAAACCAAACCTCTGAAAGTTATTGTAAATGAATACTGCTCATTTCAGCATCTTACTGACGAAAACTGTAACCAAACATCCAAATGTAGACAAAATTTTAATAACACATCCACATGCACAATGGGGATCGAAATTATAACCTTTCCCTATTTTTTACAGATATTAAATATAAGACAAACTGAAACCCAATTGGGTATTTTGAAAAGTCTACTTTTATGGGGTAAAAAACAAGAGAGCCATGAGGCCCTGAGTCGCTCACCTGGGCAATTGGCAAGGTGGCTTTTTCTTATCATGTCTGAAATTGTCAAAATATGAGTCTTGGGTCAAAAGTCAAAGAATGACCATGACCGCTTGTACTCATAAAACTTCATGTACTCATTAAGGCAACCATACATACCATTTTTAGGCCAAAATCTTCAAAACTTTCCACGAAATCTTATGTTCTAGCATTTTCCCATATTTGACCATGCCGCAAAGAAGGTCAAGGTAAAACCCAAGGTCACCATTTGAACAGTCCTGGTGGTACTCTAGTACTCCATGCTACTTACCAAGTTTCAAGGCCATAGGTGTATTGGTTCTGGAGAAGAAAACCAGAGGACCAATGGTCCTGTAGCTCACCTGACACTTGGTCCTGGTATATATTTTAATGCTTTTATACATGTATATAGCACCAGGGCAGGGGCAGATAACCCCCCTCCCTTGGGGATTAATGTTGAGTCCCAATTCTATATAACAAGCCACAAGGTCACTGGGCCTTTGTTTCTGGACAAAGATTTCTGAAGGGTTTTTATCATATATGGGCATGGTGGCCACCATGTTCATGTGACCATAACCATCTGAACAAACTTTGATTCCTTTGACCCAGTATAAAAGCTCCATATGAAATACAGTAATCATTTGTATAATCTATGATGGGCCTGAGTGCCCAATGCTACATACCGGTACCAAGTTTCAAGGTTATAGACCTTTCGGTTCTCGAGAAAAAGACGTTTGAAGAGTTTTTACCATATATGGGCATGGTGGCCATCTTGGTCAAGTGACCAAGACTATCTGAACAAACTATGCTTCCTTTAAGCCGGTGAAGCTCCATGTGAAATATCTCTTCAATTGACCCCAGTGGCCTCTGAGAAGATGTTTGAAAATGTTGATGGGTGACAGAATCTCAATGACCTTGTACAAAAGTCAAAGAATGACCTTGACCTTTAACAACAAAATATCTTCATCTGGTCATTTAGTCAACCATATATACCAAATATTGTACCTTAGACTTGAACAGTTTCTGAAAAATCCACTGTTTAAGCATTTTCCCATATAAAAGCCTACATAATGTACCAAAGTTGACAGTGTCATAAATTAGGTCAAGGTCAACGCACAATCATTTGTATAAACTATGATGGGCTTGAGTGCCCAAAGCTACATACCAAGTTTCAAGGTCATACGCCTTTTGGTTCTGGAGAAGAAGATTTTGAAGGGTTTTTACCGTATACAGGCATGGCGGCCATCTTGGTCAAGATCCCGAGAACAAACTTTTATTCCCCGATCACACTTAGACTCCATATGAAATTTTGCTTCAATCAGACCAGTGGTTTCAGAGGAGAAGATGTTTTGAAAATCTTGATGACGGACAGACAGACAAACTGACCTTGACCTTCAGTGACATAATAGCTTCATCTGGTCATTTAGCTGACCATATATACACCACGCATTGTACCTTGGACTTAAATAGTTTCTGAGAAATCCACTGTATAAGCGTTTACCCATATAAAAGCCTAACGTACCAAAGTTGACCATGTCATAAATTAGGTCAAGGCCAATGCAAGGTCATTATTTGTATAAACTATGATGGGCTTGCACGCTCGATGCTACATACCAATGTTCAAGATCATAGGCCTTTTGGTTCTCGAGAAGAAGATTTTCGAAGGGTTTTTACCATATATGGGCATGGCGGCCATCTTGGTCATGTGACCCAAACCCCGGGTATATACTTTAGTTCCCCTATCCCATTAAGACACCATATGAAATTTGGCTTCAATCTCCCCAGTAGTTTCAAAGGAGAAGATGTTTGAAAATCTTGATGACGGACAGACCGACAAAATGATCTTGACCTTCAGTGACATAATATCTTCATCTGGTCATTCAGTTGACCATATATACCACATATTCTACCTTAGACTTAAATAGTTTCTGAGAAATCCACTATATAAGCATTTTCCCATATAAAAGCCTTACATACCAACGTTGACCATGCCGTTAATTAGGTCAAGGTCAACGCAAGGTCATCATTTGAACAAACTATGATGGGCTCGCATGCCCAAAGATACATACCAAGTTTCAAGGTCATAGGCCTTTTGGTTCTGGAGAAGAAGATTTTTGAAAGTTTTTTTACCATATATGGGCATGGCGGCCATCTTGGTCATGTGACCCAGACCCCAGGAATAAACTTTCGTTCCCCCATCCCACTGAGACTCCATATGAAATTTTGCTTCAATCAGACCAGTGGTTTCAGGGGAGAAGATGTTTGAAAATCTTGACAACGGATGGTCCGACGGAATGACCTTGACCTTACGTGACATGATATCTTCATGTGGTCATTTAGTCAACCATGTATACAACATATTGTACCTTAGACTTAAATGGATTCTGAGAAATTCCACTGTTTAAGCATTTGCCCATATAAAAGCCTAACGTACCAAAGTTGACCATACCGTAAATTAGGTCAAGGTCAACGCAAGGTCATGATTTGTACAAGCTATGATGGGCCCGCATGTCCGATGCTACATACCAAGTTTCAAGGTCATAGGCCTTTTGGTTCTGTAAAAGGAGATTTTTGAAGGGTTTTTACCATATATGAGCATGGCGGCCATCTTAGTCATGTGACCCAGATACCGTAAACAAACTTTCGTTTCCCCAACCCATGGAGGCTGCATATGAAATTTGGCTTCAATTGGCCCAGTCGTTTCAGAGGAGAAGATGTTTGAAAATCTTGACGACTGATTGTCCGACGGAATGACCTTGACCTTTTGTGACATAATATCTTCATTTGGTCTTTTAGTCGACCATGTATACCAAGTATTAAACCTTAGAATTACATAGTTTCTGAGAAATCCACTGTTTAAGCGTTTTCCCATATAGAAGACTAACATACCAAACTTGACCATACCGTAAATTAGGTCAAGGTCAACACAAGGTCATTATTTGTATAAATTATGATGGGCCCGCATGCCCGATGCTACATACCAAGTTTCAAGGTCATAGGCCTTTTAGTTCTGTAGCAAAAGATTTTTGAAGGGTTTTTACCATATATAGGCGTGGCCGCCATCTTGGTCATGTGACCCTGATACCGCGAACAAACTTTCTTTACCCCAATCCATGGAGGCTGCATATGAAATTTGGCTTCAATCGGCCCAGTGGTTTCAGAGGAGAAGATGTTTGAAAATCTTGACGATGGATGGTCCGACAGAATGACCTTGACCTTTCTTGACATAATACATTCATCTGGTCATTTGGTCGACCATGTATACCAAGTATTAAACCTTAGAATTAAATAGTTTCTGAGAAATCCACTGTTTAAGCGTTTTCCCATATAAAAGCCTAACGTACCAAACTTGACCATACCGTAAATTAGGTCAAGGTCAACGCAAGGTCATGATTTGTACAAACTATGATGGGCCCGCATGCCTGATGCTACATACCAAGTTTCAAGGTCAAAGGCCTTTTGGTTCTGGAGGAGAAGATTTTTGAAGAGTTTTTACCATATATGGGTGTGGCGGCCATATTGGTCATGTGACCCAGATACCCGGAACAAACATTCGTTCTCCCGACCTAGGTAGGCTCCATATGAAATATGGCTTCAATCGGCCCAGTGGTTTCAGAGAAGAAGATGTTTGAAAATGTTGACGACGGACCACGGACGAGGGACGGACGGACGGACGACGGATGCCTGGCTATACTATAAGCTCACCTATGAGCCTAAAGGCTCAGGTGAGCTAAATATTAAAGATTTATACCATAAGTGGTAATGGCGGCCATGTTGCTCATGTGACCTGGACCGTTTGAACAAATTTTTATTCAATCAACCCCTGGAGGCTCTATATGAAATGTGTTTACAATTGGAGCTTTGATTTTTGAGGAAATGGTTGAAAATGTCAAAATATGAGCGATCTGGATCAAAGGTCAAGAAATGACCTTGACTTCTTGTACTCATAATTCTTCATGACCTCATTAAGACAACTGTATATACTAATTTTTAGGCCAAAATCTTCAAAACTTTCCATTAAATCTTTTGTTCTAGGATTTTCCCATATTTGACCTTGCTGTAAAAAAGGTCAAGGTCAACACAAGGTCATAATTTGAACATTCTTGATAGTACTCAAGTACCCAATGCTACATACCAAGTCTCAAGGCCATCAGTCAATTGGTTCTGGAGAAGAAGACTTTTAAAGGTTTTTACCATATATGGGCATAGTGGCCATGTTGGTCATGTGACCACAAAAATTTCATTCCCTCAACCCCTGGAGGCTCTATATAAAATTCGGTCACAATTGGCCCAGTGGTTTTTGAGGAGATTGTTTGAAATTGTCAAAATATGAGATTGATTGATTGATTTGATGCTTAACGTCCACGGTAAACAACTATGGTCATGTCGGGACGGTCAGTTAACCTAACCACACTATTCCTGGGCAGGCTTAGACCTCCTAAGCGGTTAACCAGTACTAAGTGCACATACTTTTGCCAGTAGCTGACAACTGCCCTTCTTGAATCAGCGGAAGGAGAAACAAAAGTATGTGGCCAGACCGGGCTTCGAACCCAGGACCTCTGACTTATGAGTCAGGTGCTTAACCAGTACTAAGTGCACATACTTTCGCCAGTAGCTGACAACTGCCCTTCTTGAATCAGCAGAAGGAGAAACGAAAGTATGTGGCCAGACCGGGTTTCGAACCTAGGTCCTCTGACTTATGAGTCAGGTGCCCTATCAAAATATGAGAGTTCTGGGTCAAAGGTCAAAGAATGACCTTGACCTCTTTTACTCACAAATCTTCATGTACTCATTAAGATGACTGTATATACCGATTATTAGGCTAAAATCTTCAAAACTTATCATGAAATCTCATGTTCTAGCATTTTCCCAAATTTGATCTTGCCGTAAAAAAGGTCAAGGTCAACACAGTGCTCCAGATAGCGTCCGTATCACCGTATATTACGGATCATTTTTGGCCGATACGGAGCTATTGGAAATTTTATCGGTACCCATTACGGACACTTTCAAGCCGTTACGGATCATTTTTTCCGGTAATCCATACCACCTGGACAAGTTCCCATAGATGCTTGCATTATAATATCATCAAGTAGACTGAGCTTCCTTATGCGTCGCACTCACCGAGAAGCTGACTGATTCTAAATATTTCCTTCTGAATTAGTCTTTCTAATGTGTGGAAAATAGATGGACTGTAAACCAGTCGCTTCAAACTGAAAGTAGGAAAGCATGGCTTCGAGCTCTCAACAGGACAAGCAGGCCTCTATCCTGCGGTTTTTTAGGTCTACTGACAAATCAACCGAAAATCGTAGATGCGTCTATGAGATAATAAATGCTGTTATCTCAGGTGTGGTTATGACTGCATGTAGAAAAGGTTAAAAACATTGTGGTAGGTAGAAAATTGCAGTTCAATTCCAAATGTGATTCACATGAACCCAGTTCGTGCTTATATTAGCACTGGAAAAAATTGAAATTTTTAACGCAAACACATGAGGCATAGAACATGTTTGGAACATCTTGAAGTAGCTGCTGAGACAGGTACCAAGCAAACTCATTCTTGATCATGTTTGGGCACACCGGTTATTACAATTTGCTTAATGGCCTGTTCACTTCCTTCTGGCAACATCAACCACAATTTGTAAATCAGTTTCAGTTTTATATTAACATTTTGTGAAGCAGTCAGAAGGAGGTTGAGTCGTGATATAATTGTTTTAAATAAATCAGATTTTGATTTTGGCGTTTTTTGGTTTAAGAAAGAGTATATTTCCACACAGTGAAAGCAGAAGTAGTATTTTACAGGGCAAAGTCAAGCCAGGGAGTACCACTGAAATACTGTTAAAATTAAATTTGTTTTCATGTTACATCTGTCGGTTCAGTGCAAATACTGAAGCAGAATCGTGGATACTGATCCAAGAAAATTTTGACCAGTACGGTACTGATTGAAAAAAAAAATTATCTGGAGCACTGTCAACACAAGGTCATAATTTGAACAATCTTGATAGTACTCAAGTACCCATTGCTACATACCAAAACTCAAGGTCATCGGTCAACTGGTTCTGGAGAAAAAGATTTTTAAAGGTTTTTACCATGTACGGGCGTGGTGGCCATGTTGGTCATGTGACCTGGACGGTATGAATAAATTTTTGTTCCCTCAACCCCTGCAGGCTCTATATGAAATTTGGTTTCAATTGGCTCAGTGTCTTTTGAGGACATTGTTAGAACTTGTCAAAATATGAGAGTACAGGGCCAAAGGTCAAAGAATGACCTTGACCTCTTGTACTCGTAAATCTTCATGTAGTCATTAAGATGACTGTAGATACCAATTTTTAGCCCAAAATCTTCAACAGTTTCCAAGATATCTTATGTTGTAGCATCTTGCCATATTAAAGCAAAAGGAAGCAAATTTGACCTTACTGTAAAAAAGGTCAAGGTCAATCCAAGGTCATAATTTGAACAATCTTGGTAGTACTTGCGTACCCGATGCTACATACCGAGTTTCAAGGCCATCGGCCTATTGGTTCTGGAGAAGAAGATTTTTTCAGATTTTTTACCATATATGGGCATGGCGGCCATGTTGGTCATGTGACCAGGACCGTTTGAACAACTTTTTGTTCCTAAGGTCCCAGGAGGCTCTATATGAAATTTGGTTACAATCGGCCCTGCTGTTTCAGAGGAGAAGTCGTTTGAAATTGTAGACGGAGGACAACAGACGGACGGGAGCCTTACCATCCTATAAGCTCCCCCGGAGCCGCTGGCTCAGATGAGCTAAAAAGAGTAAACAAATCTGAAGCCTTTCCATACAACCTGTTTATGTAAAAGTAAGATGCTCAAAATTTTAGCACAGCAGCTGCAGTGTAGTGGGTAATGCACTGACTACCAATCCAGGGATCACAGGTTTGATCCTAACAACCCTTCTCCGGTCTTTCGGATGAGACTTTAAACCAAGGTCCAGTCCCTTTATGACCTAAGTGTTGACTGGATGTTGAACCTGTGTTCACTCACTCACTCAAAGTCTTAGCATTTTTGTTAACTTTTTTACTTACATGCATCTTTTCAAGCAATTCTTGTTTCCGTCGGATTTCCTAGAAAAAAAAAATCAAGATATCCAGAGTTCCATATAAAGGTGATTCAATGATGATTATTTATTTATACTTTACTTTTCCCCCAAAACATATGTGAGCCCCGACATGACAAAACCAACAAAAACGCATGAGCACCCAGCAAAGACTCAGATCAGCCTGGACATCCGCCCAGTCTGATCAAAGACTTTGCTGTAAGCTTAAAGTGTAGCTTAGAGTCTAAGCCATCTCCATGCCTACAGCAAAGACACTGATCAGAATGTGGGGATGTCACTGCTGATCTGATCATAGCTGGGCACACATGCCACTTTGTTGGTTTTGTTGTGTCTCAAATCATGTTAAGGCCTCTCATAGAACTGCCTTGATGAGGCAGTTCTATTGAGGAGAATGAAATTAGGGGATAACTGTATTCAAAATTGTCATTTGGGGTGGTAAATCGTCGGTTTTATGGTCGGAAATTTTGTTTTACGATGACGCGCCAGCGGAGCCGTAAAACGGAATTGGCGACCATAAAACCGACGATATACCTCACCAAATGACAATTTTCAATATAGTTATCCCCATTCTAATGCACTTTTTCACATTTTCACCTTTCAAAGTGTACTTCTTTGCACACATTGCAAGCACTTTCAGCAGCGTAAAACCAAACGTCAGCCAATGAGAAGCGACGTTTTATAATGACGTCGGGTTTGCGACAGTATATCGTAGAATATACTGTTGCAAATTTTGACGTTATCCAATCAGACGTCGCGTTACATACGTAAGTGCATTAGAATGTAACATGATTTTACAGAGAAATAAGATTTTTTTTATTATATGTGTTTTACTGCCCTTTCTAGAAAATTTTACTTATATTGAGCCTATCCATAAGCAGAGTTGGACAAAAACCAAAGTTCCAGGCAGAAAACCACCTGACCTTCAGCAAGCAGAGCGAGGCTTTCTCACTTGTGATGTAAGAGTGGTTCGAAACATATGCCATAATAATTATCCTCAAAATCTCCCCTAATTTGAAGCTCATAAGATAAATTTTTCAGCATTTACTATCAAGAAATTGGTACTACCATATTTATTTGAGCCATGTCATGTGACTTCCAACAATGTGGCAATTTTATCGTGTGATATTCAGATCATCCGTCTCATTTATCAGAGACCTCACTGTTGGCTCTGTGGCTTGGGTCACTCTCAAAGAAAGCTGATAAGACAAGCAAAGGCTCTGATCAGACTGCACTTATATGAAATCTGATACTGCACTCACAGCCTATACTTGTCACCAATGCCACATTGTTGGTAATCACATGATGTGGCTCATTAGGCTATAAGACAGGGGTTTTCCCCCACCAGAATGACCCAAATATGAGCCGCAACGCGAGAAAACCAACAAAGTGGTTGTGTGCCCACCGCAGCCTCAGATCAGCCTGGGCATAAGCCCGGTCTGACCAGAGTTCGCTGTCCACATGAAGGTAGCTTAGACCCTTAGCTTACCTTTAAGCGCTTAGCGAAGAGTCTGGTCAGACTTGTTGGATGCCAATGCTAATCTGAGTCTGAGCTGGGTGCACAACCACTTTGTTGGTTTTCTCGTGTTGCGGCTCAAATATTTAAATCAGCCTTCGGTAATTCTGCTATAAGACTCTTTCCCTTCCAAACTATTCCCAAAAATCTAGATGGATCTATATTTTGAGGGTTGTTTTGGTTCACAAAATTTGTTTCAGTCCATTTTACATACTGTTGTGTAGAAACAGAGTGCAACTTTATGATTGTCTTTTGTTGAGAAATGCTTGCACACCAATAAATAGCTTCATCCAGACAACAAGGGATGATTCGAGCAACCAATGACTGGTTTACCAGCTACTTTTGAATTGGTAACTTGCTTTTTAAGCAACAAATTATGCCCAAAATGAGACAAGTCAGTCTCAGCTGAAAATTAGAACTGATAATACAATGTACCTGTCAAAACAAATCTGTCTGTGAACTGATCGCCATAACAATATGCTTGAAATTTGAAGCTAGTACATATCCTAGGTAATGCCTTGCCTTGCCAAGAATAGGCACTAGCTTCAAATTACACAAATTATCAGGCTCTCAGACAGAATATCTCCGAGGGAAGTCACTCTGTCCTGCAAATATCTCCCAACTCCCTAAAGGCTGCTACTCTGTATTGAAAATTTGCTTCTTTCTGAAGCCACTCTTACAGGAAAGTAGGACTTCCTTCTGGGGCCACTCTGAAAGGAAAGAATTTGCTTCCCCTCTCTGAGAAGTTGTCGTCAAGTGGTTAGAGTGACTCGGTATGGTGCAGAGTCACGGGAAGGTCTTGAGTTTGTGGCTCACCATCGCCATCCAATGACTGGAAAACTCTGTCAACCCAGCAGTAAATGGGTACCTTTTTCGGCAGCGAAAGGAGAAAGATGGGCTCTGCCCTTCACCAGCTGTCCCCAAGATACAGTGGGTCTCTAACCCCCACTGCCCATATGGCTATAAGGCTATGGGGAAATCTTTACCTTTACCTCTGAGAAGGTTACTCTTTTGGGAGCAATTCTTTCATAAAACAGAAGCTTCTTTTGAGAAGGGGTTCAAATAAGCTGGGGAAAAAAAATTCTTTCCTGTAAGACGTGCCACCCTTTGAAAATAATAAATTCAGAGTGCCCTCTTTCTCTGAAAAGTACTGTAATATTTCTGCTATAAGACAGAGGTGTTTTCCATCTGAAATCTGAAATATGTACATCTGCCTGTGTTATTTTGCTTTCAGATGGGGGTTCCCCCTCCAACACATACCAAAAACTAAATCCGTCTCGTAAGATGAATCTAGATTTTGGGGTACTTTTGGAGGAACGAAAATACTAGTCTTTTTATAACCAAATAAATACGGTATCAATACACTTTGAGGCAGAAAGCAGCCACTAACCCACCTCTTCGAGATCTTTAGTCTTCTGCTCTTGTGTTTTGGCTTCCTTCTTTAATGAACCTTCTTGTATATTGAGTTTCTGTTCTGCTGCTGAACATCTGTAAGTAGTGCAAGACCACCAGATAAGTCAAACTATTTGGCAGGATCGCCACATCCTTTTTCACTTCAAAATTCCCTCTTTCCCTAATTCGCCTGACATTCAGCACTTTTCCATACCCTTTTACGGATCCCAAAATTGGTTATACTCTTCACTTTAGCAGTGCTAATGGTATCACTTAAAAATTCGGGGACACTTTCAAAGGTAGAAAAAATGCTCCCTAAGGGACCAAATTATTTCCTATAATAGTGGCTAAATGAGAAGGAAGATAAATATTTCTGTGCCTGAAAGATTATCATTTTCCTTTGAACAAATTAAGCATGTTTTCTGACGACTGCCATAGCCATTGATTTTCAAATTCCCTGGCTTGTTCAGTCCTTTCCAAATTTCCCTGACCATTCACAAAATTCCTTTTTCTCTGATCTGGAAAATACTTCAATCGGAAGGATGGAAAGACAGGAACACATGGATGAGTAAGGGTCATTTTTTTTTGTCCCCTTTCACCTACAATGGGTGACAAAATGTGAGCTCCATACTAAATGTGAAATGCTTCTGCAATGCAAAAATGCCTCACAACTGCAAAAGCTTCTTACATTTTTCTTGAAAAAAAAAATGGCAGCACTTTAGTGTACCTTTGGAACTGTAATGTCTCATTAACAAACAATGTCTGCAGTTTTGGACAACCTGGCTGTGGCCAATAAAATGTCAATACTTACTTGTTGTGTTGTGAATCTGGATTTTCAGAGCAGATCCAATCATCACCAAAATCTTTACCAATATTGCCCGTTGAAAAGGGGAGTGTCCGCCACTTTAAACAATTATCTGTAAGAGAAGTCAGAAAGGCACTGCAACAATTCTGCGGAAACTAAAGCCTTGAATGTCTGCGCTTTGTCACAAAACATAGCTTCACCAGAAAACCAGAAGCAATGTTTCACCGCCACTGCCACAGAAAAGTAATACCTATGTATGTCTCAATTCTGCTAGTCACAGGCTAGACAGAAAGAATTTACTTTATGATATTTCAAGCAATACAGCAGCAATGTATAATCGAACATTTCATTTTGTGATTCTATTATTGTGATTCAGGGTCCCTGCACCTGACATGAGACTAGCACTATCTGACAAGTCTAACACTAAGTTAAAGGGAGAAAACCATATGTAGTTATACTGGAATTTATTAGTGTTGCAGAATCCCATTAAAACCATAAGGGAAACATTATAAATGAGTATGTTTTCTTATGTATTTTTTCCCTTTTTTATCTATATTTTCTTTCATCCTTTTTTGTTTGTTTGGTTTTTATATTTATAAACTGTTGAAGGAAAAACTACATCCTACGGCAGGGTTGGAAACTTCTTTAACTCTTGGTGGTGGAGGAATGAAGAGTTAGGAAATAATACCACTTCATAGAGTAAGGGTAATTAAAATTTCCTTAGTGGTACCACTCAAAAATTTTAAGCCCTGACCAGGGAGGTACTTCTGTTAGAGACCTAATGATACCTGTAACTCTTATATTTTTGATTACATGAGCAGGTCTATTGCATGCACATAATGTTTTTGACAAAACTTACCACATTGTAAAGTAACATTTAGCTGCATCGCTCGTTTTCTGGTAAATTTACTATCATCAGATGGTGGATCTTTCCATTTTTGACTGATATAACCATAACTTTCCCTACAAGAAATCATATTTGTGCCATTCAAATGAACACAGAATTTGAGAATTTGAGTTAAAAGGAAACAATCATGAAAATTTGAATTTGGGATACTTTTATGGTTCTTTGCATTGATTAATAGAGAATACCACGTTAGTTTCTTTTAATATCAAGTTTATCAAGCGAGACCAGAAACAGCTCAGGAATGGTGAGGAAAAATCTTACCATTCTTACGCTGTTTCTGGTCTGGCCTGATAAACTTGCTATCAAAAGACACTAACATGTTTTCTTTTCTAAATAATCATGCATCATTAAAAGATTTTAATTCCTAGAAAGCCTCAAACAAATGAAAGGCAAACTATGCTTGCTGACAGCATGACTGCATGATGACCTAAGTCGGCGACGTCATGTAATCAATTATATGTTGGTAACACAGCCAACGTCAAACTGTAGCCAACAGTCTTCACAGATCGCTTCTCAAGGCACTGCTTGATATCATTCACACAAGCACAGTTCTAATGACATATCACATTATGTTATCATACCCTGTTATCAGGTAGAATTTTGCAGTGGATGCATGATAAACACCATGACCACGTCACAACAGGCTTTCTTTTTTTTTTCCCCAGAAAATTTGACGGAAGTTTAACTTACGTATTGATTAAGTTATAAGATGGGGATATCCCCTTCCACCTTCCAGATTGACTTCAGAAATGTAATTCGGTCTTGTGTAATTCAGCTATAACATGGGGTTTTCTCTTTCAAAACAATCCCAAATATCTAGATCCGTCTTGAAAGACAGATCTAGATTTTTGAGATTGTTTTGGAAGGGGAACAAGAATTCTGTATAACTATGCATTGTCCCATCTGTCAGTGCATTGTTACAAAACAGAGCTAAACCTGGAAACTCGACAAAGTTTACAACACCAGAAAAGTAATATATGTCTCTCTTCCGCTAGTCAATGGCGAGACCATACTTACCCCTAGAAATATCGACAAACCATACCTTCCCAGCATCTCCGAATTTGCATTCGAAAGCAACACAGAGATTTTTTGGAAATCCAGTTTATGACAATCATATCAGTAAAATAATGTGATAATATGAGCTGTGACATGACAAAACCAACAAAGTGGTTTGTGCGCCCAGCAAAGACTCAGATCAGCCTGGGCATCCCCCCAGCCTGATCAAGGTCTTCGCTGTCCACATGGTGCAAGTTTAGACTCTTAGCTACCCTTTAAGCACAAAGCAAAAACTGCCCAGTCTAATTAGTCTTCGCTGGGCACACATGCCGCTTTCAAAGCTTCAGATAAACAGGGGTAACAGGGACAATTCGGAGATAATTTTTCTTATTTCTCAATGAAAACGTATGTTGTGACCCCTCATTAGAACCGTCTCACCGAGACAGTTCTAATGATGGGTCAAAACATAAGTTTTTATGGAGAAATATGAATAATTATCCCTAAATTATCCCTGTCACTCCTTCTTATCTGGCGCACTGCACTTTGTTGGTTTTGTCATGTCGCGGCTCATATAATGAGTCCTCATCAGCTAAAACTATCCAACTCACCAGAATTTGAGAACCCCTTGTTGCGCTATATTGAGATCTTTCCAGTACTGAACCATGTGTTCCCCCATCACCTTTATTAAATGTCTGTATTCCTTAGCATCAGCAAAATCTTGCTTGTTATGTGTTGGTTCTAAAACTTCATATGGGACATTTACTATACCTGCAACAAGAAAAGCATTTTTGAGATCCACACAATATAGGGTTCTGAGAAAAGTTCCACTGCTCCACATACAAAAGGGGTAATAGGGATAATTCACGGAAAACTTACCTTATTTCTCAATGAAAACATGATGTGGTCCCTGATTACAACCATCTCAGCAAAACAGTTCAAATGAGGGGTCATATAGTAAGTTTTAATGGAGAAATATGGGAATTTATCCCTGAATTACATCATTTACCCTTCCTATCTGCAGCACTGATAATTCTGAGATATTTTTCCTATATGAGCCACGACACGACAAAACCAACAAAATGGCATGAGTGCCACTTGAAGACTTAGTTTGATCAGAGTCTTTGTTGTTGACATGGAGGTAGCTTAAATCCTTAGTTGCCGACAGCAAACACTCTGATCAGACTTGGTGGGTGCCCTGGCTGATCTGAGTCTATGCGTGGCACATATACCATTTTGTAGGTTTTATCATGTCACAATCTAATATACCAAGAAAGAAAAGGCTATTCTGTTAAAGTTGTCCCCTTTGTATAAATGGCAGCCAAACACAGCAAACACTCTGATCAGACTTGGTGGGTGCCCTGGCTGATCTGAGTCTATGCGTGGCACACATACCATTTTGTTGGTTTTGTCATGTCACAGCCCAACATACCAAGGAGAAAAGGCTATTCTGTTAAACTGTTGTCCCCTTGTAAAAAGGGCAGCCAAACCATTAAGGTATATCCAAACACCTTAACAAACTGAACAAGTATACTTACATTATCACAAACAGGCTGCACTTTCCACACGCATCTGAAGCATTTCTCGCGGGAAAACTGAGAAATTTTCCTTCAAGTTACTTTGGCACCTACTCTTTCAGGCTTTGCACTGCATCTTTATCTAATACTGGACAATACAAGTAAGCCCATGCACCAAGTACAAGGTCATTGTTTACCTCATGTGAAAAGGAGCATATTTGCATTAGCAAACTCATCACCACTAGCACTGTATTTCAGAGATGGATGGATGGATGACTTGACATTTACTTCCTTTTTAACAGTATTTCAGTCATATCAGGATGATCGGAGGATGATAATGAAAGGCTTGTGCAATGGAACCCCGTTTATGGTAGACAAAGTTTCTGCCTTCAGCGAGAATCGAACTCAGGACCGTATTTCAGAGAAGTGCTACAATGGGACTTTTAAAAAGGTCCTAATGTGCTCCATGTTTCTTTTAATAAATGCCAGAAAATTCAAAAACTCACCTATAACACCACTACAAAATCTGAAAAACAGAACAGAAATCCTCAATAAAACAGAAGTATATTTTTAAGCTAAATAGACTGTACAACTTCCGATCTTGGAAACAGCAGGCAGTAAGCAACAAAATTTCACAAACTACAGAATCCCATCATCAAATGATCAAGGTTCCATATAAAGGTTTCTCTTGATAATGATTGCTGGGATAATCTTCTTACTTCTCTATAGAAACCTACTTTAGAAACACCTAAGTTAGATGGTTTTATATGAAGAATTTAAGGAGAACTATCTAAGAATCAGCATCAAAACTAGATTTTAAATAAAACTCCGTAAACAACATGCCTAATAAATGTGCAACTGCAATATAACCATGCAACAAATGTCAAGCGTCTGCAAAAAGTTTTCCAAAACATACATGTAACAATGCTATTCTACCTGTATGTATGTAAAGCAAAATTGAGCCACGACACGACAAAATCAACAAATAGGCATAAGCACCCACGAAGACTCAGATCCTGGGCAGCCGCCCAGTCTGATCAGTCTTCACTGTCGGCATGGAGGTAGCTTAGACCTTTAGATACTCTTTAAGAGCACAGTGACAGCTGCCCTTTAAGTGCACAGCTAAGACTCTGATCAGACTGGGCAGATACCCAGGCTGATCAGAGTCTCCCCTGGGTGCACATGCCACTTTGTTGGGTTATGTCGTGTTGCGGCTCAATTATTTTGTGACAAACTTGCTTGAAAGTGAAAGAAGTGCTTCAGCAATCACAAAACTCCCTGAGAGTGGCCAAACGGAAATTTTCCTTTTGACCTCTTTCAGGAATTTTGTGAAAACCTCACTAGTTCATCTTTAACAAATCTGAAATTGTATATAATGTGCATAACATGCACCCAAGTTGAACAGCATTGCTGTATTTTAGCAATCCATTTGCAGCAGAAGTTTGAATTTTTAATTGCCATCGGAGAAAGGAATTGTGCATTTACCAGGCCTTATTAGACAACAAGTAAAAACAGTGCTGATACAGGTCTTCAAAGCAGGGATACAGACTAACTAATTTTTCATAGGAGCAAGCTGGGCCCCTAAAAACTGAAAATTAGTCGCCCAGCCAGAAATTTAGGGGCCCACATTTAAAACGTCAGAAACATGATATTTTTTTTTATTCAGAATCTGCCCGAGATTTGCACTGTTTCCGTAGGCTTTGTAGTAAATCCTCCTTTCTCCAGGGTTTTGCTTTCTTTTAGCTAACGGGTGTGAAACACCCACGATGTATCACAACATTATATGCACGAAAAATCCACAAATGGTCAAGATTTCTGCTGGCAAACGGAGGAGGCGGCCATGTTATTTTTTTTCGATAGTGAATAAAATCCAACACACAAGTATGACGGAACATCGAATATTCAACGCAGATATCGGTGTGCGCTTTGAGGTGCGCTTGAGTTAGAATCAAAACGTATCAAGAAAAGGACTAGGGTGCAGCAGCCTAAGCAAATTGGAGCACCATGTTTATAGAATACAATCCTGAGACATTAGTTTATATCATGTGGTGATGGGCATCAGATAGTGTACAGTGTAAATAAACATTCTGTGGCTTTTAAATTCCAAAGTTGTGACTTTTACTCAAGAAGATTCTTACTACCAAAGTTGTAATATTTAACTATCAAAGTTGTGACTTTTACTCAAGAAGATTTCCTTTCTACTGGCTATGTGCCAGGTGTGCCTATAAAGGCAGAATTTATATACAAGACAAGACAAGACAAGGTGGCGGATTTTACTTCAAAATGAGGGGAGACCAATCTGAGACAAAAACAGCCCAGACACTCGCTGACAGCTGATGATCGCAAGCTGGGCGACTGTCATTTCAATTTTAGGCGCCCACCCGATTTTTTACTCGCAGTGGGCGAGTGGGCGACCGCTAGTCTGTATCCCTGCAAAGTACAGCTAGAAAGATTGGCATTTCCAAGTAAAGTGCACCCATCTACCGTAAGAAGAAAACAGTAAACTTACACTCCACCGTCTAGTTGTGGTCCAACTTTTTCATACATTTTGATTAAACGACTACAGTTATACACAAACACACCATCATGAGAACGATTATCTATGTTGATACCAAATATTAGATGAAATGTCTTTGGATCTTTGAGAGCTCTGAAAAAAATAAAGACATGCAAAATTAAGGCTTCACAAAATACAAGAAGACATAACGAATCCTTGACAAGTAACTTTGCTAAGCTTATTATGCTCTGAACAATCAGGCCCAGGGGCCGTATTCATAAAGCAACTTAAGTCGTTGCTATGCTGTTGCTAAGGCTAAATATCTATAAAGGAGATTCCCTACAAATATGAAATTTGGTCTGGAGGAACAGTCTTACAAAGACTGTTCCTCCAGACCAAATTTCAT
The DNA here is from genome assembly GCA_963989385.1 of Ctena decussata. Taxonomy (NCBI): domain Eukaryota; kingdom Metazoa; phylum Mollusca; class Bivalvia; order Lucinida; family Lucinidae; genus Ctena; species Ctena decussata. The sequence goes on from OZ022511.1 coordinate 60,337,214, forward strand.
AGTTGTAGGGAATCTCCTTCAAAGAAATTTAGCCTTAGCAACAGCATAGCAACCACTTGTCGTTTTATGAATAAGGCCCCAGAGCTTTAGTATCAGGGTTGTATGATGGTAGATTATGTTGTTCTGGAAGTGTCCGTGTAGCTCTTCGGACTTTGGATCATGAAGATCTGGGTTAGAGCCCCACTGGAGGCAAGATTCTGTCTGAATCTAAACCGTGCTTCATTGCACAAAGCTCTCCATAATCACTCTCCCATTATCCTGATGTGACTGAAATATTGTTCAAAAGGATGTTGAACTGCCAAGTCATCCATACATTCTTCCTTATTCATATATACACAAGGGGCGGTATTCATAAAGCCACTTAAGTGGTTGCTATGCTGTTGCTAAGGCCAAATTTCTAAGAAGGAGATTCCCTGCAACTATGAAGTTTGCTCTGGCGGAACAGTCTTTTTAGACTGTTCCTCCAGAGCAAATTTCATAGTTGTAGAGGATCTCCTTCTTAGAAATTTGGCCTTAACAACACCATAGCAACCACTTAAGTCGCTTTATGAATACGGCCCCAGGGACCCAAAGTGCACATATCTCAACTCACAGCATGAATTTCCTGTGTACAACTTTCCTGTGTATATAGTCAGTTATTAAATGCAAAGTTTAAATGGTACTGCATACTACACAAAAGCACCAAAAACATTCTGAGCCTGTTTCAATTACCCTTGAAGAAATTAATGAAAACATTTGAAGGTGTATGTTGGATTTTTTCATCATTTTTAGCTATAAAGGATTTTGATTGATTGATTTGATGCTTAACGTCCACGGTAAACAGCTATGGTCATGTCGGGACGGTCAGTTAACCTAACCACACTATTCCTGGGCAGGCTTAGACCTCCTAAGCCGTTAACCAGTATTAAGTGCACATACTTTCGCCAGTAACTGACAACTGCCCTTCTTGAATCAGCGGAAGGAGAAATGAAAGTATGTGGCCAGACCGGGTTTCGAACCCAGGACCTCTGACTTATGAGTCAGGTGCCCTACCGATTGCGAGACATGGCCCGGCTCAGCAATAAAGGAAAACAAGTTTCATGACTTCCTGTTTGCCTCCCTGGATGATGAAGTTCTTCCAAAAAGGGGTCTACTCATAAAGACAGGAATCTGCTCCTATTATTTTATGAACTGACCCCACTGAGAAGCGAGTTGCTTCGTTGAAAGTACACACATTCACCTATATCTTTTTCAATCATATCCCACAACAAAGCTCAGCACCATTCACAAACTGCACTACTAAACCTTTTGAGCCGCGGCACAACAAAAGCAACATAGAGGCATGTGTGCCCAGCAGACTCAGATCTGCCTGGACATCTGCCCAGTCTGATCAGAATCTTTGCTGTCAGCATGGAGGTAGCTTAGATCCTTAGCTAACCTTTACGCATGCAGTGAAAACTCAGACTGGGCAGATGATCTGAGTCTTCCCTGGGCACACATGCCACTTTGTTAGTTTTGTTGTTCAGTGGCTCATTTTATGTTTAATTCTATGTAAATGCAATTTCATTTTTCACCCGAAAGTAATGACAATCGTGTCACTAGTCAAGAACACATGCAACAGATTGCAATATAATCATGCATTAAGTCATGTGCTGTCATTCCATTTCTCTCATTTGTTTCCTTACTTTTGTTTTCTTTCTGCATGTTCTTTTTTAAGCTGTGCATCTCTCTTCATCTGAGCTGCATACTCGTTAGCTTTCCGCAACTCAGCCTGTGAAAGAAAGTATATGTCTTACAGGGGTATGTTTCAAAGGGAAAGCAACTTTATGACTTTCTGTTTGATTTCCTGGACAAAGTAGCCTTTCCAAAATGAGGTCTACTCTTAAAGGAAAGAACAGAGCAAATTCTTTCATTTAAGAGTTGACTGTTGAAAAGGGAGGTAAAGAAGAAAATGACATAGTTGCTTCCCCTGAAAGTGTACCCTTTTACCTGTATATCTACAAGTTATATCATAACAAAATCTGTCTCAAAGCATATACTTACTGTACATGCTCAAACCAGCCTGCCTGTACACATAACCACACTGGTAGGGACATGCCTACTTTTGCTGTTCAAAAAGGTTCATTTACTTTTTCCACGTAATTTTGCGTTCTTGAAAAGAACTCTATTTGTAAAGACTGGAAAAACATCAGGTTCCTACAGGTACATGTATACAAATCTTGTCAGTATTAAAGCAAATAAACCATAAAACCATACTCTGACTAGAAGATAAGACACATGATTCCCGATACTATATGCTATTTCAGAAAATCATAAGTGCACGTAGTTATTTTGGTCATTATTTCTATCTTTTTCTAGAGATGTTTATGAAAGATGGCATAATTATAGACTGAAATACTGTAAAACCAAACCAACCAACCAAACCATTTAATATTATAATCACTCAGACAATTTACCATGGCAGTTTTGGATAGACTTCCTGATCTTCCTTCTAGTGACCTAAAAAACAAAATAGTATCAATTTAAAACAATGTAATTTTCCTTAGTTAGTCCACTAAAATGAATTGGCAAATATCATAATCTCTCTAAAACCTAGGTATTGAATAATTTGAATTACTGTAGTTCTGCATGCATGCCCAAACTGCCTGGCCATGTTTGCCAAAGAGTTAAGAATCTGGGGTCATAATCTGAAGACTTAAAGATCTAGGGTCATAATCCCGAGCCGATTCCAACTATAGTAGATTCTTTTCTAGTAAACAGATTTCATCCACATTGCGATAATCAAGACTGTTTCTCTTTTGCCACCCACTATGAACTACTGAACAGACTTCAGACATCCACCTCATGTACCTCTGATACATGCTCATTTCTAGACTCATAAATCAGATGCTATGGGTCCAAGTCCAACACAGATCCAAGTGTTCCCCAGACTTGGAATCATTTCATACTTATTATCAGTCACCCATTCCACCACTGGCTTAACAACGATAATACCCCAAATCATTTTGCTTTCTTTTATGCTGCATTACCTTTCACAAACAGAATGCACCCCATAAGTAAAGCAGAATCACAAACTTAAGGGGAATGGGTACACTTTATGGGGAAACAACCATGCCATTTTCATTTTCGCCTCCCTTCTAAATAGGGGACAACTCTTAAAGGAGAAGAGTTTGCTCTCATAGGTGTTAATCCTTTCTATTAAGAGTACATCCTTTCTGAGGTTTCAAAGGAAAGCAAATGAGAAAATCACAAAAGTTGTCTCCCTTTGTAAAAATGGGAGGAAAAAAAACTTGCAAGTGTGCACATTTACCATAACTGGTGGTTTACTACTGACTGGTGGTCAGAGCTCCAGATAGCGTGGGACTTTGATGATGATTTATCCGTCCATAACAATGTATGCTACAGCATCATATCAAAGCAATTTCAATGAGGTGGTTCTAATAAAGGGTCACAGCATATGAGCCTTGACATGAGAAAACAAACAAAGTGGCATGTGGGACCACTAAAGACTCAGCTCAGCCTGGGCATCCACTTAATCTGATCACAATATTGGCTGCGCGCTTTAAAGGTAGCTAAGGATCTAAGCTACCTCCATGCGGACAGCAAAGACTCTGATCAGCCTGGGCAGCTGCCCAGGCTGATCTGAATTCCTCACTGGGCACACATGCCACTTTGTTGCTTCTGTCCTGTCATGGCTCATATATTATGGTTACCCCCACCAGCAGCTCAGAGCAATAATTGCCTACCCATACTTACTTAGCTTTACTCTGTGCCTCTTTTGCTCTTAATTCCGCTGCCTTTGCATCCTCCTGAGCTTTCTTAGCATCACTTTCCGATCTTGACTTAAAACGATTTGACGCGTATTTATAGAACCTAGGTTTATATAAACATGAGGCTAATTTTCTGGTCCGCACTTTTTTGCCCTGAATTGACACTTTCATACGAGGGTCTATATATAATATTGCCACATATGCCCTGAATGAACGTTTTTCTAACATTAATCTGAAAAAGAAAGGAGAACATTTTATGTAATAAGCTACTTCTTTTCTTTCGGTAAATTTTACAGGTAAATGCAATGCTCAACAGTACTGTTGTCATGACAGATGATTTCTTTTTTAATTTATACAGCAGATGAATTCATTAGTTTGGATACACTTACGTCTAAATTTAAAATCAGTTTTCTATATGATACCCTTAGCTTTTTAAAGAAGAGCTTACACAGGATGGTGGAAAAGTTATATCAAAGCATAAAAGCAACAACTTGATACAAGAAAAACCCATTTTTTGAAAATGGTACATTCCTGATTATTTCCTGAATATCATATGAACAGAGACAGAACTTGTTATCTCACAATATTTCAGTCATGTCAAATGTATGGGATTTTTTGTATGAAATGCGTACTGCAAAAGCTACTAACTGCCACAAACACACAAAATGCCCATCTTTTTCATGGGCCAACTGAGCTGGGCCCAACAAAGAAAATGGGCTGTCAGCATGTCTGCAGCGGTGCCTCAACCAACAAAAATCTTCTGACTTACCCGTCATCTGAATCGAAGTCTGATTCTGGATTTGTTAAAATAATGTCTTGTGAATCACTCAATATATCCAACTCAGGATCACCATTTTCTAAAAGTTTCATATTATAAACTATCACTAGAGTCCCTGAATCTCCTTCTATACGATCAAACTGTGCAAAGAAATCCTCTTCTGTGCGGAATGGGGAATAACGTAATATCACATCCATCTCCATTTGCAGCTGAAATGCATTACAAATAAAATGACTTACTGTGTATGAGTACACTTTTCAATGGAGTGAGTAAACTTGGGTTTAACATCCCACAAACAGCTAGGTCACATGGAGATGGGACCTCTGTTTAAAGTCTCATCCAAAAGACTGCAGAAGCGGGGGATCGATCTTGAGATCCCTGGATTGGTAGTCTAGCGTCTTTTCAACTACACTACCCCCGCTCCTCTTTTCAATGGAACTCTTCCAGTTTCATTTTTGCATCCCTTCTCAACAGGGGCCTACTCTTAATGGAAAGAATTTGCTCTCTTTGGGAGCAAATTTTTTTCCTTTTAGAGCAGACATCCTTTTTGGGAATGCTTTGTCATTCAGGGAAGCAAACAGGAATTCACCAAAGTTGTTACCCTTAGTAAAACTGGTAAATAACATGAATGTGTACCCTTACACTTTAAAACATTACTTATGAAATTACATTTCCTTAGTATGAGCTACCCAGATAAACACATTATGTTAGAGGGCATATTGTAATATAAAACTGCACGAAGGCAAAGAATGAAGAAATATTTGCTGCTGCCCAAGTCTGAAGCCCAACAACCTCTTGTGTTGATCATGGCAGTTCATAGAAAGGCAAAATCAAACAGAATATAACAGAGAGGTTGCAAGAGTACTCCTGTCAAACTTTATATGTGATTGCAATACTTGACCATATGTAATTGTAATTTGTACATTTCTCATAATAGATTTACATTCTCTTTCTCACAGTACTCTACTTTTTATACCTCTTGTCTTTCTGTACAGCCACATTAAACAGTTTTAACAATCATAGAGAGATGTCTCAGGATAGCTCTGGGATATATTCTTTGTTTCTTTTCTCCATCAAAACTCATGCTGAAGCAGCTCTAACGGTGAACTATATAATGTTTTCACAGAGAACAAATATTCCTGGAATTTCCATTAAATACAGTCAAACCTCGATAATTCGAACTGACAGGGACCTTACTATTTCATTTGAATTATCCGTAGTTCAAATTTTCGAATTCGGCATTTCCCGTTCATTTCCGTACATTGCCGGAATTCGTAATTACGGTGGTTTTCAGACAGTCCGATATTTTATTTCTCTATGCTTACTGACGTTCATGGATTGACAAATCAATAGAAACAAAATCAGAACGTAGTATAATTAATATTACATTCCGGAAACATCCAAAACATTCATGATCATTTAATACCACGAGACCACCCCTCGTGTTTGGCACGTGTACATGTGTATTGTCTGAAAGCAACACAGCTGCGGAACATTTTCCTAGCTCTGCAAATCAAGTTTATGCCAATGCAGCGCCGGTGAAGATCAAAGTCAGACTGAACTGACTTAACGCTGACTAGGGATGCGCAATAATATCAAAATATTGCAATACGGTCAGAAAAAAATACGTATTGCAATACGTTCCGCCCGTAGGGATACGCTGACGATATCTTAGCTCCTAAGGATGTTGAAAGTCTCAAAAATAATCCATTCAGTTTTTGTTGTGCTGAGGCTCTCCAAGAAATTTACATTGTTCTTTCCGGTAAACAGAATCACGCTCAGAAAGCTTTTTAATCAAGTACTCCATGGGTTACATACGCCGTTTTCTTTGTAACAGCGTAGGCTGCAATGTTTTACCAAATTTATTATTTTTTCTTCGGAACGGCGTAAGCTGCATTGCGTTAGTGAATGAACAGCGTAAGCAAGCTGTGAAAGCAGAGTGTGCAGATACATGTCGAATCGATAACACCATAAACAACCGGCTGGCAACAATCGCTGAATACAAAATCCTTAAAAATTCGAAAGGAAAGTCAGATATGTGGCACGATTTTGGCCGTCAAAAGATGACTGCTACAAATACCATTACTGAAAAAGTTGCAGTGTGCCGCAAATGCGATATGGTTGTCAAACATTCATGAAAATAAACAGTACTTACAGTTAGTAAGTAACTACAAAACTTGAAGTCTGGTATCCTTAGTTCTCCTGCTGATAAACAGCTACCTTCAAGCAAATGCATAACAAGGGCTTCGCAAGCGGCGCATAATACGCCCGTTTTAATGTCATAAAGGAGTATGGAATGAACAAGATTGTTTACAAAAGGATGGATAGGCAGACAAACAGGGGCAACCACTTTATAACTAATGACGGCAACATTATTCAAATATTTAACACATCAAATACTATGAGTATACCAAAAATCAGCTTCAAAGTTATTGTGGCTCAAAAGAGTATTTGAACAAGGGAGATAATTCATAAACTAAATATACTAGATTCTTGGCTCTACTACATTCCCCTGACAAAATCACATGTAGGGTTAAGGAATCACAGAGGAAACAGGAAATTTATGCAAGGGCAGATAATTCAGTAAGCCAGAGTTGTGGTTCTTGCTCGGGATACATTGCCCAATTATTATACATATTCCTACAAAGTTCCATTCTAATATTTCAAAAGGTTAAGGAGATATGGAGTGACTGAGAAATGCCTAAAATTACTTATCAAAGGGAAGTAACTCCAAAATGAAGAAAGGGGGAGCAACCATTCTAGTATGCCACGCATCGTCTTGTGATCATGCACATTGCTATAAAGTTTCATCATGATATTCCAAACTGTTACAAAGTTAAGGTATGCACAAGATATGTATACACAAAAATAACCATAATCAACTAATGAAAGGGATGTAACTCTAATATGAAGAAAGGGAGAGCAGCCATTTTTGTACGCGACACATCGTTGAGACTTCATACACATTGCTATGAAGTTTCATGAAGATATCCCAAACGGTTATCTAGTTATGGCGCGCACAAGACTGGCAGGGAAAAAATTAATCAAAGGGGCATAACTTGAAAACTAAGTAAGGGGGAGCAACCACTTCTGTACGCGACACGTTCCCCCAACCTAATACATATTCCTACCAAATATCATGAATATATCCCAAACGGTTAATGAGTTATGGAGCGCACAAGAATGTTTACGGACGGACGGACGGACGGACAGACGGACGGACGGACGGACAGCGCCATGACATAATACGTCCGTTTTTTCAAAACGGGCGTATAAAAAGCTAGATATAGGATTGCCCTTCTTTTTCAGACTAAGCCTTTGACCAAAATCTTAGCCAGACAGTTTATTTAGAGGAGTTCCACTAGTCTTTCTCTTGTCCAGTTCAAGTCACACTTTATGAAGGATAAATGAAAACACCAAAGATAAACATAATACATCTTTATTATCTTATATCTACTTTCATGCATAGTCCTCCAGTGTACTTTACATGTAGAAAACAAATGTCACAATATATTGTGATACGTATTGCAATACAATGTGAGGGTATTGCAATATATCGCAATACGAAAATTCTGGCAATACCCATCCCTAACGCTGACTTGTCTTTACTGTACTTTCACTTTCCGTTTATGTTTCCGAGAACAGGGCTACTTTTGTTTTCATTTTCATGAAAACGACTCAACCCGGTCATCTGAGCCGTGTTACCGAAAAGGTTCCTCAGTCATTTGGAGTCAATGTATTTGGGAACAACGAATACTCAAACCAGCCTGTCAGTCTGCGCAGTGTAGCTAGGGACAGTGTTTAGTGCTGTGTGGAAATGTATGATCCGTGTACAAACTGAACGAAACCAAAGTTCGGATGCGCATGCTAGTCTCAGCCTTTGCAGTTACAAAAGCCATTACATTTAGCCTTTAAATTTACAAACTTCAAACAAGATAATCCCTGTCAATTATGCAATTAGACACCTTTTGCTCAACAGAAATTAATGACTAAGCCATCTAAATGTTAGTGGTCGTGATGATAATTACCCGTACAGGAGGCAGTGATGACCTGAGGCTGTTAATAATTTGATTTCGAATAATAGAGGGATATTTATAGTGAATTTACTCCATCGGGACCTAATTTTTCTTTCGAAAAAAAATTATCGAAATTAGAATTTGCGGAGGTGCTTCTGTATAGAATTAATGGGCTTACGATCGGGACCGTGGTTCAACTTCGAAAAATACAGTAGTTTCGAAAAATCGGCGTTCGAAGTACCGAGATTCGACTGTATCCCACCTGTTTGCTGCTTGCTAGAGATTGTGCACCAATCATTTTGATCAGTGTGCCACTAATCTCCTAAATCCATGTTTTTTTATTATTATTATGTCTATGTATATACCCCTAAAGGAAATTACTCTCATCTGAAAGACTATCTCCTATCTCATACGGAATGCTCTAGAAAGAATCATCTCTCTATATCAGTTTCTTCCCTTTTAGAAAAGCATATATTCCTTTAGTTGTCTCCCTTGTTAAAATGATGGCCAGACAGTAAGGATCCAGAACTCTAGATAAGGTGGAGTTTTGACCATAATTCTGAGATATTTTTTCTTTTTTTTATTTCTCAACAAAAACACACACTGTGACCCCTCATTTGAACCGTCTCAGCCCAAAGGTTCTAATGAGGCATCACAATGTATGGTTTTAATGCAGAAATATTCAAAATTCTCTCTAAACTATCCCTGTTACCCCTTCTTATCTGGGGCATTGACATATTCTGCCTGTTTCTGAATCAATTTATGAAGATTACCCTTTCTTGTCCTTGGTGGGAGTTGTCTAGAGGTGTCTGGGTCCCTGCCTCAAATGATGGCAATGGTACTATCACCTACGGAAGAAAATGGAAAACAAATGAACAGCCTATAAACTTTCACCCTGTTGTTTTTTCATTAAGAACTGGATTATTCTAACTTATTTTTGATTAGTAAACTCATTATCTGAAGGATGGTTTATTGATCTTTCAATGACCCTGATCAGACTGCTCCTGAGCTGATTCTACACAGCTTCAATAATACTGTCATTTAACTTCATGAAAAATTTGCATAGCCAAACCTGAAGTTGTCTCAGGCAAAAGGATTTTTTTTTGTCTCTCAAATAACTCAATGTAGAATCAATTATTTGATCTGCCTCACAAGAAAAGCACCTTACCAGTAGGAGCCCCGATAGCTCAGTCGCTTAAGCACTGGCCTGCTGAGCTAGGGGTTGGAGTTCATTTCTGACTGGAGGCGGAACTCTTTTCAACCGTAAACGGGGTTCCATTGCACACATCCTTTCATTGTCACTCTCCCATCATCTTGATATGACTTAAATGCTGTTGAAAAGGACATAAAATCCCAAGTCATTAATCCATCCCTAATAGTATCTGCATACAGTAGAGACTCTGGATCGTATTTTTTTTTTTAAAAAAAAACACTAAGTCATTGCTATGCTGTTGCTAAGGCTAAATTTCTGTGAAGGAGATTCCCTACAACTATAAAATTTGCTCTGGAGGAACAGTCTGAAAAAGACTGTTCCTCCAGAGCAAATTTCATAGTTGTAGGGAATCTCCTTCATAGAAATTCAGACTTAGTAACAGCATAGCAACCACTTAGTCGTTTTATAAATACAGCCCCTGGTCTCAGTCATACCTCATCAATGTTTTCCTGTTCATGAAATGTCCTCGAGATAAACAAACAAGACATAGTTCCATTTTTCTTTGTAAAGACTATCAAGTCGTTGCCTATTCTCATGGAACCCCTGAAAAAGAATAAGATTGCAGGTTTTGATTGATTGATTGATTTGATGCTTAACGTCCATGGTCAACAACTATGGTCATGTCGGGACAGTCAGTTAACCTAACCACACTATTCCTGGGCAGGCTTAGACCTCCTAAGCGGTTAACCAGTACTAAGCGCACATACTGTCGCCAGTAACTGACAACTGCCCTTCTTGAATCAGCAGAAGGAGAAACGAAAGTATGTGGCCAGACCACTGGGTTTCAAACCCAGGACCTCTGACTTATGAGTCAGGTGCCCTACCGATTGCGCTACGCGGCCCGGCAATAAGATTGCAGGTAACTCTTTCAAGATCATTCTTGCTATGAGCGTAATTTCAGCATTAGAAAAGATCCAGTTGTGTGGATTGAGGCGTCAACACAACAGACTCATGATCCAGTGGTTGAGAGTTTGATTCTGGCTTTCGTCGAGATTTTTGTCTCGCCTCCTATTTACTTCATCCTCATTATCACATCACCCATTTTCTATCTGCCTGATATGACTGAAATACTGTTGAAGTGGCTGTAAAGCCATAAATCTTACATCCACCTATCCCTCTGATTCAAAATTGTTACAGCTTACAAAGTGGCTTAACCAGCTGTGTTGTGTTAGCGTAAGGGGAAACAAAAGTTAGTGGCCAGGGCCTCTGGCTCTTGACTCAGATGCGGTACCAACTGTGCTATTCAGCCCGGCAACTTAACAAATAACCATTCAGGATCTAGAGAAAATTTTACTAATCCACTTTCAAGTGTTGGAGGAAACGGCTAACCACATGCACGTTTTCTCCATATCCATGAAAATATTCCATTGTCAAGATCTTTTATTTTTACTGATGTCTTCATCTGTTCTATGTAACAATACAACATAACTATCTTTTCCTTAAAACTGCTCATATTGAACATCTAACACAAGTATTTTATCAAAACACTTACGATTTGAGACCATTTCCGTACATTCCTATAAGATGGTCATCCAATGCTCGCTTGGAAGATCTACCAAATGTAATAATGTCTGCAGTCTCATCTGAAAATCAATCAAATGGTCTATGTACTTATAACTTTTTGTGCATTTATTCTTACACATATAATAAATAAGCCATTACACTAAACCAACAAAGTGGCATGTGTGCCCAGCGCAGACTCCAATCACCCTGGCATCCGCCCAGACTGATCAGAATCTTTGCTTTGGACATAAAGCATAGCTAAGGGTCTAAGCTGGCTCCATGCAGACAGTGAAGACTGGGTGGATGCCAAGGCTGATCGTAACCTGCGCTGGACACACATGGCACTTTGTTGATTTTGCCATGTGGTGGCTCAAATGATATTCTCAAGAGACTTTTATAACTACTATTCAGGGATACAGACAAGCGGTCGCCCACTCGCCCACTGCAAGTAAAAAATCAGGTGGGCACCTAAAATTAAAATGATAGTCGCCCAGTTTGCGATCGTCAGCTGTCGTCGTGTGTTTGGCGTGTTTTTGGCTTGGAGTAAAATCCGCCACCTCTAAGGGTATTGCTAACTTTCGTGCCAATATCGGCTATGAATATTCGGTGTTCCGTCATACTTGTGTGTTGGATTTTACTCACTATCGAGAAACAACATGGCCGCCTCCTCGTAATGGAAGATAGATAGACAGACCTGATTTGACAGCTAAAAATCTTACCCGCTTATAAATTTTTCGCGCGTAATATGGCGATACATCGCTGGTGTTTCACATCCGGTTGCTAAAAGGAAACAAAACCATGAAGAAAGGAGGTTTTACTACAAAAGCCTACAGAAACGGCGCAATTCTCGCACAGATTCTGAATAAAAGATTCCCATGTTTTAATTGTGGGCCAGTGCTGGAAACGGCCAGTGGCCCGGTGGCCAAATGCTCCTAATTTTTGTTTCGGGCCACCAGAAATCTCCAAAATAGGACCTATAGTGGCCCAAATTTATCTTTCTGGCAGTACTAAATGAATGGAAACTTTAGCTGGTGGATAATTTGGGCCACTGAAAGTTAGGCCTGCTAAGCTTTTGGGCCACCACATTAAACTTGCGAGTTTCCAGCACTGTGGGCCCCTAAATTTCTGGCTGGGCGACTAAGTTTCAGTTTTTAGGGGCCCAGCTTGCTCCTATGAAAAATGAGTTAGTCTGTACCCCTGCTATTATTTTCTTGAAAAGTACAAAATTTCCGCAGAATGCTATGTCGCACCTGCCTTGCTCTTCAACAGTAGCAGAGATCATGGTTTGATTAGATTTGATGAATTCATGTATCAAATTTGAGGGAAATGGACTTGCAAGCTAAGAAGAATGCAGTTCTGTACATAAAAGTCAACAGAGTATGAAATAATCATTTAAAGTATAAAGTAGTTAAACAATCCAACAGACCAGCTTAAGAAAACATTTTATGCCATCATGCCTGATGATGGTAAGTGGGTTAGTTTGTCAGAAATATACTTTAATGCTAGAGTACATACAAATGTGGATGCCAGGTTGACCTACAAATTTTCAAAGCCAACAAAGCATGAAATATACATCAAGCATAAGGTTTGATGCTTATACCATTGTGTTTAAAGAGAAATGGACTTAAATGCTAGGGTCAATGCAATGTTGGAGGTAAGATTTACAAAGTCAGCAGCCCTTGAAATAAAGGTCAATGGCAGAAGGAAGTGCAACATCCCTTGAGATCTTTTTATGATGAAACTTTTTGCCAAGTTTGATGATTCTAGGTATCATACTTTAAGAGAAATAGACCGACAGGCTAGGGTCAATGTAATTTTTGACGTGAAATTTTACGATGTCAGCAGAGGGTTAAATATAGATCAAGGGTAGAAAAAAGTGCAACATGCCTCAGGAACAGTCTAAGAAGAAACTTAGTACTAGGTTTGATGATTGTAGGTATCATAGTTTGAGAAAAATGGACTTAACCACTAGGGTCGAGGTAATTTTGGACATTAAATTTTACGATGTCAGCAGAGCATGAAATATAGGTCAAGGATAGAAAAACATGCAACATGCCTTGAGAACATTCTGAGAAGAAACTTTATACCAGGTTTGATGATTGTAGGTGTCATAGTTTGAGAGAAATGTACTTCACCACTAGGGTCGAGGTAATTTTGGACATTAAATTTTACGAAGTCAGCAGAGCATGAAATATAGGTCAAGGATAGAAAAACATGCAACATGCCTTGAGAACATTCTGAGAAGAAACTTTATACCAGGTTTGATGATTGTAGGTGTCATAGTTTGAGAGAAATGGACTTAACCACTAGGGTCGAGGTAATTTTGGACATAAAATTTTACAAAGTCAGCAGAACATGAAATATAGGTCAAGGGTAGAAAAAAGTGCAACATATCTCGAGAACATTCTACAAAGAAACTTTATACCAGGTTTGCTGATTGTAGGTATCATAGTTTGGGAGAAATGGACTTAACCACTAGGGTCGAGGTAATTGTGGACGGACGGACGTACGAACGGACGGACGGAATGACTGACGGACGGACGGAAAAGTGAACTCCTATATCGCACCTTGCTAAAGCAGGTGCGACAAAAATGAACAATTACAATCTGCTATTGTGGTGGCTCCAATCTTAGAAGGAATATTTTGACCAAATGCCTTTACACATTGTTTCCAAGATACTGGCAATCTGTTTAAGCCTGGCAAAATTTTAGTGAGAAAAAAGTTCGTCTCACCCAGTGTCATATGGACTTTAAACCTTTTCACTCTGACAAGATAAATATCACTTACTTGGGTCCATCCCTTCACCGTCGTCAAGGAAACACAACATGTAGCCGCCTCTGAGAGATGCATCATACACTGAAATAATATCAGAGTTTGTAAACAATTTAATCTAAGGGCAATATTGCTGAATTATGTCCCTTTAAGGAAATAGTTAAGTGGGGTGGGTACTCACAGGAGCAGGCAAACAATATAGGTGAAGGAAATAGAAATTTCTCAAAGGGAGGCAATTAAATTGCCTTCCATTGTGAAATTTTTACTCCCAATGGCCAAATTAGTTCAAGGGAGCTAATACAGAAATCTATTTGTGTTTTAAAACAATACATGTAACAACACCTTTATACATATTTAAAAGCTTTTTCTTGTGTTTATTAATTTTTCTTTTTGTTTGTTGTCTATATACTGAACGGCTGCCAAACAAATTTGAGCATTTTGTCACACTATTTTTGTTCCATAAAATTCAAGCTAGTTTAAGGGTGGTTATCATTCAAACTGGTAAATTTATGCTGCCAATCTAATTCGCTCTTTACTTTGCACCATCAGTTCACACCCACATCAGACTGCTCCTCAGATGAGTCAAGAGTTAGACAATGTGGGAGAAAAAACAGTTTACTTAAGAAATGAAGTTTGTGTATACAGGTTAGATTACACACCATTTTTCTATAGAAAATGTTCATACTTACATGTAAAGATACTAAGTTTTGTAGAATTTGCATCCCTGAAAAAAAAAGAAAATATTAATTAATCTTAATAAGCAGAACAACAGTGATTTTTTTACAAATCTGCTTCTTTGAGTCCCAGGACTCACAAGACCTAAAATCTTTGCATCCCAAGCTCAAGGGTTTGCATCTTTACTGGGATGCAAAAGCAATATTTTCTCTGCATCCCAAACTTAAAGTGCTTCAAAGGACAAGCCCTATAAGTAAAAAATAACCAACGTCAAGCTCCTGTGGTCACAGGAATAAAATAAATCACCTGTTGTCAGATAGCGTATTGGATTTGGAGACATCCGTTGTCATTTCGGATTCGGAAGTTTGATCGGTCGCATCATGATCTGCAACATCTGGCCTTACGTGTTTGTCTTGCCCAAGAAGATCAAATAATGTTTGCTGCTTTGAATCAAGTTTGATCTTTTTCTTGTTTTTCGGAGGCATGATTACTTATTGACCCGGTGTATTGATAAAAGTTTGCACTTAGGTAAAAGACATCACCGTGGTCGATAATACTATGTTCCTCCGGTACTGGACAACTACTATTGATTATTGGTATTACAGGTAGACTTCGGTATTTAGCGGGAGTAGGAAAGACTATGGTACTGTTTTTTATCAGTAATATAACAATCTGCTAATGCACCGTTGCTATATTCTTAAAACGAAAGTAGCTTTGTAAACGAAGCCGAAATCGGAAGTTGGACTACCGATCGGCTATTTTTATGCGTCCCGGAACGCAGCCAAGGAAATATTTTGCATCCTCTGGGAAAATTATGCGTCTAGGACGCAGGACGCAGGGGTAAAAAAATCACTGGAACAATAATCTACAGATCAGTGTTTTTATCTAAGACTTTGGGAAGCTACCTGCCTCTTTATAACTAGGAAAATGTTCTGACCTTTTCTTTGTTTTTGGGAACATATTCACAAAACCGGGAAAAATAAGTCCAGTTTTGGACTGGGCATGATTCCCATAACAGGAGGTAAAACTTGCCAAATAAAATTGCTGCAGACTGAAACATTCTACTTTATAACCGATAACATACTTAATCCTACAACTACTGCCAAAGAACAGATTAGCATGCACAGTGGATCCCCATGTTTTTAAACAAAATGGTGGGCCTTATCTCAGGAAACAAGCTCTCTTTCAGGAGCCCAAAGATAAGGCTGAGGTTCAATGCTGGCGAAAGTGAGAGAATGCAAATGAAAACTGATGGCTGATGAGGGTAGTAACTTGTATGCGTACACAATATTCTACATAGACCAAATAACGCAGCTGACTGAACAGACATACAGATTAATCTGGTCATTTCTGTTTGATTTATTATCAAAACCCCTTCTTATATGACTCTGTAGCTCTGCAAACTTACCTGGCATTGTCAACAAGCTCAGCCAGTGCACCAAACAGAAACTCATGGGTGGTTCTGAAATGAGACCAAATTAATTCTGGAGTTACAAATAGAAATACTGTATTAATCCTAATAAATGCCTATGCTTTCATAAACACCCCCTGCCTCTTTTCCAAAAATACTTTTATGTTAACTTGCATGAATTCCTGTTTCCTTCTATGTATTAGGTAGCTCTTTGACATGGGATCTACTCTTAAATTAAAGATTTGCTCCTAGAGGAGCAAATTCTTTCCTTTAAGAACTGATCCCATCCCTCGTGAGAAGAGAGGCAAAAAAAGTTGAGTTGCTTCCCCTTATCCCCTTCAAGTATACCCATTTTGGACTATGCTATATGCTATGAGAAGCCTTTTGACAGTGGTTGATTTACTAGTACTCTTTAGGCTATCAGGAGCCCCGGTAGCTCAAGCTAATGTTGCTGGCAAAAGAGTAAAATAAGGGACTGATATGGATCCGTCGCCTGTAAGGGTAAATATAGCGGGAAAACCGGTCTAAAGAAAGAAAAACAGTCTAACTTTCCAAAAATAGTAAAATATCTATCATGAACTCCCATATAATGTCATAAGAAATCGAGCAGTGTAGTATGTTTCCGTGGCTTCTTTCACATGTTGAACCTCCGCCATTTTGACCTGTTCTGAACTACCTTATTGAAAGATAAAACAATGGCAAACCAGTCCGAAAAATAGACCGGTTTAATGAAATATGCCGCGTGCATTAAAATTTGAGGAAGTAATTAGACGATGTACCAGTCCATAAACTGCGGGAATGTGCACGAGGTCACGAGATATATTTATTTATAGACCGGGATTCCCTGCACTTGCTTGGTTATAAAAGTCAATGACCTGTGATAGCATGTTGGCCTCGTACATTCTAAAATACTTTCCTTCCAATGTTTGGGTATATGTTTTTTACATTCATTACTTCTCTTCCAATTTCATCTAAAAGTTTTGGCCAAGGCTTAACAACAGGCCTGTGGAAATAGCAAAATTTCTTACTTGTCCAGGGACAAGTCAAAAGTCAAACTCCACTTGTCCAGCAAAAAAATTACTTGTCCAAAACTGCAAATATGCATTATTTTAAGAGTTATTCAGTCATCAACATTCATCTCATTATTATTCTAACAAATTTCATCCCTCATTTAAATAGCTGTCTAAGCTTTAAAACTAAATACAGGCATCTTTTCTATGCCAAATATCCCCCAAAAATCAAGCATCTTATTCCTTACTTTTCACAGATAAACTTTTTCCAAGTGATGGTACTAATTGGAATGGCAAACAGTGTGGACCCAGATCAGACTGCTCCTGCAGGAGCAGTCTGATCTGAGTCCACATTGTTTGCCTTAGTATTTTTTCAAAAAGAAAAGCGTTTACTTTTTCCATAGTTGTCCCAGGGCAAGTACATTAAAATTTTTCACTTGTCCTGAGTGAAATGGGACAAGTAGGACAAGTCGGGCATGGTATTTCCACAGCCCTGCTTAACAATGTTGGTAGTGGTTGGTGTATTGACTGTAAATCAACTTGGGATCCACACTGATGATATTTGCTTAATTTCTGATTTTTTTATCAAATGTGGATCCCTCCCATATAAGAGGAATCTTGATTACTTCCCTTCCATTTTCTTAACTTTTTGGGCCAAGGCTTAAGAATAATCAAAGTGGGATCCACATTGATGATATTTGCTTCATTTCTGATTTTTATCAAATGTGGATTCCTCCCTTATAAGGTGAGCAGGGTTAGCGCTTGGATATTTTTTTCTTTCGCCACCACTTTCGCCAAATTGATATTGTTTGTGCCAGATTCTTTGAACTTAAGCCAGTTTTTCGCAATATTAGGAATTCTTTGAAAATATCTTTCTCTCCCCCCCCCCTCCCCCCCACACACACATATTCCTTAACTTGCAGTTTACTGTGGCTGTTTAGACTGGTTTGAGTCTATTACATCACATAATCATTTTCCTCTGACAGTTGAAAGAGGTTAACACTAGGGGTGCGCGATATTACCGGTATACCGGTAAATCACGATTCAAAATTCCAACGATACGAATCACGATACGTTTTGGCCATACCGGTACGCTCGGTAAATTTCGGATGTTTCCGGACATTCTCGTGAAAACGTTTTATATGCTTTTAATTAACAGTTTCCTTTTCATTTTATTAGTATTTTGCCCCAAATATTCTTTTTTTTATATAAAATGGATCTAGGTAGTAAAGTCAATTAAAGCCGATGATCTTTAAAAACAGGTTTTGATTGTTTGCTTTTGCCAGAGGCTCGCTTCCTCTTTTGTCTTTTATCTCCGTAATCATCACCCACAAAAAAGATGGAAACAAAAATTACCGTGATTGTAGGTAATAGTGTCCAGTTTAATCCTTTTGTCAGTATCCAATTGATCCTATCATTATTTTGACAGATATTCCCATTCGTAACTTACGTAAATATTCGAACATCTTTTGGAACTTTTTTTTGTGTGTGTATATCACATTTTCACTTACGGGAAGTTTCATTATTTTGTTGACATACACTGCAGATCCTGATCACACTGCTCCAATGTGCTGTCTGATCTGGGTTCACAATATTTGTTCAGCAATTACTGTCCGATTATTTAGTGTATTTCCTTTTCATGTCACCGATAAAATAATTCACCTAGACTTCAGACACGTGTCAATTCCTTTGATCTTTGATGACAACTGGTTTTGAAAATCTGCATGCTTTTTTCATTCTCGCCTTGGGGCAAAACTGGGTCAGGGCAGAATAACAAATAAAGAAGTCATGCACCAGATGCATGGTCACTAGGGTCACGTCAGTAAGTCAATTAGTTAAATAAAATGAGATCGCAGACTTGTAACAGTTGCATTTTAATAAAGTACATGAGCTGGTTATAATTTGTTTTTTGGTGTTAAAATAAACAGGTAAAGAATGGGATGTTCATTTTTTATTACAATCATTTAATAAAAGACAGAAGCAAACAACACAGTAAAAGCATGTAACATGGAAGTTCGTACTTAAAAAAGTTGTGATATATCGTGATACATATCCCGATACGGACCAGTGTATCGTGATATATCGCGATACGGTTTTCAGTGGCGATACCCACCCCTAGTTAACACTGCTAATAAAGCTTACAATCTTTTAATTAAATTTTTTATCTGCCCTCTGTTTTTCATGAATTGTAGTCTGTTTTGCCTGTTCTGTTTTTTTAAGAACCTATTATAAATAGCCTAAACCATTTTAAATATCCTAATGATTATTTATTTCTAATTGTTTATTAACACTGTTCTGTTATTATTATTATTTATTTATGATAATTAGCTATTATTATTGTGAGACAATCTGATCCAGGAATTTTGTTTTGCAAAAGCTAGTACTTTGAGAAGCTTTGCAAAAGCTAGTACTTTAGAGTTATGCTGTGTTGTCTCCCCTTATTATCGGTCTCAGTTTTTCATCCTCCTCTTGCATACAAGTTTTGTTTCAGTGATTGAGAGTTGTTGTAGACTAAAGAATAACGTTATATAACAATGTTCAAATTCTGATCATTTTGACCAAAAAAATCTGTATGTGTAAAACAGCAGAATCAAAACTTATATATTTTATTATGTATAAGTTTTGCACCATAATCTATTAAAGTTCGGATAAATGACCCAAAAAAACTACTTTACGGAGTTTGCAACAAGCGAAAACATTGATCAGCCTGCGCATTCATGCAGTCATACAAGACTCGCATAGACAATCTTTGAACTCTATGATCTGAAAAGTGATAATAAAAGTCTCTTAAATGTATTGCACATGCTGATTTGTATAATAGTGAGACGTGGCTTAGCGCCTTTTCACGTGGTCAACACTCGTTTGATCTTTTTGTACCGTTTTCTAATCGACAATCAACAGGCCTGTATTTTCACAGATCAGTGAGTTTATTAGCTCGTAAGGTGTCAATCAATGATGTGTTTACCTGAGCAATCAAAAATAATGCCATTGATAGACATGGGGACAACAATTTACGTTGAAGGTTACATAACATCGAGCCTTGAGGCATGAAACGTCTGCTTGGTGACCCGTCACTGTGGACTCGGCTACTTGAGGAGCAGATTAACGGTAATTGAAGGTGTTGATTAATGATTGTGGAGATCGTCTCTGATACGGTAAAACTTTGCCATACGTTTTTATTGGTTGTTTTTTTTATTTATTTTTTTTCGCCACTTGTTTTCGCCAAATCAATATTTTTGGAGCCAAAAAATATATTTTATCACATTTGGCGACTTTGGCGAGCGGTAGCGCGAACCCTGGGTGAGGTATCCACATGTGAATATTTGACTCAAAACGAGGAAAATAAGGTTGATGGAAGGGAAGTGATCTAGAATGAATCGATAGTCCCCCTCCCCCCCCCCCCCCCACCCCCACTTTTTTTTTTCTTTTGCTACTAAGTGGCAAAACGGTTTGAATATTATAGTAAAATTGACCTCGATTTTGATAGGCTCAGGACTGTTATTGTTTGTTAACGCATACATTTGGGTAGATTCGGTCTTTTTCGTTCACAAAAATGAAGCCGAGATATCCCGAAATGATAAAGCGTGGGAAAACAATATGCAAATGACGAGGACTGGTTTCTAAAAGACAATTACACACGAGCGTGCGTTATGTCAAAATGGCGACGTTAGTATGTTCTAAAACTGTCGCTTCGAAAACAAACAGGTTTACCTGAAATATGGTGAAAATAGTAGAAGGCATCCACACCATCTAAAGAGCATGATACTACATGCATGTGAAAGTCTAGCAATGCTTAAATTGATGAGTATTAAGGACATTTGTGTCAAGTTTACAGAAGGTAGACGGAAGGAAATTGGAACAAAATGGCAGAAAACTATGGAAAACACTGCTTGACCTATCGTATTTGGAGGGCCATTACAAGTAATTGTTACTTTATATCACTATTTTATAACACTTGATTTATATAATAATATCTGTTGTACATAGAAATGAGCATCGTTTGTGGATTCCGCGCCTTATAGGCGACGGATCCACATGAGTCCCTTATTTTACTCTTTTACCATGTTGCTTAACTTGCAACAACAGTTAAACACTTACCACATCGGTCTATCATCACACTGAGAAGATTTGTGGCACAAGGCCGAGGGGAGAACAGTGTTCAAATGCGCCTGGAGAAGCTGCAATAGCTTAATTGGCGTTGACTATCGGCAAGGCAAGTTAAGACCAGACACAGGAAATACATCGCAATAAAAACATGCTTGTACAGGTTGGTTGATTTGATGCTTAACGTCCACGGTAAACAACTAAGGTCATGTCGGGACTGTCAGTTAACCTAACCACACTATTCCTGGGCAGGCTTAGACCTCCTAAGCGGTTAACTTGTACAGTATGGTACTAGAAGTGGTATTTATACTGTTTCACTACACAGTGTAGGTTAAGCGCTGACCTGCTGATCTAGCCGTCCTAGGTTCGAATCCAGCTTGAGGCAGAATTCTTTCCATTTGCAAACCAGCAAATGAGCCATGTGACATCATTGCATCAGGTGAATGCCTTTGAATTAAACACATGGAAACATATTCAATGTGCAATTAAAATATTGATTTCATACTTACGAATTTGTGTGCAGGTACTCATAGCTCAACTGAGCCCTGTTAAGACCTGTGTAAGTCTGCAACGACATGGTAAATTTATGAATATTGCGAGGGTATAAATTTACATCGACACCGGTTTCCACAAGCTAAGGATGCTGCAGTGTATCACTCATCGAAATATATTAAATGACAGCTGGTATTATTTAGAATTTATCCCAGTCAAGTAGAGCTTTCTATGTCTTTCATCAAAATCAATGTAACAAACTAATTTGTCCATTTAAAACAATGCAGACGATTTTACATCGAACCGATAAGCCCGTGGTTATTTCCAACATGGTGGTTCCCACTGTTTTGACTTTTGATATCAATCCGCGCTCGAAATATTTGGAGGCACTACGGATTAAAATGAAGGTGAAGAGTCTTTAAGACATTCCTTTGCTTTTATGTTTGTAGAAAATTTGTTGCTCGGGGTGAATTTTAAATGATGTCATGATGTGTTTTGAATTTCTTTGAGAAATATAGTTCTTCGGCAAAATTGTAAAATGGGAGTGACTATCGGAACGACCGTCTTGCGGATAAGAATCCTTATCGGCACGACGGTCTTGCCGATAAGAATTCTTATCCGCAAGACGGTCGTGCCGATAAGAATCCTTATCCGCACGACGGCGGTCAGATATTCTATAGACAAAAGTAAAAAGTATGCAAAGACCAGGAACTGAAACAATCAAAATCCAAATCCAGCCCTCAAACCATAGTTGGAAACAACTAAGATTACAAATAATCAAGATACAGAGAACATATGGCCAACCGAGTGAGCAGCTTGTTCCCAAAAGGTGGCCACTCAGCAACCCAAACCGAACCAAAAATAATAATAACATACATAAGGTAAAACATCACAGAAACTCTGACACCAAAAACAGGCAACAAAGAACCACAACAGAACTACCGCCTTGGAACGGTCAGTAATGAATTACTGGGGGGCTTAAATCGATTTTACAGGCCCAACCTCACCCTCAGTTTCTGAAGTGGTACAAAACATTTAGTTGGTGAATCTGAATTGAATTGTTTACTGGTGATACGCCAAAATTGACAATCTTTCACCAGGGGGGCGTGACTGGAGGAAAATTAGTCCCTAGCTCTCACGAGAGATGAGAACTTTGACACACAATCATCTGACATTTCAGCAGAGGAAATCAGGGAATCAGGGAGGTCATTCCAGTCCCTGATGGTCTGGGGAAAGAAGCTACATTTATACGCATCTAAACTAGCAATGGGTATCTGAAATGCCATGGAATGTTGATTTCTGCAACGCCTAGTTTTGGGGACAAGGTCACCTGTAGGTATTCTGGCTTTACCTTTCAGACCTTTGTATAGCAATATGAGTCGGTTATCCTTCCTCCTCTTTTTGAGGCTTTCCCACTTAAGTTGCTCAAGGATGCCAGTCATGCTACCCGCCTCTCGGGTGTAATTCCTAGTTACAAACCTAGCTGCACGGTTTTGCACCTTTTCTAACTCTTCCTGAAGGCCTTGTGTATAGGGATCCCAGACCGAGCTTCCATATTCGAGGATGGGACGCACCAATGTCTTATAGCCTACTTCTTTCACTTCTTGGGGACAAGAAAACAAATTTCTCCTTAAGAATCCTAGGGTTCTGTTGGCCTTAGTGCAAATATTAATGATATAGGTATTCCATTTCAAATCACTTGTAATTGTTACTCCAAGGTATTTGATACTTTCAACATTTTCCAGTACTGTACCCTCAAGGGTGTAAGAAGCCTGGATTTTGTTGTGCTTTTTTGTCAGCTGCATCATGTTGCATTTGACAGGTTGAAATCTCATACCCCATTTCCTAGCTCAACATCCTAAACGATCAATGTCTTCCTGAAGTTTCACTGTATCATCTATTCCTTTTATTTCACGGTAACAAACACAATCGTCAGCAAAGAGTCTTATTTCAGACTCAATGTCTGCAGAGATGTCGTTTATGTACAAGGAGAACAACAAGGGACCTAGAACGGTGCCCTGTGGGACACCAGACACAACAGGGGCCCAGTCTGACATAACACCATTTACTACTACCCTTTGTTGTCTAAAGCATAGGAAAGCGTTTATCCAATTCAATGTTGAACCACCTATACCGCAGCTAAATAGTTTGCTTTTAAGGAGTTCATGTGGGGGTGTATCAAAAGCCTTTTCAAAATCTAATATAAAAGTGTCAACCTGACCCTTATTGTCTAACACTTTTGCCCAATCATCATTGGTTGTTCGGTTCGCATGATAACCCTCTAACTCGTCAATGAATCATCACGGTAAACACATTAATCAAATTTCAACACCATGAAGAAGCAAAGACGAGGACTCAACAGATACAACGGGCCGTCTGACAGGTGGAGATCCCTGTCCTGTCAAACAACCCCACTGGAAATCTGAAGCAAAAGAAGGTCACCAGTTGAGCCCCTGTGGACCAAGCAACAGACAAAAAGGCTCCGGTCCCAACCAACTAAAATATATAGCTTTAGGTCGGGGCCATCATAGAGTCTGACGACCGATCCCCCGGTGTGCAATTAAAGAGTGCAGCAAAGCTA
Organism: Ctena decussata; assembly: GCA_963989385.1. Lineage (NCBI taxonomy): Eukaryota > Metazoa > Mollusca > Bivalvia > Lucinida > Lucinidae > Ctena > Ctena decussata. The sequence goes on from OZ022511.1 coordinate 60,361,518, forward strand.
TCAACCGTGATTGGGTTAATCACTAAGCATGCAGACTGTCGCATAACATTTAAATTATAGCCAATACGTTTGTGACGTATTATTATTTTTCGGAATTGATCAGAAAAATCAGTCCTACCCTTAATCTTTTTGAATTTGTATACTAAGTCACCATAAAATTCTGGTTCCGATAGGCCTTGGTGTAAAAGAAATTTTAATCCGACATCAAATTTTGAAACCAATTCATGGTGTCTGCGATAGAATTTAGAAAAAGCCTTTCTAAGCTTATGATACCGATAGCCCTGTTGAAGAAGTTTAGCAGTTAAACATTTATTACGAGCATTAAAGTCATCTACATGACTACACACTCTAGCAAATCTTATAAGTTGAGAAATATACACTCCATAAGAGGGACGACGTGGAACGTCACCATCCAAAAATGGAAAATTAACTATATCAAAGTCAAAGTCATCACGTTTATCATAAATTTTAGAAGATACAAAACCGTTAGAAATAGATAGATGTAAATCCAAAAAGGGGGCCTCGGTATCTGAAGTATTAGCTTTATTCAATTTAAGTTCAGGTGGGTAAATTTGGTTAACCATGCTTTCAAAATAAGGATTATCAATATTCAGAAGATCGTCTAAATATCTAGAGGTTGAGTTAAATGCCTCAATGATATCAGCTTGATTATCAACAGAAAGAGAAGTCATGAAATCTCTTTCATAACAAAATTCATAACAAAGTTGCAATTATTCTGAGAATTATTATTATTATTATGGTATAATAATATTATTTCAATTTTGTTTTTAAATAATTGTTCTTAAGTATTTGAGTCACAACGCACAATGTTAATTTCAATTATTTTCTTATATTTCATAATGGAAGCCTTTTGACTGTCGAACATAGAGCCGGCGAATAATTGCGAAAATGCGAATAATTTATTTCAACATCAGTTGCTGAACACTTTTTATCGGATCGGATGATCAGGTTGACGTTCAAAACAAGTTTATTACAGTTAAAACACAGTCCGATGTGGGTATGACAACAGCTGTATATTGAACATTTGAAATTAAATTAAGATTATCGCTCTAAGAATATCAGCGGCGGTAGCGCAGTGGTAATGTGCGCGGCCTTGTAAACCTGCGACCCGGGTTCAAGACTCCATACAGCATTTTTTATGATTATTATTTTTTTTTTAAATAAAAAATCATTTGTCGCATAAAACATTTGCCAATTAATAGTTTATTTTGTTAACTGACATAAATTTATTTCAAACAAATCTTTGACCTTGACAGACAAGATGAATCAGGAAACTATTTGAGTGTGACCTGCTTGTGTCAGACTTTTTTTCCTGCAAAGTTTTTGTCAATATTTTGTTTACGGCCTAATTCCGTCTTATTCCAATCATTTTAAATTTATCAATTTATAATATGTGTTACCAATATAAAATGTGTTGAAATGAACCATTGATTTGAATTAGCAATAGAAACTAATCTTTGATTTTGACTGACAAATTACTGAAAGAAATCTTGACTAATAAATCCTTTTAGGAAAATGTCGAAACCTATTGATAAATAGCATTACATAATGTAAATGTATTATCGAACAAAATCAAATTTATTGTAGCAGACTTAAATGATATGAAATGAGTCAAAAAATCTTTGCCCTTGTCCAATAACTGAAATAAATCTTTGACCTTGAGCGACAAGTTAAAGACAGTTAGTCTGATAAATCATGCCTAACTTTCTTTTAATAACTTGTCGGTCAAAGTCAATTGTTCTACTTGTCTGATAGATATTGTCAGATATAACAATTGTTGGGTTGCACTTATTAGTTGTTGTTGTTTATTTATTAATTTTTTTAATTCTCAGGATTTGTACATAAGCAGAACAAATAAAATTTCTTTAAATTAAAAAATGGTAATTAAACCAATTTTTCAGTGCTAACTCATACTGTCAGTCTGACTGAATACGTTTTTACATACATATGTATAAACGATACAACCTGAGCACATCGAACAGGAATATGCCCAAAAATAAGATTGCCCCCGTTAGCGGTAAAGCTGGGTGCCGGTTCTCAGACGTTTTAACAACTAAAAGATGGCCATAAGATGCTTTTATACCATTTTTAAAGTTATTCAACATCCTCCATATGATTTGCTGACACAGTGTTGTATGAAACCATTGTAAGAAAGACCATAGCATCGTAATGAAGTATCCGATCGCCGTCGTGCGGATAAGGATTCTTATCCGCACGACCGTCTTGCCGATAAGGATTCTTATCCGCACGACCGTCCTGCCGAAGGATTCTTATCGGCACGACGGTCGTGCCGATACCCTCAGCCTTGTAAAATAGGTCCGGTTTTAGAATCGGAATAATAGGGGAAACGAATTTAAAATAAACGTTTAACTGTTTATCGGAACCGAGCACTTCAGATCTAACACCAAATTTATACGTGAACTTTTCTGCTTATTTCTGAATTTTTACAAAATGAAATCACGCATGTTGTGGGATATCATTAAAATTACCTTGATCCATGTGCTTAGTGGTCTTTCCTGGAAAACATGTCTGTTTCTGTTGGCAAATAAGGGGGAAATAGTTTTTGGGGACAGGTTTTGGGTTTAGTTTAAGGGAATTTCACCACATAGATAAATGAGTATGTCAGCATTTATTGGACATATCTTAAGTGGTGAAAATATACACCAACAGAAGCGAGCTTACGTGGCCAATTGCTACAGAGGAAACAAAGTGGCACTTATTATTCACATTATAAGATAAGTAAGTACATGCAGATTAAATTCTATATACATGATATACATGTATTACCCACGGTAAATATTGATTTTCTAAGCTTTTAAATTTCAAAACTATGAGTAAAGTTATGTTTAAAAACGCATTTACTGACCTAGGAAAGGTGCTACAGTTATGTCGATAGTTTATTCAAAATTCAGAAGACAATGTGGTCTATGAGTACACGGCTTAACCTGTGTCTCAAAGTATTTCAATTCTCCTATCGACGTTCCCCTCACACCTCAGCGGAACGAATCCATAACCGCAGTAACGGGGCGGTGTATCTAAAGCAATAGAGACGGTATTTTTAAATGGTACAGCTGAGCCACTTGGAGAACGTCGTTTCGAGAACTGAAACAGAACAGAATAGAATTTTCAACATGTTTTCATTCTCATGCACAAAATATTACAAATATAATAATCCATACATTAAAAGACATTAAATATGCAATGTGATGTATCTCCAGAGTAACGACCTGTATCTTTACTTCAATAATTTCAACGTCCATGTACAGATTTAGTAGAATAGTTCTGTACTAATGACTAGCATTATACAGAAATAATTCCAAAAATAAGGATCGTGTGGAAAAACAGCAAATAATACTACTATACAAGAGCAGACAACCAATACAACTAATGTATAATTTTAAGAACTTCCAAATATATTAAGTCGAATTTCTAAGAAGCAGCTTATTTTCGGGAGCCATAATATTTGAAAAGGGCCTGGTATGATTTGGACCGTTTTTGGCCCCGTTCAAATTTACTTAAATTTTAGGAGTAACTACACTTCAGGAACTGACTGAATCAGATCCCAAACCCTATCCCCAACATCAAAGGGAAAGATTGACAAAGACATCCCAACAAACTATAAATTACAAGTGATAAGCCGAGTCAGCAGCTCCTTCCCAAATAGGTGGCAACTCAGCTATCTTTATTGAACTAAATAATTTAGACCAACTGAAGGGTTACTACAGACTAAGCAAATTATACAAAAAATACATGGTTTCTGTCGTTCATCATCTGAGTAAACAGGCTCATACAAAAATAACAGGTTTCTTCTTCGTGAATCCTCAGAATAACATAATTTCAGACATGCATGTTTTGTTTCAATACTTTTAAATAAAACGGCAAGAAAACTGTGTTTAGAAGGGCTTCCTTAAATGAAACAAGCAAATTCAACGAATTTATGCCCCCGCCTTGGAAACTAGGTCTCCACTGTATATACACTTAGTGTTTGAGCTGGAAAAGTGGCTAAGTTTAAAATGTGAAAAAAGTAATAAAAAAATAATGTGAGGATTATATCCAAACCACACGCATATTTTCAGACCATGATCAAAACACCTGTGAAGTTTCAAAGGAATGGGCATAAAACTGTAGGAGGAGTTGAACACACAAGGTACCCACTATCTATTCACTTTGATAGAAAAAATGTATGAAAAATGGCTAAGTTCAATTTGAGAAAAAAGTAATAAAAAATAATGTGAGGATTATATCCAAACCACATGCATATCTTCAGACCATGATCAAAACACCTGTGAAGTTTCAAAGGAATGGGCATAAAATTGTAGGAGGAGTCGAACACACAAGGTACCCACTATCTATTCACTTTGATAGTAAAATGTATGAAAAATGGCTAAGTTCAATTTGAGAAAAAAGTGATAAAAAATAATGTGAGGATTATATCCAAACCATATGCATATCTTCAGACCATGACCAAAATACCTGTGAAGTTTCAAAGGAATCGGCATACTTTTGGTACTTAAGGCGGTACTTTTGTTGCGGTTGCATTTGTTTTATGTTCGGTGCTGTTTAATTTATTGTGTTCTCAGTTTAATCCCTCTATCATAAAAATAGAAAATAGGTAAAAATAATTGTTAAATGTTTTTCTAAAAATTTGCTTAGTCCGTTGTAACCCGTCTGTTGGTCTAAATTATTTAGTTCAATAAAGATAGCTGAGTTGCCATCTATTTGGGAAAGAGCTGCTGACTCGGCTTATCACTTGTAATGTATTGTTTGTTGGGATGTCTTTGTCAATCTTTCCCTTTGATGTTGGGGGTAGGGTTTGGGATCTGATTCAGTCAGTTCCTGAAGTGTAGTTACTCTTTAAATTTGCGCACACAAGGTACCCACTATCTAGTCACTATGATAGTAAAACGCCTAAAAAATGACTAAGTTCAACTTGTGGAAAAAGTGACAAAAAAAAAATAATCTCAGGATTACATCCAAACCACATGCGTATCTTCAGACCATGACAAAAACATCTATAAAGTTTCGAAAGAATCGGCATAAAACTGTAGGAGGAGTTGCGCACACAACGTACCTACTACTTTAGGGGGACGGAAGGACGGACGGAAGGACGGACGGAAGGACGGAATGCCGAAAACTATGTCCCTCCGCTTTTCTTCGAAAAGGCGGGGGACAATAAGACATTAAATACAGCTTTAGAGAGCACTTGAGAATAGGATTTTGGTGGTACACTAATAAGTGGTACAACACTGCTAAACAGATGTCTACTGTTCAAGGCCTGTCCAGTACTCCACCCACTCAACTTAGCAAGTAGAGAGACGCTAACCAAAAATTTTCAACGGATCAAAATAAAATATGTACCAAATGATTCCCTGTGTTCTAACTAAGAAAATGAATACCCACAACATATCTTTATTTTGTCTACGAGCGGAGATATGGGCATTTTTATGTTGAGATCACTTAAAAATGTCCAAGAAACTGCATTTTTTATAACAGTATAAAATTAAGTGTCAGCCCGGTCAAGTGCACAGCTGAATTTTTCAAATATTGTTGACATTATTAAACTGCATCATTGTGCAAAAAAACAGTATTAAAGACCCCATTGCTCTATAAATGCTAAAATAATCATATATTATCTTATATCGTGAGGTTTCGCTGCTAGCTTCTCACTACCGTCTCGTCATAGTAGCCGACCATGATTGGTCGACTTTAAACAAGTAGAACGTCCTTGAGATTCTCAAAAAAAGTGTTGAAAAAGTATCTGCGTCATTTAAGTTTGCAATCAAAATTATCTATTTTCGGTATCATGAATTCTATATCATCATAGTGCAGATTATATTTTCTGGTCCTTTTGGGTCATTGAATTCACTTAGAGTCATTCTGAAAAGGTTTTTTTTGAGTTACATTTATCAATTTTAGACGGATGTGTTTTATCTAAAATTTATGACAAACGCGATGATTTTGATTCCGACATTGTTAATTTTCCGTTTATAGATGGTGATGGTCCCCGCACCACTTCTTATGGTGTTTACATTTCTCAGCTTATTCGCTTCGCTAGGGTGTCTAGTCATTTGGCTGATTTCAATGCTAGTAATAAAAGTTTGACTGCCAAGCTTTTACAGCAGGGGTATCGGTATCATAAATTTCGGAAAGCTTTTTCTAAATTTTATCGTAGACACTTTGAATTGGTTTCTAAATATAAAACAGGGTTAAGGTCACTTTTGCAACAAGGTCTATCGGAACATGAATTTTATGGTGACTTAGTATATAAATTACGCAAAATCGTAGGGAAAACAGAATTTCCTGATCAATTTAAGAAAATTATCATGCGATTTAAACGCATTGGCTATAACATAGATGTAATGCGACAGTCTGCATGCTTAGTGGTTAACCCAATCACGGTTGACAACTTTGCTGTCCTCTTTAATTGCACGCCGATGGGTCGGGGTTCAGACTCTATGACAGCCCCTACATAAAGCTATATATTAGTTGGTTGGGACCGGATGTTTGTCTGTTTCTTGGCCCACCGGGGTTCAACTGGTGGTCTTCTTTTGCTCCAGTGTTCCAGTGGTGTTGCTGACGCCCCTGGGAGCTCCAGGTGTCTCAACACGTTTTGGCTGTCGAGTCCTCATCCTTGCTTCATCACAGTCTTTGGCCCATGTTCCTACTTCTGTATGTATTCTCTGCTCTTGAAGGAACTTTTTAAGATTTTAATTTTACCTCACTGCAGCTGGTGTTGTGCCGTGTGGCGGTCGTAAAACGTCTCCCCGTACATCATCCATAGTGCAGATTATATTTTATTTACATCCTTTGAGATCAGCGGATAGATCCTGAGAAATCTAAAACTTGAGATCGATTTGGACTATTATTCTAGATCATCGCCTTTTATATTATTTGGATCCTTTTGAAACTTATCAGTCTTTGAATCGACTGCTCAAATAAAATTAAGAAATTACAGTATGCTTTTATCTGGTTTCGTCACCAGATATTGTCAGGGTCACTGACGAGGCTTTGTTAGCCGAAACTACGTAGTCTGGCCCATGTTCCTACTTCTGTATGTATTCTCTGCTCTTGAACGAACTTTTTAAGATTTTAATTTCCTTGATTTTAATTGTTGACCGTGATGACTCTCTGATGAGATAGGGGACCTCCATACGCACCGAACTACCAACTAATTGTGTGCGCCGCGGCGGAGGATGAGGGTGAAGGGTTGGGCCCAGTAAAACCGGTGTAACCCCCCCCCCCCAGTAGTTATTACTGACCGTCCCAAGGCGGTACTTTCGTTGCGGTTGCATTTGTTTTATGTTCGGTGCTGTTTAACTTATTGTGTTTTCATTTTAACCCTTTTATAATCAAATATAGAAAATAGGTAAAAATAGTTGTTAAATGCTTTCCTTATAACTTGTTTAGTCTGTTGTGTGGTACATGTGTGCACTGCGGCGGAGGGTGAGGGTGAATGTTTGGGCCCAGTAAAACCGGTTAAAACCCACCAGTAGTTATTACTGACCGTCCCAAGGCGGTACTTTCGTTGCTTTTGCATTTGTTTTATGTTCGGTGCTGTTTAATTTATTGTGTTCTTATTTTAACCCTTATATAAAGCTACTGGTCATGGGCAGACTCATTTAAACAGAGTTTGCTTTTGTCATTTCTTTGGTGTATTTCTTGAATCCAAAGGATCTAACTATTCATAACTTATTTAATATGTGATATAAATACAAAGAAAAAGTTTATGTTTGATATATGGTAAAAATAGTACATAAGGTAAAGATAGAAAGTGGATAAAATAGATGTATGATAGTTGAACCACGCCAATGAAAATCAACAAAGTGGCGTGTGCGCCCACCGCAGACTCAGCTCAGCCTGGGCATCCGCCCAGTCTGATCAAAGTCTTCGCTGTCCCCATGGTGCTAGCTTAGACCCTTAGCTACCCTTTAAGTCCATAGCGAAGACTCTGATCAGACTGGGCGGATGCCCAGGCTGATCTGAGTCTTCGCTGGGTGCACATGGGACTTTGTTGATTTTGTCACGTCGCGGCCCATATTCTTTGTATGACTTTTGATGTTTTATTGCTGTACAGATCTTTTGTAATGGACTGTGTGTGTTTGTTGTCTAAGATAGGCTGTTCCGTAATAAATGTTTGCGTTATTCCTTTCTTCTTCTTTCGGTGTATTAGGTGGCTGTACTGTGCTTTGTAAATGTGTGGTTTTTTTTCCTGGTTATATTCATTTATATTTATGATTATTCTTGGAGGATTCATATTCATGCACCGCAAAATACAAAGCATAGTCGTTCAGCACGCGAAGACAGGCTCTATATACAATTAGAAAAAAAAGATAAAAGCATGTAAAAACGTGAGATTGTCAGCGCCGACTCACATCTTGAAGACATCTATTGATGGTGCCATAACTGCTGAGGCTGGTGGGAGTTCCAGAGTCTGAAAGCTAACAGGGAGATACATAATCGTAACTATACCGAATTTAGTGTGACAGACGCGCGTTTCTGTGTTTAACTTCTTGATTGTCGCTAAACCCGAAATGTTTGAAAGAAAAAGTGAAGGGCTGGTCTCGGCAGGCAAAGAGCAGCCTCACCCGAGCCCTTGTATGCGAGAAGGAGCCCTTTTATGCGTTCGCAGAACACTATGGGGCTTTCTTTTAGCATATAATCATTTTTTAACTTAAAATTGTCTTTAAATATGTTGTCATTTATTTTTCAGAAAATTTAAATGATTTTGTTGTTTTTCATTATTTCTGGTATGTATGGACTCATAACATCAAGATATACCTAGCATGATATTTTACATTAGAAAGAAATATTCTGGATGATTTTGCTCTACTTATTTATCAGTTAATTTAAATCATTTATGCATCTTACTATTTATTTGGCAACGACCGTTTTAATACTAAAATGCTATAAACATGAACATATTTTTCTAAATTCAAACACATATTCCTTCTATTTTTGGTATATTCAAATCCAGTCATTATTATTTTAACATCTGCACAAATTTTTGTTTAATTGCTTGACCATCAATCATTCAAAATGTAAGAACATTTTTATCAGTAAAATCAAAGACATACAGAGAATATAATAGACTTGTGAAAATGAACAGAATACTACGGTTGCTGATTCAGCATACTACGTTCGTGTAATATTTTTAACCCTGGACCTTATGATGCACTTGTTTTTAATGTCGGATTTTGAAACAAAGATTGAGCGGGGTATTTCACCACATCTGCTATCGTTGTTTGTGCAGAAATATCAATCACCGAGAATAAATCGCATTATTATTATTATGTTTTAAATAATTTGGACTGCTTTGTAGTAGTGTTACAGTTGTAGTCGAGTTATTTACGCCGGGCAGGAGCCAGCGTAGTACGTATTTGAGATTGAGTTGGTAAAGTGCCAAATTTATTTTCTTTTTTGTAGCTAAATGCAATCAAAATGGATCAGTTGATGGCATTGTGAGGAACAGTAAACACTTTGTTTAGCTGGTAAATCGGTTTCTGATAGTTCGAGTTTCTTTGGATAATAATAATGATAAAATGGAATTTTCCTTTACGGGCTGCAATTTGTCAAGCGTTCGTACTTTGTTGTGTTTTGTACGACTGAATTCACTGTTGTTGTAAACGAAACGTTCAATATGCAGTTTGAAGATAAAGGTGAAGTGATATCCAGACCTAGTTTAAATATGTCCAAAAAGATAAATAATTATGACTGAGTTTTCCCGGTGTATTGATGCTTTGCATCAATGTTTAATTGACTAGTGGACTAATACGCCAATGGAATCTAAATTATGATTTGCCACCCAAGTTAAGCATCATATAATAAAAGCATCGCAAACGACGGCGTGATACCCCGCCACTGCATACCTCTTTCGCTCGTAGTTTTTTTCATGGTCTATTTTTTTCTCTGTAGACTAGTAACCTGAGGGCAGGGCGGTTGTAGGTTGTAGCTTATGATTCTATATAGATTTTAGCTACATTGTATGCATGTATATAGCCCAAGGTCAGGGGCAGATAATCCCCATGGGGTTAATTTCGAGCAACACAGGAAACTTTTATTATTCTGATCATTTGCTGTATGTTTCAGAAGTGCGGACGGACGTAGGTACTACGGACGGACAGACACACGGACGGCCAACGTGAAAACATAATACCCCGCCACTAATGTGCGGCGGGGTATAAAAAGTGGAAATTTGGAAAGCCTACATTAGTCTGTTACTTGTAGCAACATTATTGCAGCTTATCTTTAACCTGCTGAACACGGACATACATTGTACATGCTTATGGGGATCTTTCAGAATTTATTTTATCTTCAATGCAGCTGGTGCTGTGCCATGTTGCGGCTGTAAAAGGTCTTTCCATACATTATCAGTGCAGATTATACATGATCTGGTTCGGGGGGGGGGGGGCATTTGGCTCAGTCTAAGTCTGTATGAAAACAGAGTTCAGCCGAAGCCCGTACTAAGTAGGGGGGGTGGGCACCGGCAGTATTGCAACATTGCATTACCGCACATGAACAAACTTCATTAGAGTCTGCAGTTTTTGTTTCTTTGATGTGTTCCTTGCTTCCAGAGGATCTTCGTTCAGAATTTATTTGAGCCGCGACACGACAAAGTGGTTTTGCGCCCGGTCTGATCAGCGTCTTTGCCTTGCGCTTAAAGGGTAGCTTAGACCCTTAGCTGTCCTTTAAGCGCACAGCGAAGACTCTGATCAGACTGGGAGAATGGCCAGGCGGATCTGAGTCTGCGCTGGGCGCACAACCATTTTTTTGGTTTTCTCGTGTCGCGGCTCATTTTATGCAGCCAAGGCTTTTACCAGATTGGACTGCTCGTAAGAAACAGTTTGACCAGGGGACGTAATGTTCGCCATTTATTTATTTGTTTTTCTGTAAACACTCCTCAGACAATGGTTATTTTAAAAGTTCTAATTCAACGGTAGAGGAATGGAACATAGAAAGTCAACAATACAATCATGTATTTTATGTTTTCTGATTTACGGGAATTTCAAATACCCCGTTCAATTTTTGTTTGAAAAATCCGATATTAAAAGCAAGTGCAACATAAGGTTGTAGGAATCAGCGATTATATAATCCAGTTTAGGAGATTTCTGTTGGGGGTCTCGTTTCCAGCACTGCATGCCCTTGCCGCATGTCGTTACCGCATGTCAAAGACACCGGCTTGCTAGGCAAAGCCCTGTCACCCTTCTCGTAAAGAGAACAAAACGAACCCCGCTAGTTTTGAGGATTATTTTTACTAGATGCTGATCTGTCCAGTCTTGGTAATAATTTACTCCTCTTCCATCAGTCTTCATTTTTTAAAAAAATGTCTCAGCTTCTGGGAGGGGGGGAGGGGGGCAGCTTCATAATTATGCCAAAAAAAAAAACCCACAGATCTTTTCATTAATTTGCTAGTACATGTAGAACAGTATAGTCTATAAAATCGTGTTGAGGAGATGATTTTTTCTCAACTAAGTTTAATGCATGTGTTTGTGATCAGATATCAGCTCTCCAGGTGCTTTGTCATCAGCAAAACTACTGTGGCTTCTGGGGGGGGCTGCCCCAGACCCCTGCCCCAGAAGTCCAATTAATATTATTAACAGTTTTATTGAGCATTCGACAAAAGATTTCTGGATGGCCATAGGCAAAAGAAAGTGCAAGAAATGAAGACAAAATTTAAACAGACCATTAATCTGCATGATTAATTAACCTGTCAGAATAAGAAAATGTTCTTTGTTTCATTCAGGTTTTGATTGAGGTCAGCCTGAAATAAAATATGTGATATGGTGTGTGTGTGTGTGTGTGTGTGAAGGATAACTGGGATGGGATTTCCCCCCCCCCCCCCCCCCTGCTAATAAATGACTCGTCCCTTGCGGCGATTATTTTGAGAATAAGCGATTTCAGCGATTAATAAAATTCCACCGCGGGTATTCTAACGCGGGTTGCGGGTTACACATCTTACCCACATGATCGCGGCGTACGCTTTTATTCCCAAACAAGTACATCAATTATGGCAGCTTCCTTGGACAAAAATGATTCCAGCAGCGAGGACGAATACGAAGCCAGATATAGAGAAGCCGCTGTTGACAGCACACAGATTTTCAGTAGTAAAGTCCATACTGAATATTTTACTCTAAAATTGGTTTATTTGCATTCAAACGTTTTGATTAAAACGTTTTATAGTAGCTCAACCAGCTTGCTTGTTCTAGGACTAGAACTGATATTTGACTGCATATCAGTTCTAGGTCATTTGGGCTGAAAAATGAACAAAATGCCAGAGTGGCATTTTTGCAAAATTGCCACTAAACTACAAACCTGACTTCATTTAGACATTTTTCTTGTGGTTCAAGAATAATTTTTCTTTCGGAGCATAAATATTAGACCACCTCCTCTCATTTCAGATGTGTTTTATAAAGTTTTTTTCTTCATTTCCTGATTTCAAAACAGATTTGACAAACTCGGGCTTTCCATGGGGGAATTAGTTGGGTAAAATCCCATACCAGAGCAGAACTGGTCATACTAAATACCACAAGGCGGGGTACAGGTCTACCTTGTGCTATCATAGCACAAGGTGGGAGTTACATATGATGACCACAATGTATAATAAAATAATTAAGCGCTAAATTAAATATATATGTGCAAACAGCTGAAAACAGACAGAGGTTTATCTGTCTATCTATCTATCTATCTATCTATCTATCACGTTGTTGTGTGCAGGTGTTAAATTTATAATCTAGCATAGAAAAAGATATGACAAGAAGCAAATCCCAGATATGCTCAAACACATACCTCTGGTATGGCCGGGTAGTATGGAGCCCTGCAGTACATTCCACTGTACTGTAGTACAGAGGTCTGCCTGCACTTCTTCTTCTCCTGTGGCATTTGACTTTGGAACCAGCTTTCAGAGTTCCCTGCCATGTCAGAGACCCATGAGGGCTTCAGGAGAGATGTATCACAATACTTCACTGAGGAGCTGTCTATAGAGCTTTTCACTTGGGGTAGGGGGAGGGCATGCAGAGAGGAGGGGGTAAATACTTGGCGTCAGCATATGAACCAAATAAAGCTCTAATTCCAACCGATACCTACTGATGCTAATCTGACTTGGTGGGAGAATCCAAAAGCAGGAATGCCCGCCAGACTGTTAGTGATGTGGTATACCATCACTATGGATTCTTCTTTCTTTCTTCATATACTGCTACACCCTCTCTCGAGGATTATGAGCAGGTGTACGATGTACACTCCTGTTTTGCAGGATGAACCTCCTTGTAGCCATGTAACTACAGAAGGGATCTTTAACCTGCACAGGGGATATCTCTCCCTGCACAGGGGCCTCCAGTTAACGTCCCGATCCGAAGGACGGCACACTTTTTTTAATGTCATCCCTGCAAATGACATTAAGGAAGCGTGTTCGGACACCGAAATTCAAACGCCGTTACCCGGGTTCGAACTCGGGACCTTTAGCATCAGAGGCAAGTGCGCTAACCACTGAGCTACCACGCTTCCTCAGTTGTTAGAGTGTTTGCCAGCTGATGACCTCTATAATTTGGGAGGTTCTATTTGCTATGTGATAGTTGAGATCGATGAGATGCAGTGTGGCTTCATGCCTGGCCGTGGCACTACTGATGCAATTTTTATTGTACGTCAGCTACAGGAGAAGCACTTGGCTACTAACAAGCTGCTCTACATGGCCTTTGTGGACCTGTAGAAAGCATTCGATCGTGTGCCACGGGATGTCATCTGGTGGGCAATGCGCAAACTAGGAATTGACGAGTGGCTGGTGCGCTTGGTCCAGTCCATGTACCAGGATGTGAGAAGCAGGGTAAGAGTTGGCGATGGGTACAGCGAGGAGTTTGGTGTTGGAGTGGGTGTTCATCAGGGCTCTGTACTTAGCCCGCTACTCTTCATCATTGTGTTAGAGGCTCTATCCAGGGAGTTTCGCACAGGCTGTCCATGGGAGCTGTTGTATGCAGACGACCTGATGATCAGTGCTGAGTCTATGGAGGAACTGCTAGTAAAGGTGCAGACATGGAAGTCAGAGATGGAGAAAAAGAGCCTACGTGTGAACATGGGGAAGACAAAGATTCTGGTGTCTGGCATTAATCTGGACGTGCTGAAGAAATCTGGAAAGGACCCTTGTGGTGTCTGTCAGACAGGAGTAGGTAGCAATGCAATCTTCTGTGGTGGCTGCAAGCGCTGGGTGCATAAGAAATGCAGTGGCATTAAGGGACCCTTGCGCCCTGACCCTGAGTTCAGGTGCGCCCGATGCCTTGGGACTGCTCGGGCCATTGATGAAAGAGAAAATACAGAGGTTGAGGTTGGAAACGAAAAGCTTGAAGTTGTCCCAGAGTTCTGCTACCTTGGAGACATGCTGTCTGCAGGAGGTGGCGGCGAGCTAGCTGTGATCACACGCTGCAAATGTGCATGGGGCAAGTTCCGGCAATTGCTTCCCCTTCTCACAATCTGCCACGTCTGACCAGAGGTCAGGTGTACTCAACATGCATGAGGAGTGTGATGCTGCATGCAGCAGAGACTTGGGCCATGAAGATGGATACACTGAACCGTCTCCGGCGTAATGACCGTGCCATGATCTGTTGGATCTGCAATGTCAAGGCAAAGGACGAAGTTAGCTCAGACTCCCTTCTCACAAAGCTTGGCATCCAGGACTTAGATGTGGTGCTCCGAACCAGTGGGATGAGATGGTTTGGACATGTAGAGCGCAGCACAGGCTGGATTGCAGAAGTGCGCAAGCTGAATGTGGTTGCACAGAAAAGACCAGACAGGCCAAGAAAAACATAGGATGAAGTGCTTATGAACGACAGAAAGAAGCTATGTATGGATTCCGCTGACCCTCAGAATCGTTCTGAGTGGAGAGGACGCCTTCGAAGAAACTTGTCAAACAAGCCCAACCCTCGGTAGAGGAAAACAGGGCTTTAAAATGGATATGATGATGATGATGATGATAGTCACCTTAGACAAATCTGGCTGCTCTAGGTTGTACTACCTCAAACTGTTGGATACATGATGTGGTATAGGTATCGTGCTGAAGTGGCATACTCGATGATGGGTCTGTCTACAGCCTTGTGGCGCTTGATAGCCTCCTATACCTCAAGATCTCAAGTCTAGCTGACACATCAACGCTGCAGAGGGACTTGGAGTGGGAACAGGACTGACAGATGTCATTCAATCCCAGCAAATGCGAATTGGTCAGGGTGACCAAAAGGAGAAATCCAATCGAAGCCGCTTACAAGATCCATGGCCATGACCTAACAATCTCCGAGACTGGGAAATATTTGGGCGTTGCCATTTCGGAGGATCTCTCATGGAAGGCTCATGTGGATTCTACCACTAAGAAAGTGAACAACAGCCTAGCCTTCCTGAGAAGAAACCTTTCCAGTTGTCCCCAGGATGTAAAAGCCCAGTGCTACAAGACATTGGTCCGGCCTGTCATTGACTACGCCACATCAGCATGGGATCCACACACCACATCATGCAGACAGCAGTTGGAGGCGGTACAACGACGAGCTGCCCGGTTTGTAAATGGAGACTACCCTACCACAAGTAGCACCTCCCAGATGATACAGAACCTTGGCTGGCAACCGCTCCAACAGAGGCGCCAAGATGCCAAGCTCATCATGATGTACCGCATCACCTATGGACTAGTGGACATCCCTGCCTCCAGATTCTTACATCCAACTGGGACATGTACAAGAGGGTAGGCCCTTCGATATCTGGTACCGTGCTGCATGACAGACGTCTTCCTGCACTCCTTCTTTCCCGCGGGCATTAAACTTTTGAACAGCCTACCAGAGTATATCCCCATGTCAGAGACCCTTGAGGGCTTCAAGAGGGGTCTGGCAAGTCTCCATTAGCCCGTACAGAACTGTTTTTACAGATTTTAATCAGCAACAGTTGTTTTATCGTCACTTGTTCGTGCCTCACCTCAGCCTTGTACATAGTTCAAGTAGACAATGCTCCAGAGTGGGCCCTGTACGGGTCCGTGGAAACACCCCAAACCACCCCAAACCTCTACCAAACCACCCCAAACCAGCCTCCCCAGATTCACATATGCCCCCTGTCCCCTCCACACACACACCAACACTGCTCCCACCCATCCCAAACAGTATCTATATAGATTCAAAATAAAAAGAACACTTCAATAAGTGATTGCCCATGTACGTATGTATCTCTTTTAATAACTTCTTAAATATTAACCAAAAAAATTATAATCTCAGTATAATAAAGCAAATTGTGCGGGGGGGGGAGGGGGGGGGAGGTGGCGACCATTTATACCACCCTCAACCAGCCACCCTGGGTACAAACTAGAACCCCAGCCCTCGCGCAGTGACATGCTTATTTAAAGTAAGAAGGGTGCGGATGGAAGGAAAAAACTAATTGACCTCAAATGTTGGTGTCTTGGTGGGGGGAGGGGGGTGGGGTTCTAGTTTGTATCCAGGGAGGCTGGTTTGGGGTAGTATGAAAGTGGTTTGGGGTATTTTGGGGTGGTTTGGGGTGTTTCCACGGACCGGCCCTGTACTGTACAGCTGTACGGGAAGAAGGAGAAGATTGTTGAGACTCCACATTCTAAGTAAATAAGTTAAATTTATTATCAATTTTACGATCAAAAGACTCATTAAAATACTCTTAGTCATCTAAAAATATGAAATAGTATGCTACAAATGATTCCCCCTCCCTCCTCCTCGACTCCCCCGGTAACACCACCAACCCTCCCACATCCACTGTCTGTTTATGTAATTCCAGGTGCCCTTGCATTTAGTAATATTTCTTAGTACTGGAAATGTAATACAGGTATTTCTTTAGATGTCTTTGTGGTGTTTCAGCAGTGTTTAGTAGGACCCAAGTTGGGTACTGGATTTTACCTAGCACGGATTTTTCGAGCGTATTTCCTACTCAACCAGGGCCCAATTTAATGGAGAATAAACAAACAGCTGTCAGAAGCATATATCTTTTTACTTTGACTGCATACTGCTTTGTGGTGTATTGATGCTTTGATATTTTATAATGAGTGCAAAATATAGAGGAATAACTTAATGGTGGACTAAAATTTGTATGGAAAAAAACTTCAGAAAAAGGTAAAATTTTGTCGCGACTTTTGTCTGCCCATATTGTTAAAAATCTGAACGGTTAAACTTACAGCTCTAAAGGGTCGATCAGAGTATAAAAAACCCTTTAGAGCTGTAATTTACATCTACCAGCTTGCAGGACAGACTGCTAACACCTGAACACTCATAAGAAGTACACCCATAAGAAGTTAGGTTGAACATCTACATCTGTTTTCTTTTTTATGTAAATAAATTTAGTTTTAACTGAAATTGATGCATGCCGAAACTTGGGCCGGGCTGCATAGCGCAATCATACCTGCCAAGTTTTCAATTAACAAAAGAGTGAGACTGGGCGCGAATCCTCGATTTAGCCCCCTTGTCCGCGTTAGATCATTCGCGGAGAAACCCATTGATAATGGAAAAGAGTGAGATTTTTTGTGTCATTTTTTTTTCTCTTTATGTGAAACAAGAGATTGGGGATGGCAGAGCAGAGGAGTAGGTAAACTCCAAGACTTAGTATTCTTATTTACTAAAATTTTATATATTGAGTTTGTTAAAGTGATCTGCTATCAAAATGGCAAGTTATGTTCTGCAATGAAGTTGCTAAAGAGAGTTTCAGCTCTGATACAATCTTGGTCTGTCTTGGTAACAACAAAGTCAGATACCGATTGCAAAAGTTTTGACGTTTTCATTGACCGACAGTGAAGATCTTTGTTACCCTGCTTTTTTACATCGTTTTTTCTTGTGTGGGAAACACTGAAATGCCTTTGGCAAAGTTTACAAAACGCAAAGCTGTTGCCCTTCTCAATCTTCGTAACTCAGGTAAACTCGATCTCCCATCTGTTGTGGTACTCCGATTTAAAACCTTTTTTTTTTCTCCATTGTCAATATTTCATGTACATAAAAACAGAAGTACACATTTGGTCATTTTCGGCTCTAATCGCTATCGAATACTCGAGTTATTTTTACCCACTCTATTTTAAGACTATCGGAAACCTTTACCTTTACCTATTTTTAGACTAGGTTACGAATTTTCCCGGAGATAAATATTGATTCGGTGACCGAGATTATCCGAATGTAGCGGAAGTTGAGAGAAAACACGTTTTTGGCGATCGAGAGAGCGCAAAAAAGAACATTTTTTTCAGTATTCTCCGGTTTAAAGTGAAATCGTGAGCAAGCGAAGGAAGAGTGAGTTATGGCTATTTTTCAAAATACGATCGTGAGGTCGTGGGAGGCGTCCAAATTCATGAGGGTCACGCACAAATCGTGAAACTTGGCAGGTATGCGCAATCGGTAGGGCACCTGACTCATAAGTCAGAGGTCCTGGGTTTGAAACCCAGTCAGGCTACATACTTTCGTTTCTCTTTCCGCTGATTCAAGAAGGGCAGTTGTCAGTTACTGGCGAAAGTATGTGCACTTAGTACTGGTTAATCGCTGGGTCTAAGCCTGCCCAGGAATAGTGTGGTTAGGTTAACTGACTGTCCCAACATGACCATAGCTGTTTACCGTGGACATTAAGCAATCAATCAATCAATCAATGCCAAAACTTGGCATTCAAACAATTAATTTGGTTTATAATGCAGTATGTGTCCAAAACTGCAGTTGGAATAGCAAAAAGTAGGGTCAAGAAGGGTAACCTAGGACAGCGGGTAAATTCCGTCATGCCATTGCAAACACTGAAAATCCAGATGAGACGGCTCATAATGAGCCATCTCATCAGGATTTTCACTGTTTGCCCAGTAAATTTTGTTTTAATTCCAAACAACTGACATATAAAGGAAACAATGTCACTGTCCGAATTTACCCACTGTCAGAATTTACCTGACTTTACCCTATAGATCCTGACTCTGATCTGGGTTAACATGGTTTGCCCAGCATCTTTGAATTTTTATGGATAAATATGAAAGTTACAGATTACAGAATGTACTTTGTTTCATTTGTTTTTTCCACAAGAAAATGATGAAGCAAATCCTAAAGCTGCTTATGGAGAGAAAAGAATGATGAGGCCTTCATTAAGGTAACCATATGCACCAGAGCTCCAGATAAGAAGGGGTATCAAGGATAATTTGAGATAAATTGCCTTATTTCTCAATGAAATCATATGTTGTGACCCCTCATTAGAACCGTCTCCGTGAGATGGTTCTAATAAGGGTTAACAATATATGTTTTCATGTGAAAATGAAGAAAAATATCCCTAAACTATCCCTGTTACCCTTTCTTATCTGGAGCACTGACGCATGTGCTGCAGTATCTAATCAGTTATAAGATGGGAGTTTTCCCTTCCAGAACTATCTCAAAAGTCTAGATCCATCTTAAAAGATGGATCAAGATTAATGAGATTTTTTGAAAATGTAGATCCATCTTATAAGACAGATCTAGAGTTTTGGGATTGTTTTGGAGTAGGGAAAAAAAAAGAAGAAGTACTTTTGCAGGCATTAAATATTATCAGAATCCTAACTGAATAATTGTGTTTGTTGCTTTATGTACTTAACTAAAAAACAAAATACATGTATCCTACGCAGTACATTAATTTCTATGTCCTGTACAGACGCAAGGTTGATTTTTTTACATGCAATTTTAATAGTTAGAAACAAAATAGTACCATGTACTGATACCTCACACTTACATGTGTAAAAACATTTCCATTATTAAGAGCGTCAGTTTAAGATATCTTTTCTCAGAAAAGAGTGCATATATATAGGCACTGCAAGTTTAGGGTCTTATACTTAAAACTTTATATGATTGAAGGAAAAAAAAACCCGACAAAAACTTAATTTCCAGTATATCAGTAGATCCAGATGAGGTGGCTCATAATGCTCTGCATCAGCTGGATCCACACTGTTTGTCCGCTTGTCTTAAAATTCTCAGTATGATATAACTTGGACGAAACATTTTTTGAAATTTTGCAGATGTAAACTTTGTCCTCTGCATTTTTGGCAGTTTCAGTTTTAAATTTGTTTTTCTTTCAAAACTTTTCCAGGCCAGACAGTATGGATGTTGACGATGAAGACTATCTATTAAACACAACCCCTGGCTTCAGGAAACATATATCAAAAAAACTGGGTGAGATCATTGAAAGGTGAGTTTCACATAGGCTGCTAAGAATATAGAAAATAAAACTAACAGAGGCTCAGATGAGGTGAGTATTTGAAAATAAACCGGGGGGGGGGGGGGGGGGGGGGGGGGGGGTAATGGGGGGTAATTTTTGTTAATTCTTTATAAAACATACGCTGTGACAGCTCATTAGAACCGTCTTATTGAGACGGTTCTAATAAGGGGTCACAACATATTCTTTAATGGAGAAATAAGAAAATTATCATGGAATTAACTTCAGATACCCTATCTTGGCCTCTGTAAACTTTCACATTTTTACATGCTAAAAGTACCATCTTTATCATAGCTGTTAGAAAACAACAGGGCATTTTGAAATGCAGGATAAATAGCAGCCCTGAGCTCTATAAGCCCATGCCATATGAAACAGCATAAGGCCATGTCTATCGATTAAAATAACTTGCATTTAACAAATCATTGTATTACAAGGTACATCGACACCAAAAATTGTCAATGTGGAGAAGAATCAATCTTTTGCCTCAATGTTTTTGGCATATCTGGAACTTTGGTTTACAATCAATTTTTTAAGACAAATTTCAGGGGAAGCAACTGTGCAGTTTTCATTTTCCCCTCCTTAATAAAAAGAGGTCAACTCTCAAAGCAAAGAATTCTTCCTGAGCAGATCCCTTTTTAGAAAGGCTTTGTCCTCCAGAAAAGCAAACAGGAAGTCCTGAAAGTTTTTCCACTTTATAAAAATGGTGGATAAACATATAGGACCAAATTCTTTTAAAGAGCAGACCCCTTTCGGAAGGGCTAAGTCCTCCAGAAAAAACAAACGGGAAATCCTGAAAGTTTTTCCACTTATATGAAAATTGTGGATGAAAATGGAGGTACCCATATGACAAATGCATTTTTGTTTTCCACAGCCAAATTGACGAAGTAAATACAGATGTGAACTGCAGCTGTACGGCAACAGAAAGTGAAGGTAACATCGATAATCATTGCTCTGTTGTTCAAAACGGATGGATGGAGGATGGATGGATGACTTGCAATTTTACGTCCTTTTCAACAGTATTTCAGTTATATCAGGATGATGGGACTGTGATAATGAAAGGCTGTGTGCAATGGAACCCGGTTACTTTAGGAAAGGTTCTTGCCTCAAGCTGGGCTCGCACCAGTCCACTAGATCAGTAGGCCAGCACTTAACCCACTTAGCTACCAGGGCTCCTGTTCAAAACAGACAGGCCGGGCCCCGTAGCGCAATTGGTAGGGCACCTAAGTCATAAGTCAGAGGTCCTGGGTTCGATACCCGGTCTGGCCACATACTTTCGTTTCTCCTTCCGCTGATTCAAGAAGGGCAGTTGTCAGTTGCTGGCAAAAGTATGTGCACTAGTACTGGTTAACCGCTTAGGATGTCTAAGCCTGCCCAGGAATAGTGTGGTTAGGTTAACTGACTGTACAGATATGACCATAGCTGTTTACCGTGGACGTAATGCAACAGATCAATCAATCAAAACAGACATTGTCGTTAGTTAATAAGACCTTATCGTTTCAAATGCATTGAATGTGAAAATGTTGCCATTTTTTTTGATCACAAGAAATGTAAGAAGCTTTTTAGCTGCTAAAGCTTCTCACAGTTTTTTTTCTTCAACAAAATAATTAACACACTTGATTCTGTATTCTATGTGGACAAGAAGACTAAGGCCTGATTTCACATCAGAGTGAATACACTGATTAGCATTTAGAACACCAAAATTTTACATTGTGCCTTACAGTAAAATAAATGATGGACTTGTTCATCTGAGTTATAAATGTGACATGAAATAGGGTCTAAATGAATTGTTTACTAACAACTTCACCAATACACCTTAACCCAAATATTGGACAGACATGTGTAGTAGAATAAAGAAAAGCTTTTCATTCGTTAGAGACTTGGAAACTGGTTTTCTCAGATTTAGTGAAGAACTAAATTTTCATGTTTGCTTTTGTTCCAGGAATCAAGCTTTTGTCAGGATCTACAAAATTTGTACAAACAGATGAAGATATTAAAATTCCACAAAGGAAAAGGAAAAAGAAAATTTCCAGTAGCAGTAGTGATAGTTCTGACGATGAAAAGTTGGCAGAAGCAGCAGTGTCACATGACTTTATTGTGAAAGAAAGTCGTCTGCTTCAGAATGACACAGCAGATTTTATTTACAAAGCAGAAGGTCCAGTCAATTCTGATGCCAAGACTGTTCATGGTAAAATTGTGGTCAAAGGACACGAAGCAGTTGACAATGGCATACTAAATAATTTATCTTCGAATAAACATAAGAAGAAAAAGAAAAAGAAGAAAAAAGAGCAAGATACAGAAGACAATATGAATAATAAAAGATGATACCTAATGATAACTGATATTAAGTTGTTTTGTTGTTTTATTGCTTTACGTCCATAGAAAACAGCTATGGTCAAGTTGGGATGGTCAGTTAACCTAATCACACTATTCCAGGGCAGGCTTAGACCTCCCAAGCGGTTAACCAGTACTAAGTGCACATACTTTTGCCAGTAACTGACAACTGGCCTTCTTGAAACAGCGGAAGGAGAAACAAAAGTATGTGGCTGGACTAGGTATTGAACCCAGGACCTCTGGCTCTTGAGTCAGACGCTCTATCGACTGCGCCACACGGCCCAGTGTTTGTATTCATATTCCAATTGTAAAATTCTGCTGGTCAGATCACTTCTTCGGCAATAAATTCCTGGGAGGGTAAATATACAATTTACCCATGAATTTGAGGTGTTTAGCATTCATTACAGCCGACAGTTGATGTTAACGACAGAGCTGATGGTTTTTGATTGGTTTGATGCTTAACGTCCACGGTAGACAACTACGGTCATGTCAGGACAGTCAGTTAACCTAACCACACTATTCCTGGGCAGGCTTAGACCTCCTAAGCGGTTAACCAGTACTAAGTGAACATACTTTCGCCAGTAACTGACAACTGCCCTTCTTGAATCAGCGGAAGGAGAAACGAAAGTATGTGGCCAGACTGGGTTTCGAACCCAGGACCTCTGACTTATGAGTCAGGTGCCCTACCGATTGCGCTACGCGGCCCGGCAACAGAGCTGATGGACCGTAACATCCAGTGAAGGTCACAATAAATGTTAAACACTAAGAAAAGGAGTGGTTGAATGATTATTTCCTTTCAAACTTTAAATTGTCACTATGGAGGTAATCATTTAGTTCAAAGAAATTGTCTTTTTTTCTGTTCCTGAAGACAAGTAAATCACACACATTTCAATGTCAGTGAAGGGTCAAAGAGAGGAATCTGTACTTATTTTGTGAAATGATGAGATAAGCAGACTAGGGATATTACATAACAAGACTAAAAATTATTCAATTTTATGTTTTATTTATTTTTTATGTCATTTTTCCTTTAATTCTTCATGGCTCTCATCATTTAATAATTCAACAATTCTAATTTATATATCCCCAACATAAACTGCAGTGACCATAAATGAGCCACGACATGAGAAAACAGACAAAGCGACTGTCCGCCTAGCACAGACTTGGATCAGCCTGGGCATGTGCCTAGTCCAATCAGACTCTTCTCTAAGCACTTAAAGGGTAGCAAAGGTGGATGCCCAGGCTAATCTGAGTCTGCGCCGGTTGAACAACTTTGTTGGCTTTCTCGTGTCGTGGCCCAGATAGTAGGACACAAAATGCATGAGCCGACACTGAAGGCTGAAATTTGTCAGCAAATTTTATCACATTACCAAATAGTGAAAAGTTCAAATACTACACTACCTGGAGTAATATTTTAAGGTAAACGGTCTGGGGACTTACGGTTTTCCATCACGCACATTTGTGATGGTCAGCCATAACTCTTACTGTAACAGTTTTCAGTCCCAACTCACTAAAATGGCAATTTAACTCAATGGCAGTGTTCAGTATCACTTGTCTACACTTAAAATCGAAATTTGGTCCAGCCCTTGACTATTCTCATTATTTTGGTTATTCTGCAGAATTATGGTCAAAATTAGGTAAATATTGGTGTGTATTTGGCTTGTTTTATTTCCAAGAAAAATACATGTTTACTTTCTATTTTTAGCTCACATGAACAAAGTTCAGGAAGAGCTTTTGTACTACCCCCGGCGCCGGCGTTAGCAAAATGTTAAAGTTTTTTTATGTGATGGGCAAGGCACTGCAGGCGAGCTATCCTGTACGGGGACACGTCTTGTTTCTATTCTTCTATTCTGTTACGATCAAAATTGTGTACAATGCTTGCTTTTTTGCAACAGATGCTAAGTTATGATTTACTCAAGGTTTTGCACCAGTTACTCAGTTGACAAGAACTTGAGGGGTTTTGATTTTGTTATGGTCAGCCATAACACCTGAAGAAACCAACGTTATAGCTTTCTATCATGTTTCATTCTTTGGAAATGTAGTGACATCTTGTGGTAAAAATTTCAGTAATTATAATAAGGTAAGCAATCATGTCAGTTCACTTTAAGTGCATGGTTAAGCGTCACAAATATGTGTGATGGAAATCCATAGGTCCCCAGACTGGTGAATGGGTACATGGACATATTTTTCCACCATTTCTTCAGAGACATTTTTTTTGAAATTCCATGGGTGGCTGAGCGCTTCCACCTTTAATTTCTCCTGGATGAGTCAATTCGGATGAGCGAATTCTTTAGAAAAAAGGGAGGGAAATTGTAATGACGGAGTTTCTTCCCTTTTTGAAACTGTATCCATCCACCTTAAAATATCCCATTATTTAGAGTAATTATAATCGCAATTGTTTAACATCACAAATGAGCCGCGACACAACAAAACAAACAAAGTGGTTGTGTGCCCAGCGCAGACTCGGTCAGCCTGGACATTCGCCCAGTCCGATCAGACTCTTCACTCAGTGCTGAAAGGTAGCTAAGTGTCTAAGCTACATTCATGAAGACAGCGAAGACTGATCAGACTGGGCAAATGCCCAGGCTGATCTGAGTCTTCCCTGGGCACACAGCCACTTTGTTGCTTTTCTAGTGTCACAGCTCAAGTGAAGAGTTTCTAAAAAAATTATATGGACTATTTTTTTCCTCAATAAACATCCACAGTAGCACTTCAATTAGGACAGTCTAATGCTATCCCACAAAATATACTTATAGCAAAAAGTTAAGCAATGAATTTTAGTAATTGTTTCTAGTTTATCTGACACTCTGATGAAATAAGGTAAAAACATTAACAAGATGCTGCATCAACTCCTATGACAAAAGAAAAAAAACCTTAAAAAAAAAAAAGTCCAAAAAATGCTTTAATATCACAAAATTATAAACCGTTGCATGCAAAAGTCCATAGCACGTATGCAAAGAACAAAGGCTCAGGCCTGCCAATCAGGAGTCACCATGTAAACTTAAGAGTATGGGTACACCTCCGTATTTTTCTGCCATTTCTTACAAAGGGGAACAACTTTTGTGACCTGTTTACTGCCCTGAATAATGGAGCCCTTCTAAAATGGTCTTCTCTTACAGGAAGAATTTGCTCCAAAAGGGAGCAAATTCTTTCCTTTAAGAGATAACCCTCATTGAAGAGTGGCTATTTTGAAAACAGCAGTGTTGCTTCCCCTGAAAGTCTATCCATTTACCTTTATTGTCTATACAGTGCATATGCAGGAGTGCCTATAGCAAGACTGTGCAGATGCAAAGGCTGGTCCCATGCATGCCCTTAGGATCAATGGTGTTATGGCTCACTTACAGGGATGTAATTTCGATTTTGCAAAAAAAAAAAAAAAATACTGGAAAGGATGCTGCCACTTAAGACTGTCATGCATAAAGACAAAACGAAGTTTGTTTTATTTTTTGCACAAGAAAATATTAAGTCTGTTATTAATCATTACTAGTTGGCTTGAAGAAATTGAACAGTTTTGAATCATTCACGAAAAGAGATTTGCTAAATAAACATGAATTCTGCGGAAAGCTGTGTATCACCATTCAGCGCATTGTAACAAAACAGAGCCAAACAGGAAAACTTGACAAAAGTTTACATCATACTTCTGATTGCCACAGGAAAAAAAAAATAAGGCCCAAAGAAACAACAGTTGGTTATGCTACCTTATAAAGCTTAGTCGAAACCCAATCAAATTAGCAATTACAAATGCTTTGCACTAATGTTTTCTTAACATCACTATCCCATAAGCACATTGCATCAAACAAACATGATAACAGTCAAGATGTTCTTATAATAATCCTGTGAATTTGGAATTCTGGATATCTACACCACTGTGTGGGTGCACCAGTATGTTTTTTTCTGTCACTTTTACATTGGGGACTGCCTCTTTGCTTCCCTAGACAAAGAAGCCTTCTAACCTGCTGTCTGTGCTTACAGGAAAGAATCTGGGTCCGAGGTTATAAAACTTTTTTCATGCTTAACTCAGCTGAGCATGAAATTTTACCTGCTAATAATTAGCAAATTATTGTTAAGTACAGTTATTTCCTTGCTCAGTTGAGCTCAGTTTGATATTTTCTCTGCTTATGAATATGAAAATGCCAGCATTAGTTGGCATTTTCATATTTATCAGCAGAGGAAATTCCATGCTCAGCTGAGTTGAGCACGAAAAAAGTTTTATAACCTCGGGGGCCTTCTCCTAGAAGCAAATTCTTTTAGGAGTCGGCCCTCACTGAGGAGGCAAAATGGCAGAGTTGCTTCCCATTTTCAGTGAGGGATCCTTTGGCCAGTTCTATTGGAGCCAGGACACATCAAAACAAAGGCATGAGTGCCCAGCCAGGACTCAGATCAGTATCTGTCCAGCCTGATCAGAATCTTTGCTGTGCTCTTAAAGGGTAGCTAAGAGTCTAAGCTACCTCAATGCCGACAGCAAAAACTCTGACCAGACTGGGCGAATGCCCAGGCTGATCTGAGTCTTTGCGTGTTGCACATACCACTTTGTTGATTTTCTTGTGCGCGGCTCATTTATCTGTCATGATTTACCACCAATAATATGTAATTTCTTAATTACCAAGGTTTCACAAATTTATACTATGTATTTAACATAGCTAATCATAAATATTCATAGAAACGTCATTTATAAAACACTAGCACTTTTATATGCATCCATGGCTCTCATTTTAACACTTGTAAAATTAATTTCCAGAGAAACTTATACAGACATGTATCATACAGAGTAATTACAGAGCTCCGGAGAAGGAGGATTTTTGCGGATAATGTTATTTTCTTATTTCTCCACAAAAATACATTGTGACCTCTCATTAGAACCGTCTCAGTGAGACGGTTCTAATGAGGGGTACAATGTATGTTTTAATGCAGAAAGATGGGAAATTATCCCTTACTTATCCCTGTTACCCCTTCTTATCTGGAGCAATGGTAACTATCCTGTCAAATTTGCTTTCATCAACCTAATGTATACTTGCAGCCCCAAAGTCTATGACTACAGCTCCATGTTTTCCCACCTTTTTGACAATGAAGAACAACTATTCTATCTTACTGTTTACTTCTAGACAAAAAAGCCCTTCTAAAATGGGATCTACTGTTAAAGCAAAACATTTGCTCCTAAAGGAGAAAACTTTCATTTAGGAGTTGACCCCCAATGAGGGGAGAGGCAGTAAAGTAAACAGCATCAATCTCAAATCATGCAGATATCAATCTGAAACATTGCAGATCCTGATCAAACTCAATCATTGCAGATCCTGATCAATCTCAAACACTGTAGATCCTGATCAATCTCAAACACTGCAGATCCTGATCAATCTCAAACACTGCAGATCCTGATCAATCGCAAACACTGCAGATCCTGATCAATCTCAAACACTGCAGATCCAATTCAATCTCAAACATTGAAGATCCTGATCAATCTCAAACACTGCAGATCCTGATCAATCTCAATCATTGCAGCTCCTGATCAAATCACTTCTTAGGAGAAGCCCGATTCTTAAGCAGCAACCTGAGCTGTTTCTTCTTCACTGTCTGACCAGGCCCCAAGGTTATAAAACTTTTTCAAGCTCAACTCAGCTGAGCATGATTGATTGATTTCTTGCTTAACGTCCACAGTAAACAACTAAGGTCATGTCGGGACGGTCAGCTAACCTAACCACACTATTCCTGGGCAGGCTTAGTCCTCCTAAGCGGTTAACCAGTACTAAGTGCACATACTTTCGCCAGTAACTGACAACTGCCCTTCTTGAATCAGTGGAAGGAGAAACGGAAGTATGTGGCCAGACCGGATTTCGAACCCAGGACCTCTGACTTATGAGTCAGGTGCCCTACCGATTGCGCTACGCGGCCCGGCCCAGCTGAGCATGAAATTTTCTCTGCTGATAAATATGAAAATGCAACTAATGTTGGCATTTTCATAATCATAAGCAGCCAAAATTTAATACTTAGCTAAACTTAGCCAGAAAACAAGTGTACTTACCAGTAATTTGCTATTTATCAGCAGCTAAAATTTCATGTTCAGCTGAGTTGAGCATGGGAAAAGTTTTATAACCTTGGGGCCAGGTTCTATGTGAATAATCATGTTGATAATGATGCATCAACTTCCATGGATTTCAACTGTTTAAGTGTTAATAAAGACATACATTTTGTATGCTCTGATACCTATACCCATGACTGTAGATGTCACAATTTCACTTAAGAAAAATGGGTACACAATCAGGGGAAGCAACTCTGCAGTTTTCATTTTTGCCTCCCTTCTTACAGAGGTCAACTCTAAAAGGACAATACCGTAATCGAACCTTTAAGCGCCCTGTGCGCTGAACTTTTTCAAAATGGAGACAAATACTTGTGGTTTAATTTTTTTTCTTATAAGCGCACATTTCAACGATTTATTAAATGTTGAAGGAAACAAATTCAAAGGTTAAGCATACATGTAGGAGAACAGCTGCTTATATAATGGTCCTAGAAGAACAGCGAAGTTTAACAAATGAAATATGAAAGATTGTGTAGCATATTTCAGCTCTTGTAAACTAGCAAACAAAGAGATAGACCAGTAAAGATATGTGCGCTTATAGTCATATGCCTCAAAAATCACCATGATGTGCGCTTGTAGGGACATGTGCGCTAATTAGGTCTAATATGGTATTTGCTCCTCTAGGAGCAAATTTTTTCCTTTCAGAGTTGACCCATTTTTGACAGGTTTCATTGCTCGGGGAAACAAAAAGGAACTTACAAAAGTTGTCTGCCTTTGAAACAACATGACAGAGTACGCATTAACCTTAAGCAGGACAAAATGATTTGCATACTATGGAATTTTCATTCACAGCACTTTCCAGATTGTAAAAGATACTGTATGCATGCTAAGTATATAACAAAGAGCACAAAAGAGCATGCCTATCTGATACACCACCTGTTGTCATGGCAACTACCATCAGATTCTTTCTTGCCAGATGAATTTTCTATTTAGCATTTCCATCAGTCTGATTTAACTATGGCACTGGACGTTGGTAACGATATGGATGAGGTTGTTACTATATTTGGCACACTTACAACAACAACAGGTTTTACGACTTGCTGTCCGAGAACTTGTCCAGATTGCAACAAAGAAGGGGTGATCACGGGAATCTGTGGGAATTGTTTCAATAATGGGGACGCTGCTAACATGTTGTTCAACTGAGACTGGGTCAGGCCAGCTGACCCCAACTGCATGCCTGGGGACATAACAGTCACAGGGGAGACAATCTGTGTCAAAGGATTTATCTGGGCCAACGACATGAGAGGAACTGTTGTAAACTGACCAGAAACTGCTGATGTCACTGCATGGGAACTGGATGTTGTTGATATTGACGTCTGGGGAATGGTATGTGCTATCAATGGCAGAAATGGGCCACCGAGTATATTTTGTGCCAGGAATGGTCTCACTTGCAAACCAGCAGCTAGTTGAGAACTTGGCACACTGCTAGATGCTGGTGTCTGGGAAACAGACATCACTGGAGTAATGCTTGAAGTTGTTACCATAGCAACACTTCCCAAACTTGCAGTTTCTGTCTTTGTAGTACTAATGGTTCCAGCTGCTGATGATGACGCACTTGCGGAGACCAGAGCTGCTAGAGTTGGAGCTGTGAGTGATGTTACTAATATTGGATGTGCAAACTTTGGTAATGATGCCATGTAATATGGCACCGACAGGGAAACCGGTGCAGACGTTTGCTTTGCTTCTTGACTTGCAGTTGACAAGGCTGTGTCCAGTTTAACTGGCAGGGATACAAAATTGAATGACGACGTCACTGGTATGTCCTGTTTAAGTGGCGTAGAGACCAGGTTCACTGGGGCGGCTATGTACTTTATAGGAGTTGTTTGTCCTGACACTGAGTCTTTGGTCAACAAGCTGGATGTTGTAGTTGTCATGGTGATTGGAATAGGAGTTTTGCTCAGAGGCGGTGACTTCAGCTTAGCAGCTGTCAGTGGAGCGGATACCACTGAAAAGAGTAATACAAGAAATGGCTGATGGTCTATACCGTATACAAGATAATTTTCGCGGTGTTCCATTTTTCACTGTATTTCGCGGTCACTTAGAAATCGCGAATATTAAAATTGCGAAATAATTTCCAGTTTCTTACAAAGTGTCTTCTGTAGACACAGTGTTCATATATTTTGTTCCTGTTTGCTTTGGTAGTTGCTGGTACTCTTCACTTGAGCCAATTCCTTCATTAACCTGCGGCAGCCCTGCCGCAGGTTAATGAAGGAATTGGCTCAAGTTAAAAAGAAGTAGTTTTCCTTTTCGCGCATGTTGCTAACCGCGAAAATTAAAAATCGCGAAAATCTATGTTTATGTTTTTGGCCCTTAACTGCAAAAATTTGAACCCGAGAAAATTTCAGATCTGCAGGTAAAGAGTAAATTTAAATCTAATGTCTCATTTACTAATGTTGTCAGTAGTTTTGAACAACCCGACCTTGTGGTCTACATTTCTAACGTTGTAATTGCTTAGGTGACTGGTTAAACAGCTTTGGTGACTTCCTGTCAGTTTCCATGGACAACTGATCCCTTTCAAAATGGGAGCATTTCTCGAGGGAGCAAATTCTTTCCTTGAAGAGAAGCCCTCAATGAAATGGGGAACAAATCCATCATAATACTAGTTACTTCTGTAAGTATTCCTGTTCACTTAAACACATTTTGAATTTGCAACCAGCCCCCATCTCAAACAAGACTTCCGCGGAATGCTATACCACGCCTGCTATGTGCCTTCACATGAAGAACTCAATGAAAGCATCAGTTTGATACATATTTGGTCAAAATCCATTTAGTAGTTCATGAGATAATGTCCGTTTCATGCATTTCCTGTTTTTAGTAACACCCAATGGCAGCCGTTTTGGATGATCAATTTGCAAAAAATTGAAATAGCTTCATTCGAGGAGCATTCTGACACACAGTTGGCAGAGGTTCTTGAGTATTGTCATTTTCATGTTTTTGCTATTTTAATTCCGCTACAGATTTTTTTCATTTTGATAATTCTGAATACCAAGGTCACACTTATGCTTCATACAAAATTTCAGCCAAATATACCAAGCAGTTCTGGAGAAAAAGTTGATTTTGTTGGTTTTGCTATTTTTAGTAATGGCAGCCATCTTGGATTTTTGATCCGGCTAAATTTTACCATTTCTGGTTTCTGAGAATAAGTCATTTGAATGGACTCTACGGTCAATGTAAATTGTGAATGGACTGACGGACGGAAAACTGGACGCCTATATAGCACCTTGCTAAAGCGACAAATGAATGAAGTAAAAATCAATTAACTTCCACAGGAATAAAACTTGAAAATTTTCACCTTATAAATATAAAAGGCATGTTAAGATCGTATCAGTTTTGTGACCTAAGATCCCACACAGCCAATGCTATTTTAAATATCGAAGAAATATAACAGCAAATGGCAGATTTCTTTCCACTACCATAATACAAGATAATTAACCCTTTTTTGACCAGTGGACTTACAATTTGGATGAGCCGATTTCTAGTTTTAAGGGTCTTTGGTGAATGTTTTCACTTTCATTGTATTTTCCCTAGAAATGCCTAGTAAACAAACAGTGCTGACCCTGATAAGACACCGCAGAATGTAGGGTATCAGAGCTCTAGATAAGAGGGCGTATTTGGTGATAATTAGGGATAATTTTTGTTAATTCTGCATAAAAACATATGTTGTGACCCCTCAACTGAACCGTCTCGACGAGACGGTTCAGTTGAGGGGTCACAACATATGGTTTCGATGAGAATTAACAAAAATTATCCCTAATTATCATCAAATACGCCATCTTATCTAGAGCTCTGAGATATGAATTGGGTTTGCACTGTTTGTATATGTTCTCAAAACCTGTTTTTAGGTCTGATAAACAGTGTTAAAGTCGGATATTTAGCTATCACTCTAACCTTGTGGGGTCATATTTGTCTGTCTTTGAAGAGCTTGTCTCTGTGTCAGTGTCTGGTGCAGAATCTGTGTCACTGGTGTCCTTGACACTGGTGTCTGCTGAGGGACTGTCGTCTGCTGAGGAACTGACGTCTGCTGTGGAACTGACGTCTGCTGTGGGATTGCTGTCTGCTGAGGGACCACAGTCTGTGGCCTGACAGAGACACCAGGTGGCAGTGCTAGAGTTCCAGGTGGCGCTACTGCCAAGCTGACAGGAATGTACTGTTTTGGTATGATGATCTGACCAGCAGAAGTCTTGATTGCGACTGTCTGTGGAATTTCGGAACTTTGGGTACTAGCTGACTTTGGTGGGAGGGGCAACAATGGTCTCACAGAGTTCTGATTCTGATGAACTAGAAAAAGAAATAAAGTTTAATGCCAGTACATTATACTTCGTACAGACAAAACACAAGAATTCCCCGGAACGCTATGTCGCACCTGCATTGGGTTTCCACAGTAGTAAAGACTAAATAGTTAAATGTACAATTTTACTAAGTCAGAAGAGCATGAAATATAGGCAAAGGGTAGGAATAACTGCAACATCCCTCGTGAACATTCTAAGAAGAAACTTTATGCCAGGTGTGATGGCTACAGGTATCATACTTTCAGACGAAATGACTAAAGCGCCAGGGCCGATATATATTTTGGGGTTTAAAATTTTGCAAAGTCAGCGGAGCATGAAATATATGTAAAGGGTAAATTAATTGCATCAGCCCTCAAAAACATTCTTAGAAGAAACTGGATGCCATGTTTGATGATTCTAGGTATCATAAATCGTGAGAAATGGACTTAAACACTAGGGTGGACATAATTTTGAATATAAAATTTTACTAAGTCTGCAGAGCATGAAATATAGGTCAAGGTATAAATAAGAGCAATAGCCCTCGAAAACATTCTTAGAAGAAGCTTTATGCAAGGTTTGATGATTGTAGGTATCATAATTTGCGAGATATCTACTTAAACGCTAGGGTTGACGTAATTGTTGAGGGACGGTTTTACAAAGTCAGCAGAGCATAAAGGTGAAGGTATAAATAAGAGCAACAGCCCTCAAGAACATTCTAAGAAGAAGCTTTATGCCAGGTTTGAAGATTGTACATATCATAGTTTGCGAGAAATGGACTTAAATGCTAGGGTTGACGCTAGAGTCAACGTAATTGTTGGTGGCCTGTTTTACAAAGTCAGCAGAGCATAAAATACAGAGTAAGGGTAAAAATAAGAGCAACAGCCCTCAAGAACATCCTAAGAAGAAGCTTTATGCCAGGTTTGATGATTGTAGGTATCATACTTTGCGAGAAATGGACTTAAATGCTATAGAGGCTAGGGTCGACGTAATTGTTGACGGACGGACGTAAGGAATGACTGACGTATGGACGGAAAAGTGAACTCCTATACTGCACCTTGCTAAAGCAGGTGCGACAAAAATGACAAATACACAACAGACACAGGCAAAAATTATTCAGTCCACTGATAGCTTATAAGTTTGTTATAGATTTAACAATTTATGCTTGCAAGTACTATATGAAATGCAGAGAACTGTGATAACAAACCAGCATATTTTAGACCTCAGTATTGCCAAAATACAACGAATGTAGACCAAGTCCTTAAAATAGGCAGTCACTGAATCAAAAGGCAATCCTGAATATATCCAACAAGACAGGATATAGAAGTATTTGAAATGGAATCACATCATATGAGTAACTGTTTACAGGAAATCAAATATAATGTGGAACAAATTGCAACGACTTTAGAATGTAAATCATTTTAGATGGTGGTATGCAGTTAATTCATCCACTGAGAAAGAAGACTTCAAAACTGTCAGAATTTATTCTTTTTTGGTACAGGATTTTCATACTTGAAATCAGATATGAATCTCTACCTTTATTTGCTGCCATCAAACCTTGAACAGCTTCTAGCACTTTGGGTGATGTACCATTGTGTAACAACTCTGAAAACATACAATTTATAAATTATTTACACTGAAGTATTATATTAATTGTAAATAATTCACCATCTCACGCATTTCTAAGCTACAATACTATTCGAATCTGAACACTTTAGAGATGTTACAAGGTGGAATATCACATTATAAACATTAGACAGCTAAATATTTACACATTTCTGCAAATGGCTTTCCATCAGTTAGGGGATAACTGTACATCATTTTCTCATTAAAGTCAATGGCATGTTCATCATGTCAACTTGCTGTTTTATACTAACCTCGGACAGATGGGAGTCTCTTGGTGATAACCTTGGGAACCGGGGATGGGTTGGTTTCCATGGCGAGCTGATCTGCTTCTTCTTCATCATCATCATCACCATGGTCACTGGGTGGAGGAGTGGCACCCTCTGCGTATACAAAGTGAACTACTGACAACAGAGCACTACTAAGAAGCAGATTGTGTAATATTTCAAACATTCCATCTGCATATTGGCCCATTCTTAAGATGAATGGGTGAATGGGTACACTTTCAGGACAAGCAACTCTGTCATTTTCATTTTTGCCTCCATTCTCTATCGGGTTTAACTCTTATAGGAAAGAATTTGCTCCTCTAGGAACAAGTTCTTTCCTTTTAGAGCAGATCCCATTTTTGAAGCAAACAGAAAGTAACAGAAAGCTGTTGATCAGTGATGTTTTGACAGTAATTCTTTACCAGGGTGTCCACAATTTGAGTGAAGCAAATTTCCCTGACTTTTCCCTGACCGTGGACACCCTGTTTACACTTAAAGTACTGAGAACAAAATAACTGCATCTGCAAACATCATAGATCCAGTTGAGGCAGTTCATATGAGGTGTGTCATCTGGATCTGCACTGTTTGCTCTCTCGTCTTCCAATTCTCAATAGGATATTGTTTGGATGAAATATTTTTTTTTATTTTGCAGGCATATATTTTGTTGGCTGCTTTTTGGTATGTTAAGGGTTCATAATGATTAATCTTGAGGTCTCAAGGATTGCACTGACAAGGTGGTTCAACAAAGTATATTTTTCTGAAAAAAAAACAAACAAACTGAAATTCAAAACTGCTGTCACAAACAATTATCCTTGACCCAAGCTCTAGTTTTGTCAGACTCTTCACAGAAAATTAAGGTAATGTCATTGTTGATTTAAACTGAGAAGCTTCATTGTAAAACCTAACTGTTCCATTTTTAGGACAATATTGGTAACTATTGTAGATGTTCCAATTTTTTAGAGTGAGTGAACTCGGGTTTAACGTCCCACCAACAACGAGGTCATATGGAGACGGGACCTCGGTTTAAAGTCTCATCCGAAAGACCGGAGAAGCGGGGAATCGAACTTGCGACCCCTGGATTGGTAGTCTGGAGTGTTATCCACTATGCTACAGCCGCTCCTCCCAATTTTTTAGAATTTTTACTGTACTTATGTTGTAGTATACCTGTGGCTGTTGAAGTTGAGTGGGACTCGTTATCAGTAGCGTGGGCATGCATCCATGCATTGAGATCCACCTGTATGTTCATCTTGTGTAGCTCCGTCTTCAGAATGTGGATTTTCCCTTGAAGACTGATTTTGTCTTTAGCCAGCTTCTGCATCTCAGCTTCATGCTCTCGCTCTTTACGTCTCAAAGTCTACAAGGCGTATACTGCATTATGATAATGTACATGAAGCATGTTAAGGTAGACGAATACTGAATAGAAATATTGGCGGGGCATTCAAACCATTATACCGTCTAAATAACCCAAAGAACTATAAAACATTTGGGTAAGAAAAAAACAATTTTCACCGTTTTGTTTTCCTAATAAACAATATTTTGTATTTCTACATATTATTTTTAAACATTTTCCATTAAAATTCATATCTCTAGCACATGACTGCACTTTCATTTCAGCAAATCATATAATCTGTAATATATGATATTTGAAACAAACTGATAACACAAAATTGCAGTTTTCTTGTTAATAAGTATATTTTTACATTCTTTGAAAAAATGCAAGAAAATTGAATTTCATGAAAAACGTCATGAAAAATATTATCAATCGATGGGGCATGCTTATGCGTATTATTTTAGTAAAACTTACGTCGATGTTAAAGAATAAAACAAAAAAACAAACATTTCACCGTTTCGTTTCCTAGAAAAACAATGTTTAAGTTCAAAATATCCCCAAAACAGCCTGCCCAAATTCTGCACCTGCTGCAAGCACAGCCGGTCCTTGTCCTATTATTTATTTTCCTGTTATTCGGTTCTACCATAGAGTAATGTCGACAAAAATGCGCAGATGGAATGGAAACTGTGAAGATCTTGATCATTCTGGTTCCTAAGGAACAGTCTGATCTCAGTTTCCACTGTTTGTACAGACCTATGTGCCTGAAAACTTAGGATCTTTACGGTAGATATTGTAAGTGTATATTATAACTGTATTTACTCCACAGTTAGTCGATTTGATGATGAACAATAACTCTGTTTTTTTTTTTAAACAAGCAAGAACAGAGTTCTTCCGGGATCGTCCACCTTAATAACTAAATCTCATTTCTGATGTTTATAAAGATATTTAAGTCACATGCAAACTTTACATAAACAGTGATGGGTTTCATGTTTAGTCTGCAAGCAGCTATTCAGTCACCAACTGAATAGTGATATTTTCATGCAGGTTTGATACTTTTTAGTTATTACATTTATAGCTTCACCCGATAGATCAAACTTACAAGAAAAGTTTATTTTTGTGTGTGTGGTTTTTTGTTACGGTAATTCTTCTAAAACTTCGCACACTCTAAAATTTCGGACACCTAAAATTATTCCCGAAAATAATTTCTGAAAGATCTCCAAAATTTCGATCAGTGGAAAGGTGAATTTCTAAAATTTCGAGCAAAAATAGGGGACCTCGGTTTTTACTTATCTCGGCATCTTTTATTATAGATATACTTTAAAGTCTGAGAACTGTTGCTTGCATATATTCTAGCATTATTCTGCACGTGCGTTAAAGCGCGGGCGGCGAAAGGTATGTGAGTCGGGATTTTTTTCCTCCGTGTATTTGGGCCATGCATCGGAAAATGTGCTTTACACTTAATGCGAACAGCGAAACCCGGATCAGCCTACACATCTGTGCAGTCACATTAACGTGGTTTCTGTCCGCATCAACAATCTTACATGGGAATCTAGAAATTAAACCGAGAACGAGGTTGCGGGGGGTGCGCAGGCTGAAGTGGGTCTTTGCTTTTCGTACATGCGATAAGGCGCCATTTCTCACAGCAATTTATTTTTTTTTGGCGGGAAATGTGCACGTGCGCCAAACTACGTAAGCATTTTTTTCTTTTAACTTTTGGTAAAGATGCATGGATGAAGATGAGAAACCAGGGTCGCAAAAGAATATAAACTGCCAGAACGAAAAATTCGTCTTTGTCGTATCTTGTCTGTGCGAACGCATGCGCAAATGCTCTGAGAGCACCGACCAGCTGTATGCACAGTCTCTGCATTCAAAGTTCGCACTTCCACTGGCACATTTGGCCCGAGTCCTTGATTGGACCATAAACAGTTTCAGCTTCGAGTTTCTGCGACAGCAATCGTATAAATAAACAGACATCGGTCCGTGTTAAAATGCGGCGTCTCAAAGACATTAGAACATGTCGGATTAGCAAATGATATACATATTTGCGAACACTGAACAATCTTGCAAACCTCCGGAATTCACTGACAGTTTTCAACGCATAAACTGTGGCTTCCCAGATCGTTTATGTCAACAGAGAATCACTGATCAGCCTGTGCCGACATACAAGCTTTTCTCGTCATGCCGTGGGATACCTCTGATCTATTTAAAATTACACTTGCGTATATATTTGTATTTATCATGATTTCCTTTTTATATTTACAACTGCGCATGCCCAGGATAGCCTGCGCACATGCGCAGTGTAATGGACATTTGCACTGATCAGCCTGTGCCAACACACAGGCTTTTCATGTCATGCCGTAAGATACTCCGATCTATTAGGGCACATTACGTTAAGGTAAATTTCATCGAGAATTCTCTAGTATCTTTTCTTTTTCCTTATTAAATTACCTTGTGTGAATAATTTAATTTGTATTAACCATGATATCGTTTTTAAAATATATTCTAACAACTGCGCATGCCCCGGATTGCTTGCGCACATGCGCATTGTGGTTGGGGCATTCACAGCCCGTCCAGCGAATGACGCCCGGTCTGCGCATGCGTAGGTTGCATCCGTACGGGCTGGTGAAGGCAAACATACGCCTGTATACAATTTTTCTAAGAAAGCGACACTCACTTGCGTACATGAGATTGTCAAATTCTAGTGTCGGTATAAACGGTGTGTATTGCAAGACTGGCACTAAACGAGATTTCGCCACATGTCAAATTTGTCTCGTGGAGGTCTACTGGGAACCGGTAGTCAGAGGCGCTAGATACAGAGCCTGAGAATGATGGCGAACTACATGGAGACAATAAAAAGGGGCATGATGACTGTGGTCGTGTTCCCAAAGAGATATCGTTGCTGGCAAATACTTTATCAGAAGTTGAGAGGCGGCTTAGAGGTGCCATGCCATTATATACTTTCAAGGGAAAGGACGTAAAAGCAGACTGAAAAAAAAATCTAAATGCGGCAGACGGTTCTGCTACATACAAAACTGCCTTTTTTTCAGGGCAACCTTTCACCTTTATGTTATGCATGTTGGGTGCAAGATATTTCCCCCCTTATCTGTCGTGAGTGGCACATGACTGCTTCTGTCCTTCTATTGAACATGTAACGGTCTGCCGATTATTAAATAAACGGTCAGATTTAATTAGGCCACATTAGACTGACGTGATTTTCTTTCATTTTGAGATTACACCTGCTGTGAAGATAAGTACTTCTTAACAAGGTTCCCGCTGTGACCTGCCGGGAGATATGATTTATTCTCGCATAGTGCACTGTGATATAACCTGTTCCTGCTGAGTCCGAAATACCGCGGTAATGTACAAACTCTAAAATTTCGAGCACTGACAAAAATGCGAAATCGTTATTTCTAAAATTTCGGACAGCAAATAAAATAATTATTTTTTTCTGTGCGAAATTTTAGAAGAACTACCGTAGTATTTTTTTGTTTGTTTTAATATTTGATTTTTATCAAACCTGATAAAAGCCTGACTGCCTCTAATTAATGCACCTTTGTACATATCATTTGGGATTTTATTTATCAAACTTGGAAAGGTCTGACTGTCTCTGATTAATGCACCATTGCACAGGGGACTGAGTCATTGCTATTTGGGAGCTATTTTCTCACCTGAATGTATCTCAGAGACCCCCTCAGAATACCTAGATTCGATGTCCGTCTGTCTTCTAAGCTGGGTATGCTCTTTTTCAGAAAATTGAAACATTCCTTTAGGTGGGCTCGTCTGGAAGTGAAAAAAGAGAAGGTTTAGACAATGTGCAGAAAAGGCAAGTTATCATTAAACCATTAAAAGCCAAATTTGTACTAAAGCTTGCAGAGTTTTTAAGGTGTTGGACACAACTTTCTGGAGAAGCAACTGTG
Organism: Ctena decussata; assembly: GCA_963989385.1. Taxonomy (NCBI): domain Eukaryota; kingdom Metazoa; phylum Mollusca; class Bivalvia; order Lucinida; family Lucinidae; genus Ctena; species Ctena decussata. The sequence goes on from OZ022511.1 coordinate 60,401,498, forward strand.
CCATTTTCATTTCTGCCTCCCTTCTAAAGTGGGGTCAACTTTTAAAAGGAAAGAATTTGCTCCTCTAGGTGCAAATTCTTTCCTTTTAGAGTACGTGTAGATCCCATTTTGAAAAGGCTACATTGTCCTGGTAAGGCAAACAGGAAGTCGCAAAAATTGTTCCCCTTTCATTGCAAATATGGCAGAAAAACATGAAAGTATACCCATCCACCTTCAGGTATAAGGATTTCATAAATTCATGTCAATCAGCTTTTAGTGACGCTCATTTCTGATGAACAGAAATATTATTTTATTCATGTTTATGTTTGGTATAAACGCTATTCTGACCATTAGCACTAAAAATGCAGTTTGGGTTGAGACTGCTGGAAGATTTTTGGCTCCTTTTCTTTCTTCTTGTCTCACCTTACCTAACTAGATAATATTAAGTATGTTTGGAGGGTAAAGCAGAAATTTACTTGATATCAAGTACTAACCTGATTACGGATAAGTCATCACTCCATAACAAAATAGATCCTAAAAGCAACAAACAAAATGTTATTCTGTCCTGTTTTGAAAGTTAAGCCCCTGGATAAGCTTAACTTTTGATAAATAATGTAAGAAATACAAACCTGTGTCCAGCTCTTAAGAAACTGATTTCTCTCATAAAGCTGTATCACCAGGTTACAAATACAACTCAGTGAAGTTTAAATTGAGTGTAACTGATGATGATGGTCTTTCCTACCAGTCGGGAAGGGGCCTCATCAGTACATGTAACTTTCTTTGCACTCTTATTGCAGAAATGGTACCTGCATTTGCACTTGCATTGCCCAAAAATAATAGCTTCCCTTATGTTAACTTCACCAGCTATCACAATACAAGACATATCTCAAGACTGTTTTCTATGTCCCCAACCTATCCCTGCTCCCGTCCACCTCCCCCCTCCAAAAAATAAAACACACACACCCCCAGCTCTGATCCTTAAAAAAGTATATGTTTGGAATTGATTTAATCTGAAAGCATGTAACCTTTAGTCTATCCACATGCTTTATATCCAATAAGTTTTTCTCCAAAAGAACATGATTATGTTCAAACAGGGTAGAAAGCACCAGATTTGGCTATTTGCCTTGAAAATCACAAAAATATTGAACCTCAATGTTTTCATTCTGTATGTCCTGACTGAACATGTATCAAACAAGGTTTGTGGGAAAATCATCACAAAGTACAAAATTAAAACATCAATATCAGTGAAAATGCTGTATTTTGTCCTAGGTAGAGAGGAAAAAAAAAGTTAAATAGGTTATTGCAAAAGTAACTTGTTCCAGTCAAGCCCCCCCCCCCCCCCACTGTTTGTGATGTAAGAAAAAGTACAAACCTGTACCCAGCTCTCAAGAATGAAGTTCTATCATAAAGCTGCATCAGGCTGGCTGACTACAGTATCAATCCTATCAAACGCCCCTGCTCTAATAAACACCCCTACTTGTTTTTCAAAAATAATGTTATATTTACTTTCTGTTTACTTCTCTGGATGAGGTAGTTCTCTGAAATAGGGTCTACTCTTAAGTTAAAGGAAAGAATTTGCTCCTAGAGGAGCAAATTCTTTTCTTTAAGAGTTGACCCCCACCCTTTCTGAGAAGGGAAACAAAATAGTACAGTTCTTCCTCTTAAAATTTACCCATTCATATTAATACTGTTTATTAGGGTATATTGGCAGTGGCTGATTTACTACAATTTAGGCTCTAAAATAACCCCACCCCACCCTTTGTAAAATGTAACACCTCGGAGCATTTAACAGAATTAATAAGGTAAATACACTTGACTTACCGGACAAAATATGAATTGTCGATGATGAATTTAGAACTTTGCAGTTTCAATTTAAGGTAAACATTGCTGCTTCATTTCAAATTAGGAAGAAATTGTACAAACCTGGGTTCAGCTCTCCAGACAAGAAGCTCTCTCATAAAGCTGAGCCAGCAGGCTAAATATATGTCACCTGACAATTCTTAGATATGATAATCCCATATAATACCCTAATTGTGCTTAAATATTGGGATACTTACAATCCATAAAATTTCCATCTGGTACAAATGGAAAAAACATGGTTTTTAGGGGTCTCAAAACTTAAGAACATTAGGATATGATAATTTTTGTATCAATACAAAACCAAATTACTCTTCTGTTTTGTTTTTCTTCACACAATACACACCTGTTCTTTTCTAACTTGTTATGAACCTCTCGAGTGCCAGCTCTGTAAAATACAAAGAGTCAGCTCCGTCATAAAGTTGTTCATAACAAAATTTACTCTTTGCCAAAAGACAAAAGAAATCCAAATTTAATTCAACTATCAATAGAGCTTGAAAGCTCAAAGGGATAAATGAGCCATGAGTTATGGCCCATAACATAACAAACTCAACAAAGTGGCATGTGCGCTCGGAGAAGACTCAGATCAGCCTGGGCAACAGCCCAGTGTGATCACTGATCAGCATCTTTGCTGGCTGCATGAAGCTAGCTTATACCCAGTACACAGCAAAGACTCTAATCAGACTAGGCAGCTGCCCAAGCTGATCCAAGCCTTTGCCTAGGGCATATGCCACATTTTGGTTTTGTGTTGTGGCTCAAATCATTTTAATGAAATAAAGATGGTCCTTGTTTTGGTTGTAAACATTTGCCCCATGACTTTAGGAGCCAGGACATGACAAACCATCAAAGTGGCATGACTGTGTGCCCAGCTAAGACTGGGATAAGCCTAGGCAGTTGCTTAGTCTGACCAGAGTCTTTGCTGTCAACATGGGAGGTAGCTTAGACCCTTTGCAACCTTTTGAACGCACAGCAAAGCCTCTGGTCAGATGATGAGCCTTCACTGGGCACCCATGCCACTTTGTTAGCTTTTCTCTTGTCGCGGCTCAATTATGTACATGCATGGGAGGCCATATCAGTATCCATTCTGTTAATTCTTAGCCAAATACAGTACACCTATATCTAGTATAGCAGACTAGAGAAGGTATCTTACATTAAGATATTTATTTTATCAATTTCAGATATCTAATATAAAAAGTTACCTTATATAGTATGTATCAAATCTACATTTCTGATTTGTATGGCAAAAATAAAACAAGATATCTTTTATCCTATATCAGATATCTTACATAAGATATTAGATATCTTATATGTTATATGAGATCTCTTACATGTTATATTAGATATCTTAACTGGCATATTATATATCTAATATACTATGTAAGATATCTACTATGCATAATAAATAGTAAAATGGCTTGCAACAGATTTGTTATAAATAAGGTATTTCATAAATTCCAAAAATATATGATACCTTATACTTATACTGTAACAGCAAATGAGACAAAATATCATCAGAGTAGAGTCGATCCGCCTAATTTCGTACACTCGGGTAATGTCGTACACCATCAAATTTTCCGCAATAACGTCTGTCTCTCATGCATTTTCCTCCTGCATGGAACAACCCGTTGTAGTGTCGTTATTTTCAACGAATACAGTGTCCGGTTTCACCATTATATGCCCGTTTGTCAACTACGTTTCGATTGGTCAATACGTATGGTACAGTGAATAGAACTGAATCTATTGGTTCCGAGACAATTTTAATGGGCCCTTCGACAAGGATGGTGTCGTCTGACAACCCTTACTACTTGCTTTTTCAGTGAACTTTAGCGTGAAATCTCCCTCTAAAATCGTCCTTAGGAAACAATAATACGATTTTAATGCAAATAAAATGTCTTGGTCAGTCTCCTAAGTTACATAATTCGCCATATAAAACCTGTACGAAATTAGTCTCCTTCAAAATAGCGTTATTTTTCGTTGGAGGGTAAATTCGTACAGTGGTGTCATCGTGTACTAGAACCTCCTGTATGCAGTGTGCATGTTGTGAGTACTCATGAAATACTTACAAATGACCTCCTAACCCATCTCCTTACGATACTTAGTAGGTAGAATAAAGTAAGGGATATGATGAGATGGGGGCTCATCAGGTAACTGGTTACTGGCTACTAGAATTAAGCTGGTGTTGAAGGTTGCTATACCAGACTTGTTACAGGGCAGGGCCTGACAAATCCATTGTCCGGCTGCCCGGGACAAGTTAAAATTTTTGCTGGGCAAGTAAAATATTTTCTTACTTGCCCAGAAAAATGTATAGGATATATAGGGAAAACCTAAGGATATCAGGGGTTTGTAGCAGAATCTGTGTACCGGACAAGTTGATCAAAATTTGATTTGTCAGCCCCTGCAGGGTAAGGTGGAGAGGGCCACACACCTAACATAACAGAGGGTATCATAGGGCCATTGTTTTAGGAAAGTAGAGACATAATATGATAGGGAGGTGATTTATAGAAAAGGAAGCGTAGGGTAGGATGTAGACATGGTGGGTCTCCTAGGTTGGTACACGTAGGTTTGTTGAAGTTCGAATACATTTGACTAAGATTGGGCAAATGTGAAAGGCACGTTAGTTCATACTAGTGCGGGTAGGTTAATGTCATTTAGACTGACGAAGTAATGAAAGGAAAGACAGACTGGATGACAAAAATGGAAATCTTAAGTGAGGTAGGGAAGTACATACATTAAGAATGATAGTTCATGTTAGGATAAAATGGGAATGGTAAATTGGCAGTGCACAAAATATGAGGAGTAAGATTGGAAAGGGATTAAAATGTTTGGTACTTGGATCAGATGAGATGATATTTGATATTTACACAATGGTTTGTGTAGCAACGCTCGAGTAGTAATATAAGTCTGATAGCCACATGCTCTCATCTGTCCTGTTTTACCACAACCCTATCCACCCCAGTACTTTTGCCCATGCAAAATACATGTAATTCAGCCCCACTATATTCAGGTTTTTCTTTTTTCACTTTCTACACTACACTACGGGACTTACGTATTCAGCTTTTGGTGCTCTGTTATGTTAGTACTCTACCCCAACATAAAATATCATTATTTCATCTCATCAATCCCCAATTATAATTCTGCGCGTTCAGAACCCTACAATATAGTTTATTATTATTATTTTTGTCTTCACATTCTGCGCGTTCAGAACCCAACAATATAGTTTATTATTATTATTATTTTTGTCATGTGAAGAGTGTCACAGCATAATGGAAATGAAAAGCAAATAGTCTGTCGTATCAGGGCACTTAAGGGACAGTTAGGGACTGTCTCCTTTTGTTGCTGATCGACGTACGGAATTACTCTCTTCGGTGTACGACATTTCCCGCCCACTGTACGACATTAGCCTATGCGACCCCAGAACGATTTATTGCTTTCTGAGCTATTTTAGTTGTCCCTGACGTATGTATAACTGCAGTATGAACAAAGCAGAGATATTCCTCGTGATTTGTAATGGGAAAGACCACTGTAGGCGCTAAAAACGGCAACGCAGTGTGTGATGGCGTCCAAAACCGTACGACATTAGACGAATCGACTCTAGTTTAGGTTAGATGTCTTGTAGATATATTTGAGACATTGTTTTATGTGATTTTATATTAGGCGAGGTCTCCTGCCAGCCGGCTGGCACTAGACCTAAAAGTCTCCTGCCAGCCAGCTATTGAAATACTAATAAAATAAATAAAGTGACATCACACAGAATTCTTAGGTATATTTAAATGTATCTTTACAAGTTGATATGACATAAATATTATAATTACATTAACAAAATATATGCAAACAAACAAGCAAAAAATAAGAGGATATTCTAAAAATAGATTTTCCAAGGGAAGTAACTCAAATCATATTTTCAAGGCAACTAACTCAAACTACTACTTAACATTATATGCTTATTCTGCTTGCATAATTGCCTTTACGATAATGGTAGTTTCATATTATGAAACTGTAGCAAATTTTTCCTGGTAGAAAGCATTAGTTGATAATCAAATTTGCCTAACTGAACTGCAAAAATGCAACTTTAGGGAACAGCTTTTGAGACAACTGCCGGTAAATTTGTGTACCATAAAACTTTTTATTTGGTGCACATTGACACTTTAAGATCAAAGGGGCATTTCACACCTACCTGTATACTGGACAAAACTCATAAGGAAAATTAAGCAGTATAATGATAAACAAATGATTGTGTATGAGGGGTCTCCAGCTAATTTTAAGATTGTTTAATGTCCATAATGTTCCAATTTTACATATTGAAAGCCAGACTTATGAAAATTTTGTTAATAAATTGTTTTAATTAGTTAACTAAATGTTTAATGAAATAAAATATAGCTTTCCATCATAATGCCATGAAAAATGGAATTTTCTCATCAGTATTCCAGTAGCCGGCTGGCAGGAGACTTTTAGGTCTAGTGCCAGCCGGCTGGCAGGAGACTTTTAGGTCTAGTGCCAGCCGGCTGGCAGGAGACACTTCCTTTATATTATGTCTTATGCCTTATTTTTTTTTAAAGTGCATTGTTTTATTTGTGATCTCAGATACCTTATTAAATATGTCAGATATCTTATTTATAATATCAGATAGATCTATAGATCATAATTTACAAAATCAGATATCAGCTGAACAATAGTACTAATAAAATGGCATGGCTGCAGCGACTAGTTGTCACATGATTTGGAGAGCCGCAGCCAAACATGCGGTGTTGCTAATTTTAGAAACTGGCGTATTGATTTCATACAAATAAGGACGTACCCGCCGGGTCGGCGTCTTTCTCTGGAGGAATCCTCTTCTTCATCATCATAATCAAAGGAATTAGAAGACTCCACTCGTTCAATCTTAACCGGTTCTATAGGCGCCTTCTTTGCGTACGGATGGAAGTTACAGGGCTCATCTTCTGCAAATAAGCAAAGCGCGTGATGTTTTACAAATATGCAAATTAGTTCAGCTTCGAGGCAACAGGAATTGAATACCAATTTTGTTGAAGTTTTCTGTTGACCTACTTTCCATCAAAGGCAGGAACAAACAAATAAACATGCTACTTTCAGAATCTGAGAAAACCTTCCAAAAAACTAAATCACTACGACAGACAATCAACGAAAATCACCTATTCAATGAAATACACAACAGCAACGTTACACATGTGCGTCACAAGCTACCACGTGTTTACCTTTAGAACGCCATTCGATAAATTCCGCCGCTTCCAGCAATGTTTCCAAACTCATTGCCTGTTCTTCGTATACCGTGAAACAACAATTTAATCTTTCTGTAATAAGCTCTGCTAAACTGTACAATGACTATGCAAAATCTTCTTTATCTTGTATCAAAAATTCATGCCCGCCCGAGGAAGATGGCGGGCGGCTTGATCAAAACAGTCTGCGCGAGACAAATAACACGTGGACCTTGATTGACATTTGAGAGCCGCCGACCAATCAGAGCAAGGCTTGTAGACGTAATTGATACACTTCATTGATAATCACATGTCATTGCGAGGATGTTGTAAGTGCTAATTAAGTAAACTTTCTAATTCTACCAAAGTTTTATTGCTTTGACATTAGAACGGTAAAGTAAAAAGTAACTAATAGACGTTTTTGCAATTTTCGATTTCCTAAATGACAGGGTAAATAATTATATTGGAACTATTTTCCCGGCTGAAAATTTTGAGTGGGCGTTTCCCATAGCAATTGTATTTTGGTTTTGTCACGTGGGTGCTTCTTCAAGTGAAACGGAGATACACAGCGTCACGATTTGATAATCTGCCAACGTTTATTTATCTGACACGCGTTTATTAAACATAATTAACATTGCGTTAATTGCAGTGATGTCTTAACCTGACTAATTTGTGCAGTGTGCAGAAACTGTGTCATTCGTAATGAGCTGATAGGTATGCATTGTATTGAAATGTACTGAAACTGTGTTGATGCAAAAGTGTCACAGTGACTTTTGTGGGTGGGGTGATGTGTATAGGCTATTTTGTGATGTGTATTCATTGACAAGTATTATCCATATGTATAGAGAGTCATTTGATTACATACGAATGTTTGTAACACATTGCTACTTTAGACTTGAAGTTAGTTGAACACAGGTTTTATAAGGATATTATCTTTTTTTTTAATAGCCTTTATCATGGTGTCAAATAATTCACACTCAGGTGAGCCTCTGTGTGTGTGTGTGTGTCTGTGTGTCTGTGTGTTTTAGGTGCAAAGGAGTGCTTATGCCTTGTCTGAGTCTGCATTAGGGTTAGTGTCAGTGTCTCTGAGCATTCTCAGCGGCGTCCATGATCAATGTTAACAATTAACTTAAGTACGTTTGACTTGTTGTTTATGCACTAGTCATTTGTAACCACTGCCCCCCACCGCCTACGGAGTAGGGTGGGGGATAGCTGGGCTAATTAAGGTGCAGGGCAATAAGTTTATTTTTGTCCCCACAGTGCCAGGGCTGTAACATTTGGATCTTTACCCAGTGGAATTTTCTGTTAGACATAGCAGGGCTAACAGCAGGCATGTTGCCAGAGGATGGGGCCCATATCACTATAACAGGGCACTAAAAAGTGAAGTCACTAGACCCATTTTTCCTCATAGGTGTGTGTTTGTGTGTGTGTGTGGGGGGGGGGAGGGGGGGGGCAGTGGTTACAAATGGCTGGTGCATTAACTCTGTATCTTTTACACTGCAGCAGTGACAATCTTCAAACTTGGCTCATTATATGCAACAATATGACTGCAGCAACTGCATCACATATTTGTGGTTCCTTCACCTCTATTTTATGGTTGACTGACTTCAGTGTTAGGCACCGTTTAAAGACAAAATTTTTTTTAGTTTTGAAGATACCTTTGAGTTTGAGTACCTTAGAGTGATCACATAGCATATCCCTATCCCAGCAGGCATATGAAGTTGGAACGATGTTGTACTGATGAGGATGCGACGTCATCACAGGGCATCGATGTCAGCACAACGTCATTTCAACGTCATGTTTTCGCTGGGTAAAAGTGCAGCAGCTGCAAATAAGGCATCCATGCAGACTCCATGATGGTCCTCCAAGAGGCTGGCAGCAGGCTTCATTCTGGACCAATAGTGTGGCTTTATATGGGCCTAAGCAAAGCAAAGTATAACAGTAAACAATGACTAGCTAAAAGGATATAATACAGAGTCTTTAATATACCTATGTATATGGCTATAGAGAAAGGGGTTTCCTTCCAAAACAACCTTATGTATGGAGTTTTTTCTTCCAAAATAATCCCAAAAATCTAGATCTGTCTTGTCAGACAGGCCTAGATATTTGGGATTGTTTCACAAGGGGAGGAAAACCCATCTTATAATTGAATAAATATGGTACATATATTGTACCGCAGTGACCCTTCATATTCGGACAGACAGGTCTGAGCAAACATTATAGACACCCTAAATATTCGGACAGACAGGTCTGAGCAAACATTATAGACCCAGATCAAACTGCTCCTTCAGGAGCAGTTTGATCATGGTCTACAATGTTTGCCATTCCCTAAGCATCATTTGGATGCATACAAGTGTGTAAAATCCACTTTATAAGAATTTTTTTAACAGTGTCCGACGTTCAGCTGTCTGAAACTTTAGGGTCATTGCGGTACTACACTGTAATGAACCTTTATATTGAGACAGAAATGCCCGAGCTTTGCGTGTTCATTCATTCTTTAGGAGCACTCTGATCAGTACCTGCCCAGTCATAGCTGCAGCAAATGTAGCTCTGTCTGACTTGGTGTTGGTGGATGGCGCTACAATGTGATACCTACTTTGGTGGTGATGCAAAGCAGTGGCACAAGCTTGTACTGGACTAAACACATGACAAAATCTATAAATAGGTCACAGAGTGCAGTATGCCATGTTCTTGATGATTTTAATTGAATCAGGTTGCTTTAAAAATTTCTAATATACCAATTTAAAGAGTAACTACACTTCAGGAACTGACTGAATCAGATCCCAAACCCTATCCCCAACATCAAAGGGAAAGATTGACAAAGATCCCAACAAACAATAAATTACAAGTGATAAGCCGAGTCAGCAGCTCTTTCCCAAATAGGTGGCAGCTCAGCTATCTTTATTGAACTAAATAATTTAGACCAACAGAAGACAACAGACTCAGCAAATTATGCGAAAAACATTTAACAACTATTTTTACCTATTTTCTTATTTTCTTATAGAAGGGTTAAAATGAGAACACAATAAATTAAACAGCACTGAACATAAAACAAATGCAACCACAACGATACCGCCTTGGGACGGTCAGTAATAACTACTGGGGGGTTTAAACGGGTTTTACTGGGCCCAAACCTTCACCCTACCCCTCCGCCGCTGTGCGCACAATTAATTGGTAGTTCGGTTTGTATAAAGGTCTCCTGACTCATCAGAGAGTCATCTCGGTCAACAATTAAAATCAAGAAAAGACGGTGATGAAGCAAGGATGAGGACTCGACAGTCAAAATGTGTTGAGGCACCTGGAGATCCCTGGGGTGTCAGCAACACCACTGGAACACTGGAGCAAAAGAAGACCCCCAGTTGAACCCTGGTGGGCCAAGAAACAGACAAACATCCGGCCCCAACCAACTAATATATAGCTTTATGTAGGGGCTATCATAGAGTCTGAACCCCGACCCACCAGCGTGCAAACCTATTTTTATGAGCCATTTATTGGGGATGAGGATGTATAGCAATTTTCATGGTAACCAAAGAGACCAGCGACTGTTTATTGTGAAATTAATGATGGCATGAAATTCATGAATTCTGATTATTGATTTTCAGAAGTTTAACTTTCTATTAAAACTAGATTCTAGCTTTTGCCCCATGCTACATTGTTGTTCTGATGGTTGTGTAAGATTATCCATACTCTGCCATTGCCAGCAAATTTGTCGCACTGCCTAACAATAAATTATATTTGTTCAATTTTAGGATGATACAGCAAGTGGCTGAGATTTCCCATTATGTAGGGTATGATATCTACCGTATTTATTCAGCTATAAGACAGAGGCTCCCCCCCCCCCCCCCCAAAAAAAAAAAAAAAGAAAAGAAAAGAGAGAGAGAGAGAAAAACTCCAGAATGACCCCAGATATCATCTTCAGCTGTATTGTGCAGTTGTGCTGTAAGATGATTTTCTTTTCGTCCAAAACAATCCCCAGAAATCTAGGTCCATCTTATAAGATGGATCTAGATTTCTTGGGATTGTTTTTGGAGGGGAATACCCTTGTCTTATAACCAAATAGATATGCTAATAAATGTCTCTAATTTGCTGTATTTCAGGGAAAGAAGATATTGAGAAGCATAAACAGACAAGATGATTGCCATTTTGGAAAATCTGAAAAGCTTCTGGGGCAGTAAACCCCCTCTTGTCCTGTTTATGCTTAGTCTGGGCATCTTTGCTGTTGTTCTTTTGACCTTGGGTTATATTGTGAAGGTCAACAACATTAAGAATCCAGATGCAGTAAGTACACATGCAGTCAGCCCTCTTTCAGTGCAGCAGATAACAGTTTAAACACTCAGCAGTTTGTTGTAATTAGGGATGATTTTTATGCCCCCGCATCATATGATGCCAAGGGCATATAGTGTTTCGGTTGTGCGTACATGTGTACGTTATTACATACGTACATCCGTCCGTACATCAGTCCGTCCATCTGTACATACGTCTGTACGTATGTGATCCTGTTAGACTCAGGTTAACATTTTTATAAGAGGTAGATTTCAGGGTTTCTATTATTGTAGCAACTTGAAATTTTGTATAAGGATTTATATTTATAAGTACAACAGGAATACACAAGAATCAGGATATGATGACCCATATGTCACGGTCCACTGACTTTGGACTTAGGCTAATTTTGCAAGGTTAAGATTTTTGTAAGAGATAGATTTTAGGGTTTCTTTTATTGTAGCAACTTGAAATTTTGTATGAGGGTTTATATTTATTAACACAACAGGAATATACAAGAATTAGGGCATAATGATCCTTTTGTCATGGTCCACTGACTTTGGACTTAGGCTTATTTTGCAAGGTTAAGATTTTTGTAAGAGGTAGATTTTCGGGTTCCTTTTATTGTAGCAACTTGAAATTTTGTATGAGGATTAATGTTTATAAGTACAACAGTAGTATACAAGAATCAGGTCATGATGATCCATGTGTCACGGTCCACTGACTTCGGACTTAGCCAAATTTTCAAGGTTAAGATTTTTGTAAGAGGTAGATTTTAGAGTTCCTGTTATTGTAGCAACTTGAAATTTTATATGAGGATTTATATCAATAAGTATAAAAGGAATTTACAAGAATCAGGTCATGATGATCCATATGTCATGGTCCGCTGACTTTGTTTCTAACCAGGTTCTGTAATACACAATATTTTCTATTTTGACCATACAGTGACTCTGAAATTGTATAAAGGGCTGCAGTTTGTGTCACATTTCAAACGTTTGGCAATGCTTTGCCTATAGCCTTTTATATTACACAAGTTTGGCCTCAATGAACCAAGTTATTCTTCAAGTGCCAGTACCTTAATCAAGGCACCCTCTTACTCAAGGCACTAGGCTAGGGCATCTGTATACTATGGACACATTTCTAGTTTATCTTGTCTTTGACCAGCAGAAGCTAGACGTTGGTTTTACTTTTCTGGCAGCATCATTGTCGGAGTCAGCGGTATAAACCTTTAGTTGAGCTTTCTGGTTTAGCCCTTGTTTTGTGACAATATGCTGACAGGCGAGACAAGGCCTTGTATGGAATTATTGTTGTTAAATCTGTATAGAAACGTATGTTACAATTTTTCATCTGAAAAGGGGTCGATGAGGCAGTTCAGAAGAGGGGTCACAACATACATGTATGTCTTCGAGGAGTATTAGGTAAAGTTATCCTACAACTGCCATCATTTCCCCACCTTGAGCTATGCAGTCTTTGTAACATGATTCATGAAAAATTCGGCATCAGTCTAAGATGATTACTGGCATCAAAGTACAAAACTGATAGAACCTCTGTAGCAGCAATCAGGAAAAAATATTATCATTTTAAAGAGTCTCCTCTGTATAGGTCGCCATTCAAAAAGTGGTGATAGTGAGTTTTTTCCAGATCTATTCTAGCTGAGATGTTGGCATAATATCTCTATACCATCTGATCATCAGATCATCATAACTGTTAATAAAACAGACTGACATGAATCATGGATAACTGTTAATAAAACAGACTGGCATGAATGATGTGAATAATTGTTAATAAAACAGACTGGCATGAATCATATGAATAACTGTTAATAAAACAGACTAGCATGAATGATATGAATAACTGTTAATAAAACAGACTGGCATGAATCATATGAATAACTGTTAATAAAACAGACTGGCATGAATCATATGAATAACTGTTAATAAAACAGACTGGCATGAGTTATATGAATAACTCTTAATAAAACAGACTGGCATGAATCATATGAATGACTGTTAATAAAATAGACTGTCATGAATCATATGAATAACTGTTGATAAAACAGACTGGCATGAATCATATGAATAACTGTTTATAAAAAAGACTGGCATGAATCATATGAATAACTGTTGATAAAACAGACTGGCATGAATCATATGAATAACTGTTTATAAAAAAGACTGGCATGAATCATATGAATAACTGTTAATGAAATAGACTGTCATGAATCATATGAATAACTGTTGATAAAACAGACTGGCATGAATCATATGAATAACTGTTTATAGAAAAGACTGGCATGAATCATAAGAATAACTGTTAATAAAACATACTGGCATGAATTGTATCTTGGCTAGCCTGGATTGGATCTGTTTACATTCAATTTAGAGCATGCTGATACATGTACATTTGTATTAATTTTTGTATATTCTTTCAGCAATGGAACAAAGTGATTGATGGTTTCAGTAATGTACAGTTCTGTGTGCAATTTAACAAATCAGACACCAACACAACAGTGATAGACCATGTTGAACCTCCTAAACTCACTGATGTTATCGGCAAGTTACATGAAAAACTCAAGGGAGACAACCCTGTAGAAACCACTTCTGCATCAACAACTAGTATCCGTCCAAATGATCTAGTGTAAGTATTGCATTGCCAGTGTATAAAGGAGTGGGACTTTAAAAGAAATTAGGGCCATAACATCTACTCCCAAAATGTCTACTCCCATAAAGTCTACTCCCAAAACGTCTACTCCCGTTTGGTCTACTGTGCCAAAACGTCTACTCCCATTTGGTCTACTGGGCCAAAATGTCTAGTAAGGTTTGGCCTACCATGTAGTTTTGAATAATGATTATCCCAGGCTATATTTATGGTACAGAAACATATAGTATTGACATTCAAACCAGGAATATCTCCAGATGGCTTACTTTAAAGTACAATCAGAAAGAGATGAATAAGGAATATGAGCTGTTGTGCCAAATTCTCTGGTATATTGCTAATTCAAAGTCAGTAAGGATTCATTTAATTTTTTTCAGACTTGGAAGCACAATTTGGGTGGCCTCACATTTCAGTGTTTCAGCAATTTGCAACACATTTTCAGCTGGGAAAATAATGGCACATGTACATTGTAGGTTCACAAAAAACTGCCTGCTGGATGCAGGTGTATCTATATTCAAAGTCCCGAACCCTCCAATTATATCCTGTACACCTCTAGATAAAATGTTGACCCTACTGACGGTTATCTCAAATATGAGTATGACAAAGCATAGTTCTTTATGTGTGGACTGACGGTAATAAGAGTTTTGGCACAATAGACCAAATGGGAGTAGACGTTTTGGCACAGTAGACAAAATGGGAGTAGACGTTTTGAGAGTAGACGTTTTGGGAGTAGACGTTTCGAAATTAGACGTTATGGCACTACCCCTTTAAAAAGACTTTGTTTATATTCTTCTTTAGCCATACATGCATTTCAGCAGTAGAACCCTCAAGAGCAGAACTGACTGAACAAGAAGAGATTAATGAAGACAAATAGTCTGCGGACATCAAGTGGTGCATGATATGGATCTGTTTCCTGGAAACGTTTTTTCTCGTTTGTTTGATTCTTTGTCAGATAGTAAAATGAACTGATTAAAGTTGTAGTAGCCTTGCTGCAGTTGATATGATTTGTCAGCTGATTTGGAAAGACACAACTACCGGTAGTACTATTTCTTTTTAAGTGATGCTATTGCTTGTGTCTGATTCAAATTACAGCAGTGATTAGCCATTATGTAAAAGTAGCCAGTGCTAAAATATATTCTAGAGACTTAAGATTATCACCAAGACTGGAGAGAGTCTAAAATTGGTGGATAAACACTGTAATTCTTGTTTGTGTTCCTGGACATGGCAGCCTTTCCAAAATAGGGTCAACTTTTATAGAAATGAATTTGTTCCTTTAAGAGTTGACCCCTTTGAAAAGGGAAACAAAAAGAAAATGGCAGACTTGTGTCCCCTGAAAGGGTACCCATTAACCATAACTATAAGAATTGAAAGCCCATTGCAATATTTAAGATAATATTACAGTATTTCATGTACTGCTGTTTTGTCTGTTTCAGACCAATTTCAACACAGTTTTTGATAGAAATTCAGCCAACGTTGGATTTTGTGAACATTCCACATAATATTACACATTTATCAAGCAGCATAAATGGCAGCCAGCTCGGGTTGGAAGGTAAGTAAATCAGGTTTTAGGTGTGATTTTTCCTCCAGCAGTCTGTTTATACTGGGTAGTTGCCCTTTTCCAGTTTTTAGTGAAGCTAGAGCCACAATCTCCTACTTACAAAGAGTACTGACAAAAACAGCGGAACCGAAAAAAAAGACAATAATAGAAATTCAACACAAAAATTGATTATTCAGAAGGGAGGCTAAAAAATGGCAAAAGTTGTCTCCCCTGAACTCATTCACCTTTACTATGAGAAAGCCCATTACAGCAGAGTACAAGTTTTTAGGAGGGTCCGGATGAGGGTTTATTGATTTGACTAGTGAATATTTACATTCTTTGTGTATTTACCGAAAAGCCCTATAGTAAACCATTGGAACCTAATGTAGTTTACATTCCAATAATTACAATGAGACACGCGGCGTCAATGACGTCAAAATAAACAATGTCTCTGTACAACCTGATTGGACGTCAGCGACTTCATGACATCATGCATGCTGTTCTGCTGTTATCAGAAAAGCTGCGTGTACATGTTTTACTGCTTCAATTTTAGCGCTTATGTAAGATTTTTCATTAAAGATTTGATTGAAATGGATGTAAATATAAGCAATGAACTTAATTTTTCTGATGTTTATCGAAGTGTAAACTACATTGGGTCACTAGCAAAGTTCACATGAATCCCTTCGGGGTTCATTCACTTTGCACGTGACCCAATGTAGTTTACACTTCGATAAACCTCAGAAAAATGAAATTCATTCCTTAATTAATGGCATTATCTTTAGCGATTATTGATTTTTTTTGCCTAGGATGTGGTGACTAGTGATTATTCTGTTTTAAAAATTGTTCTGATTACTGATTTTGAGGCAAAAATTTTATTGATTACAGTTTTAAACTTGCCTGTATGACACGGCGACATCTGCGTCAGTTTCAGCATCCACACTGGATCTTTTGGTTAAAATTTTTCATGTGATGGGGAAGGTACTGTCTGGCAAATTATCCTGTACGTAAACAGGTCTTGTTTGACCTGAAACTTTATTGATTATTGACCCTCCGAAGAGTAAATAATTTATTTTTTGTGCCAATACTACACACTTCATCTTATTACAGGAGCACATGTGGGGACACAGTTAAACATAACATTTGCACTACCATTCCAATGGAATAACACAGCATGTCCCAACAGCTGGTGTCAGAAGGTGAAAATCCTCACCTGTGTGCATTTTCTAGCACCTGCCAAACTTTTCCCTGAAGCAAGGTAAGACAACTAAGTTCCAGCTGTATGGTGTTAAATGAAATTGGCAAGGAGGCAGTGTGATAGAAGTTAATAAGGCAGTTCTATCACATTGCCTCATTGTCAGTATCTTCGGATGAATAAGGCAGTTGAGTTGCCTTCCTCTACAAATTAAGTATATTGGCTATGTGAGATACCCAGTTGTATCACGACAGTTACTATTGGTGCTTTTGCTATGTATTCTTTGCTGCACATCTCTTTAAATTTGAAGGAAAGAAAAATGGTGTGTCCAAACATTAATGTAACATTTCACATAATATGTAAGTACATGTAAAGGCTGTGTAAATTCAAATTGCACTATGGGTATTGATTGCCTACGCAAGAACAACATACGCCAAATATACAATAATTGTTGTACTGCATATTTAGTCACAAATTTATTGTCCCAAACTGCTTGTAAAAATATCATCTGATTTAGATTGATTTAAATTTTACGGTACACAAGATGTTGTTCAAAATTCTCATTCATGGTTCATATTATGTGTATCAGATAACTAGGTTCAGGAAGTACGAGATCACTTACCAAAGTGTGTTAGTGTGGGTTAAGTGTATCCTAGTATTAATTTCATGTTAGCCGTAAGTTAGAAAGTTACTGTCAAGGTGAATGAGTACACATTAGGGGAAGCAACTCTGCCATTTTCTGTTTTGCCTCCCTTCTCAATAGGGGTCAACTCTTAAAGGAAAGAATTTGGTTCCCTAGGATCACTATCCTTTAACAGTAGAACCTTTTTCTGAAGGGCTTTATTGTTCAGGGAAGCAAACAGATAATCACAGAAGTTGATACCCTTTGTAAAAGAGTGGAAAGATATGGAGATGCACCCATCACCTTAAGTAAGAGAAAATATGAGCTGTGACATGAGAAAACAAAGTGGTTGTGCGCCCAGCTCAGACTCAGATCAGTCTGATCAGAGTCCTCGCTGTCGGCACGGGGGTAGCTTAGACCCTTAGCTACCCTTAAGTGCTAAGCAAAGAGTCTGATCAGACTGGGTGGATGCCCAGGCTAATCTGAGTCTGTGCTGGGCACACAGCCACTTTGTTGGTTTTCAAGTGTCGTGGCTAATATAGTGTTTACCATTGTTGTCCTAAATACTTGGACAGCTTAACCAGTTACTGTACTTATGATATAAATATCCTGTAAGTTTCAAACTTGAAAATTAATATTCAGGTCAGTCCCATAGCCTAATGGTTGTAGGGCAGGGATACAGACTAGCGGTCGCCCACTCGCCCACTCGCCCACTGCGAGTAAAAAAGCGGGTGGGCGCCTAAAATTAAAATGACAGTCACCCAGCTTGCGATCGTCAGCTGTCAGCGAGTGTCTGGCATGTTTTCGCCTTGGAGTAAAATCCGCCACCTCAAAGCTCATTGCAAACTTCCGCGCCAATATCTGCGTTGAATATTCGGTGTTCTGTCATACTTGTGTGTTGGATTTTATTCACTATAGAAAAACAACATGGCCGCCTCCTCCGTTTGACAGCAAAAAATCTTGACCATTTGTAAATTTTTTGCATAAATAATGTGGCGATACATCGCTGGTGTTTCACACCCGGTAGCCAAAAGGAAGCGAAACCCTGAAGAAAGGAGGGTTTACTACAAAGCCTATGGAAACGGTGCAAATCTCGCGCAGATTCTGAATAAAAAAATCTCATGTTTCTGATGTTTTAAATGTGGGTCCCTAAATTTCTGGCTGGGCGACTAATTTTCAATTTTTAGGGGCCCAGCTTGCTCCTATGAAAAATGAGTTAGTCTGTACCCCTGTAGGGTCAGTGGATATTAGTGGCACACCTTATCCTGGGCACAGCATATAAAAGGTGGAGCCCATCCCTTTCCTTTCCTTGCCTTTATCCTTCCCTGACTCAAATAAAAGGTAAAAGTTTCCCATAGCCTAATAGCCGTAGGGGCAGTGGGGGTTAAAGACCCACTGTATCTTGGGCACAGCTGATGAAAGGCGGAGCCCATCTCTCTCCTTTCGCTGCCTTATCCTTCCTTAATTCGAAAAAGGTACCCATTTACTGCTGGGTTGACAGAGAGAGTTTTCCAGTCGTCGGATGGCGACGGTGAGCCACAAACTCACGACCTTCCGGTGACTTTCTGCACAATAGCCGAGCCACTCTAACCACTCGACTACGGCGCCTCTCGATGTACTCGCCCTCTGACTCAAATAAGGTACCCATATACTGCTGGGTTGACAGAAATTCTTCAGTTGCTGGCCAGCCCATTCAGGATTAGAACCTGCCACCTTCTACACTATAGTGAAGTGCCACTAACCACCGGACCAATATGGCACCTACTTCTCAGGGATGTGTGAAAAATTGCTTGCAGGATGACAAACAGTGTAGACCCAGATCAGACTGCTCCACGAGGAGCAGTCTGATCTGGGTCTACACTGTTTTCTCGGACACTGTTGTCCATCATTTACACTAATTTTAATTGTTTGTTATGAAACATTTAGGCAAATAACATACAAACCTAACTGTTCGATTTTTCAGACAAAGGGAGAGTTGTATTGCAGATAATTTCACAGGCATAGAGTATCATACCTCAATGCAAAGTCTTAAAACTAGTCAGGACCGGTTACTGGACCAGTCTGTATGCAAGAATAGACCAGTTCTGAAGCTCAGACAAGACAATGATAAAACCTTTAAAATCATGCTGACTCTGGTAAGTCTGAAAATGAGTGCAATTCAGGTAGTTTTCCAGTCTGTAGACTGATTCTGAAGCTTAAACAGAATAATGATAAAGCTGACATTGGTTAGTCAGAAAACCAGTCAAGCTGTGTAAGTAGACCAGTTTGTTTGCAAGCTCAGACTGGTTCTGAAGCTAAGACAGGACAATGATAAAACCTTTAAAACCATGCATGTAAGTCTTAGACTCAGTCTAGTGTACATGTAGTTAGTGGACCAATCTGTTTGTAAGAATAGACCACTTCTGAGACAGAGGCAGAATGATGATAAACTATCTGACTCCATCCGACTACTCGGTCATTTCTGGCCGTTATGTCGTCAACATCAAAATTCTGCTTTGCGTAGGAGTTTTGTTGTCCAGGGAAGCAAACAGGAAGTCATAATAATTGTGTCCTCTGTGACAATGGGGGAAAAAACCTGAGATGTATCCATACACCCAGACCTCTAGATAAGAGGGAGAATTTGGTGATAATTAGGGATAATTTTTGATAATTCTGCATAAAAACATATGTTGTGACCCCTCATCTGAACCATCTCGGCGAGACGGTTCAGATGAGGGGTCACAACATATGGTTTCGTTGAGAAATAAGAAAAATTATCCTTAATTATCATCAAATACTCCCTCTTATCTAGAGCTCTGTAACACCTTAATAGGAAATGACTTCAATTGTATTACGACAATTTATTAAGTGTGTGACTGTTTGAATGTAAAAGGAGGTGTTTAAACCAATACAGTAAACCCTTTCTTAGTGGCCAGCTCTATTAAGAAAACAAGCTGTATTAAGCAAGCATGTATTCAGTTTCCAAAACAGGCAAATACATTGAAATATACCTGTACATGTACTTATGTACTGAGAAGTCTAGACATCTCAAAGTCAAAGTTCACTTCAAACTACTGATATCTAAAAGTAAATTTTCTGGTTCCAGAAAATTTACTTTTAGATATCAGTAGTTTGAGATAATAGGACTTGAAATCTAAAGAAACTAGGGAATATGTCAAAACTATATTCTTTGATATAACTTGATATCTCAAAGTCCAAGATCATCTCAGACTACTGATATCTCAAAGTAAATTTTCTGATATGTTTAGATATCAGTGTTTGAGATAAGGAGAGTCAGCTGCACTTTACTTTTCTTCATTCAGGATGACAGATCAGCTATAAACCTACATTTGATGCACACCAGCTATTTCTTGTTTGTTATGGTGATCACATTGATGTGCTATGCTCTGGTGAGAGGAAGACCTACTGTTCACGTGAAAGTCAAACAGCCCCATTATGTGGAGGTATTTCTTAAAGTGTTTCCTTTATGTCATCAGCTGTAGGAAGCATATACAAAATCGGGAAATACATGCACTGGCATTTTTTTTTTTTTTTTTTTTTTTTTGCAAAATTTCGCAAAGTTTTGCTAAAATTAATCTATATGTATTGTGAAATGGTTATGGTCTTTGTCCCAGCAAATATTCACAAATATTTATGAGCCACAACATGACAAAACCAACAAAGTGGCATGTGTGCCACACAAAGACTCAGATCATCTTGGGCATCCACCCAGCTTGATCAGAGTCTTTGTTGTCAGCATGGAGGTAGGTTAAACTGGTAGCTACCCTTTAAGCAACACACAAAGACTGATCAGACTTGGCAGATGCCCTGGCTGATCAGAGTCTTTGCTCGAGGCACATACCTTTTTGTAGGTTTTGTCCTGTCAGTCTCATATAAGGTTAACCTTCCATAGTATTCCACCATTTTTGCAAAGAGAGACAACTTTCATCATTTTCTGTTTTCTTTCCAGGGTGACAAAACCCTTCTAAACTGAAGTCTACTCTTAAAGCAAAGAAATTGCTCTTAGATGAGCAAGTTCCTCAAGAGATGACCCCCACTGACATGTCACAAGGGAGGCAAAAATGAAAATGGCAAAGTTGCTTCCCCTGAAAGTGTACCCATTCACCTTTAGAAAATTGCAGAGTCAAAATTTTTATATAAATTCTTTGAAATTCTTGTGAAAATAAGCATGTGCAAAAATGAAACTTTTGCCAAAAATTTATGTTTTAAAGTAGGGGTCTTATTTTCCATTGGAGCATTCATGCAGCCATCAGCATTTTTGTCTGCCCATTATTGACAAATCTAAAGTCTACAGTCATTAAGGTTGCTCCATACATACTTCCTAAAATGACCTCCATACATTCAGGGAGATAAAAGGTAGATAGAAAGGGTAACAGGGATAATTTCGGGGTAATTTCCCACATTTCTCCATGAAAATGTTGTGACTCCTCATTAGAACTGTCTCTGTCACAAAGTATGTTTTCATTGAAACAGAAGAAAAATTGTCTCAGAATTATTAAAAAAAATCCACTTTATCTGAAGCTGTGTAATCTTGTGTCTTTCCAGGTGTCAACACAAGCATAATGTCACAAAAGTCAGGGACCGAGTAGATAGCTAATTTATTACGGTGCAATATTCTCCAGTTGTAATCAACCAGACAGATCTCGATGATAATTAGAAGTGATCTCTGCATTCCACAAGATCAAACGATTCCGAAGATATTTAAGTGCTTGTGGAGAAATATTATGTACAAGTTCTCCATAGTTTTCCAGATAAGCAGGAGTAACAGGGATAATTAAGGATAAATTTTCCTTTTTGTCCATAAAAACATATGTAGTGACCCCTTATTCAAACCATCTTGTCAAGATGGTTCTAATGAGGGGTCACAACATATGTTTTAGTGAGAAAAAAAGAAAAATATCTCCAAATTATCCTCAAAACCCCACTGTGCAGTTGATCCACTCTAAAACACAGCCAGTGCTATACAGTTTGGTAATGCATGGCTGTGGAGTGGGGTAATTTTGTACGTTTCTGGGAGAAACTCTGTTTACTTTCCAGAAATATGTGTACATTGCAACACCACATTGAAGTAGTTCTAATGAGGAGGAACTGCTTGTTCTTTTAAAAATGATTCCAGAATAGTTATCAAAACACTGTCGGTGTATAGAGCTTGGCAAAGTGCAGACATTGATATCCATCCACAATATAACACCGAGATTTCGTATTTGTTGTTTATTAAAGTTGTGCTTTAAAGGTAGGTTCCTGGGCTAGCGATGTCAATTATGTCCACAAAATAATTTCGTCTTTTTTCTGAGCAGTATTGAATTCTCTTATTTTTCTGAATTTGTTGTTACTGAGAAACTCGTCAGATGTTGAAGAAAATAGTCGTTTTCCCTTTTGCTTTATTTTCTTTCGTTGGAATTCCAGTTCTAAAAATAACTTTGTTTATTATGTCTATAAGTGCGCGATTTCTGATGCCATTCTCCAAAGGTCAATTTACCCTTGACGTGAGCTCTCCTAGAGGCCCTGGCAGGGTGGATGGGTTAAAACTATCCCAAAAGGCAATGCAGCATGACATCAGCTGCGTTATCTATTTTTGGCGAGAACTAAAAATAGCGCTTACTGGTGTGCGAAGCAGAGTTAGGAAATCCCTTGCAAAACAACTTCTAATATTTTTTTGATTTACACTTTTTAGTGAAACTTATTAATTCCCTTTTATAAGTGCTTTCCAACAACTTGGATGAAAGTTCATCAAGATTATGATGCATTCCAAAGTACAGGAACCTACCTTTAATTTATCTGTTGTGGGATATGCTGAGCACCTTGCCTAGTGGATTTCACATAGGAGTTAGAGGATTCAACCCCAAACAGGCAGTATGTTTGATCAATTTTATCAATCCAGCAGACAAGTAAAGCCACACCATGTGTGGCCGTAGCTGGAATAAGTGGTATCAGGGTGGCGGTAGGTGACAACAGTCAATGAACATTAGCCGTGGCATCTGCCTTGTCAAATGGGTAAAACTGTACATGTTCATGCAAACCTCACTGCACACCGAGGTGATGAGCCCATTGTGGTTTTGTACCTAGGCACTATTGCCTCACTAAAAACAATCACAACTGAACAAACAATATTTGAGCCATGACACGACAAAACCAACTAAATGGCATGTGCACGCAGCAAAGACTCAGATCAGCCTGGGCATCCTCCATGCCAACAGCAAAGACTCAGATCAGACTGGGCAGAATGCCCAGGCTGATATGTGTCTTTGCTGGGCACACAAGACACTTTGTTGCTTTTGTCGTGTCTTGGCTCATTTCTTGTAGGTTGTTGCAGATGTGCCACAAGAAAAACTATCTTATACCATCTGTGTTAAGTAATGCATAAGGCAATGCATGTGCTGTTACTTTGCTATCAAAGCATAATGCTACATGGTAGATGTGTTCACATATTTATTTATGTTTGTCGCTTAAAAAGTTAAACATGTTTAGATATTCTTTGTCACACTCGTAAGGCGGCAATCAAAAATGGTCTTAAAACAAAATCGATTAACACAGATCAAAAACCGTTTGAAACAGCGTTTTTGAATGCAAATTGGCAACAATTTGCAATGGAAAATGCTGTTTCTATTGGTTTTAGATCCACGCTCGTCGACTGCACAAGCGTTGTTGATTGCCCCCTACCTGGTGTGTTTGTAGCATAAAAAGTTGGGAGATTATTACACATGTTCCTGCTTTGTATTTTAAGGTGAATGGTTTCACTTCCAGGGGCAACAACTATACCATTTTATTTTTTGCCTCCCTTTCAATTGGGGTCAGGTCTTAAAGAATTTGCACCCATAGAAGCAAATTCTTTACATTGAGTAGACACCATTTTTGAAGGGCTCCTTTATCTAGTAAAGCAAACAGGAAGTCACAAAAGTTGTTTCCCATTGTAAAAAAGGCAGAAAAGCATGGTGGTGTACCCATTCACGTTAAAATGTTAGTTCAGGGAATTGGTGTAAAGGCTTGTTGAAACTTCGTTTGGGGCTTATACCGCTGCTATAGCCGCTGTTCCATTAATCAGTCATTTCCTCCGATAAGAATCATCCAATCAAATTTTAGTGACCATTTCAACTGGTTTTGATACATCTTCACTGATTGATCAAAGTCTCTTATCTGGATATTTTTTGGCAATAGCTCAGACCTCACCTTCTGAGTATGGCCGGGGCTATAGCTGAGCTACTGATATTGGATAGAGACTATAGCCAGGCTTTAGCCAGGACATTGCTCCTAGCGAAGTCGGCCCAGGTTAGCTTCATCAAGTGCATACCAAGTTTACCCAAACCACAATTACACCTTGTGAGTGACCAGACTGGTTCTAGACACTTCACATTTCCAGATGTCTTGGGAGAGATGTCACAAAATGTGGTGCACTTTGTATGACTGAGCAAGTTCAAAATGTTTATCAAGTTGACTGTATGATGAGTTATGTTTGCTGTTTATCAGTTGTTTGTTATACTTTTAATAGTTTAATTCTGTAACTAATCCAATATCATGTTGTAAAGAGTGGTTTAATTTATGTGTACATTGCATGTCACTAAAAGAGAACTCCAGGTGAAGTGGGTTTTGTGGCGATTCCAATTTCCGAGAGAATTCCATTTTTGGTAAAACTTGTAGTAGCCCCTTCTTAGATGTCTCTGTAGTTTTCTCTGCTTTCTCAATAAAAAAAGTTAGGACACCTCAAAAGAACCGCCTCATGGAGGCAGTTCTGTTGAGGGGTCATAACATTTGGAGAGGGGGGGGGGGGGGGGAGGCGCAAAAAATCCCCAGAATTATCAGCAAAACTCATCTTTATCTGGAGTTCTGTTCATTGTTATTGTAATATATCATTTTAACCCATTGCATTCTGGGTAATTTTTGTCGTCTCCTGAAATTGTCGTTTGCATAAAAAATCAAGAATATTTGGACAATATTGGTCTAACCAACTCTTGTAGAAATGATGTCTAGGAAGCATGTGGGGCCTGATCTGAGATCCAAACTGTTTGCCTAGATACCCCTAATGAAACGGGTTAATAATCATATATTTACACTTCTTTGCCATAATTTTTGCTAAGACCTCTCCTTGCATCAGGTAAATCTATTGTTCCTTTGAGTGAATGTTAATGTTGCCAGTGTGCAAATTAATTGCTGATTACGTTAAATTGATGTGCTGATTCACCTCTGGCTGTCATCTTCTGCAGTTAAGTGCTGTGAATAGGAGGGGCAGGTGCTGAGAATAGGAGAGGCATGTGTTGTGAATAGGAGGGGTAAGTGCTGTGAATGGGAGGGGCTCTCTGGTTTTCAGTCTCCCACATTTACTTGGTTTTTCTTCATGTATGTAATGAAATGAGTGCTCAGTAATAACACATCCCTAGCTAAATGGGCCCAGTTGTTCAAAGCAAACCCAGACCAATGTGGTCTTTAGTCTAAGGATATGTTAAGTCTTCTAGAACACATAACATCAAGCAAGCTAACATTTTTTACCCTAAAAATTTGAGGGGCTGTTGCAGTGCAAAAGCCCCTCAGATTTTTAGGGTAAAAAATGGCAGTTTTTTTGCATACAATATGTTTGAAAATGTAACATCTTTTTAAATAACAAGGTCACTAGTTTTAAACAATTGGGCCTTGTACTTTTTGTACAGTGACCTTTGTTACCACAGCAGATGCTAGTAAAGGTCATGACTGAAACTGAAGAATCTCGGGATACTTGCTGGTCTGTGCTGTCCTGTCAGCAGAGCTCTAGATAAGACGGCGTATTTGATGATAATTAAGGATAATTTTTCTTATTTCTCATCGAAACCATATGTTGAGACGGTTCAGATGAGGGGTCACAACATATGTTTTTATGCAGAATTAACGAAAATTATCCCTAATTATCACCAAATACGCCCTCTTATCTAGAGCTCTGTGTCAGTGTTTCAACAATATTGTATATGCAAGTTATCACTTATCAGATGATCTCTCTTAATTACTGGTAAGTTACCATATTTACATAAATAATCTGAGTCAGATAACTTGACTACATTGAGCAGTCAGAAACTACTAAATTCTTAATACTAAAAAATTTCTTTAAATAGCTTTGTTGACGAGCTGTCAAGAAAATTTGTCATCTGGCATATGCAAAATCTACATACCCAGATGCAATCAAAGTATATGCCTTAAGGTGAATGGGTACACCTTCAGGGGAAGCAACTGTCATTTCATTGTTACCTGCTTCTCAGTGTAAAAGGCAAGAATAGGAGCAAATTTTCTTTTTAGTTGTGTTTCATCTTCCAGAAAAGCCAGTACGAAGTTGTGAAAGGTTGCTCCCTTCAAATAGTTGAATAGTATGGAGGTGTACCCTACAGCTTAAGACAAATTTTCCTATTTTGAACAACCACAACCTGCATGCCCAGCTGGTGCATGTTGTAGTTTCTTAGAACACATCTCACTACGCTTTTGCCTTATTAGAGATGTCAGTATTGAACAAAATAAAGTTCTTCGTCAGGGTCAGAAAAACAATTGTTATAAAATGTCCTAGAAATTTCTATTAAAATATCTGAAGACAGAGATAATGTTATCAGATTATGGTGTAAATATGGTGTTATATTTTTTTCTCACCTGCAATTGGCAGAAAGCTCAACACAGATATCACTTTTCAAAAGGCAGCGGCAGAGTAAAACTGGTTGTCATCTCAATTTCTGTGACAGCCTACACTCAAGTATTGTCTCATTGTTGCTTATAGAAGTCATTGCTCATTAGCTTAGCTTAGCTTTAAATCATAACTCTAAGGTACAAATTGTTATTACAAAGCTTGTGTGTTGTTGCAAATAGGTCGCATTTATCTTGATATCTGTTTTTGTGGTATGAAGCTCAGTATGGGGGACAATACGGTTAACAGTTTACTCTATTTACTTGGTTATAATACAGGATTTTCCCCTCCCTCCAAAACAACTGGAAAACCCCAGGGGCCATATTTATAAAACGTCTCAAACATCTCAAGTGGTTACTATGCTGTTGCTAAGGCTGATTCATTGATTGGTTTATTACTTAATGTCCAGGGTAAACAGCTATGGTCATGTCGGGACGGTCAGATAACCAAACCACACTATTCCTGGGCAGCCTTAGACCTCCTAAGGGGTTAACCAGTACTAAGTGCACATACTTTTGGCAGTAACTGACAACTGTCCTTCTTGAATCAGCAGAAGGAGAAACCAAAGTATGTGGCCAGACCGGATATCGGACCCAGGACCTCTGACTTATGAGTCAGGTGCCCTACCGATTGCGCTACGTGGCCCGGCGTTGCTAAGGCTGAATTTCTATAAAGGAGATTCCCTACAACTATGAAATTTGCTCTGGAGGAACAGTCTGAAAAAGACTTTTCCTCCACAGCAAATTTCATAGTTGTAGGGAATCTCCTTTATAGAAATTTAGCCTTAGCAACAGCATAGCAACGACTGAAGTGGTTTTATAAATACCGGTAGGACCCCAGATCTGTATTATAAGAAGGATCTATATTTCTGGGATTGTTTCAGATAAGAAGTACCCATCTTATAGCAGAATTTTACAATAAATTATGAAAATTAGGTCCTCAGAGAAAGAAATGCAAATAGCAGACTTGGTTTAATTAAATCTGTTATGCCCAGTAATGAAATTTGCAATACTGACCACACCCCCTAGCACTGGCTAAAGCAGAACTCTGTTAAAAATGACCTAAATGAAGACTGATTTGGGGCTATTCTGGAGGGGAAGGGGAATTCTTAAAGCCATTTTATTATCGTGCAACATATTATAATAAAACTAGTTGAGATATTTGGGGTCATTCTGGAGTGGGTGGAGGGTGGTGTGCCGGGGGGACCTACAGCCAAGTGTTTTCCCCCAAAATATTTTTTCCATTGACTTTAATGCATTTGCAAGCGTGCAAGAAATTTTAATGTCAGAGTTGTGTTCAAATGTTCATAATAATTTTTGCATACTTAAAAACCTAAAAGATTTCTGCAATATAAAAAAAGTTTTAGCTTGCCCTAAACCTACTCACAGTTATACTGCAAGTGTTTGAACTTCAATAAAATTTTCAGAAATGCCATTTTTGATTGATTTCAATGGTAACGTTGTCCAAAATTTGCTGAAAAAGTACTGTTGTCTTTATAAGCATATTTCTAAAAGAACAATTAATTAAGAGTTGAAATCAAAATTATCAGATGTTTTCAAAATTATTGCTCTTTTTAATCATATAAAAGCGAATATCATACGATAAGCAGTATTTCTACAGCAAAATTCCTTGAACACTTGAAAATGCATTGAAGTCTATGGAAATTATATTTTTGGGGAAAGACTTTTGACATTTGGCTTTTGTACAGAATTTTGTGACACCATAAGCATTGATAGACTGCCTTAAAGTGCTTAAGTATTGGGACCCCTGAAACCATTAATTTTCCATCTGTCTAAAATGGAAAGGTAAAGGGTTTTAGGTGTTCCAATATTTAAGCACATCAGAGTAGGCACTAATATGAAATATTGCTCACGTGCAATACTGCAAACTTGTATTATTCTGCATACTGAGCTTTACATGTAATTGTGATACAAATGTTTATGTTTTGATGTTAGAATTTCTGTTGAGCAAAACCAGTTTTGCACTATTGGGATTATTTTCAATAAAAAAAAAGAAAGTCAAAATTTTACTGGGGATTTTGTTCTTTTCATTCCTTATTCCGACAGTAAGCAAAGCATCTGTGTGGTCAAATGGTTAGTGCACTCGACAAAGCAGGCCAGAGGTTATAAAACTTTTTTCATGCTCAACTCTGCTGAGCATAAAATTTTCTCTGCAGAGCAGTATGAAAATGCCAACTGATGTTGGCATTTCCATATTCATAAGCACAGAAAATTTCATACTCCGCTAAAGTGAGCAAGAAAACAACTACATGTATACTTATCAGTAATTAGCTATTTAATAGCAGGTAAAATTTCATGCTCAGCTGAGTTGAGCATGAAAAAAGTTTTATAACGTTAGGGCAAGGGCTTCATTGCACAGGGCCTTTCCTAATCACCCTCCTATCATCCTCATATGACTGAAATACTGTTGAAAAGGATGTAAAACCACCAAGTCATCTATCCATCCAACAGTAACCTTAGGAAAAGCTCTTTACTAAGGCTGAGGTTTGATCTGGGATTAGAGAGATTGTAAGGCACTACGAAGGCATGACTGTTAGCCATGGATAGTCAGTCATCCACAGTGCAGATTATATTTTATTTACATCCTTTGAGATCAGAGGATAGATTCTTAGAAATCTAAAATTTGAGATCGATTTAGACTATTATTCTAGATCATCGTCTTTTATATTATTTGGATCCTTTTGAAACTAATCAGTCTTTGAATCGACTGTCCAATTAAAATTAAGAAATTACAGTAGGTTTTTTTCTGGTTTCGTCACCAGATATTGTCAGGGTCACTGACGAGGCTTTACTAGCCGAAACTACGTAGTCTGGCCCATGTTCCTACTTCTGTATGTATTCTCTGCTCTTGGAGGAACTTTTTAAGATTTTAATTTCATGTTATGACAAGTCCTTGAAAATCAGCCCAGCAAGAACACGGACTGGATCCATGATCTACAGAGCTGACAGAAGCAGGATTGCCACGGTCAGAAAAACATCTGGAGAATTGTTGCTTTACGCCCACGGTAAATAGCTATGGTCATGTTGGGACGGTTAGTTAACCTAACCACACTATTCCTGGGCAGGCTTAGACCTCCTAAGCGGTTAACCAGTACTAAGTGCACATATTGATGGAAAACACAGAGGTTTACAAGACATTATAATACTACTTTTGGAAAAGAAATGGGGCATTTATTAGAGCAGGGGCGTTTATTAGGATTAATATGGTATTTTAAGAAATAATACAAATATACAGGATAAATATTCAGAATTTGGTAAGCTTGTAAAGACCATCTCCCATGGACAGTTTGTCTACCTGGTTAGGACAGAAGTAACAGGGGGCCTGCATGGCACTACAAGGGATTGAACTTGTGACTTGAGCTGCAGTTAGGTAATCGACATCAGCTATAAGAGCGACACTGCTTGGTGTGATCAGAAATAACAAATACACTGACATGGAAAATTCTTTAATCCTACTAAAAGCATGATGAAAGACATTGGGTGTATCAACCAATAAGGATCTAAAAGTAACATATGAGCCGCGACACGACAAAACCAACAATGTGGTTGTGCTCCCAGCGAAGACTCAGATCAGCCAGGGCATCCGCCCAGTCTGATCAGAGTCTCCGTTGTCCGCATGGAGGTAGCTCAGACCCTTAGCTACCCTTATAGCACTTACCGAATAGTCTTTTCAAACGAAGCGGATGCCTAGACTGATCTGAGTCTGCGGTGGGCGCACAACCACATCGTTGGTTTTGTCGTGTCGCGGCTCATATTTATTCAGGCATACTATATGTAAATCAGTCTTATGTAAAATCTGGCTATTAGATAAAAACAGGTTTTTCTCTTCCAAAACAATCCCAAAAATCCAGATCCACCTTGTAAGGTAGATCTAGATTTTTTTTGGCTGTTTTGGAAGGGGAAATATCTCCATCTTACAACCAAAAAAAAAAAAAAATACTGCAGAGCCCCAGACAAGGAGATTATATCTGATAATGATTCTGTGATAATTTCTGTTACTAGGAATGGGTACACCTTCAGGGGAAGCAACTCTGCTATTTTCATTTTTGTCTCCCTTCTCAATGTGGGTCAACTTTTAAAGGAAAGAATTTAGGAGCAAATTCTTTCCCTTAAAGAGCTACTCCTCTGTTTTTCAACATGCACTGAAACCACTGGGATAACTGTTATTGTTTTATCTAAAAGAATGTCAAAAACTGCAAGGAGAAATTCCAAAGGGTTAAAAAGTTATAAGGAATTTAAATTTTAATTAGCTAAAAATGTGCAAGGACTCTTATGACATCATTTGAGTACTTCAAATTATTAAAATTTAAGAAAAAATCTTAATTTATATACTTTTTCTCCTAAAATTGATTAACTGTGACAAGTTACATCATCTCATGAAAAACAAGAGCTGTCGCCTGACAGCATAGCTCGCCTGAATAGGTGCTTGCCCATCACACAGTTGCTATGGTGGTGTGGACTGCTATGTATAAAACTTCAGGCAAGCATGTCCATAATGACAACACATTTATAAACAAAAGCTATCTCAGAAATGTCTAAAAATAAAAATAAAAAAATCCACATGAAATTTCTAAGTCCATCAGCTTGAGGTCAAAGAACTAAGGGGTAGGGGGGAGGAGGGCAGGGCTAGGATGTATCAAAGCCTTTAACCGTTATCTAACATAGTCCAAGTATTAGTATCAACTGAGTCCATTGTGGCACTGTGAAATTATGTCTTCATTAATATAAAACTGATCAAAATCTTTAAGACAAAACTCAAAGTCCATGACCTTGACATCAAGGTCATCCAGTCGGGTAAGTATATAGTGTTTTGTAAAAACTCAAAAAAGTGTCTAACATCAGTTCAAGTGTAAACTAAATTAGAAAACTTTAATAAGGACCAAATTTCCTAAGTCCCTGACCTTGACATCAAGGTCACCGAGCAGGGCTGGGGTAGTACTCTGTAAAACTTTGGACTAATATCTAACTACAGTGCAAATATAAAAAGAATTCATCTATGGTTTCAGGAGATATGTGTCATTAAAAAACTTTAACCAAAACATCCGATCAATAAAAAGACAATTTTCTAAGTCCATGACCTTGACATCAAGGTCACTGAGGGGGGTGGGGGTAGTACCTTGGAAAACTTTAGACCAATATCTAACTACAGTGCAAGTATCAAAGGAATCCATCCATGGGTTAAGGAGATACTGGGCTTTAGAAAACTTTAACCAAAACATCCAGTCCCAAAAAACTCCCAATTTTCTAAGTCCATGACCTTGCCATCAAGGTCAAGGAGTGGGGTGGGGGTGGTACCATGTTAAACTTTGGACCAATATCTAACTACAGTGCAAGTATCAAAAGAATCCATCGATGGGTTAGGGAGATATAGGTCTTTAAAAAACTTTAACCAAAACATCCAATCCGGACGCCGACGCTGACGCGGAAGCTGACGCTGACGCGGACGCGGACGCCGTGGTGACAACAATAGCTCTTCCTGAACTTTCGTTCAGGCGAGCTAAAAAAATCAAATATTTCTAATCAGAGTTTGGTGATAATGACTGGAATCCAAATAACATTATGCAAGAAAAGCTGTAGAAAAGAAAAAGTGGGCCGGGCTTAAAAACTGTCAATAAGTACAGTTTGGGTTAGAATTTTTCGACTGGGATTTCAGCAATCTATTTCTCTCATATATACCTATTAATAAAGAATATTTTGGAAAAAGTGACGAAAACAGTGCAGTAGCCCTTTAAGAGTTGACTTCATTATGGAAGAGTTATCATACCTAGAAAGTATTAACAGAAAGTCACAGGAAGTTGTTTTCCTTTGTAAAATTGTTGGACAAACAAACATGGAGGTGTACCCATACAGCTTTTTCTTACTACATGTTGTGATTCCTCAGTAAAACTGTCTCAGCAAGGAAGTTGTAATGAGGGGTCACAAAATGAAGAACTAGACAATCTTCCCTGCTGGAGATAAGTGAATTATCTGACGATGATTTGGAGAAATTTTATCTTATTTCTCCATCAAACCATAGGTTGTGACCCCTTTTTGGAACCATCTCAATTGCATGGTTCTAATGAGGGGTCACAAGCCACAATTTTGACAGAGAATTAAAAACTATCCCACAATTAACCCTTAAAGCGCCAAAAAATGCAAAAATTTCAAAAAATGTTTTGCCCAAGCTATATCATATGGGAAATCAAAAACTAAAAGATCAAACAGTGCAGATCCAGATGAGGCGGCTCTCAATAAGCCGCCATATGTGGATCTACACTGTTTGCAAATTCAACTATTTTCATTTCTAGTGCCTTAAAAATTTACTCCCTTGATAATAATAACAAAAAAATTTTTGATGAAATATTTCATGCAATACCTCCGACATGATCTAACTATACATTTGAAATAGAGTTTAGATAGTAATTTGCTAAAAGTGACTTTAAAAAAAAAAGTGACTTTAAAAAAAATAAGATAAATTTTTAAACGATCGCAACCGCGCTCGAAATTATCGCATTATTGGACAAAATATAATTCATTCATATGTCACAATCACGTGCACGAATAAGAAAAATACCTGTACATGATCACATGACACTGTTGGTCAAAATCGATTCTCTTACAGGCCGTGAGGAAATAGGCAATTTGCATTTTAATTTGAAGATTGTTTTTCATTCCACATTTATCAAAAAAAACAACATGCATTTTCTCAAAACTTGTATGGTTAATTATGAGACTATTACATATTGTCTAAAGAAATTTTGTTAAAATATTTGTTTCTGAAAACATGAAATAAACGAGGGAGGCGATCTTCAGGTGTTAATGAAGAAATAGAAAAGTTATCCCGGATTGACCATCTGACAATCCCTTTATCCAGAGCTCCGAGGTAGGGTGATGGTTAACTCGTTTCTAGTCTTGCAGTACTTGGGAAGGTTTTTTTAACATATTTGAGAAGATTAACAATGGCTGCAGGAGTTATTCCTGGTATACGACTAGCTGCTGCTATCTGTAAAATAGAAAAAAGAATCAATGCAAATATTTATGCTTCCAATGTCGTAGCTTTTAAAGTGCCAAAAATTAAAACAGTTGAATTTGCAAACAGTGTAGATCCAGATGAGGTGGCTCTTAATGAGCCACCTCATCCGGGCAAACAGAGTAGATCCAGATGAGGTGGCTCTTAATGAGCCACCTCATCTGGATCTATACTGTTTGCACTCTAGATTCTCAATGTGATTAAGCTTGGGTAAAACAATTTATGAACTTTCGCTGAGTTAAATTTTGTCTTCTGCTTTCTGGCACTTTATGGGTTAGCAGTATAACCACACTGCAAAACAAAAACCTGTTTTGCTGTATATACAAGATCAAGCTGTAATCTGCCCAAATAGTGGGATGTATTTGCACCCACCACACCCCTCTGCCTATGGGCCTAACTACTGCACATCAAAGACTCAGCCTGTGCATACATGCAGCCTGTTCACTATGTACATTTCATTCTTGCACACCGGATAGAATGCAGTTCTTTTCACCTGGGATAGAAAATCTTATCTTACCCAGGTGTTCTTACC
Organism: Ctena decussata; assembly: GCA_963989385.1. Lineage (NCBI taxonomy): Eukaryota > Metazoa > Mollusca > Bivalvia > Lucinida > Lucinidae > Ctena > Ctena decussata. The sequence goes on from OZ022511.1 coordinate 60,435,999, forward strand.
CAGGACCGGATAAAAATCATGAGCATTCAATGCATTGGTTGTATTGGAGGTCACATATCTGTGTCCTCAAGTGACGCTGGCGTTTAAGATTATTACGTCACGAAGATGACAAAAATGACGTCAATTTATGCATGCCAGACGTTGACGTCAAGAACCAAATGGCAGTCGTTGCAACGGCGCCTTGTTTTAAAATAAAAAAGAAACCTCTCAAGCTCTAAAATTATGCATTTTTACAAATTTTAAAGTTAAAACAAAACGTGATGTGCAACAAAAAGTATCTTTCATGGGCGTGAGGTGCGGATAGAAAAATCCGTCACTGGGGATCACTGTTCGGCATCACTCGGCAAGCCTCGTGATGCCAAAACAGTGACCCTCTTGACGGATTTTTTCTATCCACACCTCATACCTATGAAAGATACTTATATTCTACATTGACAGAACTTAAGGTGAATAAGTACACTTACATGAGAAGCAATACATGTACTATCATTATCAGTTTTTGCTCCCTTCCTTAAGTGTAAATGTAAGAGTCTTTTTTTCTTTTTTTCTTTTTGCAAAATTCCCTAAATGTTATTTCTGCAACTCAGCATGTCTGAAACATCCCCTGAGAGGATGAATGTACTCACTCCAATTCTAAGTCAGAGACATCAATTGGGTCCGAGGTTATGAGTACATTCTCAAACTCAAAATAAAGCTCACTGATTGGCTGCTTCCGAGCACATGCTCGAAAGCAGCCAATCAGTGTGCTTTATTTTGAGTTTGAGATTATTCTAAAGTTTTATAACCTCGAACCCTGGTTTGGCAGATGTTCCAATGTTTAGACAGGCAGAAGTTTTTACTTACAGTGTGAGGCCTAGCCTCAGCAAGTTTGACTTGAGAATCTGTTGACATATCTATTCTGTAAATAAAATATTTACAGAGAAATATCAATACCATGAAACTAACTTCCTTTTGTGGCTATACATTGTACTTGGCTATTCTGTATGAAAAGTTGAACTGTATCTGAATTAGCCAGGTTGGTTAAGTATACGGTGTTTACATGCAATATACATCTCTCAACTTAAAGTTTATACCATACTGAATATCTCATGACTAGCCCTCACTGCAATGTACAAAGATGTTATATTTTCAAACTTTCCTTTCTCTTCTCATCCATTTCTACAATTTACATGAAAACTTCAAAAATATTTAATTAGGGGATAACTGTCTTGAAAATTGTCATTTGGGGAGGTAAATCATCGGTTTTATGGTCGGAAATTTTGTTTTACGGCAATGTGGTTTTATGGTCGGTAATTTCGTTTTACGGCGACGCACCAGCGGAGCCGTAAAACGCAATTCGCAACCATAACACCGATGATTTACCTCCCCAAATGACAATTTTCAAGACAGTTATCCCCATTCTAATGCACTTTTTCACACTTTCCCCTTTCATTATGTACTAGTTTGCACCCATTGCAAGCGCCGTCAGCAACATAAAACCAAATGTCAGCCAATGAGAAGCGACATTACTAAATGACGTTGGGTTTGCGACAGTATATCGCAGAATATACTGTCGCAAATTTTTGACGTTATCAAATATATTCGTAAGTGCATTAGAATTAATGTTTGTTTGATTTTGTGTGTATACACACAAGTATGTTTTCATACTGTTCTGACAGATCTGCAATGGTCTATGATTAGAAACCTTATAGAAATCTCCTTTAATGTCTTAGAATTTCTTACTAAAATTTGTTAAATATTACAAATTAATGTCAGCAAGGTTTGTCCTGTACGAGATAATTCAATGCTCCAGGTACCAAGGGGTTTCCTTATTTTTCCATAAAACATATATTGTGACCCATCATTAGAACAGTCTCACCCAGACGGTTCTAATGAAGGGTCACAACATATGAAATGTAAGATGACAAAACCAACAAAGTGGCACTTGCGCCCAGCAAAGACTCAGATCAGCCTAGGCATCTGCCCAGTCTGATCAGAGTCTTCCCTGTCTGCACTGAAATAGCTTAGACCCTTAGCTACCCTTTGAGTGCACAGAGAAGACTGATAGACTGGGCAGTCGCATAGGCTGATCTGAGTCTTTGCTGGGTGCGCATGCCACTTCGTTGGTTTTGTTGTGTCGCCCCTCAAATATTTTTTGTCCAGAAACAAGAATATTCATCCTAGAATTGTCCTCAAAACCCCATCTTATCTGGAGCTATAGGACTACTGTAAAACACTTATTTTTGGCGGTTACTGAATTTTGGCGATATTTGCGGTTAAGGCAAAGAGCGCTAAAATATAAGACCGCCAATATTACATAGATTTAAAACATATACATATTCACAGCATAACAAAGGTTTAGATAAAAAGGAGTACTGTATTTGATGAGTATTTTAGATTTTTCCATACCTTTCCATCGAGTTAAACTATACATTGAAGCATCCCATAAGAATCGCCTCGATGAGGCGATTCTAATAGATGCTACAATGCATAGTTAAAAGAATAGTAATAAAATTGTTACAAATTTACATCAGACCTTCTTTATTATCTGGATCCATGGTACATCAAGGCCGCCAAAATTAACACATGCCAATATGTCATTTTCTTTTAACCGCGAAATTTTGACACCGCAGATATTAAGTGTTTTACAGTATTTGGTTTCTCCAAAGAAAGCCTCACCTCATATAGTCTATAGTTTCTGGAATGACAAGCTGTTCATCTTTCCTCACTTCATTAATCTCTTCCATGACCTCAGCAATTTCAGCCTCGTACTTCACTATGAATTATAAAAGATACAGGATAATTTCCTCCATGGATAAAATTTACAAAATGGACTGGAATACCATATATAAGCGGTGACATGACAAAACCAACAAAGTGGACTGTGCACCCACCGAAGACTCAGATCAGTCTGAGCATTTGCCCAGCCTGATAATAGTAGATGCCCAAGCTTATCAGTCTTTGCTGTGTGCTTCAAGGGTAGTGCTTCAAGGGTAGTTAAGGTCTCCATGGGCATTTGCCCAGCCTGATAACAGTAGATGCCCCAGCTGATCAGTCTTTGCTGTGTACTTCAAGGGTAGTGCTTCAAGGGTAGTTAAGGTCTCCATGGGGACAACGAAGACTCTGATCAGACTGGGTATGCTCAGGCTGATATAAGTCTTCACTGGGCGCATATGCCACTTTGTTGGTTTTGTTGTGTAGCGGCTCATATACACCCCGCCAGGGCTACAGGAACTGACAAATGACCTTCAGTCAGTCAGTTTGGTTAATGAAAATATCTGGCTGGCAATTTCCCTAACGGTGAACATATGGATATAGTCTATCTGTATTGTCCATATTTCTTGTTCAATCTTGTATGAGAGTTACAACTAGCTTCTGTATTTTAATGAACAATTATTCTGTTTAAAAATATTGAAGTCTGAATATTGGTTACAATCAAATAACCAGTGTGAAATTGGTTTCCATCTGATCAGAAACTACCTAGCTTATTTAATTTCCTGTTTATTTCATAGCAAGTATGGCATATAATGTCTTAAGGATGTACTGAGGTCAGAAATGGTGTTGTTGTTTTTTCATAAAATTTAACTTTTTTTTCTACTATAATTAATTTGAAAGTAGAGCTTTTGGCAAATTATGGTGGGAAAAATATGTGGTGCAGAGCAAACTTTATTCTGCAGTCACTGTGACCCTGAAGCCCAATGTATATGAATATACATGTAATGATTATTCTTTTATAAAAAGATCATTGTACGACTGAAACTGGTTGACAAACAGACCGTTGTTGGTTGTTCATTCTGTTTATTAGACTTTTTCCTTCTTTGATAATAGGCTTATTTGAATACAAATACAAGTTTAATTAAGAAATACATGTAATTTTTCCTTACCCATGAATTATTGCTGATTAATATACATGTTGTTGGAGGGCAGATCACGAATTAATAATTCACGATGGCCGCAGGCCGGAGTAAATTAATAATTCGTATCTGCCAGACAACACATGTTAACCTGGGATAATTTACCAGTATGGAAAAATTATTTTGATTCTAACATTATACATGATCAAAATGCATAGAAATTGCGACGTTTTCTAATGGACTCTTTTGAGGTGGACATCCCCAGACTCTTTTGAGGTGGACATCCCCAGAAGTTAAATGTTTACTCCGACATCATCAAGGCTTGAAATCGATGGCTGAGCGCAAAACTGACGTAACTACATATTTTTCACAAAATGACTTTTTCACACTTTTTTAATCGAAAGTAGGTGATACATCTTCTGAAAAATAATTAAAATCATATTCTTATTATTTTTCCCATTTTTTGCAAAAATATAAAAGGTAGCTAACTCAGAGCAGTCAACAAGGTCCCGCAAAACTGACGCAAGTCCACTTACAACTGTTTTGCGGGATAAAATCAGTCAGCAGCTAATTCCATTTTGTCTGCAAAAGGGTTGTAACTCATGTGACTGATTTATTTTTTGGGACAAATATTAAGGAACAAATACCACAACAACAATATATTGTAACACACTAGAAACATAGTGAAACAAACTGTGTTTCTATTTCAAAATCACTTTCTTTACATAATGAAACATGAAAGAAATCAGTTGGGGCAGATATTTTGAAACTGGTCATGTCGGGACGGTCAGTTAAAGGTAGGTTCCTGGACTAGCGATAACATTTATGTTCACAAAATAATTTCGCCTTTTTCTGGGTAGTATTGAATTCTCTTATTTTTCTAAATCTGTTGCTACTGAGAAAATCGTCAGATGTTGAAAAAATAGTCGTTTTTCCCTTTGGTTTATTTTCCTTCGTTGGAATTCCAGTTCTAAAAATAGATGTGTTATATGTCTATAAGTGCGCAATTTCTGATGCCATTCTCCAAAGGTAAATTTTCTCTTGCCATGAGCTCTCCTAGAGGTCCTGGCATGGCAGATGGGTTAAAACTATCCCAAAATGCGATGCAGCATGACGTCAGCTAACGTTATCTATTTTGGGCGCGAACTAAAAATAGCACTAACTGGTGTGCGAAGCAGAGTTAGGAAATCCCTTGCAAAACAACTTTTCTAATAATATTTTGATTTACTCTTTTAAGTGAAGCTTATTCATTCCCTTTTTATAAGTGCTTTCCAACAACTTGGATGAAAGATGATCACAATTATGATGCATTCCAAAGTACAGGAACCTACCTTTAACCTAACCACACTATTCCTGGGCAGGCATAGCTAGACCTCCTAAGCGGTTAACCGGTACTAAGTGCATATACTTTCTTCAGTAACTGACAACTGCCCTCCTTGAATCAGCGGAAGGAGAAATGAAAGTATGTGGCCAGACTGGGTTTCGAACCCAGGACCTCTTGACTTATGAGTCAGGTGCCCTACCGACCTGGCATTTAGAATCATATAAAACAACGAGAATACACAGCAACATTTGGGAAACACAGTGAAATGGATTGAAACTAAACATGTTTCTTGAAGCATTGAAGTAAACATGTTTCTTGTTTCAAAATCACTTTGTAGCTACATGGTAACATTGTGTTGGGGGTGGGAGGGGGGGGAGGGGAATCATAGTTACGAGGATTGAAACAAACACACACGAAAACACAATGAAATGGTTTGAAACTAAAACATGTTTCTTGTTTCAAAATCACTTTGTTTATGTTATTACATTCATTACAGGTCCTCAATGGATATCAACTAGGACAAATATTTTTAACATATTTAAAAATACATAGCAACATTTTAGAAACACAGTGTACGTTGAAACACATCCTGTCTCTGTTAAAGAATATTTCATTTCTGAAACAAAAACAAGGTACATGTACAACCTATCATCTACCAAGTATATGAATCATCTTGGGCAAATCATGTTTTGAAACAAATGAAACAAGAATAGTGTGCACTGTGCATACTAAAATTTTGGAAAGAGAATACATTTATATAGTCAGATTTTGGAAACACAGTGAATTGAACAAACCATAGATGTACTTTCTTTCTGTAACCATACAAGATACAACATCTCTAAAGGAAATCAACTAGGACAAATATTTTGAAACAAATGAAACAATGAAAATTCATACCTAGTATGGATGGATGGCTGACCTGCAGTTTTACACCTATTTCAACAGTATTTTAGGTCTACCAAGTGTATACTAGTGATATAGTTTGACGGAAACCATGTTTCTGTTTCAAAATCAGTTTCGTTAGGTTTTGAAGTATATGACTCCACTATAGGAAATCATTTGGGACAAACAGGGTCTGCAGGGATCCTTTGGCATCTTTTTTGAAGTCACTGACTCCTACTTTTTTATTGGGACTCTTGTTTTCCTGAGAGCTTTCTAAAATGTATGATACTTTGAAATTCAATGAAACAAGAATATACAGTTGCACTTTGGAAAAAATAAAAATGGTGAGAAACTAACTCAGTTTCTGTTTCTGAATCACTTTTGTTTATGTAAACAAACAACATACTGCCCATGAACTGAGGGAATCAAACATGACAAATATTCTGAAACAATTGAGAGGTAAGAAATACTATTTTGGAAGCACAGGGAAATGGTTTGAAACAAAGTTTGTTTCTGTTTCAAAATTACTTTTGTTAAGGAACAAAACAAGGTATTGATGGCCTCTCATAAGCTTGGACAATTATTTTGAAATCAATAAAACAAGAAGAATTAGGATAACATTTTGGAAACACCATGAAACAGTGTGAAATGAATCCTGTTTCAATTTCAAATTGAGGGCCTTGTAAAATAAAGCCATTACTTACTTCAATTCATTTTTGTAGCATTACTTACTTTCTTTAATTCATTTTTGTAACATAACGAATCAAGATATGACCTTTTAACATATCTACTGGGGTAGCCTAAGTCTTGGAACATTACAGCCACCAATAGCCCCATTCCAGGGCCATTGGATATTTTAAAGAGACTCAGTGCATAAAATACAAACAGTCTGTGAGGGTCATTTGGGCCCCAATTGTTTTAGTTTGAAAAGGTCATAAGTGACTTCAGATAGGCAAACTCTCTTAGGCACAACAGTGACTGGGACAAATATTTTGAAACAATGAAACAGCAAGACTGTAAAGAAAATATTTTGGAAATGCAGTGAAATGATTTCAGTTCCAAAATCACTTGTTGCCAAAAGATGCTATGGCTTCTGATAAAGAAATCAGTTTTGAAACTAATGATACAACAAGAATAATAAAGTTACAGAGTTTGAAAATGCCTGATAGTTAAGGTTTTGTATCAGGGGCCTTTCCCAGCCTAGGATCAGCAATGGTTCCATGAGCCTTAAGATATTGTTCTTAGCTGTACTTTAACCACAGCGAAATTTTAAGCATGGATAAATAACCATGATATACAATGATCAGCCTAACCTTTTCATTTTACTAAACTCTAGTGCACTCTTCAACTGCCATTCCATGACGGTGAAAGGGGGAAGAAGAATGGATGGATGGATGCTTGTAGGTTAACTCCCTTTCAACAGTATTTCAGTCATAATGAACCATTAGAAGGATGATAATGAAAGGATTTGTGCAGTGTAACGTTACTCCATTTAAAGATTAAAATGTTTCAATCTCTAACGGGCGTTGGACGGACACACGGCGCCAAGTGTGAGCAACTATGGTTACGTACCGTTGAGCCACTTGGGTAACGTCGATACGAGAATTGAACAGAACAAATCTCTAACGGGCGTCAAAACCAAACGCTTAGTTTAGCAGGCCAGTGCTTATAACCTAGTGAGCTACTGGTGCACCAAAATGGGGAAGAGATACTGATAGTAAATTCACACTGAAAGTCTTGAAAGGTAAAGAATGCATAAAATAATCCAAGATGTCTGTTTTCCAGTTTCCCCAGTTGTTAAGCTGGGAGTTGGGGCATAGTTACAAAACATGAAACAGGTACAGCAGCCCTGTTTGTCTTTTGTCTAGCATAGTATTACATGGGTTCCCTCTGTCCAATATAGACAAATGTAAAATTGAGATTGCTTTAATTACCAAACCAAATGAAAACAGTGCATATGAAGAAACTAATGACTGTGTAAATGGGAACCATGTAAACTTATGATGCAAAATAAGAACTGAAGAGAAGATGGCTAATACGCTAATACTACTTGAAACAAAGCAACAAAATTTAGTAGGATAACCCTAGAATTAAATTTCACAAGCCTTTGACGTGATGTCTCATAAAGTTAGTCACAATTAAATTCAGTTCAGATGTTAAAAAATGGATACGGTTTGAATCATGTGAACATTAAAATTTTTACAAAATGGTTTCAGGTGGCATATGGGCAGACTACTGTTTTTGTTATACAATTTTCCTGGAATAATGTAAATTAGGGTATAACTGTACTTAGAATTGTCATTTGGGGAGATAAAAAATTAATTTTAAACTTTGCAGGCATGTCTTAAAAAACAGTTTGCAACCATTAAACCCAAGATTCACTTCTCTGAATAATAAGTTTCAATAAAAAATTATCCCCCCACCCCCGCCACACCCTCTGCACAGTTTCACCTTTCAAAGCATACTACACTGCAGCCTAACTTTCAAAGCAGGCTCTTTCAGCAAAGTAAACACGGGCAACAGCCAATGAGAAGCAATCTATCTTAATAGCATGGCATTTGCAACAGTATATATATATGTAGGATATTCTGTCACAAATTTTAATGTTATCCTTTTTCATAAGTACATTAGAATAAACTATAAAGAATTTAAACTAAGTCATTAAAACAAACATTTTGTATTTGAGAAAATTTTATTATATGCTAGGTTTAAAAATAAAGCAAAATCGGTTTAAATATAGGTTCAGGGAGTGAAGGGTTGACAGAAAACAACAGGAAATTAAATTACTGGTAGACTGGGAACAAGAATAATTTTATAGCTTTGGTTATAACTTTTATCTCTGAAAATGAGGTGGTTCTAATAGGTCAATCCACAAACTTGCAATTGAAATGGTTCTAACAAATACCCACAACATGTACCGGTGGTCTGAGCAGAAACAAGTAATTTATATCACAAACTAATATCCAATAAGGACTGTTTTGACATTTTCTAGGGCCATGGTAAAGAATATTTAGTCATTAGGATTGTTGATATAATGAGTTGCCTCCTTGGAGAATTGATTCAACTTTCAGAATGGCAAAGAAATGCTTTGTATACTTCTCAAAAGTGTTTCAGTATACATGTACTCAGGCTGTCACCACAGACCTGAGCTGCACCATGTTTCAGACCAAAAATATATTAAAACAACACAGAAACTTACAGACACATTCAAACAACCTCAGAAAAACAAAAAGGGCAAATGGCTAAAACAGATAGTATCAGCTTTATCTGTTTTACTTCGATTCCACAAAAATCTCAGTGAACATATAAATGCATACGTAGGACACATATGCTCGGATTCTGTGGTCTTAAAATGCCTCCAAAGTATTTTTTGAAGAACAGTTATAAGTCATTTTAGCTGTTTTGCAGTAAGACTTGACTTTAAGACAACTAATGAATATGCAATTAAAGGTTATGAGTCAGTTACGTCTCTTTTGCAGTACAATTTTATTTTTCGATTACTGAAAAATGACACCAAAAAAGGTTGTAAGTCAACTTACCGCTGTTTTGCGGTAACTTTTTATTTTTTTGAATACTGAAAAATATGCCAAAAAAGGTTGTAACTCAAAGTGTTACCAAAAAACAAATATCAATAAAGCTATCACAAAAAGGGCTTCCTTGTAGTTGCTAGCATTCTTATGGAAGTCTTTATACAGAAGGGCAATTTGAAACAAGACCTGTGTGTCACAAGAAAAAGTTTTTTGCTTCTCCTGAAAAGTTTTGTAAAATGTAGTTACGTCAGTTTTGCGCTCACCCATCGAAATGTGCATGCCCAGCGTTAACAATGTGATTTATCACAAATTTTCACATGGCGCCGCTTCCTATAGGCTTAATGGGGAAAGCGTTAACGTCATGTTAGAATCCCATTTTACACCTTCACAGTGCATTTACAACTGTATTATTACTACATATCAAATGCATACCTTCAATTTGCAATCTATCAGCCAGTGAAGTTCTACCAGCTAAATGACCAAATTCTTTTGGAAAACTCTCAGCAAGTTTTTCTACAGTCATTTCTGGTATTATGAGCAACTCATGGGCACTGAAAAACATGTATTAGCCATATAGTAGGATATTAAATCTTATACCTTAAACAGAAACAAATGTAGGGAAAAATCGTTCCACACTGCAAAACTACAGTAGGGAAGCAATTTATTCATTTTCATCCATTAAACACCCTCTAAACTAATTTTTTATTCGTTTTGACGTGCCAAAATGACTGGCATCCTGTGAAATGGTAGCTTATAATATATACAAATATGGAAGATTCAAACCAGCCTTCATATTCATGCGGTCTAATCGGTATCGTCTCTGTTTGCATGCATGAAGTATGACTATTGGAGAATATTAGTGAATATACATTTATACAGGGAACTGAGGACTTTAATGTTTGTGCAAATGTATAGGTTGTCTTTTACTGTATGTCATCTAGCGTAAGGCATACACCGTCCATTTTCACATTCAAATATAATCTCATTACTATGACATGTATATACCATTTCATCTCAGTGTTTTTAAGCATATTCAAATCTAGCACCTTCATACCAGAGAAAGGCTCATAATATAGTAGACTTGAAAAGTTGCTGGCAAAACTCAATTTATCATATGACGTGGCTGTTATTCAGTGGATAACGTTTAAGAAATAGGTCAGCTCTAGCAGTGAATTGTTGAGTAATAATTCACTGTTTGGAGGTCAGTTGTAAAGTAGATCATATCACGAGCGTGGAGCGCGAGTGATATATCTACTTACAACTGACCGACAAACAGTGAATTATTACTCAACAATTCAATGCCAGAGCTGAACTATTTCGATTCTAACACTCAAAAACGCTGAAGAAGTATTCCTTGCCTTCAAATTCTCCCAACCTTCCTGCCAGCGTGTTCATGCTCCTGCCAATATTCTTAACTGTATCTAAGATAAATGTACGTTTTTATGGCGATTTAAGAAAGAAAAAGAGACGTTACACCGTCTAACGTCTCAAAACGTCACAAAATTACGTCAGTATTGCCAGTGACGTCAGCAATTTGACTCACGCGCTCCGCAACAGTGAATTGTTGCAGAATAAAACACGGAAGTTTTCCATTGCTTCTATAGGCGCACTGTGTTAGAACATGTCATAAAAATCGTATGACCACACACTTAATACCACTTTGGCGCCTACACGTAACTTCATTGACAAAGTACATGTCAACAATGTGTTTTCTTATTGAAATAATGTTCAGTTTGAAGACTCTAACATCCCATTTTAAAGGGTTATATGATAAACAGAACCTTAAACTCGTGGTCATTTCATATGAAATTTATGAAACTCGTCAAAGGCTTGTTTCATAAATTTCATATGAAATGACAATGAGTGTAAGATCCTCTATGTACATGTACTGATTCCAAGATAAATATCATCACTCTTAAAGCTACCATGAGAATTATTCACACTGACAAACTACAGACATCGCCTTGCAAAACAATTAATTTCCATCTGTTCGAGTCTAAAAAACTGATTTTTGAACATAAACCATTCTCATTATCTATATATCACGTGACGAAATTGCCACATTGTTAGAAATCACATGATGTGACTCTATTTTCTTAGTTCTCCATAAAATCAAACAAAGTGACCCACTTCAGAACAGGACATTCTGATGAAGGATCACAGTGTATGTTTTTGTGAAAAATGTACAAAATTACCTCATAAGCACATCACATAATCAACTTTTCAGAAGTTCTGACGTACCTTTTCAACTTAACTTTCTGTTTGGTGTAATCAAACCCAAAAGTATCATACCACTGGAAGGTTGGTAGTGCGGTAGACTTGAGGAGCTGCAGGTTGTCTTCAAGATCTTGTGCCAGCTTACAAACTTTCTCATGTCGCTGCTTACTCACACAACCTACTGCATAGCCTGGACAAGAACAATGTGAAAATACCATATAGGTGTCTATGAAACAAATACAGACACTAAGAAACTGATGAACCATTGCAGAACCAACCATTGCAGAATCTACAGCGAGGGACGATGGTTTAAAATGGTTTACAACCCCACCACCCACCCCTCATCAAGTGAATTTATTACTGACTCTCCCAAGGCCTTGCTTTGGTGCATATTTGTCATCGTTTTTGTTTCTCTGTTGACGATATTTTGGTTTTGCTGAGCTGAGCATGGTGGCAATATATCTGGGGAAAAGCTGTTCACTTACCTTTCTGCACATGCTATCTTCAGGTAAATGGGGGTACCTTTTCAGGGGAAGCAATTCTGCCTTTTTTATTTTTGACTCCTTTTCCAATGGGAGTCAACTTTTACAGGAAAGAATCTGGGGCCGTATTCATAAAGCAACTTAAGTTGTTGCTATGCTGTTGCTAAGGGTAAATTTCTATGTTGGAGATTCCCTACAACTATGAAATTTGGTCTGGAGGAACAGTCTAAAAAGACTGTTCCTCCAGAGCAAATTTCATAGTTGTAGGGTATCTCCTTCATAGAAATGCCCCCTTAGCAACAGCATAGCAACGACTTAAGTCGTTTTATAAATATGGCCCCTGCTCCTCCATAAGGGCTACACTGCTCAGGAAAGCAAACAGGAAGCCATGAAGTTATTATCCTTTCTAAAATGGTGGGAAAACATGAAGGTGGCTCCATTCAGCTCAAGTGGCATCACATGCTGTTTTCTATTTTTTCTGATTTAGTGTTGTGGACGGATCCAATGTGGAACTTGATTGCATCAGTTTCTGAACCTTTTCATATTTCCTATGAAATGACACTGAAATGTAGTTTATATACAGAGCTATGATATCTAGCCCTTAAAGTGCAAAAAAGCAGACAACAAAATTTACGTCTGGATAATTTCACTACAGAATTCAAAGACTAGAGAGCAAAAAGAGTAGATCCAGATGAGGTGGCTCATTGTAAGTTTCAAGCTTCCTGAAAAATAAAAAAGAAATGTATATCACTCAACAAAGTGAAAATCAGGAGACAGTTTTCAAATGGTAGTACCAAAGAAAAGTAACTCCAACCTTTCCTTGTCAATCTGAGATCAGCATTGTCTGCCCTTAGAGTAATTCGGAACTCTGCCCTGCTGGTGAACATTCTGTATGGCTCATTAGTTCCATGGGTGGTGAGGTCATCAATTAAGACACCTATATAACCTTCTGTTCTGTCCACTATAAATGGTGGTACATTGTCGGTCTTAAGAGCAGCATTTATTCCTGCTATTACACCCTGAAATCAGAGATAAAATACTGTAAGGGCCCAACATATTTGAAAGAATGCCTTAGTACACAATAACACCAAAATCAATCTGAGCATGGTAACTGTTTATTCAGTTATGAGACGTTTTTATTAAGGAATGAATGTTATTTTTTTAACGTTTACTGAAGTATAAACTACATCAGGTCACGAGCAAAGTAAGTGAACCCCGAAGGGGTTTACGTAAACTTTGCTCGTGACCCGATGTAGTTTATACTTCAGTAAACGTTTAAAAAATAACATTCATTCCTTATATTTATATTATTAAACGATGCTTTTGATCAATAAAAAGATAAACAAAATTAAGAAATACATATATAAAGATTGTTTAAAAAACCTTACCGGCCGAATTTAGCAATAGTTTGGAACAGCCGCATTGTCACTGCCTACCAGTAAATTCCACCTCCTGCTGTAGATTTCGCGTGCAAGTAGGCGTAGCGAGCTGTCACTCAATGTTTACTAGCCATTCAAGTACATGGAAGGTTGTAGATTTCACATGCTAGTTAGTGAGATGAGCTGTCACTCTAGCTGTCACTCTGAAGCGCGTGATACAATGTAATTATTGACTTTTCAACAACATTGACACCCGCATCACTTAATTGGGTTAACAGAGAGCTCTACACTGATAATGTAAATAATTCCCTATAAAACAATGTCAAAAATCTTGTTAGATGGATCTAGACTGAAAGAAAAACATGTTAGTAATAACCATAAAACGTCCACAGATTAAATGCAAACATTCCGTCAAAAAAGTATTAAAGCTAACAGTATAGCCCTAGATTAAGTATAGCATTAAGCTTGACTTCAGCGTCCCCACAAGTCAAAATTCTACTAAAATGCAATTGTGCAAGTCATTCTTGTTCAGTTACCATCACATGGGTAGTTGGCATAGTTTAAAACCTGGAATGGAATGGACTGGAACAGATAAGATAATCTACATTTAGCTGGCTACAATTTGCTCCCAAAGCCTGAGATGGTACTCTAACAGCAAAGAATTTGCTCCCTCTGAGGGAGCAAATTCTTTCCTGTAAGAGTTCCATCCCAAACCCATGGAAATAAGGGGAGGAGATTACATCTATTCCATTCCATTCCACTCCATGTTTTAAACTATGCCTGGGTAGGCTTGTGTCTAAAATAAGCCTCCGTACCTGAGCAGCAGCCTCCTCATAGCCTGTTGTTCCATTTATCTGTCCGGCAAAAAATAAATTCTGTATTTTCAACGTTTCCAAAGACGGCTTCAGCTGCCGAGGATCAATAAAATCATACTCTACACCGTAGCCTGTAAATAATACAATTAGACAAATCTTATTTTGTATAATTAATAAGATCAAAAATAGCTGCAGCTGCTAGCAAGTGTCCTTAAGTGGGACATGACAAAAAACTGAAAGCAGACTTATTCTTGGCGTCTGTTGCTATATCCGAACTACTTCTTAATTTCTACTACAAGCAAGTGTCTTTAAATAGGACAGAATACATAGCTGAGGACAACCATATTCTTATCTATAGAATGCCTTTGTGAGCAGTGATGAAAATAGCAAAATTTGCAAACAGCGTAGATCCTGATGAGGTGGCTCATCATGAGCCACCTCATCTAGATCTACACTATTTGTCCTCTAGTCTATGAATTCTCAGTATGACAAAGCTTGGATGAAACATTTTGTGAAATTTTGCAGACGTAAATTTTGTCGTCTGCTTTTAGGGTTAAACAAGAGTTCCATAGAAGGCAGTGTCTCTTCTGTCTGCTCAGTGTCACAAACAGAACTAAACCAGAAAACTTCAAGAAAGTTTACACTGCCGATGACATCACTTCTTTTCTCAAAATTCCCA
Source organism: Ctena decussata (assembly GCA_963989385.1). Taxonomy (NCBI): domain Eukaryota; kingdom Metazoa; phylum Mollusca; class Bivalvia; order Lucinida; family Lucinidae; genus Ctena; species Ctena decussata. The sequence continues at coordinate 60,451,140 of OZ022511.1, forward strand.
GGAGAGACAAAAAATTAAGGTATGTCTTGCTTCTGCTAGTCCAGTGAGAGACGAAAAATGGTTAAAGTCATAAAGTGATAGCGGGCCCAGATCCAGACCACTGCGTACTGGTAGGGCTCTGGATAATGGTAGTGCTGGGTGGTACCAAGGTGTATGTGTGTGGGGGTGGGATAGGGCGGTAGGGGTAAGGGGCTTGAAAATATTACATAATTAGGGATCAGTATGTGTGGGGGTAGGGTAGGGTGGCGGGGGATATTACATTATTAGGGATCAATTTGATGAGAACTTTTGATAATGTCTTTTTATCTTGAAATATATATTGTAAGATCTCATTCAAATCCCCTCCTCGAGGCAATTCTAATGAGATCTTACGATATATACATGTATTTGAATCTAACCACATGGATAAATTATCTCAGTCTGTTATCAGATACACTTTGTTATCTGGGGGCCTACATATTATACAGAAAACAGAGGCCCAGATGGCGGGGCTGATGCCCAAAAGCCCACCCCTGATCCAGGCTGTGATAGGATATGTACTGGTATAGGATATATTCACTGGAAATTCAGCAGATCTGTATCTGGGCACAGCAGCAAAACATGCCTGGTTTACTAACCCATTACAAACATTAGAACATTTAAAACTTTTAAACCAGAGCATGCTCTATCACTGATAAAATCACAAGATAATTACAGCTAACTTATCATTTCTGATTTTTGTTTAAATTAGCAGAAACAGATGTGTCTGAGTTTTCACACCTCCCAGAAGAGCATATCCTTCTTACCTTTTTCTTTGAAGAGCTTTTCCTGTTTTAGATGGCACTAAGGTGTAACTGACAGTTACTAACAAACAAATGAAAGTAAGGAAAAATTAGGCTAATAGAGGATTCTTTTAAAAAATAAATTCTCAACTCTACACTATAGTCTTTGGTCAATTTCTAAACAAATTTGTTCAAAATGCTGGCATTCTGTTTGAATTGAAATTTCAAAGTTTCAAACCCTGTATGTCTGTCAACAATTCTGCATGTTTTTTTCAAAAGCATGGGAACCAGATATGCATAAAAACTCCATAACCTAAGCCATTGTATTCTTTTATTCTATTTATTTATTCTTTTTTTTTTTTTTTTTGCAAAATGGGTCACCATAACCTGGATTTTGTGTGAACGTGACTTGTGGTGGTGGAATGAAAGTTTCAAGAGCATGGGCAGATGCCTAACTGAAAAAGCTTAAGCCATTGTACTTTATTACCACAGTAGGTTACGGTGACCTAGTTTTGTGGGAGATGACCAACATGCATTGGTGGAAGTTTCAAGAGCCTACAGATTACAAAAGCCCAGACATACATCCAGCCCTGAAAATCTGAGTGTTTTACTACAAAAGAACATCACTGAGCCCTGGTTTTGTGGGAATGGTGATCTGGCAAGGTGGGAATTTCAAGGTGTAATTTCAAGGGCATAGGCATCAATTGCAGAAGCCCATATTTGCATTAGATCCAGAAAACCTAAGTTGTTGTACTTTGCTCAAAAGCAAGCCACCTCAGCTTGATTTTGTCAGGGGTCACCTAAAATGGTCGGATGCATATAATGGTGTGGCTGGGAGAGACTGAGAATTGCCATTGCAATAATTATTATTATGTTGACTTCTTTCCAAAGTGACCACAGAAGAATGAAGAAACTATTAATGGAAAACACAAACGGATGGATGAACCAATGGAAGCACTAACACTCAATGGAAAACTGCCTCACAAAAGAGCAAATTCTTTCCTTTAAGAGTAGATCCCATTTTGGAAGGATATGTTGGCAAGAGAAGCAAACAGGAAGTGACAAATTTTGTTTCCCTCTGCAGGAAGAATACCAACTCTCGCCTGTCAGAGCATTGTCACAAAACGGAGCTAAACTAGAAAACTCAATGCAAAGTTTACCCCGCCACCACCATTTAAAAAGTAATACCTATGTTTCACTTCTGCTCGTCACTGGGGAGACAAAAATGGATGAAAAATATGAACCTGTACAGAGGTTTCTTAAGAAATAGGCAAACACTTGAGACAGTTTGCCAGTAAAAACACAGACACATATATTTCCCTATTTTCACTCTTGATTCAATTTCCTCAGACATCATGAGTCGAGACACTGATAACAATGATCTTTCCTTCTGATTAATTCAGTTATTGTGGATCTAAAGTCTGAAGTTCTTCAATCTTGCACAAACCTGTATTTTTATCTTTTATTCTGTTGACATGGGGGTGCTTTTGAGTATGCATTTATGAATTTGTATTTGCAACAGAAAACATCAAATTAATTCGGTTATAAGACAGCACAACCTGAAAAATCTGGCAAATTACAGCAGAATTAACTCTTTAAGCACCAAAAAGCAGACGACAAAATAACGTCTGCAAAAATTTAAAAAAATGCCTTGTCCAAGACATATCATATTGAGAATTCAAAGACTAGAGGGCAAACAGTGTAGATCTAGATGAGGCGGCTCATTATGAGCCGCCTCATCTAGATCTACGCTGTTTGTAAATTCTGCTATTTTCGTCACTGGTGCTTAATGTGTTAATGCAAGCTTGGTTTACAAATTTGCAGAGCTCAGATAAGAAGGGGTAAAAGGGATTATTCAAGGATGATTTTACTTATTTCTCAAAGTATGTCGTGACCCCTCATTAGTCTCAGTGAGACGGTTCTGATGAGGGGTCACAACTTATGTTTTCATGGAAAAATAAGGAAAATTATTCTTAAATTATCCCTGTGACCCCTTCTTATCTGCAGCACTGTATTTGGAGTCATTAGAAGAGAAAAATCCCTGTGTAATAGCAGAATTAATATGGTACATGGCTGATGATAATTCCGAAATCTGAGGCTTCTAACCTGGACGAAAAGTACCAAGAATAGTTCCAATGCCGTATGTCTGTAACAAAGTTTCAGTCACTGCAATATATTTCTGAGTCTGCCCAATATTAGTAATCCCAGAATCAAAACTTTTAAAAACCTTAATTTTGTTATAAACAAGTTTTTAGCAATCAAACAGATAATATCAATATTCAATATTTATGTCTGTAACGTTTGTGCCAAACTTAAAAAAAATGATTTGTTGAAAAATGTGGGATCACTTGATCACACAAGTTTTTTTTATTTCAAAATATTTGTTTATCTTATTATTATTATTTTCATGATGGACAGGGGTAAAGCATAATGCCCCCTAACTACATCTTGAATACTCCTCACAATATTATACCTGGCTTGACAATCTTGCTTTTCTCCAGACCTTCAACAGTGTTGACTATCTTCTGCTGGTACTCCAATGGCATTGTACAGCTCAGCCCATTGGGATATATCAAGTCACTATCAAACCCTGAAAATATGCAAATATCAAGTCACTAACACAACCTGAAAATATGACTGGAATAATGTGAAAAGGGACCTTATGCCATATGCATAGAGTAAATACTCCAATCAGCCTACACATCTATATAGAATGGTCAGTCTTCACTTCTTTGCTTTAAGACTTAATTTCCAGGATTCACAGACTGTGGAACAAAGAGGGAATACTCTGATCAGACTGTGTGGATGTGCAGGCCAATCTGAGTCATTCATTTTGCCACTGCCCATAAGGTATCTTTTCACTGGACACTATTAAATCCTGAAGGTATATCAAGTCACTATCAAACCCTGAAAATATATATAGTCACCATCAAACCCCAAAATTATACCCTGAAAATATATCAGGTAGCTATCAAAACCTCCAAAAATATATCATGTTGCTGCTATCTAACCCTGAATATGTGTCATGTCACTGTCAAACCCTGAAAGTATATTAAGTTACTATCAAACCTGAAAGTATACCAAGTCACTATCAAACCCTGAAAATTTATAAAGCCACTTTTAAACCCTGAAATATGTCAAGCTAACATTAAACCCTGGGCATATATATCATGTCACTATCAAATCCTGAAAAGATATTAAGTTACCATCAAACTCTGAAAATATATCATCGTTTTTAAACCTGGAAAATTATAAATATATCAAATCACCATCAAACTTTGAAACAATATTGTAATACTCAAATCTTGTACATGTATCAAGTCACTATTACTTAAACCATAAATTTATTTTGAGCATAATAGTAAAAGAAGTAAATTTTATGACATTCTGGCTAAAATATCACAAAAACACATAATCTACTTTTTAAATTGGTTATATATTGTAAGTTTGAATCTTGAATGGTTGGAAAATCACATAATTTTGACAGCTTTAGAGCCATTTTGCTAAGTTGTGCATCATTTGGACATTACAAAAATATATGAATGCCATTTTAACTCTTTAAGCCCCAGTGACACAATTAGCAAAATTTGCAAACAGCGTAGATCCTGATGAGGCGGCTCATAATGAGCCGCCTCATCTAGATCTACACTGTTTGCCCTCTAGTCTTTGAATTCTCAATATAAAAAGTCTTGGACAAGGCATTTTTTTAATTTTTGCAGACGTAAATTTTGTTGTCTGCTTTTTGGTACTGAAAGAGTTAAGTGTTCCTGTCTTGCAAACTTTCTGTTTCCTCAGCTGTGTTTGCAACAGCTGTTCATGTAACAAATATGCATGTAATATGCAAACCCCAATCTGTGGTTGAAACAAGTGTCATAAATTCTGTGCATATTAGGGTCATAATCACAATATGTCTTGCATTTTATTATTGTTTTAATTCATAAATGATCATGCAAAATGCTTTTTCTCATTAGCTGATGCAGCAAACATTATTTCTGCAACAGAACGGTGACAATAAAACAATCCTCACAGCATAGTTTCTTGTAATAAACTATAAAATCATTATTATTCCAACATTTTAGTACCATCATAAACTAATGCAAAAATGTGCTACAGAAAAAGAAAGTGCTCTATAAAATCTTGGTGACATGCAATAGCTTTGATCATGCTCTGGTTCAGCTTAGAAGCACACTTTTCTGCAAGTGCTAATAGAGCACAGCCTACTCCATTCTCTTGAGACTAATCAAGCGGTTCTTTGTGAAATGATATTTTTTGGCATGTGCAAACAGCAAAAAGTCAGATCAGCCTGCACTGTAGTGCAGACTGATCAGACTCTTTGCTGTTTGCTATATATGTTGATAAAAAGAGAGAAAATCTAATTAGTTTCATAGATTGTATGGATGCACAAGCTGGTTTGAGCCTTTCCTGTTTGCAGATACTGTAAGAATTTTTTCTGGTAGCATGGCTGGCAGGATTCTTTGTTAGTTTAATAATGCCAAGACCTATAAATCTGGTAACACCAAGCTCAGTGTCCTCTCATAATATTAACTAGAATTATTTTTGAAAAAAAAAAACAACATAAGATCCCCCTACCACTGTCTTTCCCACAGTGTCATTCTCTAAAGAAGGTTGCAAAGTTGCAGATTTGACCTTGAAAATAAGGTCAAGGTCTCCAAATCTAACAAAGACACTGACTCCTACTTCACATATGATCATTTAAGTTGTTTGGTCAAAATCTGTTAAATAGGTTCTATTTGTACAGAAAATCTAAAAGTCTAAGTCCTCCTTAAACCTTGAAAATGGAGTCAAGGTCACCTCCTTCTTATTTCAATGATATATCTATGAAAGTTTGGTGAAAATCCATACACTGGTTCCAAAGGTATTGTGCATTAGAGAAAGTGACACATTTTGAGTCCTTCTGTGACCTTGAAAATGAGGTCATAGTCAGCAAAATATAAATCAACATTTTGAGTCCTTCTGCGACCTTGAAAATGAGGTCATAGTCAGCAAAATATAAATCAACTATTTTCATTGTTCTCGGTGATATATCCACACAAGTACATGTATGGTGACCTACTAGTTCAATTGATATGGTGCAACTCCCCCACACCCTCGTTGACCCTAGATATTATCCCTTGATGATGACTGATCAAGGTTAGATAACCCCCCACCACACACACACACACAGCCTACATCTTCCCCCATGGGGTGCTCTTGTGAAATAAAAAGTTCCTTTAAGGTGACTGAAATCACTTTCACGGGAAGCAACTCTGCCATTTTTTTTAGTTTTACCTCCTTTCACAACTGGGGGCAATTTTTATAGGAAAGAATTTGCTCCTATTGGAGCAAATTCTTTTCTTTAAGAGTGGACCCCATTTTGGCAGGAATTTGTAGCCCAGAGAAGCAAACCTGAAGTTGCAAAAAGTTGCTCTCCTTTTAAAAATGACAGAAAAACATGGAGATGTACCCATACACCCTAAACCACAAATCGTGTTTACAAGGGAAATACAGTATAAGTTCATCGGCTGGAACAGGCTTGGGACCATGAAAATTAGTTCCATCCAAGGGTAGTTCTAGCCATCCAGAGTTAGTTTCTGAAGGGACCAAAGAAGGAGTTCTAGTCAAGCAGGGTTGACGAGCCATCAGGGTTCGAGCCATTGAAGTTCTACTGTATTTCCTTATACTGTCCAAAACCTGTCAGTTTGACTGAAATCTACTTTTAAATACACGACTTGGCTTTCTATGGTTTGACACTTACAAGGTGCCACAGTGCAAATGTGACCGGCAAAGACTCAAATCAGCCTGTACATCTGCACAGACTGATCAGAGTCCTGAATGTTGGCACACTCAGTACATGTACAAAGCTGAATCTATATCCCAAACAATTAAAGCCCTGATCCAACTGTGTTTGCAGCCAGTCTCTACTAATGGCAGTCACCTAAACGCATCCTGTACTGGTCCTAGGCCCTGCCGTCTTTTGCTTGTCAAAGAAATTTGTCTGTGGACAGTCACTGCTGTAAATTACTCCTGCTTAACCTTATAATTATGTCTGAGGAGCACCGTCAATCAATACATCATTAAACTGAGACACTATTCATATATTCAAAGGAACTAGATAAACGCCAAAAAAAAGAAAAAGACGTTGAATTCGCAAACAGCATAGATTCAGGTGAGGTGGCTCATAATGAGCCACCTCATCTGGATCTACACTGTTTCTCATCTGAATCTACACTATTTGCCCTCTTAAGTTTTTCAATTCTAATATGATACAGCTTGGATGAATTTGGATCTTTTTATAATTTTGCAGACGTAAATTTTGTCGTCTGCTTTTTTGGCTCTTTGAGGGTTAAATGATCAAGGCACTATTCATATGCTCTAAGAAAATAAATGAAAGCAAGTGATATTGAAGTCAACATATACTGTGCACTGGGCATTTCATATAAGCTGTCGGCTGACAGCACAGCTCACCTGAACTACCTAGCAGCATTAAAGCCAAGTTCAAAGTCTGTAACCTTGACCTGAAGGTTACAAAGCCTGTTGGGTTGACAATACGTATTTTAACATCAATCTGAATATCAGTTAAATGCATCCAGACATTATCATTCTATAAGCTTCTAAATACCTTTAACCGTAATCTCTAACATAAAGTTCTGAGGGAGAAAATTCTTTTCTTTAAGAGATGACCCCTAATAAGAAGAGGAATAAAAATGAAAATGGAAGAGTTGCTTCCCCTGGAAGTATATTCGGTTTCGTTATATATGAACAGGAAGATTCTAATCATACTGCTTGCACATTCTTTTCTTGTGGCTTGGGATGGTTGGACAAATGGGGAAGTGGGAAAGGTGTGTGTGTACTGCTCTTTCAACAAATTTTATTTACAATGATAATGTGAGATGAAATAACCCGGACGCTTGAGAATAATCATGATTTGGACTGGACTCAAAACCTTATGAGTCTCGAGAAATACCCCCTCGGTCAGTAGCTTGGATCCAATATACACTGCAGGCCCCACTATACATGGGGGTTTCGGAGGGTGCAAACAAATCTCCCTTATTACTGTCAAACTATTACCAAATCATGCAGTTTTCTGCCAGAAACTGAGTTTCACACTTTTAAATGGTGGCCTCAAAATTTGGGTTTTCTTAACTTTTGCACCTCCTTTGAAAATTCCCTGCAATTCACATTCCCCTTTTCGAAAGTCTGCGTAGAGGTCTGAACTGAAAAACTGCAGAAAAAATTATGCTGAGGATATGCAACGATTCCAAATTACTTCATGAGTTAACGTACCTTCTGGTTCTAGCCAAACTTGGTGTCTTCTGCCAGGAAATTTTAGGGCCTTGGCTTCTACAGAAGGACAGAATCTGAAATACAGAAAAATATCATTTTTAAAATGCATGAAGTAAACATTCCTTATATGAACTAATGAACAAGGCCCAACTTAAGGTGTATGGGTACACTTCCATAATTTTCTGCCATTTTTTCATAGGGAGACTACTTTTGAGACTTACTGTTTGCTTCCTGGGCAATGAACCCCTTTTGAAAGGGATCAGCTCTTAAAGGAAAGAATTTGCTCTCTGTGGAGCAAATTCTTTCCTTTAAGAGCTGAACCCCTTTGAGAAGGAAGGCAAACATGAAATTGGCAGAGTTGCTTCCTCTGGAGCCATTCACTTCAAAACATGAACTATATATACACTATAAAAAAGATAATTTTAAAGTTAAGAACTTAAAAAAGTCATATGTTCTTGGCAGGAATCAAACTCATAACCTCTAGATTATGAGCCAACAGCATTAACCCCTCTGCCAGCATGACCAGTTGAGGCTCCTGTAGGAGAAGTCTCATCTGATTCTACACTGTTTTGTCTGGCACTTCCATCCCCATAAAACAAGCTTTTTCAGTACTTCACACTACCTTATTTCTTCAGTTATAAGACATTATTTTCCTTCCAAAACAATCCCAAACATCAAGACCCATCTTATAAGATGAATCTAGATTTTAACAATCCCAAACATCTAGACCCATCTTATAAGATGGATCTAGATTTTGGGATTGTCTTGGCAGGGAAAACCCATATTACAGCAGAATTTCATAAGACTGATGATAGATATTTGTGTCATTGTACAGAGGGACCTACAATACAGTAGTGACTTATGCAGCCAGTGAGATACTTGGGGGGAGGGGGGGGGGAATGTCGCAGGTAAAAGCCCTGGGTCACCAGAGATGTTCTCAACCTCTATGACGAGAGGAGAAATATGAAGAAGAAGCAGTATGAAGCAGGAGGAGCAAAAGAATACAGGAAAGCAAACAAGAAGATTCAGAAGGCAGTGAAGAAAGCGAAGGAGGACTGGATAGCTAGTCAGTGCGAGGAGATAGAAACTTGCCTGAACAAAAACAACAGCAAGAAAGCATACCAGCTGGTGAAGGATCTAACTTCAGAGAAACAGGGTAGATCCACAACTATCCAGGACAGATCTGGGAAATGCCTTACAGAGGAACAAGAGATTCTCAGCAGATGGATAGAATATTGCTCAGAACTATACAACCATGAGACTTACAGTGACAATGCGGTTCTGGACTGCAATCAGCCCCCAGAAGAAGATCAATGACCGATCCTTCGTCAGGAATTTGAAATTGTAGTAGCAGCACTAGAGAAGGGGAAGTCTGCCGGGGTTGATAAAGCAGAACTTGTTCAAGCTGGCGGGGAAACCATGATTGAAGTTTTAACAGATATCTGTAACAGGATCTGGAGAACAGGAGAATGGCCTACCCCATGGACTCAGTCGCTGATTATTACACTCCCAAAAAGGGCAGCCTACAGCTCTGCCAGAACTACAGAACCATCAGCCTCATCAGTCACTCAAGCAATGTCATGCTGAAAGTCATCTTGAACAGTCTTAAACCACAAGCCGAAGAGATAATCACTGAGGAACAGGCTGAGTTCCAAGCAGGAAGGAGCACCACAGAACAGATCTTCAACCTTAGAATCCTGTGCGAAAAGTATCTCCAACATCAGCAGAATCTGTACCATGTCTTCATTGATCAGTGCAAATCTACTTCGCACCATTGAGCAGCTATATGATAAGGCTACAAATGCAGGCCTGATAAATGGCAACACAGGAGAATGGTTCAGAACAACAGTTGGAGTAAGACAAAGATGTCTTCTGTCACCCACCCTCTTCAACATTTTTCTCGAATGGATCATGTCTGATGCTCTAGGTAGCTGGAAGAACATGACAGAAAGAAACATTACCAATCTGCGGTTTGCCGATGACATAGACGCTCTAGCTAAGGAAGAACAGGAATTAGAAGCTCTAGTTGAAAGTCTCAACCAAATCTGCTGATCCGTGCTGAGAAGACCAAACTGATGACGAACAGTGCAGATGGCATCCAGAGGGAGATCAAGGTAAAAGGGCAGAAGTTGGGTACCGTAACAAGCTTCAAATACCTTGAAGCAGTTGTCTCAGATGATGGCTCAAAACAGGAGGTTCTCTCAAGGATTGCTCAAGCCACTTCAGCTCTTACCAAGCTGAAACCAATCTGGAGAGATAACAACATATCTCTTGGATCAAAGGTGAAACTTACGTGCTCCCTTGTCATTTCCATATTTCTGTATGCCTGTGAATCGTGGACCTTGACAGCAGAGTTAGAGAAAAGAACACAGGCCTTTGAGATGAGATGCTACCGAAGATTACTGAACATTTTGTACAACGACCATATAACCAATGAGGAGGTTCACAGAAAGATTCAAGCAGCCATTGAAGAATATGATGAACTCCTGATGCTGGTCAAGAAACAGAAACTAAGGTGGTTTGGCCACGTCTCAAGGTCTTCTGATTTAGCAAAGACGATTCTACAGGGCACAGTGAAAGGAAGAAGAAGAAGAGGTAGACAGAAGAAGAGGTGGGAAGACAATATTAAAGAGTGGACAGGGATGGATTTTGCCAGCTCAACTAGGGCAGCTGAAATCAGAGCAAGGTGGATTAAGGATTTGTTTCGAAGTTATCTGTGGTGCCCCAACAACCTAGTAAGGTTATGGGATAGAATTGAATAGATAGACAGAGGGGAAAACCCCATTTTATAGCTAATAAATACAGTACTTCACATTATTGGAAAAATGGTACCACTGCTCATCTTTTATGTTTGAAATTGTTTGGCACGAAGAAACCCACCTAAAAGCAGAATTCGGTAAGACTGGTAGATATTTGGGTCATTGTAGAGAGGGGAAAACCCCGTTTTATAACTGAAGAAATACGGTATTTCACATTACTGGAAAAATGTCACCACTGTTCAGACATTTAATTTGATTTACAATTATTTTCAGGGATTTTCATGTTACATTTATTTTCTTTTGGACAAACAGAATTATTTCTGCAGCATTTATCATGTTCTTGTTTTTAGCTCACCTGAGCACGAAGTGCTCAAGGTGAGTTATTGTGATCGAAATTTGTCCGTCGTCCGTCCGTCCATCTGTCCGTCCGTCGTCAACAATTTCTTTAAACGACATCTCCTCCTAGACCAGTAGGCCAATTTCAAAATAATTTCACACAAATGTTCGTCTTATAGCCCTGTACCAAAATTGCTAAAATGGTTCCGCTCCGCTGAACAAAATGGCCGCCAGAGCTAAAAATAGAAAAACCTATAAACGACATCTCCTCCCAAGCCAGTTGACCGATTTCAAAATTATTTCAGAAAAATGATCCAAACATCGCCCTGAACCAAAATTGCATAAACGGTTACACTCCACTGAACAAGATGGCCGCCAGAGCTAAAAATAGAAATAAATCTTTAAATGACATAGAGGGCACAGTTTTGATCCAACCTTCATGAAACTTTGTCAGAATGATTATCTTGATAAACTTTAGGCCAAATTTGAAACTAGGTCATGTCGGGTCAAAAAGTAGGTCACTAGGTCAAATCTTAGTAAAACCTTGTGTACACTCTAGAGGGCACAGTTTTGATCCAACCTTCATAAAACTTTGTCAGAATGATTATCTAAATGAAATCTAGGCCAAATTTGAAACGAGGTCATGTCGGATTAAAAACTAGGTCACTAGGTCAAATCTTAGTACAACCTTGTGTACACTCTAGAGGGCACAGTTTTGATCCAGTTTTCATGAAAATTTGTCAGAATATTAATCTTCATAAAATCTAGATGAATTTTGAAACTGGGTTACGTCGGGTCAAAAACTAGGTCACTAGGTCAGATCTTAGAAATACCTTGTTAACACTCAAGAGGGCACAGTTTTGACCTAATCTTCTTGAAGCTTTGTCAGAATGTTTATCTTAATAAAATCTACGCAAATTACGAACAAGAGCTGTCGCCTGACAGCATGAATAGGTGCTTGTCCATCACAGAGTTGCTATGGTGATGTGGACTACTAAGCATAAAACTTCAGACAAGCATGTCCATAATGACAACACGTTTATAAACAAAAGCTATCTCAGAAATAAGTCTTAAAATAAAATCAAAACAAAAAAATCCTCATGAAATTTCAAAGTCTATGAGCTTGAGGTCAAAGAACTAAGGGGTGGGGGTGGGGGGCTGCAGGGGCTAGGATCTATGAAAACCTTGAACCGACCCTGACGCTAGATGCTAGAGGGCACAGTTTTGATCCAATCTTCATGAAACTTTGTCAGAATAATATATGGAAAGTGCAAAACTGCTCTAGTTTAACCGTCATCAAATAGATGATCTTCCATGTTATTTCACCCTAACTCAGGTGAGCGATTTAGGTCCATCATGGACCTCTTGTTTATGCAACTTGTTGAAAAACTAATTTGCAAAGTGCTAAAAGTAGATGAAGCAGTAGAACTGGTTAGAGTCAGGTTACACAGAAAGCTTAAGCTAGCAAAGCCAAGATTAAGAGATAAATTGATCTCCTATAGTACAAAACATTAAATATCAGACTTCATAATTAAAGCTGTTTAATTTGTGTTCATTCAGACTTCTTTCTCCTTCACCCCACAGAACACCCATTCCTCTCTCTATCTCTTCTCCCCAGTCTCCTCCCCCAGCCCTCCTCCACCCCCAACCCCTTTCCAACCAAAATCTGGCTTCTATGGAACTTGAGATCTACTTTCAGTTTGCAATAATTCGAAAATATTAATAAAACTGATGCTACATGTACTTCTGTTTTTGTTTGTTTTTTTTTGCTTCAAACATGAGACTATAAGGGAGTAGGCAACATCACAGGGTATAATCTATTCCGCTAATTTTCGCTTCCTTCAGAGACTGTACATAATATTTGGCTTCCGCCGAGTCTGTCCGCGATATTTTGCTTCCTGCCGAGACTTCTGTACATGATAGATGGCTTCCTGCAGAGACTGTCCGCATGATTCTGCTTCCTGCCGAGGCTCTCGGCAGGAAGCAGAGTCACGCGGACAGTCTTGGCAGGAAGCCAATTTTCGAGGACAGTTGTCCCTGCAGGAAGCAAGAGTTCGCGGACAGTCTCGGCAGAAACCAAATATGATGTACAGTCTCTGCAGGAAGCGAAAATTAGCGGAATCGGTTATACCCTGTGAACATTTTCATACTTGTCTACTGTCAGTTCTTTCTTTCTTTTTATTTTTTTTTATTATTTAGTTTGGCATAGTGTAAAACATGGAATGTACTGGAGTGGAATGGAATAGACTGGCAGGGACAATCTCCTCCACTTCATTCCACTGATTTGGGATGGCATCCTTACAGGGAAGAATTTGCTCCCTCTGATGAAGCAAATTCTTTCCAGTAATAGTGCGATTCCAACTGTACCCATGGCAACAGAATGTAGATTAACATTATCATTCCAACCTATTCCATTCCATGTTTTAAACTAAGCCCTTTTTAGCATCTTAAACTGTATATACATTAACATATCTTCAATTCACATGGATGTACTTGTTTACTGTCAGTTCTTTTCTTTTTTGCATAGTCTAAAACATAATGATTTTGGATGACATTCTTACAGGAAAGATTTTCTCCCAATTTCTCCATTTCATTCAAACCCATTCCATTCCATGTTTGAAACTAAGCCCCTTTTGTTTAGTATCCTGTATTAACATTAACATATTTTCAGATGCAGAAATATGCATACTCTAAGAGAACTCTTATTCTTTACCCTTTAAGATAATCTTAATGTTCCCATTATCATAACAAATATGAAATTAACATGAAACAATCAGGACAAAAAGGTATAAAAGCATATAAAATAAACTACAGTTATATAAACAAGTATTGTAATACTGATGTGGATTAAAAAGAACGGGCATACTTTTAGGGGAAGCAACTCTTGCTATTTTCATTTTTGCCCCCACTTCTCAATAGGTGTCAACTCTTAAAGGGAAGAATTTGCTCCTCTAGGAGCAAATTCTGTCCTTTAAGAGTAGACCCCCTTCAGAAAGGGCTTTGTCCTTTAAAGATGCAAACAGAAAGTCACAAAAGTTGTTCCCCTTTATAAAAATGGTTGAAACACATGAAGGTGTACACATACACCTTAAAGAGGTTCATGTGTACCGCACAAAATAATTTTGCACTCACAGATCGACAGAAACAAGAATATCACTGAAATAATCAGAGAAAACTTATTTCCTGTGTTTCATATGATATGGCTGGTTAACACAATAATCACCTTATTTGTATTCAGAAACATGTTTCTCTGGATTTCTTAAGATCAACCAAGGCCCTATATGGAAAGGATAAGAACAGTACCATGATAATTCCCAGTACAATGTATCAGGATTCTTTATTACTCTAGTAATTTCTGTTACAGTAACAGATTTGTCAATTTTCTGGATTTGGATAAATCCACTGTAGAAGTCTGGATGCTTTACTATTCAGTGGGAAGTATAGGCCTAATTATACAGCAATGCAATTAATAATTTTGCCTCAGTATAGTTTTGAGTGAGAAGTACAGTCAAACCTGCTTATGTGGTCACCTCTATTAAGGGGTTACCTGTCTTTTGGAGTCCTTGAACCCAAATACAATGAAAATTAACCTGTGGTAAGAGGTCACTTGTGTTAAGCAGCCAATTTTTGTGTTTTCCTAGGGTAACCCCTTAAGACAGGTTTGACTGCACAGGCTTTATATACTGCAGTCTTATCAGTATTGTCTGCATGCCTTAAGTATAGGCCTATTATACTGCAGTGCAATTAATAATTTTGCATCAGTATAGTCTGGCTGCCTTATTATTCAGTGAGAAGTATAGGCGTAATATTTTCTGAGCAAACAGGTCTATTAATATAGCAGAGTTCTACTGCAACATCAAAATAACAGAAAACCCTCTGAGACACTTCAGATGTGAATCTGGCTGCTTACAGCTAATGTATAATTGGCAGAGATGAATTCGCTTGGGAAGGATTTACATGTGTGAAGACTAGGTACGTTATTTTTATGTAATTATTAATTTCTTTGATCAAAATGTTGTTTAATGTAATTTGTAATTCATATAAATACTTCATAGTTTATCTCTATTTTTTTCTTTTTTTTTCCTATTTCGATAAACTCATCAGCCTCGAATAATAATAGAAGTTGTTTCTTTTCAGTAAATTTAGTTGTTATTTTTTTTTTATGTTTCTTTATTGAATTAATTATTTTTATTTATTTTAAACTAGCTGGCATACAGAAGAACTTCAATGGCTCAAACCGGCTTGGGACCATGAAAATTAGTTCCAGCCAAGGGTAGTTCTAGCCATTCAGGGTTAGTTTCTATATAAAGTGACCTCTATGGACCCAGGAAGGAGTTCTAGTCAGGCAGGGTTAACAAGCCATCAGGGTTTGAGCCATTAAAGTTTTCCTGTAGTTTCACCAGGTCAACAAAATTATCTTCAAAGTTTTTTTTTAAATCAATGTATACTGATCTTACCCCATATAACATCTAAATGTATAGACTTTAATCAAAATTTTAATGTCTGTCCTTCTGTCTGTCTGCATTAGCTTTGATTACCGAGTTAAGGAATCTCACTCTGTTAGCCATAGTCTATCTTTATGTAGCTGTGTGAGTTGTTAAAACAAATGACCATTGGATTTGGTATCATTATTGAATAGATACCCCTTAGATTCCATCAATATTTCAAAGGGAGAAAACTTTGGCTTCCCTATAAAAAATTTCCCTTATGAAAATTGTTTGTATTGTCAGTGTGTTACCAGTGTATTGTCAATGTATTGTCAGTTTATTGGCAGGTTCTTACCAGTGTATAACCAGATTATTTCCAGACCTGACAATAATTACCAGTGTATTACCAGTGTGTTGTCAGGTTCTTGCCAGTGTATAAGCAGCCTATTATCAGACCTGTCAACAGACTGGCAATAATCTGACAACACAATGGCATTAAATTGTCTCAAGTTAAAAAAAAAACTGGCTGAAAATTAAAAAAATTTAAATGTGATGATCAATTAAAGATTCTTATAACAAATGGCAACAAGCTGACAATAAACTGGCAACACACTGGACACACTGACAATAGTCAATAGATTCTTACTAACAAGTAACAACACACTGACAATAAACTGGCAACACACTGGACACACTGACAATAGTCTGACAACACACTGGACCACTGGCAACAGTCTGACAACACACTGACATCACACTGGAATTGGAACGTTTCAGTGTATTGCCAGTGTATAACCATAGTATTGTCATATCTGGAAAACAACTGGCAAGAAACAACTGACAATACACTGGTGCTAAAATTGATAGATAGCTGGCAAGAAAGTATTTGACAATACACTGGCACTAAAATGCTAAATTAATATTTATATTTAAGTCCTTCTTTGTCGGAATCAGTTGCCAATTATCTTCCTGAGTGTGACGCTACTTTGGTACCTTTTATTCTGTAATGCCAGTGTGTTACCAGTGTATTGTCAGTGTATTGCCATTGTGTTACCAGTCTCTTTTCCATAGCTCACCCTCCCCCTTCACCACCAGAATGTGTTTGAGAAATGTATATATAGTGCATATTTACATTGATCAAAATAGCATTGGTTAGAAATTTGCATATATTTTTATTATTTATCGTTTATCAATAAATCAGTCGATGCATGTTATAATTATCTAACAATTTTGTTACTTTTTACTAATTATTTATAATTTCGATGAAAAAGCAAAACAAAATCAAATAAATCATAATTTTCATATCTGGAGAAGTTGAGATTGACTAGTCTCCCTTTGAAACCAGGAGCTACAATAAATATATTTTTAGACACTGGTAATACACTGACAATACACTGGTAACACACTGACAATACAAACATTTTTCATATGGGTAGTAATATACTTAATTATTAAAGCTCAACGTTCAGATTCCCAATTACTTTTACTTATGACAAGACACATCTGATGGCACCATTGTATGTTTGTTGTGTGTGTGTGTGGGGGGGGGGGGGGGGGGGGGGGGGGGGGGGGGGGGGGGGGGAACAGGACAAGACTTGCCCAAATCCCTTTATTTCAAAAGAACATAAAATCTCAGAAACCTTTTGAATCCCGAACCCTTGTTAACCTTGGTTTTATTCTGACAATAATCTGGACACAAACTGGTAATATACTCTGGTAACAGACTGGCAATCTGGTTATAATCTGGTTACACCGGCCAGTGTGTTGGCTGCCACACATATCTTTTCCAAAGATTTAAGATTACACCTCACCTGAGTTACTACAGTTGACAAGGTGAGTTTATAGTATGGGATTGAGCCGGGCATCCATGTTCCATTTACACTTTCAATCATGAATACCTCTGAGACAAGCTGGCAGATCGCAATCAAGTTTGATCTGCAGCATCATTGGGGTGGGGAAAAGGCTGCATTAGGATTTGGGCCAAAGCGGATCAGAACCGAGACTATTATAAGTTTCCATGGTTCAGATCCCATAGGGTTATGATGGGGAAAATGTTGTGGCCTGACTCAAGTGCCTTCATTTTGATCGGATCTTCTTCATTCATGCAGGAAACGAGGACAACCTTAAAATCTCAGATGGTTTGAAATATGGCTAGATCTTGCCACAGATCACGGAGTCAGCTAGACTTGAGGGCCTGGAATATTAATTCCCATTGACTTATAATGGGAGAAATGTTGTGGCCTATGTTGTCAGTATGTTACCAGTCTGTTACCAGTGTATTGTCATTTATTGAATAGAATCTCAGTGTCTCAGCATTTAAATAATGTAAAAGACAGTTTGCTATTCAATCAGAAATAAGAAGTGTTGAATTGTCAAATAATGTTTCCTTTGCTACAATTTCTTGTCAGTGTATTACCAGCCTGTTACCAGAAGATGGCAATAGACTGACAATAATGTCAGTGTGTTGCCAGAACATTATTTCTTACCAGTTTATATCCAGGGTATTACCAGACTATTACCAGTTGCTGACAATATACTGACAATATTGCCATCATATTACCAGAACATACTTTTTTATTACCAGTGTGATGCCATGTTATTGCCACTGTGTTACCAGAAAAATTGCTTAAAACCAGTGTGTTGTCAGTGTATTGTCAGTGTATTTTCAGTTTCTTGTCAGAAAGCCATTTCATAAGGGAATAGCCCCGCTCAAAAGTTTCTTTTCCAATGTAACAATTTTCTTCTTTTTTTTTTTTTTTATTCATCAAAATTAGGGAAACTTCAGCAACAGCTGTACTTTACCAGAAGGAGAACATTTTTAGATTGAATAAGACAACAAAAATAATATCAAGACAATTTCGTCACACAGGTCTGCATCACCAGTATTTTTTTTTTTTTTTTAAGTTTCACAAGGTACCTGTTTAACCCATTTTATACTGATGAATGCTTCTGTCATATATATTGGAAGAGTCAATTTAAGGGATGTTAGGTTATGTCAATTGAAATATTTTTGTTCAAAAATGATGAATGAATTTTCAAAACAGTGGAGACCTGGATCAGATGCCACATAATGTGGCATCAGATCTGGGTCTGCACTTTTTGCCAATACCCTTTTTTGGGGTTTCCAGTACAAAATGACTTAAAGACATTGAAATAAGTTGTAAATGGGGGAAAAATTGGAAACAGCAAGTCTCTGGACCAAAGGCTGTTTAAATGCTAAGCAGATGAGGTGCAATTTAAAATGTAAGAGTTGTCCTTCTTGAACACAGCACATTGTCTCTGCTTGTTTAAGGAGCACTGAAGTTGCAAATTCATGGCACTAAGGGGATAACCAAGGTTGGTAAATACTGGCAAATATGAGTATTTTGCATGTGCTGGCAATAACATATTTATGAGTGTTTTCCATGTGCTGGCAAATATGAGTGTTTTCCATGTGCTGGCAAATACGAGTATTTTCCATGTGCTGGCAAATATGAGTATTTTCCAAGTGCTGGCAAATATGAGTATTTTCCATGCAAATGGTATTTACCAGTAATACTGGCAAATACTGCAAAATACTGGCAAATATAGGCAAACTGAATTGACAACCCTGGAATTTATATAATTACATACACTTACCATGGACAGAGGTAATTTAAATTCACCCTTCTGAAACCAAGCCTACTTTAAACAGGTATACATCTCTCCATTCACTGTAAGGTAAAATCCCAGACTTATTGTGGGACATTGAACACATGCGATTTTGTTTGTGGGACTATGTCACCTGCTAAGTTGTTGCGCACTGGGCAGTTATACACCAGCAGGTGACCTCTGAGTGACAGTCTGTGTGTGGCTTGGAAAGTTGAATTATCCTGGTCAATTGACTTCATATTTATACTAAAGCTTTGACACTAACAACTGTTTTGCAGTCAGTGCATCTGGAGCGGGCTGGGTTGTCTTGGTCACAGCAAAGAAATTTTAGATGGGATCTTTTAAATTTGGCTTCATGTTTCCGACAGTACATGTATACTGTCGCAATTACTGACATTATCTAATCAGATGTTAGATTTTATTTGTAAGAGCATGAGATTCACTCTTCATATCTGTGAGTTATTATTTTGGGATACAGACATAGAAACGCACAAACATTCCGAAAGCTGGAATTCACAGACCTGTTTTATGGTTCCTTACTTTTCATATGAACTGCATGGGCAAAATGTACTTTCTACGGTAATCAATGCTGACTGCCAAATATATGACAGATGAATGACATCACAATTAATCTGGTGGGTGGGTGCAACAGTACTGCTGCATTTTACCTTAGTTTTTGTGTTCCAAAGTAATAACTGTCTGTTTACCTGATTATCACCTGTGCCCCGAAACGAAAAAATGGTGCCGAATGGAATGGATATGTGACCAGCAAAGGTTCAAATCAGCCTGCGCAGTCTGATCAGAGCCTTTTCTATTCACATACCATGTACAGATCCTGAGGAACCTACAGGGGCAAAATTAAGTCTCTTAAGCTATTCTGTACAGATTAAAAGACTGGTTTGACTTATCGCTCTTTGCAGATATGTTAAGCATATTTTTGCGTGAAGTGGATCACCTCTTAATACTCATTTCTACATTGCTCTTTAGGGCCTAGTTATTCCATACATCCTTAGCTTAACGAAGTCATTAGTCAAAGAGTCATTGAGTCTTCTATAAGTACACATAAGATCAAGTGTGCTTATATTTTTTGCTGAAAAAAAAAAATGCTAAAAAAATGCTGAAAAAAAAAACTCCTCACATTTTTTGGTAAAAGAAATGAGTGTTTTTACCTATAATATGTCTGAAAATATAATATCTCATTAAATAATGTTGCTTTCAGTTTTGATAAACAAGGTCCAGACTAAGACATAGGGATGACAACTACAGTGTTTTCCCTAAAAGCTGCACCTCCTGCAATAAGGGTGCCTCTTGACTTTTGTCCCAGAAGAGACATCTCAACTGATTTATTTTCAAAAGTTACTATTTTGTGGTTTGAATTCACAACTAAGTAATTGCCTTTCCATTATACTTTTCAATGAATTATAGAGATTTCTCTGTGAAATCAACTGATAACCTCACTGTTTCAAACAGTGAAATTATCACTTTTGATTTCACTGTTTCGAAATAAAAGATTTCTGTGAAATAGCCTTATTCATTTGTTGATTATTTTAATATTTTTATCCGATTTAACATAAATTACATCACGGATGCTTAGATGTTAGGAGGATGTTAATAACATCACTAAAGTGCCAACGTAACACTGTTAATGCATGCGAGGTCAGGCCGGATTAGTCTTCTGTAGGAATTCTTTCTTAGCAATTTCTTGAGATCTGTTTTCAAGAAATTTGCTATGAAAGTAAATCAAATTTCCCACTGTGCCATTTCATTGGATGTCAGCAACTCCCATCGCATCCAATCAGACTATCCAAAACAAAACATTTTACAATTATAACAGGCGCCCTTGTCAATAGAAAAGTATCCTGTTTACCGTGAACAAGTAAACAGTCAATATCTAACCAGTTCATCAGCGGTTTTGAACAATTATGCAAAGTTGTGGGACAACTGTGTTCTGAAGCAGATCTTCTGATTGGTCAAAAATTACATATGCCAAGGGAAACAACTCATTGCAGCCAAAAGAATGCTGCATAAAATCCAAAATGCAAATAGGCTGTCAGCCAAGTGTACAGAAGGAACAAAGTGGACTTAGTGTTTTTTGCTTGCGAAGATGAAATTTCCCTGACCAATCATAAATTCCCTGACTTTGCTATGACCTGGAAAAAATTGTTTACCAGAAGTTTTCCATGAATGCGGCAAACCCTGTGTAAAGACCCACCAAAGACAAAATTTCGTCAAGAGCCTGTGTTGTAGACAGATGATTTTCACCAATTATGACACAGTTTTGACCTGAAGCCAAGAGATTCAGAGATAATAAATTAGACAAAAATCTTCCTTTCTTATATTACTTTATTGATTTTAGAATAATGAAATTGAATAGGACAATATAAAACCACAGTCAGGCTGGCATGCAACTTTTCATGTCTGAGATACTGTATTCCTTAAAGCAAAAAAAGCAGACGACAAAATTTACGTCTGCTAAAATGCTAAAAACTGTTTCATCCTAGCTTTATCATATTGAGAACTAAAAGGAAAGAGGGCAAACAGGGTAGATCCAGATGAGGTGACTCAATATGAGCCACCTCATCTGGATCTATGCTGTTTGCAAATTCAACTATTCAGTGCAAGTCAAACTAATGAAATTGAACTGGACAATATGAAACCACAGCAAGACTAGCATGCAACTTTTTATGTCTGCAATACTACACTGGTCAAAATATGTAAAGGAATGCCGAATAGTTTTCCATAAGTAACAATGCAATATCTGCCAACTTGACTGAACATATATTTTTGATGAAGAATTGCCCAGAATTTAAATTTCTATTGCAGCATGTTGTAAGTGGACCAAGTTATTGAAACCAAAAACCTTCAGGGATAAAATTTCTTCTGTCCAAGTCTTTTTTCTGTCCAAGTCAAAATTTGTAAGTTTGGATTTTCTGGAAAATATAGCATTTTCTAAAACTTTATAGAATAATAGAAACTGGAGTATCAAGAATGGTTTCTATGCTGATTACATGAAAAGATATCAAATATCCTGAAAATAATGCATTGTGCAGATTCCTGCTGGAATTTTCAAGCTCATATCCCATTTCCGAAAAAAAAAACTGGCAATTTTTAGCAAATTCCATTTTTAGCTAAAACACACCAAGGGGATTTTATGGAGAGTTGAATCTCATATTTTTACAGTGCTGTCTCATCCGGATCTTGACTGTTTGTCGTCTATAGTTTTTAACTTCTCAATATAAGCTTGGATGCAACGTTTTTTTAAATTTTGCAGACATAAATTTTGTCTGCTATTTTAGTGCTCTAAGCCTTGTCTGGAGCTCTTCTATAACTGCATATGTTTTGTTGCAGTCTGATGTCAAAATCATTACAGCAGCAGCAGCAGCTGTTGTTACTGACAAATCATACACCAAATTTGACACAAAGTTTCGGACATCACACCCATTTTCGATAACGGACTCTACTGTCTTTAAACACCCATTTTCGATAACGGACTCTACTGTCTTTAAACTTTGGACAAATCCACTTGTTCAACAGGGGACTATATTATCAATTTTTGAAAATTTTGGCAAACAGTGCAGACCCTGATCAGACTGTTCCTGAGGAGCAGTCTGATCGGGATCTACACTGTTTGCTCAAGCACGCGTGCACAATTTATTATGAAAAATACGGTAATGCAAAACGAAAGATTCAAGATGTTACTCAAAAGTTCCTTTCATTTAAAACTGGCTATATTAAAAGACATAAGAATGAAATCAATAACTTTTCCTTAAAGCAATCAAATGAGAATTAAACAGTATGACCATTTTGTTACTGATCCAGATTACCGTAATTTCCACATGATAAGGAGCAGCTTTTATCCCACACCCTACTTATTTCTGTAACACTCTCCCCCACATTCAAATTAAGTCACCTTCATTTTCTTTTGAATCGCAAATAGAGAAGACTCTGATCAGCCAGTCTCCTTGAGGAGCATTCTGATTTGGGTCAACACTGTTAAACCTTGTTACATCATTTCTGTCCCAGAAATTCAGGATTTCATGGCAGCATTGGGATGAATATAAAATAAAGAAGAAAGACTCTCCCAGCATGAATATTAAAGCAAATGCGAACAAGGAGGGCTTTTTAGTGCTTTCTGATAATATTAAAGAAGGGATGATGGACTATAATATGAGTATTTTTCAAGACTGATGGTTGCCAGAACTTGAAAGTTTTGCCGATCCCCACATGCCAACTTTCAGTCATTATCATAAGTCTGATGTAATAATTAATCCCTTACATTTGATGTGATCTAACCCATTGCTGATGCCCTTGTATATCTACTTCCTCGATCACAAAACTAGACGACCTAAATCATAGTTATTGTTCTTGTATAACTGTATAAATTATCTCAATTTGCAATTGGTGATACAGTCTGATCATACTGTGCCTTGACTATTTATGGAATTTGTAAAGGAGGCAGATTGCCCTGATGTGCGCCTCTGCAAAGAGTTCCTGGCATGGCTCATGAAATTTTTAGAACTACATGAACAATTTAATAATGTTCATGAATTCTAGTGTTCATACTAGATGTTTCATGCATGTGTGTCAACTATCCATCAGCACTCATCTTCACTAGCTGCAGTTAGTAAATTTTTGTTTAGCTAAAGTACCATGATTTGGATACCATGAATTACTGGACACATGGATATTCATAAGTAACTATGGATACCCAATATAACTATATGAGCCGCGACACGACAAAACCAACAATGTGGTTGTGCGCCCACCGCCCAGTCTGATCAGAGTCTTCGCTGTCCGCATGGAGGTAGCTTAGACCCTTAGCTACCCTTTAAGCGCTTAATGAGGAGTCTGATCGGACTGAGCGGATGCCCAGGCAGGTCTTAGTCTGCACTGGGCGCACAACCACATTGTTGGTTTTGTGGTGTCGCGGCTCATATATGGGTATCCGTAATTCCATTTATGGCTATCATCAAACTTGGAATGAATAATTCATTTTCATTCTTCCATTTATAGCTGTCACCAAACTGGAAATGAATTATTCATTTCCATAACTCCATTTATGGATACCGTATATGCTGTAATTTTAGCGGGTTTAAATTTTCAAGGTTTAGGGTAAAAAACATAAACATTAATTTTTGCTATTTTTAAGTTTCTCGGTTATCAACATGCTCGAAAAGTAAATTGCTTCTTTTTCGGTTGAGCCAGTTCTTTCATCAACCTGCGGCTGGGGCCGCAGGTTGATGAAAGAACTGACTCAAGTGAAAAGTACCAGAATCTACCAAAGCAAACAGAAACAAAATAAAGAGACACTGTGTCTACTGAAGATATTTTGTAAGAAACATGAAATTATTTCACAATTTTAACATTCGTGGTTTCTAAGTTACTGCGAAATACCACGAAAAATGGAGCACCGTGAAAATTATTGCATTATACAGTATCACCAAACTGGAAATGAATTATTTCCATTTATGGATATCACCAAACTGGAAATAAATAATTCAATTCCATTTATGGATATCCATAAATGGCTTTATGGATACCTGTATAATCTTATGAATAGTACAGTACAAGGGCACCCCATGCTTCTTTTCAATGTATTATGTCATTGTCTCAGAATAAGAAATCATAGACTATAATTAGAGCACTGGTACTTTCAGCCCAAGATTTATATCATTTTCTAAGACAATATCAGGACAATGAGCAATATATTCAGTAAATAATTCTCCTCAGACTTACGGAACAGCTTAACCTAGGACTACTGGATGCTAATGACTGTCAGCTAGACCTCTCTTGTTAAGCTTATATAATGTATTTTCTATCTCATGTCTCTCAAAGCAAGTTTATTGCTGTGGGACCTTGTAAGAGCTTGTTGTTCCAACCCAACCCCATTGATCTCCATATGACCTGCATGTTGGTGAGTTCTCATAACGGATGCCCAGGCTGATCTGAGTCTGCACTGGGCACACAACCACATTGTTGATTTTCTCCTGTCGTGGCTCAATTATTATTTTATTTCTTGTTTCGTACAAATCATATTCACACATACATATAATGTTAGGATCGGAAAATAAGTTCCAAGAACTTATAGGTATCCTCTCTTGATTTTCTTAACCCATTCCATTCGGAATATCCCATTTAGGGGTATCTGGACAAACAGTTTGGATCCACATCAGGCCCCACAAACGTGGGGCCTGATCTGAGATTCAAACTGTTTGTTGCTTAGACATCATTTCTGCAAGAGTTATTTAGATCAATATTGTCAGAATTTTCTTGATTTTTGATGCAGACGACAATTTCAGCAGACAATTTCAGCAGACAACAAAAAATACCCAGAATGCAATGGGTTAAAAAACTGTTTTATCTTTCCCTCGAAAAGACTACCTGAAAGTATGTGTAACATTCTTTTTTGTAAATCAATTTTACATCTCCCAATTTATTGCAAGCATAAACTCAAAGTATGCTGTGATGATTTTTACATTAATGAAGCACTTAAGCAAATGAGTTCTGACCAGGAAAAAAATTCTGAGAATTTATCTGGGACAGACGTAGTCATTAATAATATGTAGTCAATTACAATAATCAACACTGCTGTGTAGGAATACTGGTAGCCTAGTTTTTAGGGGAAAAAAATAGAAACTGAACCCTATTCTCACATTACTTTGTAATGCATTTTGTCAAATTTAAGAGTTCATATTACTAAGGTTGTAGCCATATCCAGCTGATGGGAGGGAGACAATGAAATGGTGTGCAATGGAACCCATCTCTGTACAGTTTTAAGGATTTACGTCTCCAGCGAGATTTGAACTCAGACCACTAGTTTAGCAGGCCCCCGCTTAACCCACTGAGCTACCGGGCTTCCACCAATGAGGGAATTCAGTTTGTGGACTGCCAAGCAGCATAGCACAGTGGGTAGCACATCTGACTCAAGAACCAGAGGTCCCGGGTTGGATACTCCTTCCACCGATTCAAGAAGGGTAGTTGTCAGTTACTGGCGAAAGTATGTACACTTAGTGCTGGTAAACTGCTTAGAAGGTCTAAGCCTGCTCTGGGGAATAGTGTGGTAAGGTTAACTGGCTTTTGTGACATTATCATAGCTGTTTACCATGGACGTAAAGCAACAACAACACCGAAATTCTGTATATGAGCATATTCACCTCCATCTAAATAAATACTGTACAAGAGAAAAGTACTCCGCTACATAAAAAAAAAAATCCTGGCTTGAATATACCACTGCAACTGCTGCTGCAGTTCTTGAAACCAAATCAACAATTCAAGAAATGCTATATACATACTAATGTGCTTATTCCCTGAGCATGAAATGACATAAGCTTGTGCACCTTTACCGTCTCATGAGAGTCCTTGCTCTTTGCAACACAACTTAAGAATCTGTAAAGTCTAAACATTGTATGTGGTCAGATAAGACACAGATCAGACTGCACAGATGTGCAGACTGATCTGAATCTACACTGTGCACATAGTTATAATACTAATTCAGCTGGTGTTGATAATCCAAGTATTTGTTGTACTACGCAGGTGTTAAGTACCGTTTCTATACCCTAAAGCCTTGGTCACACTTGCGTTAAACAACGTGGCTTGACGTACTTAAAACAAGAGGCCCAAATAGGCCTGATATCGCTCACCTGGTTATTTTGCCTTAAGACCATTCTGACACAAAACTGGTCCAATTCCACTGGGATTTTCTAATTTTCGCATTTTGCTACTTTAAGTAACTGAGGCCAACTTCACTGGTCTATTTTTATTAAGTTTTGAAACACGTCAATGCAAGAATAATTCTGACAAAAATATCATCAAAATCCATTCAGGGGTTACAGAGATATTGTCATTTTCATGTTTTGTGCTATTTTTAGTAATGGCAGATGACGGACATCATGGAATGCCAAATTTCAAAAAATCAAAATGGCTCCATGCAAGGAACATTCTGACACAAAGTTGGTCGAATTCTATTCAAGGGTCCTTGAGAAATTGTCATTTTTATTATTTTTGCTATGTATTTCTAGTAATGGACAGCAAAACCACTTCAACAAAATTACGGGCAAAATTACGGTAATTCAGGTAAAATTGTCCAAATATCTGGCCGTGCCGCGTAGCACAGTTGGTAGCCCATCTGACTCAAGAGCCAGAGGTTCCGGTTCAATACCCAGTCCAGCTATATACTTTTGTTTCTCTTTCTGCTGATTCAAGAAGGGCAGTTGTCTGTTGCTGGCAAAAGTATGTGCACTTAGTACCTGTTAACTGCTCAGGAGGACATAGCCTGACCGCCGGTGGGCCCCCACATGACCATAGCTGTTTTGTTATTGTTGACATAAAGCAACAAAACAACAACCAAATATCTGCAGTCAAATTTTCCCTAATAATTCAAACTTCAACACAAATCCCTGTAAGCTACTTTATTGAGATTAATTCTCATAAAAAATGTTGGAAAATATTGGAATTAATCAAATTAATTGCATGTGCAACAAAAAGGTCTGAATTGCGCAGCTTTTTCCAAATATTACAAAGCACTGCAAAAAGCAAAATAATGAAGTTAACAGTTTTAAACTGCCAAAGGCAAAGACATTTGAATTTGTAAACAACGTAGATCCAGATGAGGCAGGTGATAATGAGCCATCTCATCTGTATCAACAGTTAGCCCTATGGTCTTTAAATTCTCAGTATGATAAAGCCTTGATCAACGAATTTTTGAAAAATTTTGTAGATGTAATTTTTTTTTATCGTATGCTTTTTTTTGGTGTTGTAAGGGTTAAACATGCATTGATGCAAGCAATTATCAGCATCAACTGAAAATAACAGCAAATCATACAGTCTTGTACTTCCAGGGTCAAAGCAGCAGTTTTGTTGGTTTTCACAATCCCATCAGTTAGTTTTCACAATCCCATTACATGTAGTTGGTTTTCACAATCCCATCAGCTGGTTTTCACAATCCCATCAGCTGGTTTTCACAATCACATCAGCTGTTTTTCACAATTCCATTAGCTGGTTTTCACAATCCCATCAGTTGTTTTTCACCATCCCATCAGCTGGTTTTCACAATCGCATCAGTTGGTTTTCAGAATCCCATCAGCTGGTTTTCATAATTCCATCAGCTGGTTTTCACAGTCCCATTAGCTGGTTTTCACAATCCCATCAGTTGTTTTTAGCTCACCTGTGAAGGTGAGCTTATAGTATAGCCTTGGTCCGTCGTCGTCGGCGTCGGCCACACTTTTAAACATCTTCTTCTCAGAAACCACTGGGTGGATTGAAGCCAAATTTCATATGGAGCCTTAACAGGATGGGGGAACGAAAGTTTATATATTTGGCCCAGGTCACATGACCAAGATGGCCACCATGCCCATATATGGTAAAAACCCTTCAAAAATCTTCTTCTCCAGAACCAAAAGGCCTATGACCTTGAAACTTGGTATGTAGCATCGGGCATGCGGGCCCATCATAATTTATACAAATCATGACCTTGCGTTGACCTTGACCTAATTTACGGGATGGTCAACTTTGGTACGTTAGGCTTTTATATGGGAAAACGCTTAAACAGTGGATTTCTCAGAAACTATTTAAAGGTAGGTTCCTGTACTAGCGATAACAATTATGTCCACAAAATAATTTCGTCTTTTTCTGAGCAGTATTGAATTCTCTTATTTTTTTGAATTTGTTGCTACTGAGAAACTCGTCAGATGTTGAAGAAAATAGTCGTTTTCCCTTTTGGTTTATTTTCTTTCGTTGGAATTCCAGTTCTAAAAATAACTATGTTTATTATGTCTATAAGTGCGCGATTTCTGATGCCATTCTCCAAAGGTCAATTTTCCCTTGTCGTGAGCTCTCCTAGAGGTCCTGGCATGGTGGATGGGTTAAAACTATCCCAAAATGCAATGCAGCATGACCTCAGCTGCGTTATCTAGTTTTGGCGCGAACTAAAAATAGCACTAACTGGTGTGCGAAGCAGAGTTAGGAAATCCCTTGCAAAACAACTTTTCTAATATTTTTTTGATTTACACTTTTTAGTGAAACTTATTCATTCACTTTTACAAGTGCTTTCCAACAACTTGGATGAAAGATCATCAAAATTATGATGCATTCCAAAGTACAGGAACCTACCTTTAAGTCCAAGGTACAATACTTGGTATACATGGTCGACCAGATGAAGATATTATGTCACTAAAGGTCAAGGTCATTCCATCGGCCCATCCCTCGTCAAGATTTTCAAACATCTTCTCCTCTGAAACCACTGGGCCGATTGAAGCCAAATTTCATACGGAGTCTCAGTGGGATGGGGGAACAAAAGTTTATACCCGGGGTCTGGGTCACATGACCAAGATGGCCGCCATGCCAATATATGGTATAAACCCTTCAAAAATCTTCTTCTCCAGAACCAAAAGACCTATGACCTTGAAACTTGGTGTGTAGCATCGGGCATGCGGGCCCATCATAATTTATACAAATCATGACCTTGCGTTGACCTTGACCTAATTTACGGGATGGTCAACTTTGGTACGTAAGGCTTTTATATGGGAAAACGCTTAAACAGTGGATTTCTCAGAAACTATTTAAGTCTAAGGTACAATACTTGGTATACATGGTCGACTAAATGACCAGATGAAGATATTATGTCACTAAAGGTCAAGGTCATTCCGTCGGACCATCCTTTGTCAAGATTTTCAAACATCTTCTCCTCTGAAACCACTGGGCCAATTGAAGCCAAATTTCATATGGAGTCTCAGTGGGATGGGGGAACGAAAGTTTATACCCGGGGTCTGGGTCACATGACCAAGATGGCCGCCATGCCCATATATGGTATAAACCCTTCAAAAATCTTCTTCTCCAAAACCAAAAGGCCTATGACCTTGAGACTTGGTATGTAGCATCGGGCATGCGAGCTTATCATAGTTTATACAAATCATGACCTTGCGTTGACCTTGACCTAATTTACGGGATGGTCAACTTTGGTATGTTAGGCTTTTATATGGGAAAACGCTTAAACAGTGGATTTCTCAGAAACTATTTAAGTCCAAGGTACAATACTTGGTATACATGGTCGACTAAATGACCAGATGAAGATATTATGTCACTAAAGGTCAAGGTCATTCCGTCAGACCGTCCGTCGTCAAGATTTTCAAACATCTTCTCCTCTGAAACCACTGGGTGGATTGAAGCCAAATTTCATATGGAGTCTCAGTGGGATAGGGGAATGAAATTTTATACCCGGGGTCTGGGTCACATGACCAAGATGGCCGCCATGCCCATATATGGTAAAAACCCTTCAAAAAACTTCTTCTCCAGAACCAAAAGGCCTATGACCTTGAAACTTGGTATGTAGCATTGGGCATGCGGGCCCATCATATTTTATACAAATGATGACCTTGTGTTGACCTTGACCTAATTTACGGCATGGTCAACTTTGGTACGTTAGCCTTTTATATGGGAAAACGCTTAAACAGTGGATTTCTCAGAAACTATTTAAGTATTAGGTACAATACTTGGTATACATGGTCGACTAAATGACCAGATGAAGATATTATGTCACTAAAGGTCAAGGTCATTCCGTCGGAACATCCGTCGTCAAGATTTTCAAACATCTTCTCCTCCGAAACCACTGGGCTGATTGAAGCCAAATTTCATATGGAGTCTCAGTGGGATGGGGGAACGAAAGTTTATACCCGGGGTCTGGGTCACATGACCAAGATGGCCACCATGCCCATATATGGATCTAGTTATCTTGGCTAAAGGTGGTTTGTCTGTAATGTGTCAACATTTTAAAGGACTTCTCCTCTGCAACTACTGGGCAGATTTCAATTTAATTTCAAATGCAGCCTTCAGGCAAAGCGGCAAACAAAGTTTATATATTCGGTCCACTCACATGACCAAGATGGCCACCATGCCCATATAATGGCAAAAACCTTGAAAAATCTTCTTCTCCAGAACCACTGGGCCAATTGCCTTGAAACTTGGTATCTAGCAACTGGGACTGTAGTACTACCAATTTTATATAAATTGAGCATATACTGACAGGTGAGCGATCGTTGCCCTTGGGCGACTTGTTCACAATCCCATCAGCTGGTTTTCACAATCCCATCAGCTGGTTTTCACAATCCCATCAGCTGGTTTTCACAATCCCATCAGCTGGTTTTCACAATTCCATCAGCTGGTTTTCACTATCCCATCAGTTGTTTTTCACAATTCCACCAGCTGGTTTTCACAATCCCATCAGCTGTTTTTCACAATCCCATCAGCTGGTTTTCACAATCCCATCAGCTGGTTTTCACAATTCCATCAGCTGGTTTTCACTATCCCATCAGTTGTTTTTCACAATTCCATTAGCTGGTTTTCACAATCCCATCAGCTGGTTTTCACAATTCCATCAGCTGGTTTTCACAATCGCATCAGTTGGTTTTCACAATCCCATCAGCTGGTTTTCACAATCCCATCAGTTGGTTTTCACAATCCCATCAGCTGGTTTTCACAATCGCATCAGCTGGTTTTCACTATCCCATCAGCTGGTTTTCACAATCCCATCAGCTGGTTTTCACAATTCCATCAGTTGTTTTTCACAATCCCATCAGTTGGTTTTCACAATCCCATCAGCTGGTTTTCACTATCCCATCAGTTGTTTTTCACAATTCCATTAGCTGGTTTTCACAATCCCATCAGCTGGTTTTCACAATTCCATCAGCTGGTTTTCACAATCCCATCAGCTGGTTTTCACAATCCCATCAGCTGGTTTTCACAATCCCATCAGTTGGTTTTCACAATCCCATCAGCTGGTTTTCACAATCGCATCAGTTGGTTTTCACAATCCCATCAGCTGGTTTTCACAATCCCATCAGCTGGTTTTCACAATCCCATCAGCTGGTTTTCACAATCCCATCAGCTGGTTTTCACAATTGCATCAATTGGTTTTCACAATCCCATCAGTTGTTTTTCACAATCCCATCAGTTGTTTTTCACTATCCCATCAGCTGGTTTTCACAATCCCATCAGTCAGTTTTCACAATCCCATCAGCTGGTTTTCACAATCCCATCAGTTGTTTTTCACTATCCCATCAGCCGTTTTTTACAATCCCAGCAGTTGTTCAGAAGAAGCATCATGCATATTTTTATGTCTGACCAGAGTTTCCCTGGTTATCTTTACCAACAATCTCTGAATCTTGAAGATTTGATGCATCAATGTAAAACATATTGGTGAATACTCAGCCTTATAGTGTGCAAAAATGGACAGGTTTATTTGAGATCTTATGGCATCTTTTCATGTGACAGGCTTCATAAAATTAGCATAACAACAGATCATAAATGAGCCGCGACACGACAAAACCAACAATGTGGTTGTGCGCCCAGCGCTGACTCAGATCAGCCTGGGCATCCGCCCAGTTTGATCAGACTCTTCGTTCAGTGCTCAAAGGGTAGCTAAGGGTCTAAGCTACCCCCATGTGGACAGCGAAGGCTCTGATCAGACTGGGCGGATGCCCAGGCTGATCTGAGTCTGCGCTGGGCACACAACCACATTGTTGGTTTTGTCGCGTCGTGGCTCAAATGTTGGTATTATTAACTTCAATTCCACAACTCCTGTTAATTTATTAGAAGAAGAAAAGAATAAATGGTTTCATACTGGTCTTGAAAAATAATCTCACCCTTTTTCCCTAAATATTGGTACACCTACACTAACTACCATAGCTGTCCTTAACCTTGAACAACAAATTTAACAATCTTACAATCAATTTTTGATCCATCAAAATATTGCTATCAGATGGCAATGATACAAACCCAGATCGGACTGCTCAGTGAAATCTGATCAAGGTCTACAATGTTTGCTAAAGCATAGCATTTGGTACCCCCTCCGCCCTGATATTTTCAGTAATTACAGTACTATCCTGATTAATGATAAAGTGTTGCAGTGCCACAAAAAGTACCTGATGCTTTGCCAACACCAAAAACACCTAAGTCTCAGACTGTCCAACCTGGCAAGTAAGAGCTACCACAAAAAGCAAATTTAGTATCTGAAAAAAGCAAAACTTAAAACAGAGTCTTAACTCAGGACTTCACTGACTGGTCAAAATCTTTGTTGGGCACCGTAGTTGTAACGGCATTTTCTCTCAGAATGAGGCTGATGTGATAATGGCTGACAAAAAACAAAGCATAAGACATTAAGCAGTTGTTCCTCTCAATCAGAAATTGATGGAAACTGTTCCAATTCTCTGATACAGTATCATCTATATATTTTCGGACACCTCAGCCATTTCTGAAACAACACAAATGGCCTCTGCCATCTTTGAAACTAGAAAAACCCAACTGTCCTAAAAGGAAATATTTCACAAACCTGTTGATGAACAGGGCAGACACTGATCTGATTGCTCATTAATGTACACTTCCATGGGTTTTTTGCCATATTTTATGAAGGGAAGAACTATTGCGATGACTTAAACCAACATTTAATTTGAACAGAGTCTGCAATGTTTGCTAAAGCAAGCCTGTCTAATCATCTTTAGTAAACATTGTCCAACCTGAATTTGCTTCCTTTTCTGCTTTAGCAGCTTCAGCTTCTATTTCTGACTTTAGATCACTCAGAGTCATAGGGTTTTAAACTACCGTATTAGACCTAATTAGCGCACATGCCCCTATAAGCCCACATCATGGTAATTGATGAGGCATATGACTGTAAGAGCACATAATGTTTACGGTTTATCCCTTTTCTGCTGATTTACATGAGCTGAAAAATGCTACAGAATCTTTCAGTTTTCATTTTGTAAAGCTTCTCTATCTTTCTATGACCATAAGCAGCTTTTCTCTTATGTTGAACCTTTAAATTTGTTTCCTTCAATACATAATAATTCATTGAAATGTGCCCTTATAAGAGAGAAAACTTACTACAAGTATTTGACGCCATTTTGAAAAAGTTAAGCGCACAGGGCGCTAAAAGGGTCGATTATGGTACTACTGTTTTATAAAGTTTCTGAGTTTCAATTGAGAAAATCTATTGCTTATTAGCTTAATATTTGCTACCTATAGAAGCAGCTGTAGTGTGGCGGATAATATGCCGGACTACCAAACCAGGGGTCACAAGATGGATCTGCCGCTTCTCCAGTCTTGCAGATGAGACTTTAAACTGAGGTAATGCGTCTTTGTATGACCTATAGTTGTTGGTGGGACATTAAACCCAAGTTCACTCAGTCACTATCTGCTTCCAGATTTCAGTGAAACTAAAGTTTAATGCTCTTTCCATTTTGATATGTCCACAATCTGCTGATGTGGTCAGTTGGGTCAATTTAGCTACCTTTACAAGAACTGTTTGTGAACTGAGTATGACATACTGTATTCCTTTGGTTTTAAGACAGGGTGTTTCTCTTTCAAAACAATTCCCAAGATCTAGATCCATCTTACAAGATGGATCTAGATCTTTGAGATTGTTCTTGTAAGATGGATCTAGATCTTTGGGGCTGACTTTTTGGAAGAGAAAAATTCAGTTAATAGCTGAATTACATAAGACTGATTTATACATTTACAGCAATTTTAAATTTTAGGATAAACTACTGTCTTATAACCGAATAAATACTTTAGCTTTTGTGCTACCAGATTCTAGTGTGAAGTATATTGTAGGTTGCTCTTAACCCAGTCCAGTTTCTACATGGTACCAATGCTTGCTACTGCGATACAGACAAAGTATTCAAAAGGGCGGGAAAGGCTCTGGATTATGGCATTATCATTAACTGCATTACTAGTCTACGGTTGTTTTTGCTGAAATAACCAGAGACTGGAATCAGTTGCATACCTGATGAGAGAAGCAATATATAATTATTACTCTCTGACAGCTGTTAATATATTATTTCACTGCCAACCAGTTCAGAAGGCTGCAGGGTTCGATGGATGTATTTTTTCAAAGTGATTTTATAATAAGGCCATCTTTACAAAGCTTATGTTTGCTGTTCTCCTACTCAAACCTGTAAGTAGGTTCATTTTTTCACAAGGCAGAAAGTACTGGTTAAGTGACTAAAATTCATTTTCAAACAGTCAGTGCAGACCCACTTTAAAGCCCTTCGAAAAAGTCATCAAGAAACTTGAACATAAAAGCCTGTGACCTCCTGGTCCCCAATCAGAGTGTTAAGCTCTTGACCTAAAGCATCATCTCATTTAACAGTTACCGGTATATCCATCTTGCAATAGCAGTATATACAGACAGATGGATGGACAATCCACATTTATAATGGACAAACTGACCAAATTTCTTTTTCAAGAAGCCTAAGAAACCTGAACCCCACACTACTGCAAGTACTACAGCACTTGCCCCACTGCAAGAGCATGAAGCCAAAATGCCAAAATTTCACTGTCTACATCAACAAGAGCCATATACCGGTAAAAACTTTAATATTGATACTAATTTTTGCAATACCTCTTTGAAAGGTAAAGGACTGGTTGCGACTAACAATGTATAGATGGAAATTCCATGAGAGAAATCAGGGCACCAAAGATATCAGAACCCAAAGTTATAACACCCTTGGGTTTCTCTAGACAGTTTTAAGCGTAAGCTAATACATGAAACTATTATACATACTGTTTTGTATGCACCTTGCAATTGCTGCTGCACGTCAAAATTTGGCATTCGTCAGTATAATATACTCAGAAAGATATGCTACCTGGGATTAATTACATTTGGGCCTAACTCCGCCAAAGGAACCATGGAATACTTGCAACCAGCGAAGCCTCGGATCAACCTGCACAGATGTGCAGGCTGATCATGAGGCTTTGCTGATTGCTTAATATAGATCCTCAAAGGTCATCAATGATTTGCATGAACACCAAATGCTGGGTTCTTTCTGCAGTCTGAACTGCTGTCCGTTGATGGTGGAATGTTTTGTAAGGTACCTTTTTTCCCATCCTCGTGTTAAGTTGTGTGTAGGTGGAATGTGTTTTGGTAGTTAGCAGTCGGAGAAATTAATACTTCATCTATAGACAGGTGATTGAAGAAAAACATAGAATGGTGTTAATTCAATTTACTGTGGAACTGGAATGTTTGCGTCCAACTTATTTTTATTGCTGTTTTTATTATTATTTAATAAGAACTTATCATTTTGTCTATAGACAGGTGGCTGGAAAAAACACCTCATTTGACGTGTGTATTATTATTTAATAAGAATTTATTATTTTGTCGGGAAAAAAAACAACCCAACAACAACATTGATTGGTGTTAAATCATAAATCTATTGGCTGTGAATTCAATACTTTTGCTACCACATAACTTTTTATTCCACTTTTTATTTTTTATTATCACATGTATATTATATTACAAACGATAAATAAATAAACATTATTATTTTTTCCCTATTTCTATTTTTCACTTTTTTCATTATGGTATTCACCTATCTAATCTCCAGTTTGTTTTGTACCGCAGTTGCAGAGGTATACAATTTATACTCTTGCAAAATGGACTGTTCGATTTGAAATTGCAAAATTTTCATACATTTAAACATTTTGTTGCTTTTAACAGTACCTTTTCAAGTCTTGCAAACGAAGTATGAAAATCCTTATGGCCATATTTGATTTTATTTCCCGTTATGACCATCAATGTTTTGAAGGGCCATA
This sequence comes from Ctena decussata, assembly GCA_963989385.1. Lineage (NCBI taxonomy): Eukaryota > Metazoa > Mollusca > Bivalvia > Lucinida > Lucinidae > Ctena > Ctena decussata. Next base: position 60,487,914 of record OZ022511.1, read on the forward strand.
CTGTACTGACTCATCAGTCATCATAGTTATGACAGGTAGTTTGTGCTGAGTTTATGCTTTATGAATGTCAATGAAAGAATTATACCTGGTTATCTGAACTGGGTACCAGCAATATGAACCTTACGCTATGGGCAATGAGCAAAGACTCAGACCAGCTGCACATCTACACAGGCTGTTCAGGGTCTTTGCTGTTTGCACTTACTATCTTTGGAGCCTGTAAAATGTATATGATAGCAAAAGATTTCATCACAATTCAGACCATGCTGGTGCCCAGTCTGGACAAAGTCCTAGCTGTCAGCACAGGTTGTAAGCTCCTTTGTGCTGGCTAACGGCTCAATTTTAGGATTCGGCAGTTAGAATGCCAGTCTGGAAAAGTACTTATTTCTTCACAAGCTCATGCCAAAACATTGCATGATAGGCATGCACTTTTTATCATAGCTTATATCACACTGAAAGCTAGTATCTAAAGCCATACTTATCATTTAATTGGTCCCAGTAGTGTGAAGTGAATATGTTATCACATTTTACCTAAATGTGGTGGGTAGTTGTGCTATTTACATCAAGATCAAGTGACCTTGTTTGGGTTTATGTTGTTTCTCTTTTAGAATCTCAATACAATACCATTATAGATACCCAAATACACATTCTAGCTACCATACATCTATACAATTTTAATACATGCACATTATACATTAGATTTTTTCTAGATTTAACATTGAAAGCAATCAAAAATGAAAATAAATAAATTTGCAAAAAGCATTGTTCCCATGTGGATACACACTGTTTGCCCTCTACTCTTTGATTTCTCAATACGATATAGTTTGAACAAACATTTTTTGAAATGAGCAGGTCATTTTGATTGGATATGTGATCATATACCCTGCAACTGCTTCAACTAACATTGGTCGTGTTAATAATGTTCGATTTGTTATATGACATCACCTACCTATGATACGTTATAAAGCATTTGCAACGTCAGCAAGTTCCAACATTATTGTATTTCTTTTTCATTTGTTTATGCGCTTTACGCCTTAAAATCTTCTAAAGATGCATGATTAATAGAAAACCATGTTAGTGTCTTTTGATATCAAGTTTACCAGGCTCAACCAGAAACATGCTGCATGGCTACACAAGCCTTTCCATTCCTACGTTGTCTCTGGTCTCATCTGATAAACTTGATCTCAAAAGACACTAACATGGTGATCTAGCTCTCTTTACTACCCAACTGCATTGTTAGGATCCCTTTGGGGCATTTATTAAAAGAAAAATGGGTTGCATAACTTGGAGATTGCAAAAATTACTGTTTGCTTTCAACTTCAAAAGCAGCCACAAACCTGCCATTCATAGAGCTATTCATATCAGATTCTGTGTATGTACGTATATAGTACAGGTGTACTAGGATGTACATGTACTGTCTTGGATCAAAGGCTCTACCTGTGTTCGGTTAGCCAAAAATTTTGTGCAGCTTTATTATTATTATTTAAACATTATTATTATTATTTGTATTATGTTACCATATAAATGCGCCTGCTCTTATGACTATACTTCCTGCTTCTTTTTCGAAAATAATGTTATATTAGTTTAACCCATTCTATTCGGGATACCCCTTTAAGGGTATCTGGGCAAACAGTTTGGATCCAGATCAGGCCCCACAAATGTGGGTCCTGATCTGAGATCCAAACTGTTTGCTGCCTAGACATCAGTTCTACAAGAGTTAGTTAGACCAATATTGTCAAAATATTCTTGACTTTTGATGCAAACAACAATTTCAGCAGACCACAAAAAATACCCAGAATGCAATGGGTTAAAGAATTCCTTTTTGCTTCTCTCGATGAGGTAGCTCTTTAAAATGGAGTCAACTCTTAGAGGAAGGAATTTGCTCCTAGGAGATTATTCTGCCATTTTTATAAAGGGAAACAACTTTTGTAACTTCCTGTTCGCTGTTCTAGACAACCAAAACCCTTCTGAAAATGGGTCTAATCTTAAAATAATTTGCTCCTAGAGGAGCAAGTTTCTTTTCTTTAAGAGTTGACCCTTATTGAGAAGGAAGGGAAAAATAACAAGACCTGTCTGCGTACAGGATAGCTCGCCTGCAGTGTCTTGCCCATTACATAAAAAAACTTACACGTAAAACTTTAAAGTGTGATGACCACGCCAATGCCCACGCTGACGCCGACGTCCAAGTGACAACAATAGCTCTCTGTACTTTCGTAAAGGCCAGCTAAAAATGGCAGAGCTGCTTCCCCTGCAAGTGCACCTATTCACCTTAAATGATATCTTTTTCGAATTCTATGATGAACCATTAACTGACCCATTGACACTGAGCTTTTAGAAATGCTAAAATGAGAAAACCAGTAATATTAGAAGTACCCCTGCTATCTACCCCCTTACCCTACCCTCCCTCCTTAGGTATACTGATTGTACCTTTGACTGCTTAAACTTGCTCTGTTATTACTGGACTTCAGGAACTCTTTTGCAAGCTCAGAGACACCGAGGACAAGGAGTCCTTAGCTCAATGGGATAAGTGCTGGCCTACTAAACTAGTGGGTACAGGTTCAAATCCTGTAGCAAGTGGAATTTTTTTCAAACCATGAACAGGATTCCACTGCTTAAAGTCTTTCATTATCACCTTTCCATTGGCTCAATATGACTGAATTGCAAGTGGAATTTTTTTTCAATCCATGAACACGATTCCATTGCTAAAAGTCTTTCATTATCACCTTTCCATTGGCCCAATATGACTGCAATACTGTTGAAAAGGCTGTAAAACCGAAAGTCATCCATTCATCGGGGAGGACAATAACATTTTTTAAAACACTTGAAGGGCTTGAAACTGTTAAAAGTCCATTTACAATTGTTCAGTAGAAAGGAGAATTCCAAGAAATATGTCTAAAAGCAGAATTTCTATTTAGACTATTTTTGATTTCATTAGAAAAAGTAAGACAGATGTATTACTGTGAAAACTCAATGGCTGGGGCAGACTGGTGCAGAAGTGTTTTGAACAAACAGTGAAGACCCTGATCAGACTGCTCCTAAGGAGCAGTCTGATTAGGGTCTGCACTATTTGCTAATCTGCCACCAGTTCCTGACTTATCATCAGATAGTAATATCAGTTTGTGCAAATTTTAGACAAATTACCGTAATTTCTTAATTTGTCCCAATACAGGGGTAATTACCGTACCTAAGTTTAGTTTCTTTATTAAATTGATTCTAGAATTGAGCACTTTCCTGCGAGGATATTATTACCAATAGTCTCTTAGTCTCTGCCGTTTCCTGATCTAAGTGAACATGTGACATGTACGTGACTGACATGAGCAAGTTTAGTGATCTTGTGGAAAAAAGTAAAAAATGAATTTTTCAGTCGGGCACAATTGAAATGTTTGCTCTCAACATAGGATCAAAATATGCCAACTGATATCTTTTTTTTATTGCCTATGACCATGGTCGTACACATTTCTGATGTTTGGTTTTGCTCTGGAAACAGTTACAGTTCACATAATGCCATGCACAAGGCATGTATACTCCAGGAAAAAAGTTGAGCACCCCCAGTAAAAATTATTTTGTTTCCATTGAGCATTATAGAAAAAAACCAGAAGCAAAAACTGATTTTGAATGCAATTCAAAAATCAGTACATCTAACACATTCTGGCTGAATTTGGGACCATCACTTGTCAAAATGATGATACTTTTTCTGAAATCGCAAGATGGTCCTGTTTTATGTAGGGGTTGAACTTGACACTCTTATTCACGGACTCATTGAGTTACATAACTTTTACAAGCTTTAGACTTCATGTGCATGTCAAATCAATCACTTCTGGATATAAACAACCAATGAAACATGAAGTTCCTTGAATGCAGCCCCAAAGTTAACCAAGGGTCTTTTTCGTTCAAAATATAGCGCCCGCTTTCAATTAAAATTTTTAACTGATTTACTTCCAACTGATGCCCATTTACTCAGATATCAAAAAGCAGTATATCAAGGCTAAATAATCAGGAAAAGAAGTGGATTGGAATACTATCAGTGAAAAGTTGTGAAAAGTTTAGTTTAAACTTCTGCAACAATAATTGGGGGTGCTTAACTTTTTTACAGGTGTATATCATGAGAACTTTTTGCTCATTTGTAATATTGTCAATGAGGTATAGCTCAACTCCAAAACAAAACAAAAATACAAATGACAAAAGTTGCTTTCTCTAAAAGTAAATTCATTCACCTAAAATAATTCTACAATATTCAACTTAATGTGGCTAGAAACTTCAAATGCTAACAAGATGTTTTCTCAGATCTCGTAAATATTTTGTTAACTACCTACAATTTAAAACTCATAATCAGTCTGAAATGGTGTAATTAACATCAAATTTAGTGAATTACTGAAGTTACAGAGTGAAGCACCGATCTTAAAATATTAACCTAAAATTCTACGTTATTTTGACTTGTTTATGTTGAATATGAATTATGGAATATCGTAACAGCTGAGCAAAATATGCAGCTGCCCTTTACTGAATTTATTTTATTTTTATTTTGAACTAGCACTAAAGACAAGTAGCAATTCAAACAAACAAGATCTGTAGCCAGACAGCTGACCAGGCCCCAAGGTTATAAAACTTTTTTCATGCTCAACTCAGCTGAGCATGAAATTTTACCTGCTAATGAATAGCAAATTACTGATAAGTACAGTTGTTTTCTTGCTCAATAGAGCTGAGTATAAAATTTTTCCTGCTTACGAATATGAAAATGCCAACATTAGTTGGCATTTTCATATTTATCAGCAGAGAAAAGTTTATGCTCAGCTGGGTTGAGCACGAAAAAAGTTTTATAACTTTGGGGCCTGAACTCATGCTACTGAGTACTTTATGGTAGAGCTGATGCTAACGGTGTGCAATAGGTCTTTCTGTTCTGTTATAAAGGATGAGTTAACATGAATATGTCATGTCTTAAATCTACTGCTTTATTTTAGCTTGTTCCATTTTTTGCAACTTTCTAACCGTCATGCAGAGTCAGTGAAACACAACACTGAAACAATGTCAATGCAATGTAATGTTGCAATACTGAAATAACGATGAAACAATGTCAATGCAATGTAATGTTGCAATACTGAAATGACGATGAAACAATGTCAATGCAATGTAATGTTGCAATACTGAAATGACTATGAAACAATGTCAATGCAATGTAATGTTGCAATACTGAAATGACTATGAAACAATGTCAATGCAATGTAATGTTGCAATACTGAAATGACGATGAAACAATGTCAATGCAATGTAATGTTGCAATACTGAAATGACGATGAAACAATGTCAATGCAATGTAATGTTGCAATACTGAAATGACGATGAAACAATGTCAATGCAATGTAATGTTGCAATACTGAAATGACGATGAAACAATGTCAATGCAATGTAATGTTGCAATACTGAAATGACGATGAAACAATGTCAATGCAATGTAATGTTGCAATACTGAAATGACGATGAAACAATGTCAATGCAATGTAATGTTGCAATACTGAAATGACGATGAAACAATGTCAATGCAATGTAATGTTGCAATACTGAAATGACGATGAAACAATGTCAATGCAATGTAATGTTGCAATACTGAAATGACGATGTTTCTACATTGGGAACCTTCTTGGTGAGTGTAATGAAATGTTTGTATTCCGATTTCTCATATTTCACGAGTTTCTATTCTGTCCAACTTGGATCAAACTTAAAAAATCGAAGTTCATTCACTTGGCGTTTACCTTGTCAAAACCTTGTCACAAGCAGTCCTTGACCAACAACTTGGTTAGATTTTTGGACAGTCTAACACGCCTGGTCCGGTTTAGCAAATGGATAGCCTAGTAATAACTTATTAAAAATAACAATGCTATTTGACTCATATGTGTATAGTGATTAGTACAACAGTTAAACTATGGAAAGGGTCAAACTGAAATTTCGGTTCTTTTCCTTCAAAGGGACAATTGTGAACAAATACCCTTCAAATACAGATCAGTGGAACAGCAATATTATATTTTGGCTATTAAACTACATGACATTTGCAGAAGCTCGAATCCTGGGAATGGTAAAAGGTAAAGGTAAAGGTTTCCCGTAGCCTAGTGTAGGGGCAGTGGGGGTTAGAGGCCCACTGTATCTTGGACACAGCATATGAAAGGCAATGCCCATCCCTCTCGTTTTCTGCCTTATCCTTCCCTGTTTCGAACCTGGGAATCATGCTACACAGGGCTTTATAGCAATACTTTCTAATTTTTTTATATTCAATGCATAAAGTGACACTTTACCAGTGATTTCCTACATAATCTAAAATCTTTACCAGTAATAATCTCAGATTCATTTAATACAGATGTTACTCGAATTTCTCTCTTCATATTCAATAATACCGCTAGTGTAATAACGGCATACTTGAAACCATCAAATGGAATGAAGTGGAATGGAATGGATGAGATAATCTTAATTCCATTGGCTACACTTTGCTCTCAGAGTCTGGTATGGTTCTCTTACATCAAATAATTTGCACCCTTTGAGGGAGCAAATTCTTTCCAGTAAGAGTGCCATCCCAAATGCATAGAAAGAAGTGTACAAGATAATTCCTGCCAGTCCATTCCATGTTTAAAACTATGCCTGTAACAACAACAACTGTTACATGGTGGGATTCTTTGCATTTCCGACTTGTCGAAACCACTCAGATGCAAGTTACAGAAGTGTGCATGTTTTCTACATTCGTGGGAATGCAGGAATGATTAATTTCATTGTCAAATTTCAGGACTAGTTGCACCGTTTCTGCAAGAAAAGGTTTGATTTATCAGTCTTTCTTGGTGCATTTCATTTGTTCTCATTCGTTCGTTTTTTGTTCTTTATTGTTTTTCCTCTCATATTTAATTTCAGGACTTAACGCACCGAGGTTTGATGTAACTTTTACACTTGGAGTATCTCATTAATTCTGATTTGCTTGTAGGGGAGAATCGGGTAACTTCGGACAGCGGGTAAATTCGGACACTGACATTGTTTTCTTTATATGTCAGTTGTTTGGGACTAAAACAAAAATTAACTGGCCAAACAGAGAAAATCCTGATGAGACAGCTCATTATGAGCTGTCTCATCTGGATTTTCACTGTTTGCAACTGTATGTCCGAATTTACCCGCCTGTCCGAAGTTACCTGACTCTCCCCTATTTCTCATTGTGGTATTTATTCAATTCTCTCTCAGGTGCATCTCAGTTCAAACAAATTTTAATGATCTAAGCATGGAAAAAGCAAAGCCAAAGCATGCTGATATTATGTGAAAGTACCTAATCTGGCCCTGCTTGTTAAAAACTGATGATGTCATTAGTTAATGTGACAATATATTTTGCAATGCATTGTACGCAATAACACTGCCATTTTTGCATAAAAAAATGTGAAGAGATCCTCTAATTTTTACAACAAAATATATCAAATCATTGCATTTTATGTGTACAAGAAGACGTAACGAATCCTTGACCAATGACTTTGCTAATCTAAAAATGTTCTGAACAAAATGACCCTCAGATCTCAAGCCCTTTATTGCTGTTCATTGTATCCTTCCTCAGATTCCACATTCGGGCCCCATTGTTAACCCATTCTATTCAGGATACCCCTTTAGGGGCATCTGGGCAAACAGTTTGGATCCAGATCAGGCCACACAAACGTGTCGCCTGATCTGAAATCCAAACTGTTTACTGCCTAGACATCATTTCTACAAGTGTTCAGTACTTCACTTTCCCCAGCAAACAGCTGATAAAATCTGATAAGCACACATATCAAATACACCTAATTACTTCCACGATTTGGAAGTAAAAATAGGGGAAAGTGATAGACTGTGTTAGTTAGACCAATATTGTCAAAATATTCTTGATTTTTGATGCAGACGACAATTTCAGCAGACGACAAAAAATACCCAAAATGCAATGGGTTAAAATGCATCATTAGCTAAACAAAGTCTTTATAGCGAAGGATTCCATAAGTTTTCTAGCACACACAATACCAAGTTTGCTTTTACATTTTGCTGAAAAAAAGTGTGGAGGTTTTGCTGACTGCTTTGTTGTTTCTGTTTTTTCTGTCTTTGGTGTAGGTTGAACTTTCTGATTATGCCCTTTCCAGGGTATCTTCCTTGTAATTTTTTCAAATATACTTGTATTCCATCAACACTAACTTAGGGCTGTTTAAATTATTACATATGGTAAGGGTAAAGGTTTCCATTACTCAATTTTGTGGCCATCGGGGGCAGTGGGTGTTAAAGGCATATATTGATCACTGAGTATGAAAGGCAGAGCCCATGGTTCAAATCTTTCACTGCCTTTAACCTTCCCTGATTCATCAAAGGTACCTTTTACTGACAAAGACAGTATTTCTGTCACTGGAAGCACCCTAGCCAAGCACATCCCACCCCTCAACCGACTGTAGAGGTATTAAATATGGCAAATTCACCAGTTCGCTTCAACATCAGACACAACTTAATGAACACAAAATAGTGCAAAGTTGAATGTTCTAGACTTTGCTGACACCAATTGTATTATGCACATGAAAAATAAACTCATGTCTCTTGCCAGCTGCTATTATAAATGCAGTTGCTGCAGCCAAAACAATGATGAGACATGTAACAAGACAAGGTACCTTACACACTCATGGTAAACATGCAATTCCGTTTTCCAGAGCTCCAGATAAGGTGGGTTTTGACGACAATCCTGTGACGATTTTCTTATTTCTCAACAGAAGTATACATTGTGACCCCTCATTGGAACGGTCTCGGCGAGACGGTTCTAATTAGGGGTCACAATGTATGTTTTACAAGGGCAATTGTAAGACAAGTCCTTTATGTATCTTTGTATTTTCTTGGCTCTTGTAGCAATGGCCGGGCCGGGTAGCGCAATCGGTAGGGCACCTGACTCGTAAGTCAGAGGTCCTGGGTTCGAATCCCGGTCTGGCCACATACTTTCGTTTCTCCTTCCGCTGATTCAAGAAGGGCAGTTGTCAGTTACTGGCGAAAGTATGTGCACTAAGTACTGGTTAACCACTTAGGAGGTCTAAGCCTGCCCAGGAATAGTGTGGTTAGGTTAACTGACCGTCCCGACATGACCTTAGTTGTTCACCGTGGACGTTAAGCATCAAATCAACCAACCAACCAACTTGTAGCAATGTTTTAACTCTTTCATTACCAAAAAGCAGACGACAAAATTTACGTCTGCAAAAATTAAAAAAATGCCTTGTCCAAGACTTTTTATATTGAGAATTCAAAGACTAGAGGGCAAACAGTGTAGATCTAGATGAGGCGGCTCATTATGAGCCGCTACATCGGGATCTACGCTGTTTGCAAATTTTGCTAATTGCGTCACTGGGGCTTAAAGAGTTAAGCCTTTTTGCACTGAAAAACAAGAAACAGAAAACTATAATCCCGCAGGAAAACATCAATGAAGAAATTAAGAAGCTTTTATCAAATGATTGATTTATTACAAATTTTATTCAAGAAGTTTCATCGCTACATCATAATTTTCTGATAGCATAAGCTATAAATTATCATCAGAAATACAAGTCTGCATTATAACAGACCGGTATCCAAAATTTCAACTTTATTTAAAAGCATGAAAAAGCTTTCAAGAAAGAGGGCCATTCACCTTTTTTATTTCTAACATGATTTTACTGATATCAACTTATGGCCTCCATAATCTTTATGATTTCTTCTACCAATAATCTGGAAAAACTGACATTTACAATAAAAGTGCCAAAAATGAAAAAAGTTGAATTTGCAAACAGTGTAAATCCAGATAAGGTGGGTCAAATTGAGCAGCCTCATCTGGATCTTCACTGTTTGCCCCTATTCTTTGAATTCTCAATATGATACAGCTTGGACGATACAATTTTTAAATTTTTCAGACGTAAAATTTGTTGTCTGCTTTTTGTGCTTTAATTAAGGCGTTTAAGTGAGATATTTGCACAAATGAATATTATTATAACTAGTTCAGGTATTTTTCATAATATGTTAATGAACTGAAAAAAACAATTCATCTTCATCAGTCTAGGCCAGAAGGCCATTATAGAAATGCAGTACTTTGCAGAGTGGGTGGGGGCGGGGGGGAGGATTTCAAATCTAGCAGGAAATATACCCCAGGGATGCCTAGATGCCTATTCTGTTTAAAAATGAGTCAAGTGATAACTTCCCTTGAAAATCACAACAACAGCTCTGAAGGTATTCTATCTGCTTGGCCTTATACCAATGGCATAGATTAGAATTCTGCTATAGACAGTGTGTTGCCTGTCAAAGAATTGCCACACAAGAAAGCCAGAAAATTCAGCAAAAACTTAAGCCGTTGCCACCACCAATAAAGTATTATCTATGTCCCGCTTCTGCTAGTCCCAGGCAAGACAAAAACTGGCACTTGTAGCTTTTTAACACTTTAAGCACCAGTGACGAAAATAGCATAATTTGCAAACAAAATAGATCCTGATGAGGCGGCTCACAATGAGCCGCCTCATCTAGATCTACAGTTTGTGCCATTTAGTCTTTGAATTTGAAATGTCTTGGGCAAGGCATTTTTTTAATTTTTGCAGACGTAAATTTTGTCGTCTGCTTTTTGGTGCTTAAAGAGTTAACTCTGTCAAAAAATCGCTCTAGGTAAACCTGATGCCCTCGGAATGCCATGGAAACTGCACTAGAATCATGCTATATTTAATAGAAATGCATTGAAAAATCATCATTTTATTTTGATGTCTTCAAAAGCAGTAATTAAGTGGCAAATGAGTGTAATGATATATAATTGTTCTCAAATTAACTGCATGAATGAAATGGCAAGCTTTCAAAACGCACATTTTAAAAACTTCCCATACACATAATGAAGACAGTTTTGCTCGTTAATTAGTAACTTTTGTATGGTTATCCAAAATTTTTGCGGGTAGGTAAGTCTTTCAGTAACTACAACATGATGCAATCTGATGAAAGCTAAGAAATCAACTGCATGAACTGACAAAACTCCTTTAGAATTTCAAACCAATTTCTACCAAAGAGGCACCTGCATATTATGCACCATTTGTACAAATTCTTTAACCTTGTGAACATAATGTTTCGTTCTTCACAGAGCTGAGATTTCAGCCAGAACTATCCTTTCAGCTGGATACACCATCAAGAACTAAATTTCTTACCTACGAGACAGAGTTTGTTCTATTTTTAGCGGTGCTGGAAAATTCTGTCTTGCCCATGGGCTGGGACAGCTCACACGAGCTTGAATTCTGCGTATCACTACTCGTTCAATGAAACGTGATAAGCCCCGCTCGGCGATTCTATAATTTATGCATTATTTTTTAAAGCAATGAATTTCCTCAAAGAAATTCTTTCTTTATAAGTCCATCATTATCCTTTTCTATGTCTTAAAATCGAAGAAAAAGCCCCAAAATAGCCAATGTTTCACACAAACACTGTCGAGGGTGCTGCCATTTTGAAGACGTTACCAACTGACGTTTGAAATAACGTTGACGTTACGTCACAATACTACTTACGCTTGTGTAGGTTCGCATGGAATAATAGTTCCCCGTTCAATTTGAAATAATTAGATCTCTATTATCGTAGGTAAGAAAAATAATCAATCATCGGTCTCCGATGGGGACAGGGAAATCCCAACCCTCGGGCACACGGGGTGTGTCGGAAACTCGGCAAGCCTCGTTTCCGGCACACCCCGTGTGCCCTCGGGTTGGGATTTCTCTTTCCTCATCGGAGACCAATGATAGATTCTATTTGTCTTGTTCTACCAAAGGCTACTGACAAAACAACTGAGCTAGAGCATACTATCTTGTTCTACACTGGATCACTGACACAATAAAAGCATACCATAATATTAATCTTAATAATCACCCCTGCTCTAATAAATGCCCCCTGCTTTTTTACCAAAAATAATGTTATATATTGGCATGCTATAGTGGTCGTTTGAATATGAAAGGGGTAAATTTTCATTTTTACAGACTAACCTCTTAAAAATTGCTCAAGTTTTAAACCCATTTGAAACTGGTTTGTGAATAATGCTTTCCAAGATTCTGTGCTCCATACACTAGAACAGGACTTAGGCAAGGCTGCATGCTAAAGAAATTAAAATTTGACCACTTCTGATGCGAAAAATTGATCCACAACTCAGGGTACTGTGATTCCTTCAATGACTGTCTAAATGTCACTCATTGGGATCTCCATACAACGGCTAGCGGGCGCGTAACCATTCTTCCAATTTTGTCATTATCCATCTTCAATATGTCCACAACATGTATGCAAAGTTCGAAAAAGATCTGTTGATTACACAAAGCATGATGAATAGACAGACAGGGGAAAATCTTAATGCCCCCTGACTATCCTCATGGGGGCATAAGAAAGCCATCTAAATCAAACATTGCCTTGTTAGACAACAGGATATATCTGTCTGAACTTTGCTGTGCTTGACAAACAGATATCTTAGTCAGAACCCTACCTTGTTAGACAAAGGAAAATCTCAGTCAGAACTTTGCTTTGTTCCCAAAAGGAACATCCCAATACTCATCCAGAACTTTGCCTTGTTCAACAAAGGGCCATTCCTCTCAAAACATTGCCTTGTTTGACAAAGAGACATCTCTGTCAGAACTTTGCTTTGCTTTGTTAAAGAGCACACCTCTGTCTGAACTCTGAGTGTTACTGATGACAGTGAATGTCAGTACTTTACTCTCATGGTTTAGTCTCTTCTCTTAAATACAAACAAGAGGGCCATGAGGCCCTGAATCGCTCACCTGAACAATTGGCAAGGTGGCTTTTACTTATCATGTCTGAAATTGTCAAAATATGAGTTTTGGGTCAAAAGTCAAAGAATGACCATGACCACTTGTACTCATAAATCTTCATGTACTCATTAAGACAACCGTATATACCATTTTTAGGCCAAAATCTTCAAAACTTTCCATGAAATCTTATGTTCTAGCATTTTCCCATATTTGACCATGCCGCAAAAAAGGTCAAGGTAAACCCAAGGTCACCATTTGAACAGCCTTGGTGGTACTCTAGTACTCCATGCTATTTACCAAGTTTCAAGGCCATAGGTGTATTGGTTCTGGAGAAGAAAAATATTAAAGATTTATACCATAAGTGGTAATGGCAGCCAAGTTGGTCATGTGACCTGGACCGTTTGCACAAATTTTTCATTCAATCAACCCCTGGAGGCTCTATATGAAATGTGTTCACAATTGGCCCTTTGGCTTTTGAGGAAATGGTTGAAAATGTCAAAATATGAGCGATCTGGATCAAAGGTAAAAAAAATGACCTTGACCTCTTGTACTCATAATTCTTCATGAACTCATTAAGACAACTGTATATACCAATTTTTAGGCCAAAATCTTCAAAACTTTCCATGAAATCTTATGTTCTACCATTTTCCCATATTTGACCTTGCTGTAAAAGGTCAAGGTCAACACAAGGTCATAATTTGAACAATCTTGATAGTACTCAAGTACCCAATGCTACATACAAAGTCTCAAGGCCATCGGTCAATTGGTTCTGGAGAAGAAGATTTATAAAGGTATGTACCATATATGGGCATGGCGGCCATGTTGGTCATGTGTCCAGGAGCGTTAGAAAATTTTTTCATTCCCTCAACCCCTCGAGGCTCTATATGAAATTTGGTTTCAATTGGCCCAGTGGTTTTAGAGCAGATTCTTTGAAATTGTCAAAATTTGAGATTTCTGGGTCAAAGGTCAAAGAATGACCTTGACCTCTTGTACTCACATATCTTCATGTACTCATTAAGATGATTGTATATACCAAGTTTTAGGCCAAAATCTTCAAAACTTACCATGAAATCTCATGTGCTAGCATTTTCCGATATTTGACCTTACCGTAAAAAAGGGCAAGGTCAACCCAGGGTCATAATTTGAACAATCTTGATGGTACTTGAGTACCCAATGCTACATACCGAGTTTCAAGGCCATCGGTCTACTGGTTCCGGAGAAGAAGATTTTTAAAGGTTTTTACCATATATGGGCGTGGTGGCCATGTTGGTCATGTGACCTGGACCGTATGAACAAATTTTCATTCCCTCAACCCCTGGAGGATCTATATGCAATTTAATTACAATTGTCCTAGTTGTTTTTGAGGAGATTGTTTGATATTGTCAAAATATGAGAGTTCAAAGGTCAAAGAATGACCTTGACCTCTTGAACTCATAAATCTTCATGTACTCATTAAGATGACTGTATGTACCAATTTTTAGGCCAAAATATTCAACAGTTTCCAAGATATCTTATGTTGCAGCATTTTGCCATATAAAAGCATAAGGAAGCAAATTTGACCTTACCGTAAAAAAGGTCAAGGTCAACCCAAGGTCATAATTTGAACAATCTTGGTAGTACTTGTGTACCCGATGCTACATACCAAGTTTCAAGGCCATCGCCCTATTGGTTCTGGAGAAGAAGATTTTTTCAGGTTTTTACCATATATGGGCATGGCGGCCATGTTGGTCATGTGACCAGGACCGTTTGAACAACTTTTCGTTCCTAAGGTCCCAGGAGGCTCTATATGAAATTTGGTTACAATCGGCCCAGCGGTTTCAGAGGAGAAGTTGTTTGAAAGTGTGGACGGACGACGGACGACGGACGGACGGACGGACGACGGACGACGGACAACGGAGCCTTACCATCCTATAAGCTCCCCCGGAGCCGCTGGCTCAGGTGAGCTAAAAAGATATGGGCTGCTGCTTAGGAGATCTAGTATTTTCCTAACCAAACATTTTGGGACATCAATGGAAATTCTTGGGACAGTTATGGAAATTCAGCAGACTAGGTATTAATTGCTTTTCATGATGCTGCCTTCTTTATACTGACATATAATGGTAGTTGGCAATTTATACTGAGTATCAAATGAAAAGGGACAATTTGACAGCTGCGACCTAATCTAACATGAATGCCAGTATTTCCAGCCTCACTCTGTACAGAGTCTTTAATAACAGAGGCACCTGCTGCTTAGTGCTTAGAAGATCCAGTATTTTCCAAAGTAAACATCATCTTCGTAGCAATCTTAGGGCATCTATTACTGCCAGGAGCATGTGTCTGAACATCTGCTAGAATAATTTTGCTGTTCAAAGTACATTTGAAACTCATAAAGTGTTAAGCAGTTTGTTCTGGAACATAGTACGCCATCTCACAAAACAGCTACTTTAGGCCATTTAAGAGCAAACACTAACTAGAATTTTTTTGCTAAAAACAAGTTGAGTCCCCCCTCTTCCCCTCCCCAGCACATTTCCCCAAGTGTCATAATCATAAAAATTTGTGTTAGTGTGTTAATCTAGAAAAAAAAACAGACAAGGTGATCAAAACCTTACCAACTCAGTAACTCCTCCTAAATAAAACCTATCAAGTTTGGTCAAAATTTGCCAATACATGTACATGTAACTATGTTCTAAAGATATCTAACATTCTTGGGTCCCTGGGTGAACTTCCAAATCGGATCAAGGTCACCAGCTGTTAAGCTTGTCCCAATGATTAACCCATGCAAGTTTTGTGATGATTACTGGTTCAGGAGATAGTGCATACCAGACCGTGGCATCAAAAGTGAGGTCAAGGTCACCAAAACTTAATAATCTCTTTGGCTTGTAGGAATAATATATCAATGCAAGTCTGATGAAAATCCATGGTGCACCCACTATTTTCAAGAAATACAGTATATATTTAGGGGAAATTTAACATTGCAAAAAGTCACTCTTCAGCAGCCATACTCAAGTGAACTCATATCGTGTTCTAAAACAATATCTGCAAAATTGCTTTTTCATGATTTGTCTATGTTTTATTCGGCAGTCCATTAATTCATTTACAGCCAATTTCAATCATGATGCACCAAATGACTTGAACGTGTCTGCAAGGAGCTGTATCTTCTTCACTTCTGGAGTTTTTACATAATCAGGTGTTCTTGTTTTGTCTTGCTCTTATGAAGTGTTATCAAGTCCAACTCACCTCTGACAGACCATAACAGGCCCCCCAAGGCTATAAAACTTTTTTCCTGCTCAACTCAGCTGAGCATGAAATTTTCTCTGCTGATAAATCTGAAAATGCCAACTAATGTTGGCATTTTCATATTCATAAGCAAGGAAAATTTCCTACTCAGCTAAACTCAGCAAGAAAACAACTGTACTTATTGGTAATTTGCTATTTATTAGCAGGTAAAATTTCATGCCCAGCTGAGTTGAGCATGAAAAAAGTTTTATAACCGCGGGGGCCAGGTTCTACCATAAATGTAAGAGAGCTCTAATCTCATAAAACTGGCCATATAATATACTTAACAAAAATAAACTTGACAGCCAACTAATCATTTTTTTTCGTTGAAAACACAAGATTCACATGTCAAACATTTTGTGATTTGAAATTGAAAAAAAGTATTTATTTTGCTGAATTTGGGTAAAATTTCAGAGCAGTAGGAAAATTGGAAATGCTAAATACTTGTTTTAAAACAGCTATGAGTCAAAATGAAAAGTGATAAAATGTCTTTCTACTAAACCATAATTGATAAACAAACCACATTTTGTCACTGACCTATTGTTCTTATTATATTACTCAGTATATTACCAGATTTTTCTTTGAATTAACTCGACTATTTTTCATAATACCAGGAAATATTTCAAATATGACATCTGATCCAAGGAATCTTCAGCTAGGAATTGGACATCAAGGCTGGATCTTAATTATACTGACTCTGAATGAATCCCCCAAAATCTCTTCATTAGGATTCTGAATTAACTACCGTAATATGTGTATGACCTGGGACACTGTTTTAATTGGGACACTATTAACTGCAATGGACTCTACAGCTGCTGAATTTGAACACATCTGTCTGTCCTAATAGGGATGTTTTAAATAAGCAAGCAGTGTAGAGACTGATCAGACTGCTCCTAAAAGGAGCAGTCTGATCTGTGTCTACACTACTTGTTCATGTATTTCTGTTTCAATACTTAGAATTTTCATGTCAAAAAGGCATATCATGCAATCGGAGAATCTGAGAATTTCAGCATAATCATGCAGAGCTCTAGATCACGGGTGGTAAACCTAGGAACTACCACGAAATTGTGTTAACGTAATTTTGTTCCCAAGCCACATACGGGACATAACGGGGTAGTTTCCAGGCCGAAAAATTGATAAACAAAGGTTGGTGTCATTTTGGTTTTTATTTTATTTTACTACTAAGAACGAACAATGGTGAAATCGGCCAATATGGTTCCGTGTAAATATGTCTCAGCGTCCCCTCTAGCCCCAAATTTTATATGAAAAGTTATTTTCTTTCTTTAGATTCTTGCGCCCGCACTGAGTATCGGGTCAATTTTCCATAAAGTACAGTGCCAGTTCGAAGGAATTGAGCTCGTATCCATCAAATTATATTGAATTTGATATCATTTGCCGATGAAAATGATACAAAGACCCTTACTAAACGTTCCTGCATAGAAAACAGAAGCCAAGAATTTACTCGTAAAAGATTCAGGCCCCGTTTGTCCTGTGTGGTAGTTTCCAGCTCACCGTGGTAGTTAAAATGCTATCGTGGTAGTTGCCAAGACTTTGTAGGATTTTAGTAGTAGTTCCCATCAGCAGATGTTCACTACTCAGAGGCTACTTCAAATTTTTAAAGGCGGGGTGTTCGGGCCGAATCTTGAATACCCCTCTTATTCATACAAAGACCTTTTCAAACAACCTTTCGTCGGATAAAATTTGTCGACTGCTTGAATTTTAAATTTAGTGGGCTATTGAAATGATGAGAAGAATGAAAAGAAGGGATATTCACATAGCTAATTTGTTGTTGAATACAAATGCCTTATAATTATCATATAACATGCCCGTTCATCGTCGCACTCACATGTACATGTATATAAAAAGTGACCCAACCCGAGGGACCATCGAATTACCGCAAACCACTGCAAACCACCGCAAACCACTTTTGAAATAGGTTTCCTGATATGAGGAGAATATAGAATATGCTTTAGCGTAACGTTTTGGGTGATCAACGTAATGAATTTAACATAAAACTTTCGCTCCAATTCCCTACCCATAAGCAAATATGTGGTGTCACAAAGTCCTTTGGTGGGCCATCAAATTTGTTATAAAATCTAATTTAGAACTTCCAGAAAAGTATCAAATATCCCAACCCCGTTTTTAGGTGTTCTATCTAATTCCCATGGGTTAGGATTTTTGGCTGTCTAATCCCCATGGTATCCCCCCCTGGGGGAAAATATTGATAGGTGCACTAGTATTGGCGATTCTTAAACGAGCGGAAAATCTGTTGATGGGAACTACTACATAGTCTTGGCAACTACCACGATAACATTTTAACTACCACGATGCGCTGGAAACTACCACAAAGGACAAACGGGCCATGAATCTTTTACGAGTAAACGCTCGGATTTTTTTTCTGTGTAGAAACGTTTATTAAGGGTCTTTTTATCATTTTCATTGGCAAATGATATCACATTCAATTTAATTTGACAGATACGGGCTAAAATCCTTCGAACTGGCACTGTACGTGGGGAAAGTTGGTCCGATGCTCAGTGGGGAAACAAAAATCTAAAGAAAGAAAATAACTTTTCATATAAAATTTGGGGCTAGAGGGGACGCTGAGACATATTAACACGGAACCATATTGGCCGATTTCACCATTGTTCGTTCTTAGTAGTAAAATAAAACAAAAACCAAAATGACACCAACCTTTGTTTATCAATTTTTCGGCCTGGAAACTACCCCGTTATGTCCCGTATGTGGCTTGGGAACAAAATTACGTTAACACAATTTCGTGGTAGTTCCTAGGTTTACCACCCGTGTAGATAAGAGGGGTATTTGATGATAATTGAGGAATAATTTTCTTAATTTCTCATTGAAACTATATGTTGTGACCCCTCATCTGAACCGTCTCGTTGAGACGGTTCATATGAGGGGTCACAACATATGTTTTTATCCAGATTTAACAAAAATTATCCCTAATTATCACCCAATACTCCCTCTTATCTAGAGCTCTGATAATGTTGATGCCACTAGATGTGTTTTGAAGTGAAAGCTGCAATGTGTGCAGGTTAGGAAGTTCATGGAAGAAATCAAGTACCGTAATCGACCCATTTACCCCACAGTGCGCTTAACTTTTTCAAAATTGCAACAAAAAGATGTGGTTAAAATGTATTTAATAACCGCACACTCAGACCAATGAAATGCAGGGTGACTGGAAAGAGGCAACATGGATAGGACTGGAAATACTTTGTGTTTATACTTTTCATTAGTTCCCTGTTAATTATTGGGTTTTGTGAGAGTTTCAAAGAAAAAGCAGTATGCGCTTGTGCAGTTTGTCCGGAAATGGCCTTGGTGTGCGGTTATAGGGGCATGTGCGGTAAATGGGTCGATTACGGTAGTTAAAATCAGTTGAAAATCAAAACATAGTTTTGTTTAAGAACTAGATCAGCTCTAGCGATAAATTGTTGAGTACTACTCCACTGTACAGTAGATCAGAAGTTACATCTGTGTGGCCGCGTGGTTAGCAATCGCAACTTTGGATCGGTGATTTGTCAAGGTCCGCTGTGGCCAAGTAATCAGCAATCCCAACTTTGGATCAGGGGTTTTGAACACAGCCTTACATAATCACCCTCCCACTGTCCTGATATGACTGAAATACTGTTGTCAGCCACCTATAATATAGTAGGTCATATAATGAGTGCAGGGCATGACTAGAGTTAAACCAGAATTCGCTCACACACTGTCACTTATAAGCATAACTGAAAAGCTTTGTCAAAATGTTCTGTGGTGTTAAGGATGACAGGTAAAGGTAAAGGTTTCCCATAGTCTAATAGCCGTAGGGGCAGTGGGGGTTAGAGACCCACTGTATTTTGGGCACAGCTGATGGAAGGCTGAGCCCATCTCTCTCCTTTCGCTGCCTTATCCTTCCCTGATTTGAAAAAGGTACCCATTTACTGCTGGGTTGACAGAGGGAGTTTTCCAGTCATCGGATAGCGACAGGGAGCTGCGAACTCACAACCTTCCATTGACTTTCTGCACAAAAACAAGCCACTCTAACCACTCAACTATGGCGCCTCTCTGAACAGAAATCATGTATGAAAAGATGGTGTCAGATGACAGAGCATTTGCAAATATGCAAGTGTAAACATTTCAGCTTGGCCTAAATCTGCTGCTATGAACTTGCCCAAAGAAAACCAAAAAGGTGAGACAGTTTCCCTTAATTGTACAGATATTATGAGCAACAGTGATTTTTTTCACTATTTTGGGAATGGTGCCGGTGCCCACGGAATTGGGAAAAATCGCGTTGTATTCTCCTAAAATTTGGAATTTCATAAACACCTTTATTTAGCCTCAAATGGTGGGATAGGGGACATGATACTGAATATAAAATATTCACATTCAGTTATAGCTATATATCTGCCAGTTCTCTAAGCAAGCAAGTAAATTTATGTTCGTAAGATGGTCCCTAGAAAAAATCTTCCTGCAATTGGGAATTTTTCACCTTGCAGTTGGGAAAAAAAGATACTATTTTGAATTGGGACTGGTGCCTTTTATGGGCACCACTTATGTAGAGAAAAAAATCACTGAGCAAGTTCATAGCAGTGTATCCACGGTCAATGAGAAACAATGATACCATCTTTTCACACTTGATTTCTGTTCCAGTGCAATAAGGTCATGATTTCCTGATTTCTGGAAGTTTTACAGACAAATCAAAATCAGATTATCTACACACTGGGGCAGAAATTCTTTAGCAATCAAAGTAGATCCAGACTGTGACTGACTCCAGAGGAGCAGTCTTATCAATTAACCATTCAGCCAATTGTTTAATACTTATAGCGCTAAAAATGGTAAAAGCTGAATTTGCAAAGAGCATAGATCTAGATGAGGCGGCTAGTCTTTGAATTCTCAATATAATATAGCTTGGTTCGAACCTTTTTAATAATATTGCAGAAACAAATTACGTCCTTGTTGGCACTTAAAAGGTTAAAAAAAGCACATTTTACGGATTCCAGTAAATTTGTGAAGTAATAGCAAATATCCTGTTCACATTGCAAGCATGTAGGCAAACTTTTGATAAGCGGGTTGCAAACTTTAGGGTGTAAACTCAGTTTTAGGCAGAAAAATGCATAATTTTAAAATTATCTGCCCATTTACCTAAGGAATGTGTTCCCCACCGTATCCCCTTTGTGTATGGACCTGGATTGCATGAATGTGTATGCTGATCTGAATCTTCTCTGGTTGCGTAATGTTCATTTTGCTGTCTCCTGGAGTGATGGTCTTAACCCTTAAAGCGCCAAAAATTAATATTGTTGAATTCGCAAACGGTGTAGATCCAGATGAGGTGGCTCATAATGAGCCACCTCATCTGAATCCACACTGTTTGCCCTCTAGTGTTCGAATTCTCAATATGATAAAGCTTGGACGAAACATTTTTTGAAATTCTGCAGACGTAAATTTTGTCGCCTGCTTTTTGGCGCATTAAGTGTTAAAACTGCTTTGTGTAGAAATGCAATAAGTCAGTACAGGAAAGCCAATGGACTATTGTCAGTCTAATAAACTTCCAGTACATATTTGACAACTTATCCATTGCTTATTTTAAAATGTCTGGAAATTGTCAGTTTTGCATCAGCCAAATTTGATTAAAATCTACTCACTAAGACAAAGAATTTTTATTCAACTTTTTCAGAGGGCAAAGAACTAAATGGACTGCAGAAAATAACAAGAGCTGTCACTAGACAGCATAGCTCGCCTGAACTGGTGCTTGCCGATCATGAATGCAAAGTTCTAAGAATGAGATCTTGACCTCCACTCTAAATTAGGAAGATGATGCTGCTACCATGTAAAACTCTGGAGCAGTATCTGTCATCAGTCTAGGTATAGGTATAGCTTTCCATCTGGGCAACGTGGAACTATAAACCGTCAGCCTGTGACCTTCACCTAAAGGTCAATGAGAGAGGTGGGGTTGGTACCATGTAAAATTCTGGACCAGCATCTAACAGAATTCTAAGTATCAACTGAATCCATCCACACATTAAGAAAACACTGTCAGGGAAGTTTAACCAAAAATTTTAACAAAACATTTATAAGTCCATGACCTTGACCTCAGTCATCAAGGGGGTTGGGGTGGTACTGCATAAAACATCTGTGGAAGTATATATAAAATGTATCAAAGGGTTAAAGGGATTTAGCCAAGAACATCTCAAGTTTCAATATAAAATTTCTATTACCTTGACCTATAGGTCATGTCCAGGGGTGAGGATGGTGCTAAACAAAATTTTGGACCAATATCTATCATCATACCAAATATAATTCTAATCGATCAAAGGATTTAAAAGTTATGAGTTCTTATAAACTCTTAACGTAAAACTTCAACATAAAATTTTTAAGTCTGTGACCTTGACCTATGGGTCACGACCAGGGGTGGGGATGGGCTGAATCAAATTTTGAATCAATATGTATCATCATACCAAATGTAATTCAAAACAATCAAAGGGTTTAGGAACTATAATATCTTAAAAACTTTAAGGTAGAACTTTAACTTAAAATTTTTAAGTCCGTGACCTTGACCTACAGGTCATGACCAGGGGTGGGGATGGTACAGAATGCAATTTCGGACCAATATCGCTCATCATACTACAATAAATTCAAATTGATCAAAGGGTTTAGAAACTATGAGATCTTAAAAATATTAACGTTAAACTTTAACATTTTGCTAACCCCGACGCCGACACTACAACGACGCCGGGGGTAGTACAATAGCTCTTCCTGAACTTCATTCAGGCAAGTTAAAAACTGCTAAAATACTACATAGGGATTGCACATTGCTGATATACTTACAGTTGTAAAGTCATTAAGAACATGCTGAAACCACAGCCCAATTAACTCAATAGCAAACTTTTTTTAACTCTTAAAAAGCCAGAGAAGCATACAAAAAAAAATTATGTCTTCAAAATTTCAAAAATATGTTTAATACAAGCTATATCATATTGAAAATTCAAAGACCATAGTGCAAACAGTGTAGATCCAGATGAGGCAGCTCTCATTATGAGCTGCCTCATCTGGATCTATGCTGTTTGCAAATTCAACTATTTTTGTTTTTGGCGCTTTATGGGTTAACACAGTGACTTCTATTGAAAACACTTTGAAGATAAAAACAGAGAAAAAAACCTTGAATCTGTATGAATACTTAACCATGCAACCATTTTGACACTTGCAAATTAACTCTTGCTATGTTGATAATTACTGCCTGTCTAAAGCTCTTTTCCCAAACAGACATCTTCTTGGCATGTCCGACCAGGTTTTTTAAAATCATACAGCTAGTACTATCTGGATTCTTGGTATAGGTCTAAGTAAGATTATTAACATGAAATTAAATGATCTGAATATTAATTTTATGTTTGGGATTTTTTCCAGTTTTGATAATGTACATTTCACTTGCCACTATACTAGCAATGGTGAGTACATGGATTTCAAACTAGCTGAATTACAACAGAAACCAGTGATTAAAATAAGATTCTTTTTTGACATTTTTTTTTTTTTTTGGATAACAATATAATGTGTATAATGGATGCTTGATGTCATAATGACATCAGTACTGCATTACCCATAAATGAAAGGATATGCACTTCATCTGCTAGTAGAATGGTATTGAGGTGTGGGGATGTACCTCAATCTTTTTCCATGAGTTTTACAAAAGAAAACAATTTTTGTGTCTTCCTGTTTGCTTTGCTGGATGACTGTCCTTCCGAAATGGAGTCTACTCTTTAAAGAAAAAATTTGCTGCGAATGGAGTATATTCTTCTGTTAAACCCATACCCATCTAGGGGTATCTGGACAAACAGTTTGGATCCAGATCAGGCCCCACAAGGGTGGGGCCTGATCTGAGATCCAAACTGTTTGTTGCTTAGACATCATTTCTGCAAGAGTTAGTTAGACCAATTGTCAGAATTGTATTGATTTTTGATGCAGACGACAATTTCAGCAGATGACAAAAAATACCCAGAATGCAATGAGTTAAGAGTTGACCACAACTGAGATGGTAAGCAAGAACTGAAAATGGCAGAACAGTTTCCACTGAAAGCATATTCATCCGCCATC
Organism: Ctena decussata; assembly: GCA_963989385.1. Lineage (NCBI taxonomy): Eukaryota > Metazoa > Mollusca > Bivalvia > Lucinida > Lucinidae > Ctena > Ctena decussata. The sequence continues at coordinate 60,511,991 of OZ022511.1, forward strand.
TGTGCTGCCACTTTGACATCAGCAAACAAGCTTTACTAGAAAAATTGTGCTGTGCTTGTCTAAGGAGCTGCTAGTTTCCTACTGAATCTCAATTAAGTTTCAGCATCAAGAGAAACTTAAAAACCACTTGCTTAAACTGAAAAAGATATTATGGCAATGCAATTAGATCTACAATATTCAACATGGGAATAATTTAGCAACTATAAACTGATTTTTTTCTTGCCAAAGAGCATTTTGAACGGCAATAAACTTCAGTTTAAGAGCTCTAAAACAGTTTTCTGAGTTTCATAAAGTTCTAGAATAGAGATGCTATTCATTTAACACTAATAAAGCTGACTTAACATGTCACACTGAAAAAAGCAAACTTTGGTCTAAGAAGCTGGCCCTACAGCAGTAACAAATACCCTTTTCATCATACTTGGTTGACTCCAAAATTTTATGGTTTTAAAGCAGTAGAGGTTGATGGATGGAAGTGGCTGACGTAATAGATATATCCATTCTTTTTGAGATGTATCAGTATATATCAGTACTGATTGTTAGGTGTACAGGATAATGGACAAGCCCATTAGGGCGAGTCAAATTATCCTGTACATCTAACAATCAGTACTGATATTTACTAATACATCTCAAAAAGAAATGGACATATCTGTGTTAATCCACAGCTTTATTGAACTTTTCACCTAAAACAAATAATTAAACCAATAAAAAAATATATTTTATCTTCTTTATTTATTTTATCTAATTCAACCTGCCTCACCTTGTCTGGAAAATGGACCTTCCTTTCTGATGCAATAAGGTCATCAGTTACCTGACCAATCAGAAACGGCTTGAGTGATCAGAGGGAAATTTGAATCTGAATGTTTGTCTCATTTTAAGGTTGTACACAGGTTAGGAAAGACCAGAAAATTGGGCTGCATTTGAAAACAGTTTTGTTGGGTAAGCTCTGCTGTTCTATTTAATCACAAAGAAAATGTTTGTTCAGGATATTCATTAATCTAATTTTGTTTGGGTTATTTCAGTCACATATGTTAAATTCCTGCTTTAAAGAGTTGTCCCCCATTGAGAAGGGAGGCAATAATGAAAATGACAGAGTTGCTTACCCAAAGTTTACTGTGACCTTAATTCAGTTCTCATTTTCTGAACAAAAAGTTGCCTAACCATCAATAACCTCTGAGGTGAATCTACTGCAATTGTATTATTTAATGGATTATTTTCATATAACATATGTTGTGGAGATTCATTTAAGTGAGAGGAGTCAAATGAATACCCTTAACAAATATTTTTGGCCAAAAAGAAAAAACCAGAGTTTACTGAAACAGAAGTTTGTTTAATTGGAGCTCTGTAATGATTGGTCTATTCAAAACTATACATGATAACTGTACATGATAACAGTACATGATAACTATACAGTTATCAGAATTTCTCAGTACTGGCAACTTCAAAGAAAAGTACTGTCAGGTGTGGATTAATTGTGATTTAACATCCTTTTCAATAGTATTTCAGCTATATCAGGATGATGGGAAGGTGATTATGAAATACTCTGTGCAATGTTCCAATACATATATATTTTACTGCATTCTTAAAACTGAGCTCTGTAAAGTAGGTGCATAAATAGGTACTTCTAACTCATATGTGCATGCACATGCACGTATTAATACACATATAAACATACAAAGCGATGCATACTGCAATACATATGTTTTTAAGACAGCTCTTCAGACTGTTTGTTTCAGATCTTTATATGTGTTGAGCTAATTTAGCTAGTCTGACAATAACTAAGTTGCTTGTACAATGTTTGTGCATCTTTCTGGTCATAGGTAAGCATGGGTATTTTTGATTGCATACCCATTATCCCCTAAAAAAGGCCAAAAATGAAAAAAAGTTAAATTTGAAAATACATGTAGTGTAAGTCCAGATGAGGTGGCTCATAATCAGCCACCTCATTTGGATCTACACTGTTTGCCCTCTAGTCTTTAAATTCTCAATGTGATATAGCTTGGACGAAACATTTTTTGAAATTCTACGGTTGTAAATTTTGTCGTCTGCTTTTTGGCGCATTAAGGGTTAACATGCATTAATTAACACTAAGAGACCTAAGTAACTTTCCCACTGCAAGCTCTACATCACTGTCTAGAAAAGTTCTTGTGACCTACTTTTGCAAGTCAGGACTTTCACTCGGAATCACTTTCCAGTTCATGAATGGAACTGTACATTAGCATTTTTTTTCTGTGAAATTCACATCACTCATCTCTCTGTCTGTAGGAGTATCAAAGATTGGGAAGAGTTGCTGAGGGTCTGTGAGATAATTTCTTACTTATCACCTGATTAGCTATTTGGCTATAAATCTTACTCCTGTCAAACTTAATTTCCCTCTCATGAAAACCTCCACTTTGAAGAGCTTCAGTCTGGAGTTGGTTTTTATACCTTGGCAGCTTGTGTATTGTTACTGAGACAATATTCATTCCATTCAGGTGTTCAAATTCAAAAAATATATTCCATATGAGCTCTAAGCAAAGAAATTTTTTTAGGATGAACAACTGATAGATTTCAAATTTCACCATCCCGAAATAAGGTTTTGGTGCAGGAAATGTGATCTCTTTGAATCATCTCGGTGAAGCAGTTATTATTGATTATTGAGATCACACAACATGACTGAGGTTCGACACAGGAAGACCAACAAATTGGCATGTGCACCCAGCAAAGACTCATATCAGACTGGCATTCCCCAGTCTGTTCGGAGTCTTTGCTGTTCACTGAAAGGGTAGCTAATGGTCTAAGCTAGCTCTATGCGAACAGCCATGACTCGGATCAGACTAGGCAGATTTCCAGGCTGACCTAAGATTTCGAAGGGCACCCATGCCACTTTGTTGGTTAAGTCATGCCATGGCTCAGTTATGATTTTTATAGAGGAATAAGTAAATCCCAGAACTTTTTGCATACCTGTAGCTCTTGATTCCATATATTCATTCAGGTGTTTTAAATTTTCATGACTAAGACAATCAGGTGTTTGGTTTAAACAATATTTATTCAAGAAAATAACATGCATGTTACAAGATATACATCAGGTGTTTGAGAAATTTGCAAATAACATCATCTATATATCATGTAATTTCGGATTACGTTTAAATTACCTATAAACAGCTGCAATTTTTTCAATTCTCTTCTTCAGTTCTCTTCTAAACGTTTTTCAGCTTGAACTGTATCCTGATTTTCAATGACAGATTACATCTGTCATTCTTAGGAGTCATGACTAAATTTTACTGCTGTATGCTTTCGCAGTAAAATTTAGTGACTGTAAAACTACTTCTCCTTTTATATTCATATTTACTGCAGTTTTAACCTACTGTAACATGCTTAAGTATTGAGACACCTAAAATGATTAATTTTCCATTTTTCCCAAATGGAAAATTACTTGTTTTAGGTGTCCCAAAATTAAGGCACACTACAGTATTTTTAGGCATAAGTATCAACATAATGGCATCAAGAGCAAGAAAATGTGATGACAAGCAGAAAATTCATGCTAAAATCAATCCACAATAATGTAGTCTTAATAATCAAAATTCATGCTAAAATCAATCCACAATAATGTAGTCTTAATAATCAAGATACTTCATTAGAAACATCATTCCAAAGTGATTTCGTCTTTTATACCAGTGTTTTAAGTTCCCATTCAGATGAGTGCCATTCCAAAGCCATGGAAAGAAATAGGAATTATCCTTGCAAGTTCATTCCACTCCATATTTTAAACTATGCCTTTTCATTCTGCTTTAGAACTTGCTGCTCTGAAATCAGAACATCTGCACTAAATGCAAGAATGTGATTGATTTGCCGTTTGTTTTCCTTTTAAGTAATATCAGGTTATTCTGTTTTCAAAACGAAATTATTCCACTGGGTATTAATTTTTCTGCACGCAGGTGGTACTTCCGGCTCTGAAAATTCCAGGAACCAAACAGTGTAGATCCAGATCAAACTGGTTAAGTTCTGCACCAGCAGTTCTTTTAACACTTACAGTGGCAAAAAGAAATAAAGCTGAACTTGCAAACAGCATATATCCAGATGACGTGTTTCATAGTCTTTCAATTTTCACTATGATACAGCTTGGATGACACATTTTATGAAATTCTGCAAATAAAATTTTTGTGTTTGCTTTTTCTGGCACTTTTAGGGTTAATACAAACAACTTAGTTCAAATTTTTAGCATAACTGTAGTAATAAGTTCAAGTGTCCAGATATTTGCGGGGAAGATGGAAATACAAAAGGATACCTGTGGTATATACCTGGAACTTTATTCTCTGGTTATGCACTCCCCAATTACCCCCAGTAATCTCTCGAAGATCGCTTCATCTTGTCTAGTTTTTGATGCTTTGTTTACAGATTTCCAAGCTCTGTTTTCATACACAGAAGATAAAATCACTGAAGAAAGTCTCAAAAAACATATGATTAGGTAGAAAATAGCTAACAAACTGTACTACAGACATGGGGAAGAATTTCACTATAGATTCCTAGATTCCCCTCATATTTTGGTATCATTTAAAAATCAGCTTCCAGGGTGAAGCAGCTCAGAAGCTGAGAAATGCCAAAGTCAACAAAGGAGATAATTCATAAACGAAGAAAACAAGAGTACCATTCTTGGTCATAATATACATTCCCTTGACTATATACACATCATCATAAAGTTTTGTTAAAATATTTCCAACAGTTAAGGAGTTACAGAGTAAAACGGAAATTGATGCAAGGGCAGATAAGTTAAGAAGTAAGCAAGCCAGAGTTGTGGTTCATGCTCATGATATATTGCACCATTATTATACACATTCCTACAAAGTTTCATTAAAATATTTCAAAGGGTTAAGGAGTTATGGAGTGAATGGGGGAATAGGACTAGCCTAAAAACAAGAGGGCCATGATGGCCCTGGATCGCTCACCTGAGTATCCTGTGAACTTAACCTCAGTGACATCCATATGACTGACAGAGTTTCACAAAGATTAAATGGAAAATGAACCCTTTATTGTGTACCTAAGGTTTTTATAAGATTTAACCTAATGACCTAGATTTTGACCCTACATGACCCAGTTCCAAACCTGGTCTAGATTTCTTGGATATGAACATTCTGGCAAAGTTATCAAAACTGTGCCTTCTAGAGTGTACACAATGTTTTTCTGAGGTTTAACCTAGTGACCTACTTTTTGACCCAACATGACCAAGTTGCACCCTTGGTCCAGATTCGTTGGAGACAAACATTCTGACAAAGTCTCATGAAGATTAGAACAAAACTGTGTCCTCAAAAGCGTCACACTGTTTTTCTAAGAACTGACCTAGTGACCTAGTTTTTGACCTGACATGGCCCAGTTTCAAATCTGGTATAAATTTCATGAAAGTAAACATTCTGAAAATGTTTCACGTAGATAGGATCATAACTGTGCCCTCTAGAGTGTACATGAGGTTTTTCTAATATTTGACCTAGTGACCTAGTTTTTGACCCCACAAGACTCAGATTCAAATTTAACCTAGATTTTATATAAATAAACATTCTGACAAAGTTTCATGAAGATTGGATCATAACTGTGCCCTCTAGAGTGGGCACAAGGTTTTTCTAAGATTTGACCCAGTGACCTAGTTTTTGACCCCACATGACCCAGTTTCAAAGATGGTCTAGATTTCATTAAGATAAACATTCTGACAAAGTTTGGATCATAACTGTGCCCTCTGTGTCATTCTAAGATTTATTTCTATTTTTAGCTCTGGCGGCCATTTTGTTCAGCGGAGCGGAACCATTTGAGCAATTATTGTTCAGAGCCATGAGTAAAACATTTCTGTGAAATTTTTTTTGAAATCGAGCCATTGGCTTTAGAAACGATGATGTTTAAAGCTTTTTTCTATTTTTAGCTCTGGTGGCCATATTGTTCAGCGGGGCAGAACCGTTTGAGGAATTTTGGTAGAAGGTCTCCTAAGGAACATTTCTGTGAAATTATTTCAAAATCGGCCCAGCATTTTTGGAGGAGAAGTTGTTTAAAGGTTTTTCTATTTTTAGCTCTGGCGGCCATATTGTTCAGCGGAGCAGAACCGTTTGAGCAATTTTGGTAGAGGGTCTCCTAAGGAACATTTCTGTGAAATTATTTCAAAATCGGCCAAGCAGTTTTGGAGGAGAAGTCGTTTAAAGGTTTTTCTATTTTTAGCTCTGGCGGCCATATTGTTCGGCGGAGCAGAACCGTTTGAGCAATTTTGGTAGAGGGTCACCTAAGGAACATTTCTGTGAAATTATTTCAAAATCTGCCCAGCAGTTTTGGAGGAGAAGTTGTTTAAAGGTTTTTCTATTTTTAGCTCTGGCGGCCATATTGTTCGGTGGAGCGGAACCGTTTGAGCAATTTTGGTAGAGGGTCACCAAAGGAACATTTCTGTGAAATTATTTCAAAATCTGCCCAGCAGTTTTGGAGGAGAAGTTGTTTAAAGGTTTTTCTATTTTTAGCTCTGGCGGCCATATTGTTCAGCGGAGCGGAACCATTTGAGCAATTTTGGTAGAGAGTCCCCCAAGGAACATTTCTGTGAAATTATTTTGAAATCCGGCTAGCAGTTTTGGAGAAGAAGTCGTTTAAAGCAAAAGTTGACGACGGACGCACGACCGGACGACGGACAAAGACCGATCACAATACCTCACCTTGAGCACTTCGTGCTCAGGTGAGCTAAAAATTAATCAAAGGGAGGTTACTCCAAAATTAAGTAAGGGGGAACAACCATCTTTAAATATGACACACCATCTTGAGATCATGCACATTGCTATGAAGTTTCATCAAGATATTCCAAATGGTTACTAAGTTATTGAATGCACAAGATTAGTATACACAAAAATAGCCTACAAAATCTAATCAAAGGAATGCAATTCCAATACGAAGAACGGGAGAGTAACCATTGTTGTACGTGAGATATCTTCAGACCCTCATACACATTGCTAGGAAGTTTCATCAAGATATCCCAAACCATTATCTAGTTATGGCGCGTAAAAGACTAGTCAGGGCTCCAGATAAGGATTTTCGGTGCATTGGGTATTACCCACTGATATTTTTGTTAATTGGGTATTCAGAATTTGAATTGGGTAATGCAATTGCATTACCCACTGATTTTGCTTTTAACTGGGTATTCTGATTTTCATTTTTGCAGTTCGGTAAAATTGGATTTAGCTATAGAGCTGCGTTCTTAAAGTTTTGCATCACCATTTGCATAGGTATCCATCTGTATATAAGTCAACACACAGACCAGTCACTGAATAAAAAAATATCATTATAGAAACCAGTCTCAGAAAATATTTTTGTAGACCAGGGTCTGACAGTCCAAGATCTGTGTTTTCACTAACAGTGTACATCCTGGACAGGCTGATCTGTAAGAACAGTGTTTTCTTGCTTCAGTTCAGTCCTTTTCACTAGAGCATCTCGAGGGCGTCGAATTTGGCTCTCAGGACGTGAAAAGTGCGGCCCGGACATAGATAATTACCCCCGAAGATAACCGCAGATGCAATATTTTCTCCGACTGGACTTCTTTCAAATTTCCAATGTCAGAATTTAACTTGTCAAAACAGCCACGCGTTAGTCATACCTTGAATAGAACAGCAGAGGGGATGTTATTTGGTACCGATAATCAATAAATCAACCTGTCATTACACATGGCATTACGATAATCGTTCAAGGCACGTATTTCTGAATCGCCAATAACTCATTTTTTTTTTCGGCAATCTTTGATCAGTATAAAGCAAAGAACAAATTGCGTCACTATCGTTGTATTAAGATTAGTCATGCGACTCTTGACGTTGCGTTTCGCTCCGCTACACTCGTAGTCACGGTAGTGTAACAGTAGCGGATTCTAAGGCCCTATTTTGTAGCCTCAATATTAAGATCTACCGCGTCGTGAAGAGGGTCTGTCCATCGCATCGCGCTTACTGAATAGTGTGTCTTTCATAATTATTATTATACATGTTATAAGGGCTAGCCAGAAAATAAAAATTATTATACATGTCAAGAGCTGTGACTCCGAGAGAGGGATCTCCCCGCAGAGAAAATTTAGAATTCCAGGACGCTTGTCGAATTTCTTAGCCCTCTCTTCATTAGTCCAGATTTTACTTGCAAAATGCAAACGGTAACATATAAATGCGCGATGCGCTATCATCGTAGTTAGTAATACGATTAGAAGGCCAATCAGATTAAATTCGCGGAAACCGGGGACTATTTAGAAATTCGGTTCGTTCCCTTTAAGATTCTTTCCCGCCGATTTTTCAGCATGTTTCCCGCCATTTCTTGCTTATCATGTACAGAACGAGTACCAGTGTATCTATAAATAACGCTGCGGTAAAATCTGCGAGGTCAACACAGGCAGCTGAACACGCGGCATAGGAATTACACCCGTCGCTTTTGTTTACACTTAACAGCTTTGGATAACACGGTCGTTACGCTTCTGTCTTTTGGGTCATTGAGTACCGGGGATTTTGTCTGCGTATTGGTACGCTTACAGGAAAAAGTCATTTGTGTTTTTCAATCATTTTATTGGGTATTTACACAAATACGCTGCTTATCTGGAGTACTGACTAGTAGGGTAAAAAATAATCAAATGGGCATAACTTGGAAACTAAGAAAGGGGGAGCAACCATTACTATATGCGACACTTTGCCCCATCCTAATATATATGCCTACCAAATTTCATGAAGATATCTCAGACGGTTACTGAGTTATGGTGCGCACAAGAATGTTGACGGACGGACGGACAGACGGATGGATGGACGGACAGCGCCATGCCATAATACGTCCGTTTTTTCAAAACGGGCGTATAAAAACATGGAATGGAATGGGCTGGAATGGAACTGAAGAGATGTCTACATTCTGTTGGCTACAACTTGCTCCCAGAACCTGGGATGGAACTTTTACAGGAAAGAATTTGCTCCCTGAAGGGGGAAGTTTTCTCTCTTTGGTAAAACAAGAAAAAAAGCATGGTTTATCCATTCACCTTAATTCTGTTTCATCTGCTGATTCAGAGACTGAGTGATGGGAATATAATCAGATAGCTTATAACAGGAAAAGCTACTTAGATAAAAGAACGGTACTATTGCACATATAGTGCAGATGTGCTTTTGCCTTTGAAGGTTTTGAAATTTCTTGAAAGCATGGTATGCCACTTAACTGTCTGGCTGATAATTAATCAAACACCAATTACTGCATGTGGTGCAACTGCTGCATGCATGTCTTTGATGTGGATCCAGCATTTCAAAGACAAAGACTTTTTTTTTCATCCAATGTTTCCCATGAGGCTCAAGGGAACATCTCCATAACATGCATCTAGGCATCCTTGCACCAAATCTATATGTGTCTTTTCCAATTCAAACAAGTGAGTGTTGTCTATAACAAGGAGTTGACATCACCACACATACTTTTCAGCAGTAGAAAAGTTTTCACCCTAATCAATGCATATTTCCAAATTCATTTTTTTTACCAAAGTTCAATAGTCCTTATATATTATCATCTCTTAATCCTTTATAAAAGTTCTAAAAAAATACTTAGAATAAAGACAAAATGTGAATTCATAATTCCAGGACCAATATGCAAATTAACAAACTCGTAAGCCAGAGGGAAAATCCTTATTACTTCACACAGTCTTGTGTTCATGTCCATGTAACTTTCTCATTCATGCATGCGATTCTGTTGTGACATCAAATGATTTTCTTCAAACATGCGATTTCAACTGCAGTCGGCGATTCTTCCAACTTTGTTATATTTTTAATTCTTTACATCATAATTTATCGCAACAGACCCGTGTCTGATAGATTTTATGCCACCTTTATTACATTTACCTGACTGAAAAAGAGGAAGAGCCCAGGATATGGTTACCAGTATATTTTAGTTCAGAATATCTCTGAAGCAGCCATGCAGGTTTGGATTTTTATCACACCGGCAAGTGACCTGAAACTGTTCCACACTCCACTATCAGTTAGCAGTCAATCAGACATCATTTATCAGTTTCATGCTATATCTTCTTCTGATCTTACTCTCTTCCTCGGAAATAAATGATTTCAAGAACCAAGATACAAAGATTTCTGCTATCTTAACACTTAAGCCAGAAACAAAAATAGTTGAATTAACAGTGTAGGTCCAGATGAGGCAGCTCATACTGAGCTGCCTCATCTGGATCTACACTGTTTGCCTTCTAGTCTTTGAAGTCTCATTTTGATAACATTTATTATTTACTGTTTTTCTTTACCCCATTGAGAATGGTCACAATACTTCTCCTGCTCAGTAAGCCAGTGCTGACCTGACTATACTAGCTAGGCTCCTGTTTGGACTTGGACCCATGACCTCACAGGGGCTTGCATCATACTGTTTTTCTGGTTTTCTAATGTTAAGTATATTACAGGTTTCTAATGATAAGTATATATAATATACTTAACATTAGAAAACCTGAAAAACATTACTAGTATGATACAAGCCCCAGTGCATGACCTTATGAGTCCATACAGTGAATTGAATTTGCTTGCTGTGAAATGACAAACAGTGCAAACCTTGATCAAAAAGAGCATTTTCCAAATCTTCATGAGTTTTCACTGAACTCTTGGCTTTAATGGGTTAAATCTATTGCCATAGTCAAGACCAGAGGAACTAGAAAAGCATGCCTGATTACAGAGTTTCTCACACATCATTAAGCATCATCATGCTACATCAACTTTATTTCTACTCCAATATTGCTGCAATACCTAGTTTATCCTAACCCTAGTGTACGACAAAATTTATGTCAAAAACATTTTGTCCAATGTGTATCATATTGAAACTTCAAAGATAGAAGGCAAAAACTATGAGCTGCCTCATCTAGATCTAAACTGTTTTCAAAAGCAACTATTTCATTTTTGGTACTTTAATAATAATACTGGAAAACATCAACCAATTACTGTAATAAAGGTTAAGACCTCCCGTAGTTTTAAACTTTGACCAATTATTGTAATAAAGGTAAAGACCTCCCATAGTTTTAAACATTGACCAATTATTGTAATAAAGGTAAAGACCCCCCATAGTTTTTTAACATTGACCAATCACTGTAATAAAGGTAAAGACCTCCCGTAGTCTTGAACATTAACTAAAGGTAAAGGCCTCCATTTTCTTAAACATTAACCAATTACTATAATAAAGGTAAAGGCCTCCCTTTTCTTAAACATTAACCAATTACTATAATAAAGGTAAAGGCCTCCATATTCTTAAACACTGATTCTACTGAGATGGCAAAGCTTAAGATTTTACAAAAGAGAAATATCTAATTTTTTGTACTTTGAGTTTTTGCTTATCAAATGGTCGGTTTAAACTGTTTCACTTTAATAATCTTAAGAGCAATCTAATGTTATTACGTTAGGAGATCGATAACTGGTATGCCCCAATATTAGCTTCCAGTGAGGTCTGAATTTATTAGAAAGTTAGCTATCACAAGTCACAAGTGCCATTCTTGAAACCACTTCATCAAATGCTGAGTTAATATATAGCATGGTCATACTATCGTTGAACCACTGCTCTAAATGTCTAACTAATGCATTTACCCTGAATTCACGCATTTCTGTATTGGTTCTTCTATTTTCAAATTTGGATTAACTCATTTGTTCTCTCAAGGGGTACAGCGCAGAGTGAAGATCCTCTTCAGACTAATCCTAAGAAGCAATCTGGGCCAGTTGTTCAAAATTACCATACTAATTTTATTAAATGTCCCTGCTCTAATAAACACTCCCTGCTTCTTTTCCGAAAATAGTGTTATATCAAATTGCATAAATTTCTGTTTAATTTCTCTGGATGAGGTAGCTCTTTGAAATGGGGTCTACTTTAATGGAAAGAATTTGCTCCTAGAAGAGCAACTTCTTTCCTTTAACAGTTGACCCTAGTCCTACTGCAAAGGGAGGCAAAAATAGTAGAGTTACTTCCTCTAAATTTAGTATACTCATTCACATTAATACTGCTTATTAGAGGTATCTTGGCAGTGGCTGATTGACTACAATTTAGAAATTTACAAAATACATTTTCTTGCCTGTATCTGTTTTAACTGTATTTATCTTTTCTTTCCAGAACCAAATAGATAAAGCAGATGATCTCAATGTGACAGCCATCATCAGGATGAGTGAAGGACACAACACTGTTGTCATGGCAACAAAATGTCTGCCCTTGTCTCTAATGGATCTGTGATCAAGGTCTCCAGAGAGCTTAACAACTTGAATGATGAGTACATGACAAACACTTTGCATGCTCCTCTGTCACTTCATGATTATTCACACAATGTGATGTCATCGGAGACATCAGACCACAAGGAAGCGTACTACTTATACTTCATCGCTTCAGTCGGAATATTTCTAAACTGTGTTGTTGTTATGTTTATTTTTGTTCGGAAACCTTTGCGGAAGATGACCAGTGGATTTTTAATTCATGCCTGCTTTTTGGATTTACTTAAATCTGCATACTGCATTCCAATCGCAAGTAATTTATTGACGCAAGTTAAACCAACAGATTGTGATTTCTTCGGAGCTAGTTTTGTGATAATAGTGACGATATCTACATTCAACATGGTGGCAATGGTGTGTTCAGAGGCTTATACATTTGGTGAAGCAAATGTGGGTGGAAATTCGAGAGGAACGTTATTATGTGTAGTGTTTGGAATAGCTCTTGTGTATATTGGAAGTACCACACTGCATCTGGGTCCAACGCTGATTGGTGGATATTTCGAATTTAATCCGGAGATCGGAAGCTGTTCGTTTGTTCTTGGAAAGCAACAGGGTTACGTAGCAAATGTAATGTGGATAGTAATAACAACTTTAGCAATGTTAGCCAACATCCATTTTATACGAAAACTTTATAAAGAAATTCAAATAAACCAGCCCAACCGAGTATCGTTTTTGGTGCGGACTTCAATTACTGTTATGGATAATGCAACAAGATCTGCTTGTAAATTACGCAATATAATAAAGGATGCCACTCACCGGGCAAAAATGTTCATTCTGAATACAATAGTTTTTATAGCTTGTTGGTTTCCTCTTTTTCTCTTGGTTTTAATCGATACAAATTTCCGCGTATCTCCAAAAGTTTACCAGTCATTTTCCTTTATTGCTTGGTCTCACGGTGCAATACAGCCACTCTTGTACATTTGTTTCGACAGAAATCTGAATATATTAACAAAATACTTCTACTGTGATAAATATAAGTACGACATTGATACAATTGCTCAGCTGATGCTAAGGCGGCAAGCTCCTGACCAATCAGAGCCAAGATATACTGGAGGAAATCCTGACAATGACTCCATAAACATGCCGGTGTCAGCCATTCAAAATCCTCTAGAAGAAATAAGGGGAGAAATTGCTGTTGATATAATAAGGGAACATCAAGAAATGTACATTGAACAAAATTCATCCAATCACAACACAGACAATACTGATGCAGCCAATGAGTATCAAGATAATTCCACCAATCAGACTGTAGATAGTGCATTGTTCCAGAACTATGAAGAAATGAATGAACTTGAGGTGGAGACATCTGCATAGCAATTGTTATTCAATTTATTTATAAAAAGTACCTAATTTACCCTAAATATTTCTTATAATTGACTCTTGTCAAGTTAAAAGGGGCCTTATGCCAGGTGTGTACAGCAAATACTTAAATCTGCCTGCACATTTGCACAAACTGGCCAGAGTCTTCACTTTTCCTCTTTTTAGATTAACCAGGATTCACAGATTGTCAATGCAAAAAGGGAATACTCTGATCAGACTGCCCAGATGTGAGGGCTGATCTGAGTAATGTTCATACATGCCTTAAGGTCCCTTTTCACACAATGCCAGTCAACTGATTCTTTCATCTTTGAAATTGGACAACTCTACTTTGACCTATCCTGAAATTTTTTTTACTTTTGACAAAAAGTGATGACTCTGATCAGACTGCTCCTTGATCAGAAAAGTTGTCCAAAATATTTTGGGTAAATATGGTGTATTATAATTATTGTCAAACCATTACATTTTGTCCTACATTTATTGAGATTCCAACCAAACAAGTAATTCACCATATCCACATTTTCACCATCTCTTCACCCTCTTGCCAAAGGCAACTCATCTTGATTGTCTATTCCTATATGACAAATTCTACATCATTGTACTTACTTTTTCATAATATTTATGGCAAACATTTTTTAGCCACTTGGTAATACCAATTTCTCTACTTGTGCCGTCAACAGTTACCATACATGCAAAAGTGGTTGTCACCAAGCCAACTGACAGCTGGTGTATCAGCTCAGTTGACAGTCATCAACAATAACAGTAATACTATCATCTACCATTACTGCTTGGTTGACATCAGCAAGTCTTCATGGACAGTTTCTCTCCACCGGCTTGGTTGACAGCGCAGGTAAGCAAATTGGTATTACCCCCATAACAATATGCTTATATTTATGTCAAACATCATGAGTCTGTCACTGGCATGTGTCAGTTTCACAGCTTCTGTCAGCCTGTCAACTAACCCATAACTTTTTTCAAATGTCAAATTTAGTTAAATTCCATTGCTTTGTATCCATTTTATCATTATGATTCTTTACAGCCAACATCACAATTTTATCACTGACCAAAACATGTCAATGTAACATCTTTTGGCATGTCCTGGACAAGCAAGATGTCACTAAAGCATGTCAATTAATGTAACATCTTTTGACATTACTTGTCTAGACTGGCTGTCTTGGACAGGACATGTCAAAAGATGTTACACTGACAAGCAAGATGTTACTAAAACATGTCAATTAATATAACATCTTTTGACTTTCTTTTCTAGACTGACTGCCCTGGATAGAACAAAAAGATATCAAAAGATGTTACACTGACAAGCAAGCTAGCTGTCACTAAACATGTCAATGTAATCTCAGATGTAACATCTTTTGCATTTCTTGTCTAAATTGACTGTCCTGGACAAGACATGTCAAAAGATGTTACACTGACAAGCAAGATGTCACTAAACATGTCAATGTAACATCAGGTGTAATATCTTTTGCCTTTCTTGTCTAAACTGACTGTCCTGGACATACACTGTCAAAAAAATTTCATTGACAAGCAAGATGTCACTAAAACATGCCAATGTAACATCTTTTGGCATGTCCTGGACCTGCATGTCTAGACCAACTGTCCTGGAAAGGACATGTAAAGAGATGTTACACTGACAAGCAAGATGTCACTAAAACATGTCAGTGTAATATCTTAATTTTGACATTTCTTGTCTAGACTGACAAGTCATGTTATAGCCAGTGATAAAATTCAACAGCTTATTACTGTTATCCACGATTAAGCTTTTTTTAATTATTTTACTCTTTTTCAATGTTTACTTTTCTACAGTCTCCTTTAAAATACATATACATGTACCTATCATATTTTTAAATAACTTTATGATTTTGTTCCTGGCAGTGACTATCAATGCATTAGCTTTTAAGACACTCCTTTTCTCCGCTGTTTATTTTTGTAAACTTCTTCTCCACTTTACTTCTAGTGTCTACATTATTATATACTTAAGGACGAAAGCTCTGCACGGACGTTCCTTAAACATTCGTGCAGAACTTTTGTCCATAAGTATACTTGTACCTATCGTTCAACCTTTTTAGCGCACTGTGTACAAAACTTTTCAAAAACTGCAGCAACTGCTTTAAGTAAACTTTCTTCCCAACAAGTGTACACTTCATAGATATTTTCATTTCTAAAGCAAACAGCACTTGACCTTGACAAGCTATGACAAAAAAGGCAGACAGACAGAATATCTAAACCAGTCTTGTTACAAAAAAAAAAACTATCACAGATCTGAAGTTTCAGGCTGTTTTGGACATCTTAAAGCTTTCAAGATAAGGCCATAAAAGCTCACATATTTATTGTGGGTATCACATGATATGTATTAGTGGGTATTGGATCTATTTGTTTAACAGATACCTTGAAAGGAATGGAAGGTAACATAATATTATTATGTAATGTGAAGCAAAAAGCATTGTGGAAAGTGATGTACAGTCACTGTGTATTCAAGGCATAACATTTGAAAGCATTACCTGAAAGACACAACATGTTCAAGGTTTGACTAATATACAGGTGCAAAAAGAAGTACCTCACATGGGAACCACCTTAAAGCAAACATGGATCTTTAACCAGAGGCAGAATTAATTGATATGACAATTCCAGGCCCACCTGATACAAAATACAAATCTTTCTATGGAACAGCTACCTTAATATTTATGTCAACAAAGCGCCACCTGGATAGACTGGTTCTTCTTTGCTGTTAGGCTTAAAAACAAAGCTGCAAAGGCAATCAGCAAAAGATCCTGACCAGCCTGCAGGCTGGTCTGGAGCTTTTGTTGTTTCCGTATCTTTTGCAGCTTTTAAAATGCCTTAAGGTTGTATTTCCCATAAAGCGGCTCATAGTCTGCAGAGGCTTGGAATTTTTACAGCATAAACAGAGACATGCATCTAGAGGAACATGTGCCAGAATGATTAAGGTAGCTGCCAACAGTGAAAACTATGCAACAATATCATTCAAGCAATGTTGTGAGAAAAGGTTCTAATGCCACAATAACCATTCTCAGCAGGCGCATGACATCAGCTCTTCTTCCTCCCTCTCTCTGGGAGACGGCCCAATATAGACTGAAATACTATCTGAAAGGGCCGTTAAACCCAAACCAACCAACCAACCAACGCATGACATCAAAATGACGTAAGTACGAGGTCATTTTGACGTCTTGCACCTGCTGGATTGGATGTGAAAGCCAATCCATACAGTCACAATGTCCGATCAGTACATTTGTATTCTCAGTTCAATGAAAAAGACAATATTTCCACTTAGCAGGACTAAATATACAGATAAAGCTTTTACTCAAAGCTGTCTTCCTGCCTTTGTAATGGGGTTCCATTGTACAGAGCATTTCATTATCACCCTCCCATTGTCCTGATATGACTGACATACTGTTAAAAAGACGAAAAATTGCAAGTCATCCATCCATCCATCCATCCTGCATTTGTTCTTACAGCATATTTTGACTGTTTTAAGAAATATTTTCAGAGCTGCAATTTAAATAATTAAACTAGCTATTTTAAGGAAAACTGAGCTATATTGGTCTTAATTTCTCCGTATGTTTGGAAAATAGAAATAAGCAGCTGAATGTAAGTGAAGAACACAAATACAGCACCAGTCATTTCTAACCATGGCTTCCTAAGGGCTTAAGGACAGTGGGGTCATAGCTGGGCTTAAGTACTATCCTTTTACCTTAGCAGCATCTCCACAGTGCTTTGGATCTGCAGGATTTTAGATTACATGCCTGCACAGTTTTCATATTTACCAACCAGGCCCCAAGGTTATAAAACTTTTTTCATGCTCAACTCAGCTGTGCATGAAATTTTCTCTGCTGATAAATATGACAAGAGGGCCAAGAGGCCCTGAATCGCTCACCTGCGCTAAAAGGTTTAAGGTCAAACTAGGGTCATAGTTTGAACAAACCTGATAGTTTGCAACCATTTCCAAATGGTACTGAAGAAGAAGATTTTTGAATATTTTTCTTTGTATTGCTATGGTTCAAACCCTGGGCCCCTTGGGCCAGGCCATTTTGGACCATGGGGCCATCATTTGAATAATCTTGATAAAGAACCACTAGGTAATGATAGAAGCTAAAATTCAAGCCTCTGAGCCAAGTGGTATTGAAGATGAAGATTTTTGAATATTTTTCTACGCATTTCTATGGTTCAAACCCTGGACCCCTGGGGCAGGGCCATTTTTGACCCTGGCACTGTCATTTGAACAAACTTGGTAAGGGACCACTAGGCAATGCATCATTCCAAATTTCAAGCATCTGCACTAAGGGGTTCTGGAGGAGAAGATTTTTATGTACATTTTGATTTCAAACCCAAGACTCCCTGCCCCAGAGGCATTTTAGATCCCAGGGCTACCATTTACACAAACTTTGCAGGAGTCCACCAGGCAATGCATCATACCAAATTTCAAACATCTGAACCAAGTGGTTCGGAACAAGAAGATTTTTGAATAGTTTCCTATATTTATTTCTATGGCTCAAACTCAGGACTCCCTGCCGCAGGGCCATTTTGGACCCTCAGGCCATCATTTGCGAACTTGATAAAGGACTACAAGGCAATGCATCATACCAATTTTCAAGCATTTGAGCCATGTGATTCCGAAGAAGAAGATTTTTTAATATTTTTCTTTGTATTTCTATGGTTCAAACCCAGGACCCCCTAGGGCGGGCCATTTTAGACCCAGGGGTTATCATTTAAACAAACTTGGTAAAAGACTACTAGGCAAAGCTACATACTAAATTTCAAGCATCTGAGCCAAGTAGTTCTGAAGTAAAAGATTTTTGAATATTTTTCTATGTATTTCTATGGTTCAAACCAAGGACTCCCTGCCGCGGGGCCATTTTGGACCCTGGGGCCAAAATTTGAATAAACTTGTAGAGGACCACTAGGCAATGCATCATACCAAATTTCAAGCATTTAAGCCTTGCGGTTCTGAAGAAGAAGACTTTTGAATATTTTTCTTTGCATTTCTATGGTTCAAACCTTGGACTCCATGCCAAGGGGCCATTTTGGACCCTGGCGCCACCATTTTAACAAACTTGCTAAAGGACTATTAGTCAATGCTACATACCAAAGTTTAAGCATCTGAGCCTTGCGGTTCTGAAGAAGAAGATTTTTTAATATTTTTCTACGTATTTCTATGGTTCGAACCTGGGACTCCCTGCCCAGGGGCCATTTTGGACCCTGGGGCCACCATTTGAACAAATTTGGTAGAGGACCACTAGGCAATGCTTCTTACCAAATTTCAAGCATCTGAGCCAAGTAGTTCTGGAGAAGAAGATTTTTAAGTATTTTTTAGTTTTGAACCCAAGACCCCCTGCCCCAGGGCCATTTTAGACCATGGGGCCACCATTTGAACAAACTTGGTAGAGGACCACTAAGCAAAGCTACATACCAAATTTCAAGAATCTGAGCCATGCAGTTCTGGAGCAGAAGAGTTTTAAGTAGTTTTTAGTTTCGAACCCAAGACCCCCTGCCCCAGGGCCATTTTGGACCCTAGGGCCACCATTTGAACAAACTTGGTAGAGGACCATTAGGCAATGGTACATACCAAATTTCAAGCATCTGAGCCAAGCAGTTCTGGAGAAGAAGATTTTTAAGTATATTTCAGTTTCGAACCCAAGACCTCCTGCCCAAGGGCCATATTGGACCCTGGGGCCACCATTTGAACAAACTTGGTAGAGGACCATTAGGCAATGCTACATACCAAATTTCAAGCATCTGAGCCAAGCAGTTCTGGAGAAGAAGATTTTTAAGTATTTTTTAGTTTCGAACCCAAGACCCCCTGCCCCAGGGCCATTTTCAATCTTGGGGCCACCATTTGAACAAACTTGGTAGAGGTCCACTAGACAATGCTTCATACCAAATATCAAAGCCCTAGGCCTAGCGGTTTCAGAGAAGATGTCATTTATAGCAAATTGTTGACGACGCACGATGCACGACTGACGACGGACACTTGGTGATCACAATAGCTCACCCTGAGCCTAAAGGCTCAGGTGAGCTAAAATGCCAACTTACATTGGCATTTTCATATTCATAAGCAGAGAAAATTTCATACTAAACTGAGCAAGAAAACAACTGTATGTATCACTAATTTGCTATTTATTAGCAGGTAAAATTTCATGGTCAGCTGAGTTGAGCATGAAAAAAAGTTTTATAACCTTGGGGCCAGGACTTGGGTAGGGGACTTGGCGGGGCTTTGGTAGACAGAATGTCCTCACAGTGTAGAGCATATACCAGGGCTCTGCATGGTGAAACATCAAAGTCCCCACGATATCCCAGCCCTGGGAAGGCCATGGATACATCCTAGTTTCACTGAGATGTACTTATATACACAAGAGCACATGATACCAATTTCATCTGGTGATAGCTGCAGAACCTTTTTTTCTAATTCTCACAAAAAAAGAAAAAAAATATTGTTGTCACATGACAGTCTTGAGAAGGTCATTTTAACATTACAGCACCAAAAATGAAAATAGCAGACAGCATAGATCCAGATGAGGTGGCTCAAAATGAGCTGAATTTTTTTAAATTTGCCAATGTAAATTCTGTTGTCTACTTTTTTACCTTTTAACTCTTTGAACGCCAAAAAGCAGACGACAATATTTACGTCTGCAAAATTAAAAAAAAAATGCTTGTCCAAGATATTTCACAATAAGAATTCAAAAACTAGAGGGCAAACAGAGTAGATCTAGATGAGGTGGCTCATTAAGAGCTGCCTCATCAGGATCTTTCTGCTATTTCGCTCTCTGGTACTTAAAGTGTTAAGGATTAACAAGATTCCTTACCATCATCTCAGTTTACCACTGAATACTTTCTTTCAGTCTGGACAATGTGTTCAAATCATTTCATGAATTCGCAGATACAAAGTACAATCATGTTCGAGAGATGTTGCGGTAAAAATAATCTCTGAATAAATACAACTTGCAACCACAAAAACCTATGACACCAAGCGTAAAAATACGTAGAATTCTTAGAAATTCCTGAAACATTTATCATGCACCCTTAGTTATCTAGACTTTGTTTATTCCATACAAGGCAAGGTGCATCAGTGATAACAGACTGCCAATGAAGGGGAAAATGAATATGCATGTACACACAGGGTATAATCGATTCCGCCAATTTTCGCTTCCTGCAGAGACTGTCCATCATGTTTGGCTTCTGCCGAGACTGTCCGCGAACTCTTGCTTCCTGCAGAGACTACTGTCTGCGTGATTCTGCTTCCTGCCAAGACTGTCCGCGTGACTCTGCTTCCTGCCGAGGCTCGGCAGGAAGCAGAATCACGCGGACAGTCTCGGCAGGAAGCCATTTATCATGTACAGAAGTCTCTGCAGGAAGCAAGAGATCGCAGACAGTCTCAGCAGAAGCCAAGTATGATGTACAGTCTCTGCAGGAAGCGAAAATTAGCGGAATCGATTATACCCTGTGGTACAGAAGAACCTCAAGAGTTCAAACTCCAATAATTCAAAGTGCTTGATAATTCAAAGCCACTCTGAAGCCAAAAAAAGTATACACAGTCAGGCATGTCTAAAGCAAGCATCTAGGGAAGGGCCAAAAGGAGAAGCAACTCCGCTAGTTTCATTTCTGCCTCCTTTCTCAATGGGGATCAATTCTTAATGTAAAGAATTTATTTCTGGTAGCAAATTTCCTTTAAGGGTTACTAAGACGCCCCTCAGTTTGAAAGGATTTTGTCATATAGGGAAACAAGAGGAGTCACAACAGTTGTCTCCCTATGTAAAAATGGCAGAAAAACAAGGAGATATATCCAAACACATTATTTTTTGTTCTTCTCTGTTTTTAGCCTTTCCATGTCTAGAAAAATTAGAATGAATATTGAGGTTAAATATCTAAGAGCAGACTGCTCCTAAAATCTGATCACAGTCTACACTGTTTCCTGAACTGTCCCCTTAAAGACCATTTTTCCCAACACTAAGACAAAAGATTCAGATAATGAAATGGTCAAGGAATCGGATTGTTAACATCTAAAACACCAAAAATGAAAATATTTGAATTTGCAAACAGAGTAGATCTAGATGAGGTGGCTCATAATGAGCCACTTCATTTGGATCTATGCTGTTTGCTCTCTTACGCTTTGAATTCTTAATCTGATAAATTAAAGAAGTAAATTTTGTTGTCTGCTTTTTTTTATTTTTTTTTTTGTTTTCACTCTTTAAGCACCAAAAAGCAGATGACAAAATTTACATCTGCAAAAATTCAAAAAATGCCCTGTCCAAGACATTTCATATTGAGAATTCAAAGACTAGAGGGCAAAGAGCGTAGATCACCATGAGGC
Source organism: Ctena decussata (assembly GCA_963989385.1). Lineage (NCBI taxonomy): Eukaryota > Metazoa > Mollusca > Bivalvia > Lucinida > Lucinidae > Ctena > Ctena decussata. Next base: position 60,533,861 of record OZ022511.1, read on the forward strand.
GGCTCATGAGCCGCCTCATCAGGATCTAACCTGTTTGCAAATTTTCGTCACTGGTGCTTAAAGAGTTAATGTTTTACAGTGCAAAATTCTGGCTTCCTTCGACCTCTGGACAATCCTTCTATTTATGTGAAAATGAACCTTACGGTATATGAGTACATCTCTATGATCTTCTACCATTTTTACAAAGGGGAACAACTTTTGTGACTTTATTTTGCTTCCCTGGTTAACTTAGCCATATCAAAAAGGGGTCTACTCTTACAGGAAAGAATTCCCTCCTTTAAGAGTTAAAGCCCTTTTAGGGGGGGGGGGGGGTAAACACAAAAATTGCAGAGTTGCTTCCCCTGAAAGTGTACAAATTCACCTTAAGGTACCTTTTCATATGGCATGGCCCCCAATTGTATTTCATGTTCTCATCCATGTTTGTATCATAGTTTGTAAGGGTGTAAATTCTCTATTATAGCTCATAGATGTCATATTATATATTTTTATATTTCTCGTTGCTAGGCAACAATGCTTCATACCATCAATGTCTATTACTATTGTCTCATAATTAGGTTTCATCATGATAAAAATCTGTCTTAAGACTATGCAAATTGGAGAAATAGGTAAATTACTGCAGTTCTTCCAATAAATGCCCCTCCCTAATAAATGCCCCTGTCACCTTTTCAGTAAAAATGGAGACCAAATACCAATAGAATTGGCTCCTGACTGAACCAAAGTTTGTGTTGCTCATGACCTGTACTTTGTTCCAAGAGAACTAGTTATAGATCCTGAGAATCGCAATGCTCCGGGACTTTTATTAGAAGAAATACAGTATTTTCCTTTAATTAAATATTTTGCGAAGGGAAGCGACTCAATTTCAACTGTTTTAAAATAAGTGAATGAGTGAGCTCGTGTTTAATATGATGGAACTTTGGTTGAAAATTTCATCCGAACACTGGAAGAGTTGACCTGCAAGCCCTAGATGGGTAATCTAGGGCATATAACTAAACTACTGCCACTACTATCTGTTAATAAGCCTCTTAATGAAAGATGAGTGGGTTAGCTCCCTTAGGCTTTTCCTAAATTTTGCAGAAAGAAGCATTTTAATTAATATGCCTCATTGTGACATAGCATGTCTTCAGGTAAATTGATACACTTTCAGGGGCAGCAACTCTTCCATTTTCAGTTTTGCCCCCCTTCTCAATGGGGGTCAGATCTGAAAAAGAAAGAATTTGCTCCTCAATTTTGTTGTCTGATTTTTTGCCACCATAATGGTTAATCTTTAAGTCTACACGGTCCTTCAAGCTACAATTATGGTCATATGCACCATCTAAGTGCATTAACACTTAACAAGCTAGAAAAAAAAATAGTTGAGCGGCTGTAGCGTAGTGGATAACACTCCAGACTACCAATCCAGGGGTCGCAAGTTCGATCCCCCGCTTCTGCGGTCTTTCGGATGAGACTTTAAACCGAGGTCCCGTCTCCATATGACCTCGTTGTTGGAGGGACATTAAACCCGAGTTCACTCACTCACTCACTTGAATTTGCAACAATGTAGATCCAGATGAGGTGGCTCATGATGAGCCACCTCATCTAGATCTACACTGTTTGCCCACTAGTCTTTGAATTCTCAATTAGATATAGCTTGGAGGAAACAATTTTCGAATTTTTACATAGGTAAATTTTGTCGTCTGCCTTTTTTGTTGCTTTAAGGGTTAATTTTTTTAAACTCCGACAGGTCCAAAATTATTATCCCTGCAAAGTACATGCATTCATCAGACGACATATGTGCCGTCTGCTATGCACTTGCCTAGTGCAATAATGTCATAACACAGGTTTTATCATGATGTGACTAAAATTGTCTTGAATATTATTCTTTGATTAAAACCACTGACTTATGACTTGGCTGACTATGTGGTGAATTATGCTTTCTCAATAAAAGATACAGCATTTATTGTCTCTTTATTTGTTCCCCGCCCTAAAAATCGTCTAACTTGCTTCAATATTTTGAAGTATGTAATAAAAACTGATATTGCACATATTTTGAGCCAATAACCAGCATCTGTTGTCACTTTAGTATTATGCACATTACCTGAGCGGGTAATAAGAAAACTATTATTCTAATTAGGAAAATTAGGGAAAAAATAGGGTTGCATTCTATGAAAATGTGACTTGTGCCAAGGCCAGACAAATCAAATTTTTTTTGCTTGCCTATTGAATAGAACATTTTCAAAATTACTTTCAAATAATTTTTTCTGTGTCCTGTGCAAATGTTTGGGTAAGTAACGTAAATTTTGACTTGCCAAGCCAATATGTTTGTTCATTATTGGCAGCCATAGGATGGGTTTTCAGGCCCTGTTAATTGCCATGAGCAACCCTTTTTTTTGTAAGCCCAGGCAGCTCAGAGGGTTAAGTGCTGACCTGCTCAGTTAGCGGTCTGGGTTTGAATCCGGCTTGAAGTGGAAATCTTTTCATCTGTACAAAGGATTCCATAGCACACTGCCTTTCATTATCATTCTCCCATCATCCTGATATTAGTTAAATATTGTGGAAAGGATGTAAAATCACAAGTCATCCAACCATTTTGTTTTTAACATGTTTGGCTGAAGTCAAAACCATCTGGGTATCAAGCTTTAAAATACTATGCAAATCATCCAACATATTTCTTTTTTTCTTCCTTCACTGTTACATAAATAGAATTCAAACCCATCAACCAATTTTTCATAAAATGTAAATTAACACATAAAGCGCCAAAATTGAAAATAGCTGAATATGCAAACAAGGTACTGTAATGTGCCTAAATTTTGGGACACCTAAATAATTAATTTTCCATTTGGGAAACTTTTTTTTAAATATTGCAGATGTAAATTTTGTCATCTGCTTTTTTGGTGCTTTAAGGTATAACATCTTATTTCCATTTTCAATTTCCATCATCTCAGTTTTTAACTTTTTCTCATAAAACTATAAATTTCATGGAGGAAATTGAAGCAAATGATGTAATAGGAAAGAAAGCAAAAATCTATTTCTATTTTTTTTTCTTCTATTTTTCTTCCCTGTCTTTGATTAGTATCGTATCATTATTTTCTTTTTTTGTATCTGTAAGACTTTTTAAAGACCTATTTTCAAATGTTTTGATAATGTAAATAAAACACAAATCCTGTTTACCAACTATTTTCAAAATATGACTGGAAAATTAATTGACCAGCACACAGGTAAAAATACATTACTCCTATCACAATGAATATTTTAACAAATGAAAATAGTTGTATTTGCAAACAGCGTAGATTCAGATGAGCGGCCCATGAGGAGCCTCATCTGGCTCTACAGTGTTTGCCCTCCAGTCTTAAAATTGGCAATATGATAAAGTATGGACAAAACCTTTTTTTTGAAATTTTGCAGATGTAAATTTTGTGGCTTTAAGGGTCAATATAAAAGA